>JADANP010000010.1:0-621372 GCA_017165645.1 Fusarium sacchari
CCAACCCTAACCCTACCCCCCTAACCCGTAACCCTAACCATAACCCTAACCCTAACCCTCACCCTAAAACCCTAACCTAACCCTCTAAACAGTTCGCATATATATTTATTTAATCATCTATCTTTCTTATATAAAAATATATAAAAATAATATTGTAATCGACAACACCACAACTATTGGGAGGCCCCCTCGCCTGGCTTTTGCAGGGATTTTCCTTCTTATCTAAAAATTATAAATACGTCCTGCTTTCCCCCTTTCCCTCTCTCTAGCTACTTAATAAAGGTATATATATAAATAGCACTAACTCTTACTATTTTAATTATCTCTTTATAGAGGATGCTAACCTTAGTAATAATATGGATAATTGCTAATAATAATGCTGTAATATATATAGCTCGTTTTTATTATATTATGCCCTATAGAGAAGTAAAGCTAACTATATCCCTTAGGAGGAAGCATTTTACTGCAGTCTTATAGTTATATTATATAATATATCTTAAGATATTATAGTATATAATAGGAAAGATTATATAGGTTATCTTAATTATAGATTAGTAACTTTAGTTTTTATACCCTAGGGTATAAAGGTATTATTATATTAATAATATAATGTATTTACTTAGATACTTAACTTAATAGATATTAATTTATACCTTAGGGTTAAAAATTATAGCCTACCTTTTCTAAGTAATATTACCTTTTAGTTTATACCTTAGGGTTAAAAACTTCTGGCTTTACTTACTTACTTTATATAAATATCTAGAGCTATATATTTTAGCTCTATTAGCCTACCTTTTAATCCTATTCTGGCGCTACAACCTAAGCCTAACCCTATCCCTAAAATGCCTAGGAACTAAGGTTATACCTAACTGTGGCAATTAGCTGCAATAACCTGACTATAGTAATACTTCAGTAACGTAATATATAGTAATATTAGCTTATACTCTTTATCTTTAGTTTAAGGCCACCAGATAATATCTAGCTTCCTGCTTAAGCCTTAAAAGTTAAGTATATCTACCAATATATATAGCCAGGTATATAACCTAAGGCTATTTATAGTAAGGAGTAGCTAGAAGATAGTAGATATTAGCACTCTTGTATTACCAGTAAAGCAGTAATTACCTAGATAATCTAGCATTATAATAGCTTTTAATAAAGCCAGGTTAAGACCTTTTTTAGTATATACTAGGAATCTCTTATATATCTCTGCTAAGCTAAGCTTAAATAGCTTAATAAAAGAATATAAAATAGTAAGAAAGATAGATAGCAGAAAGCTCCTTAGTATAGTAGTATATACCTACTTCTTCTTAAAAAAGAATTATATAAGCTAGAAAATAGAATAAAGAATACTAAAAAAATATTAATAGCTATGCTTAAGCTTACTTAGTCTAATAGTTACTACCTACTTTATCTAGAAAGCGACCTAATCCTGCAATATAGCTGCTCTTATGCAATAGCCCTTACGTATAAATAGCATTATTAGAGATAGTTATTTAGGCATCTGCTTGCTAGTAAGAATTCGCAGTAGCCTCTATTAATAGGCAGAGATATACCCTCTTTATATTACTTTGCTAGGAGGAAGGGTTAGAGTACTAGTAGTAATACCTTAAGCAGAAAGTAGGTCTTCTAGGCTATATTATATTATCTACTTAATATTAAAGTAAGTATAAAAGTAGCTAAAGGACAGGATATTATTAGCACCGTTATTATAATAGCTTATATTATTATATATTATAATATATATATTATCTAGGAAAGGTGGTAAATATAATAAAGAAAAGTTACTATATCTAGGATAAAATATAAAAGGATAAAAAGTAAAACCTTTTAAACTGCTAAAATGTTAAATAAATATATACTAGTTTGCTAGGAGTAATAATATCTTATTATTAATATCCTGCTAAAAAGCACTTTAGATTAAGGGGTTATACTTAATATAGTTAATATCTGCTGCTAAAGTATAGGAGATTTAGTTAATATTATTAATATTATACTTCTTTTTTAATTCGGTATAAAGATATTTAAATCTATTACTATATAGGTACTTTTAATAGATATTATAATTATTCTTAAGGTCAGCTAAGTTACCCTCTATTATTACTTTATTTATACTACCTGTACTACCCCTTTAGCTGTTATTACCATTACTATAATTATTATCTATATTATTTGCATTGCTTAGGTTAAGTTTAGAGTCAGGTTTAGGCTTAATTTTAAACTTAGATTTAGACTTAAAATCAGAGTCTAAGTCTAGATTATTATTATCCTTGCTCTTAGATTATAAGTATATCTCTATTAGTAGGTCTTTAAGCTTCTTATTAACTTTAATCTTAATATTAGCCCTGTAGTTATATATATAGAAAGCAGGCTTATTATTAACCTAGAAGCGGTTATATAAGTAATTTTTATAAAAAGTCTTCTAATTCCTTATAAAAAGTATCTAGAAGGTTATTTACTTATTATATAATAGACTTAATATATGCTAGTTATTTAAGCCCTATAATAGCTTAACCTCTTTGCCTAAGAGCTTACTATCTATAAAGACCTCTATAATATATTTAGCTAGAGTTTTTATATAGTATTGCTTAACGGCACTGCTTTAATAGAAAGCCTTCTGCCGTTATTAATGCTAGCTATGTAACCTAGATAAGTTACCTATCTAGCTCTATATTAAATGTATTATAATAAACCAGACTTTATAAGATACTGCAGTTATAATTTAAAAGGTTTAATTATAAATATCGAAAGGTAGGTTAGTTAATATGTATTTCTTAGTATATAATAAGTACTAGTATCTTAGAGTAAAAGTAATGTTATTAAAGAACCTGCTCTATTTTATAATTAGGCATAGAGGCCGGCTAATAATGCCTATTATATTTAGGTAAAAGATTAGGAAGTATTTATTTTTAGGATTAGTAGCCCTAGACCTAGATACCTTTCTTCTATAGTCTATTATATATCTTTGCTAAAACATTTTAAGTGCCTAGGCTGCATTAAAATCAGATATATTTATTTATAATATAAAGTTCTTGGCTAAAGTAAACACCGCTATTATTAATAAATAGAAGTTAGCTAGAATAGTAAGCTTATATATTAATATTTTATCTTAAAGCTTTCCTTAGAATAATTAATCTTAAAGTTATCCTTATTTGTAATCTAAGCCTTAATAGCTATTCTTATGCTATACTTATTAAGTTTGCTATTATCTGTATAGAGTTTATTAATAAAATCAGTGCCAGTAAAGCTTTTAATGCTATTATTATTACTTTCTTTAGCAGCGTATATAAAGATATAAACCCCTAATTCTGCAATTTTATCTAGTAGAATATTATACTTATCTATTATATTAACAATTATCTAGTATATTAATTAATATAAAATACTGTTTTTCTGTACTAGATAGATTATTAATTAGTAATTAAAAGCACTAAATAGCTAGATAGTAATAAGCTATATTAAAAATGCATGCCGCTTGCATTATATAGCTATAGAAACGATAGATAGCAGGATCCTTGGGAGACTACTATAAGCTATATGTAAATTTATTATAAGGGTAAGCTTTAAATTATATTACCCCTATTTATGCTTATTTCCATAAAAGCTATAATTATACTAACTAAGAGTATAAGATTACTTATATCCTAGGGTTAAAAAGATTTATAAAATAAGCTTAGCTTAGTAAAAGTTAATTTAAATGCTATTTCTTATTAGTTATATTTATATAGATAGTCCTAATTATATTGCAGTCTTAACTGATTATATTAATAATACAGGCAGGTTATAATTACTAAGCTTCTCTATTAAACTTATATATATTCTTATTATAGCACTAATTAGCCTTAACTCTGCGTAACTATACAGGCTTTTTTTATGCTTTATAAATAGAAGTAAATAAAGAAGATAATAATAAAGCCCTAGGAACTCTAGCTAGTCCTAGTAAAAAAATAGTAGGCTATAAAGGCATTAAGCTTACTGCTATTATTCTATTACTTCCCCCTAATCTAGGCTACCTTAGAGAGGTAGAAGTGCCTGCTTATAATACTCCCTTATCTAATTTACTTAATATATACTATTGCCCTAGTGGCCTTAACTCTGGCAAAGAATGCCGCTATAACTTGCTATAAAGATATTACTCTTTACCTGTTTTTAACTTAATTCTGGCAGGCATTAGTGGCGGGATTTGGATAATTTTAATATCTTAGGGGCTTTTTAGTTGTAATATAACCTTACTAAAGTTAAGGTTAGGGTCTAGGAAGGAGTTAGAGGAATTAGGGCTAGAGTTACAGTAAATAATAAGATTACTGTTATTATTATTATTATAGCCTATTTGCTTTGCTTTTTCCTGCACTAAGACTACTTATTCCTTATATAGGTTAAGAGAAATTCTTAGTCTAGCTATTATTACCTAGATATCTATTTTTACTTTTTTATAGCTACCTGCCATATTAGGATAAAGTTAATGCTGGTGCTAAGTAAGCTATTAACTTAGTATAGCCTTAAAGGCCTTATTTTTAAGCTTTTCTAATATAATAAAAGCTAAATTGGCTTTAAGCTCTAGGTTATCTTTAATATAGTCCCCTAGCGATTTAATTAGGATAAGGTAAGTAAAGTGGAAAGATATTATATTAACGCTATAAGCTTAGTTATAGAGGGTGTTATTACTATAAGGCCGCTTTATCTACTTTAAAGAAAATTTATAACTAACCTACCGCTAGACTATTATTAGTACTTGGCTCTATGCCTTATATATAAAGCGCTTTATATATTAAGTGCTATTAACCTGTCTAGGTGCTTGCTTTAAATATACCTTGGATGATAGACTCTTGAAGTCGCTAAGATATTAGAGGATAAAATTAAGTACTTTATGCTATAAGAGTATAGAAGCTGCCTTAGGTATTAAGATTTAATAGTAGTCTGGCTTCTATATAAAGATATTAAGTCTCTTCTTAGCCTCTTGTATATCTTAATCGGAGCAGTGGCTTAATTTTATTACTATATTAGCCTATAGAGGCGGCTTATTATTATTATATTAATTAGAGATTATAGTAGGGGCAGTATTTAACTAAGCAATAATATAGTTCATAACCTGAAATAGTACCTTCTTATTATCTTTACTTAGGCCTATAAGGCGGTATATATTGGTAAACCGTAGCCAGGAGGTTATAAGAATCTTGCTATAAATCTCTTTATATCTCGCGTTATCTATTGCAGTAAGGAAGCCAGGTTAATATTTAGTGCTTTAAGTTATAGCTAAAGATAATAATAATAATAATAATAATAATAAAGGTAGGTAGAAAAGTATTTAGACTTAATTGTTTATGCAGGTCAGGCCGAGGGACTTTAATATCTTTTTCTAGTTTGCTAGCTTTACTTTATTAGCTGTATTACTAGGAAGTTAAGATAGTATCTGTAATATACTGCAAAATATTATAAACTAGTATTATATATATAGCTTTTATTAGTTAATAAGGCTAACTATTACTAGTTCTATTTAATTTATATTATTAATTCTATAACTAATTATCTAGTCTTATATTAAGATTTTAAAGGTAGCTTAATTAATAGATATCTTGCACTAGTATATAGCTATTTCCCTCTATCTCTTATTTCTTTATATTATAGCCAGTTAGCAGGTAAGAAACTGTTTATTATTGCCTAGTTATAAGATATTAGTTATCTAGCCCTTAACTTAAATAGCTATCCTGCTAAATAGTTTAAGGTCTTGGCTTAATACTATAATAACTTGCACCTAGACCTGGCTATAACTATTAGCTATGCCTAAATCCTATTAGTTAACTTAAAGTTTAAGATTTAAGTCTAGTAGAAATATATCTATTTATATATATATATAGTTAGCTTAATTAGAATACTAGGTTTAGACTTCCTACTAGGAAGGGGTTTGGTTATATAGCTAATAATAGAACTTACTCTTATTATAGAATTTACAGGTCTATTATAGCTCCTCCTTATTAGCGCCTATCTCCTGTATATAGGCCTTAAGCGCCTTAATATAATATTGCCTTGCTATAACCTCTACTAGCTTATTATAGTTAATATATAGCTATTTATTAAAAAGTGGCAGCTCTTTAGAAACCTTAGGGCTGGCTAATAGCTCTTGACGCTAAAGATGCTTTATCATTCTCGATATATTAGCTTAACTGCAAAGGACTAGTAGATAGTTCTCTTCTGCTTTTTAATTTAGTCTACCTTATATAAAAATAGTATAAAGGTTTTGTATATACTTTGTATCTAATTGCCGGTTCTTTCCTAGGCTCTATGTAAATATTAGAGCCTTTATAGGCATATAAGCTACTAAAATTCAGTATTTTTATACTTACTTCTAAATAGAGTCCTTATTTTTAAAATATAGCTTCTTTCTAAGTCTTTTTTTATTTTTATTAGCTTTATTATTATCTCTTTTCCTTTTTTTTAACTCTCTGGCCTTAACTATTAATAGCAGTAGCAGTGCTATCTAGCTTAAGTTATAAGATAGTTATATATAGAATAATAATAGTAGGCAGTTATAAGTCTGTCCTAATCTAGGTAAAATTTTATCTAAAAAATATATAGAGACTAGAGTTTTAATAGATTTATACTCTTAAATAATAATAATAATACTACTACTGTATATATATTTTAAGTATGGTAGAAGCTACTTAAGGCATATATTAAAATTAGGGATAGAGATAGGGAAAGGATAATAATATTAGTTAAATACTTTATAGGGATTATTATTAGATATAGGTACTGTAATTAGACTAGGGATAGTTATTTCATAACCTTACTAAACTAGGCCAAGATGTAAGTATACTATCTTATATAAATTAAGTGTTATTAGTAAGCTAACTATATGTTAATATAACTAGAAGGTTTTCCTTCCCCTTTCTCTCTTTCTCTTATAGGCATCTTCTAACCCTAGATTTTAACCTAAGTAACTTTAAATACCCTGTATTAATATTTATAGTATTATTTACAATAAGCAGGCCTGGTAATGATAATAATGCAGTGTTCTTTACGAAGGAATTTGCAGCAGTCTGCCGGATATTTCAGGGCCAGACTGTAAAGGAATTCTTATAGCTACCACTAGTGCTAGAAATAAATATATAATCTTAGTTAAGCTACCCTTATTATTTATTGTTTATAATGCATTAAGGTCTATTATGTTAATAACGTGCTTGTCTTCTGTTAGGTCTGGTAGTTAGGTTTGCTACTTTTAGAAAGATATAGTTAAATATTTTATATTAATTTATCCCCTATATGCTATTACTATTCTATATACTTTACTTTAATTAAATATAAATCTTTTACTATAAAAGTTAGCTATATGTATTTATTTAATATATCTCTTTATTTTATATATATAATAAATATATAAAATGCAATATTACTAATAGTATATAGGGTAGGCCGAACCTAGACTGGCTTCTCTAAGGGTATCTCCTTATTATCTAAAAATTTATAAATAAGTCTGCTTCCCCCTTTCCCCCCCCCCTAGCTGCTTAACAAGGGTATATATATAAATAGCACTAACTCTTACTATTCTAATTATCTCCTTATAGAGGATGCTGACCTTGGCGATAATATAGATGATTGCCGATAGTAATGCCGCAATATATATAGCTTGTTTTTATTATATTATGCCCTATAGAGAAGTAAAGCTAACTATATCCCTTAGAAGAAAGCATTCTGCTGCAGTCTTATAGTTATATTATATAATATATCCTAAGATATTATAGCATATAATAGGAAAGATTATATAGGTTACCTTAATTGCAGATTAGTAACTTTAGTTTTTATACCCCAGGATATAAAGGTATTATTATATTAATAATATAATGCATTTACTTAGATGCTTAACTTGGTAGATGTTAATTTATACCCTAGGGTTAAAAATTATAGCCTACCTTTTCTAAGTAATATTACCTCTTGGTTTGTACCCTGGGGTTAAAAACTTCTAGCTTTACTTACTTACTTTATGTAAACGTCTAGAGCTATATATTTTAGCTTTATTAGCCTACCTTTTAATCCTATTCTGGCGCCATAACCTAAGCCTAACCCCACCCCTAAAACGCCTGGGAACCAAGGTTATTCTATTGCTTTAATTTATCTCTTCTTTCTTATCTACTACTTACTTACCTCCACTCCTTCTCTTTACTAAGCTCTATCCTCCTCTTATTATATATCCTAATTAGCACTTATATATCTACATCTATTAATGTAGCCCTCTGGCTAGCATAACCACTTACCATATCAGTCCCTAATATCAAAGACTATCCTTACTTCAAAACGCTAAACCATCTTTAAAACACTTAATTATCCTAACTATCCAATACATATATACATATAAATCACCGCCTTCAGTCACTATAAATTCTTTATATCAATCACCCTCTATACCCTTCCCCCCCTCTCTCATTCTTCCTCCCCATCTATCAATTTATCTACAGATCCATCAACCTACTGTCCTCCCATACAGTGGTTACAATAGGCATTAATATAATAACCGGCTACATTATACTGCAGAGCCGCCTTCGGAGCATTGCAGAACCTACTCTAACCAGAATGCATATGCTTATAACTGCACTTAAGCGGTTGCCATTATATAAAGTATTTACAGAGCCTGTAAAAGTAATACTATCCGCAGTAGCAGCGGCCTCTAAACACCTTAGATTATTCTACTGCCTATCTAATATTTTCAGGCTCAATCTATTAGACTTGGTTAGCCATGGTAGATTATTCTTTTAGCTGCTTTAGATTCTATGTTTCTTTCGCATGGCAATAGTTAGCAAACCGCAAGAGCTAACAGAACTATGACTATACTTACTAACCCTGGCCCAGTAATAATCTCAAGTTCAGGATAATAACTTTTATCAATCTCTTTTATAAATTAGGTACCGTAGATCGTAATACTGCCTTAATATATATGCTTAGTATATATTCTGCCTTTCTATCTTTTAGTTACAATAGTTATCGCCATTATATACCCAGACTCAAAGCCGCAAGCGCCCTTTAGACAGCACTATATATCTCTCTAGCCGGTCAAGCAGAGCCCGGCCAGGTTCATTAGCACGCAGTTACCCTTACTATTATTGCTATCTTTATTTTTATTCTTCCTGTTAGTGTTAGCTTTATAACTTAATTTATTTATAACTTAGTTACTAGGGTAAAAAGGAAAAGGGCTATGCCTAGGCATTATTATACAAACCCTAGCCGCGCGGCTACTAACCTTATAATAAATCCAGTCTAGAGCACTTTCTAACTATTTTTCCATACAGTGCACTATAGTGCCAAATAGGCATAGTAGTAGATTACAGTCACTAACCCCGCACTCTTTTTATCTCTCTACCGCTTTCACTCTCCAAGTTATTATTCCTTCTTATTATATAGTTATATCTGCCTTGCTCTTTTACTCTTAAATCTCTATACCCAACTTGCCCTAATAATACTTTAATATAATTAATAACGATTCTAAGTATTTTTCTCTAAGCAGCAGTATTCCTATTAGTGGTCCCAGCACTTGGCATATTACTAATTAGGACTAGAGATATATCGTTTCCGTAACTATAGACAGGGAGCAGGACAACAAAAGTCTCGCTATTAAACATTTCAGCTGCTATAGCAATTAACTCTCTCCCAATACTTACAGAATCTATATATTACATAGTGGTAAGATTATCTCGACATACAGCAATCCAAAAGACAACAAGACCTGCACCATATACTATCCATCCCTTCAAGACACTTATCTCCTAGAAGGAGTTCAGACAGTATAGCAGGATAAACTCAAGGAACTTAAGAGGCTTAGTCCTAATATAGACCTTATTATATACCCTCCATGCCAAGATAGATCTACTAAAAAGGTAAAATCTAGGTCTACACTCTTAGATTATCTCATACTGCAATAAAGCTAACTCTTCGGCAGGTTATCTTTAAATACTACTTCTTATAGCAATATACATAAATGTCTTAGAAGGAGATAAATTTATAAATACGCCTTCCACGCCACCTAAATATCATTCCCTTTGACCGTATTGTCATTAACGAGCTTAAGGGTTAGGTAGTTAGATTTACTAATATCTATATGCCTGGCAGTAATCTAGAGAAGAACAGGTCGCGCGTTTTTAAGCTAGAGTGGCTCTAGCAGCTTATTAAGGTCATAGATAACTTAAACCTTGAATATGGCATCATATATTAAGATATTGCCCCCTAAAACCTCCTAATTGATAAGTCAACAGACTCTATTATACTCTTTGACTTCAACTTTGCAGCTCGTATGCATTGCCCTTTACTTAGAGAGGGCAAGGAGTACGTTAAGGACCGGAATAATATTAAAGGCATTATATTTACCACCTATAAAATTATTACTTAAAACAATAGTCTCCAGGATATGCCTCACCAAGATCAGGATATCGCCAGCCTTACATTAAAGTAAATAAAGCATCCAGAGGTAAAGCTAGACTATCTAGTTACATTATACCAGCTTATATTGCAAGAATAGCAGGATCAAAGGGCAGCAGTCTATTCAGGTAATGTTCCAAGAGCCATTAACTTGCCAGCCATGCCCAAGCCACCACAGAAGACTATTTGCCTAAAAGATACATATAGGCAGCCAGTCTATTCAACCGTAGATAATTTTTATAAGAGGCAGCGGGACATGTGGGCTAGGGGCAACAAGGTTCTCAACTGGCAACGGCCGCCCTAGAGGCTTCTAGACCATAGAGCTCAGGTGCTCTCTAGCAGTAAGATAATTAACTGCTAAAAACTAGTGGCCCTATTAACATTTCAGAAATCATCTTATAGATTAAATTATATAAGAATTCTATATAAAATAAGTGGCATTTAGATCCCCTTGGTACAGAAGAAGCTAGAAGTTAACTAAACTCTGCCTGGTAAAAGTAGACAAACTGGTCTCACTTAGGTAAATTCTACCTTACCTACCTATAGTTAATTATCTTTAGGTATTAGTTATTAGCTTTATAATCCCTGTTATAAACCCTTAGTAGGTTAGGTTAGCGTTCCTGAACTTTCATCAAGGTCGCAGCTAATAAAAGTACTCTTTCAAAACCTCAATCTACCACACATCTAAACCAATAGCTTTTACAACCGCCTGCATACCTCTATTAGCCTAGCCTAGACATACTAATCAGGGTAAAAGCAAATACAGCACCAACAGCCCAAGTCAGAGGTTACTTGCTTTAGCAGTCAAGAGCGAAGAATAAGCAGAAGGGCCAATGGCTTTATTTCAATTAGAAAAGTAAGAGCTAACAGAGCATCAATACCTAATTAAATGCCTTATCTTTAGGGCTAGGTTTACCAAAGACCTTTTTACTGGCCTGGCAAGGCATATTTAGTACCTTAATTATATAGCCTGTTTCTTTTTTAGTAACTAGCCCTGGCCTACTAGGCCACATAACTACACTGTCAGGTAAATGGCATTATATTAGACTACTCTCTTGTATCCTGACCTAACGCGTTAAGCAGACTAACATTAACACATAACCGCCTATCTAACTAATATATTAAGGAAGCCTTAGGTCATAATACTAGAGTACATCTAAGGTAGGATTTATAATACGGCAAGGCTAGTCCTTTGCCGCCGGTATCCCTTTATAAGGGCTAAATGTTTTAAGTCAATAGAACTTAAGTAAATTTAGAGTCTAAACCGGAATCAACAGGAGGGTGGCTATAAGGCTAAATACTTTAATGATCCCCGTGCTATAACTAGATAAAGTCAGTACTCTTAGACAAAAGCACATACTTCTAGCTCAACCGACATAGATAATCTAAAGCTAGACAAGAATATATTTACGCAGTTATATATAGTTATAGTGATGCTAAGCGCCTTTAATAAAAAGACAGTCTAATACTTCTAGCAATATAGATAGCAGATTAAAGTATAGAACATAAAATTTATTTAAAGACCCCTAACAATAAGAGAGACATTACTTATATGTCTATTAAGTCTAATTTATTCACTACTCTCGCATAGCCAGTAAATAAAAACGCCCTTATTCCTTAGTTATTATTAGTTAACTCACTATCCTACACACCTCAAACCTAATATCTTCCTATATTGTTAATATCTATACAGTCTATTCTTGCTTTAATATATAAGTCTAATAAGCACATATAAGGTAGAGAATTAACTAACCTAGTAATTTAAAAGCTCTGGATTATAGAATTACTAGTTATCTCTATTTTCCCTATTACAGGCCTAGTATTTTACAGTAAGAGCTTCACTTATCCAGTATATATTACATATACTAATATAACCCAGCACTATCCCTAACAGGATACGTATCCAATAGCCCTGGGTTACCTAGTATATTTTTAGTAGTAATTAACAGCTTAAGCACGGCAGAACTTCAAATTAGTTATTTCAGTAAGCCTTTTCCTTTATGCCTAACAGTTTATAGGCAGTTCTGCTAGAAAATCCAAGACTAATATATATAGGAGTATATATATCTAGAAATAATAGTCATAATTACATGGCCACCCCTTACTTAATAACTCCACAGTCACTTAGTGCCGCCTTAACCTCCCAGTCAGGTTAAGGTAACAAGGGATCTCCAGTCCCTAGTCTGCCTATTCTCAAGACCGCCCTTTAACTGCAATAAAGCATCTTCTTCTATTTACAGGCCTTTACTGGCATACTCTTTATTATCAGCATCCTTTTTTTTATTACTTATATCTATATACAGTTTAGTAAGAGAAAAGTACAGAGTTAGCGCTTAATTAAGCAGGGCTAGTCAGAGAAGGCCCTTATAGCATCAGTGGCCATTTCTATCATTAATACAGCATCTACCACGCAGACAGGGAATACACTACAGTTCGCCACGAAGAGGTTAGGCGCCGTTTCGCTCCATATTAAGGTCAGAGGTACACTGCAGGTGCTTAAGTGGCTTGTATTTATATTCTCTATAACATTTTATATAGTTATAGTGAAGCAAGTTACTAGAGGGAGAAGTAAAGGGCTGCCTGGTGGCAAGAAGCTTATAAGCTTTCCCATACCGCCTCCACCGCCGCCCCAAGGACTACAGCCTCCTCTACCACCACCTCCGCCTCCTCAATAACAAGTTATCTCTACTATATAGGTACCAAGATAATATAAATACACTAGGTTATATATATATAGCTAGCTACTCTATTGTTTTATTAAAGACTAGATATATCTCTATATTACCCTATAGGTAAACTAGAGGTTATTGGTTGCCCTATGTTATGCTAGCATCCACCTAAGACCTGTTAGACTATAATTCTTAAAGCTAACAGAGCTAACAATCTTTTCATAAGATAGCTTCCTCTTAACTAACAAATCCAATATACAATCCTAAGTCATTCAGTCTAAGGTCTTCCAGATTATCATTATTATTATCCTCTCCTGAAAACAAGCTGTCTTTTTCCGCCGTTTCCTCCGTTTCCTTGGCTTCCTGTTCATCCACAAGCTCGACATCCCATTCCGGTGGCTTACATTAGTAAAGGAACCGTTCCAGGAGGGACTGGCTCTCTGTCAATAGCCCCGCTTCCTGATGTCTGGCCTTAAGATAACTAGGGAGGTCATACTAATCGCCTTGAATATTAAGCCGACGTTTTATCCACAATAAACGTTTTATAATACTAGAAAAGTGACTAATAAGTACTTTTATAGCATCGAGCAAACTGATAATAGTATTGTAGGTAGGCAGCAGAATAGTTAGCTAGCTTACAGTATTCTCGAAAATCGTCTTCAAGATATATATTTTAGCTATAGGCATACGGAAGACATCCTACTCACTACTACTATCTCAGAATACGTTATCTATAGACCATAGGATAATAAAATTCACATCCTTATCCAAACCCCAAGTCAGGCCAGCAAGATAGGAGGTATAGAATAATACGCGTTTGCAGTGTTATCAGATAGAGTTACGGCATTTAAAAGGCAAATAATCTAGATTATTATAGCGCAAATAATATATTATCTTGACCTAATGCAGCCAGGCTGCGCTCTTAATATCATAGAAATTCCAGGGTAATAGAATTAAGGGGGTAAAATAAGGAGAGAGACCTTCAGGATAACTGCAGAGACGGTAAATAGACAATAGTGTCGTCATTTCTTGCATGCATAGCAGGGAGAAATAAGGAGCCCAGTACTGGATCTAGAAGAAAGATAGCTTGGCATGGTACCAGGTCCCCTAAGCATGACTGGTACCGACTTCCTTAGTGTGGTCACAGTTAAATGCAATCTGGATATAGTACCCGATCTGGCGGCTAAAGCAACCGTCAAATAGGCCTAACGGCACATATATATCCTGCCAAAACTTCTTAAATCCTCGGTAAAGCTAGAGGAAGAATAGTGCATTCCAGGTCAGCGGCTTAAGGCGGCAGAAGATTTGGTTAAAGAGAAAGGCAGACTAGCTATTCTTAGGAGGCAGACGCCAACGAGTATTCATCCAGTAAGGCAGCTCCTCCAGTAAAGCAGATCGCAGTAGAGATAATAATATATTAATATTACCTTTACTATTATTATCTGCTATAACTTAATAGTACTTATTCCATGCCTCCGCATAGATACCGTGAACAGTCTAAGCAGTAAAGATATAGCCAGTCTTGGCTGCCGACTTCCCCTAGGCTTACTATAATATATCCAAGACCGGCAGTTTCTGGCATCTAACCTTACCTTAGAGCCAATCCTAGTATAAGTACAGCTTGGCCAGGAAGTGCTAATAATAAGCATAAGCGATCTCTTCTACCGCAAGAGCGACGGCACGGTCGGCAAGAATCTCTACATCCCCATTACGCCCTCAATCATACTCTGCCCAGGCATTTTAAACTAGCCATTAAAACAGTAACTTAATAGTCACTTAGTTAGTAGCAAGTGCTTAAACATTAGTCTGGTAGGCTAGCTTAGCTTAAAGCAGGCTTTAAGATATATAAATATTTACCAGCAGCTTAAGCGAGATATAGCCTATCTGCCAATTAATATAACCATCAGGGATCCACAGCGTTCCATAAGTCCTAATAGAGTCGCCCAGACCAAGGCCCCTCCGCTCCTTGCGACAATCGCTTCTAGGGCTACAGCACTTAACCTGCCACGTCGATTTCCATATCCAGCTATTAAAGCTATATTCTCGCTCACTGCTAACAGCATAGATTAAAAGACAACAGAAGAGTTACGCAGTATAGAATGCGAGTATCTGCCGAGCAGGATTAGGGGGGAAAGTTAAACGATTAGCTAATAAAGTCATAGTTACCTCAGAGAAGATATAATCAAGCAGAAGTATAAAACAGGCAGCTTATGCAGACATAAATGCGGTTAGTATCTTAGTCAGAATTACCTAGAAAGGCCAATGCTGCTCCTCTCTGACGATAGGAGGGGAAGGAGATAACAGAGATAATAACAAAGAAGAAAAAAGAGGAGAAGGAGCAAGAGGAACTTCCTAGCATATTAGGCCCATATGGGGGCTTTATTTCGGTTCTAGCCTACCACTAACCTACATAGCTAAGATAATATCAAGCCGGAGGGTGACCTCTTTCCGAATTCCAAAGTCAGATTATCTCTTTAACAACAAGACAGCTCTTATATGCCGCTTATTAGCATCTTACGCATCCAGGATACAGGAGCGGCTAAGCTGCAAGACAAATACACACTGGCGACTTTAATCCGTAGCAGCCAGGTCCTTTAGTATCCCTTTATTAAAGGCAAGAAGCGGCAGAAAACCTAAGCTAAAGAGCTAGTAATCGCTAAATATAACGCCAAATAGCTCCTTACTATAATTATATGCCTTAGCCCGAATAACACCTGGTAACCTGGCTTCTAGGTGGCCAGGGTTCGATTTCTAAGTTAACTTCGCCCTCACGTAGTATCTACCTATATCCTAAAGGAGGTAGGGCCAATAGTAAGTGGCCTCTATCAGAGCTTCTAGGGCTACACCAACTACCTAGTCATAAAGATAACAATAGCAGTCGCTTTTCTAAAGAAGCATCTACGGTTCATAGTAATAGTGATTCTGGCTTTTGCTATTAGACGGCATAGGCGGCATAAGGACATGATCTCGCATGCCCACATCTAACCAGCAAGAGTGCATATCGATTTAACTCAGGTCAAGGCCAGCTAATATACTATCCCGAAACAGATATAAGCTATCTTAAAGACTCTCTGACGCAAACATGTTCTTCAGATCGTAGGCCTGAAAGAGGAGACAGGGGTTTTAGAAGTAGGGAACTGCATCCCCCTTCTTACTCTAGAGCCAGTGCCAATTCGCGTTCCTCACAACTGCCGCCCAGAACTGCAGGAGGACACTGGCTAGAATGCCATATACCAGACAATACAATCAACTCTCGTCTTCGGCACTCCAGCAACTAACACCCAGCTTTTCCTAGTAGGCACATAACTTCACATAGATCAGATCATATAAACCGGGGATTTCCTATTATACATAGATAGGGACAGTTTTACAGACAGCCAGGAAGATAATCTTATCATAGAGATCCCTAAATCGTGCCAGGGAGAGGCTATTGGTAAAGGCTCGTATTTACAAAGGGGCTCCGCTAGGGAAGAACATCAAGACAGAGAAGCAAACGCCGGCAGTGATGAAGGTGCCGATAATAGTATGACGCATATATGCCAGGTCTAGGCCATAAGGCTATATCACTTAAGCAGTAGAGATATTACTTGTATAAGGTGAAAAGAAGGAGAGTCGAAACTGATTAGAGGCTTAGATAGCTAACAGGCTCCTGGCCCCGAGCCAGATGCTATCGACATCCCACTGTCACGCGATGGCTACGGTATCTTAGGACAGCAAGGCTTATATCTTATAGAAGGATAGCGGCTTGGCCGGCTGGTTGGAGAGGAAGCTCTGCTATTATAAGAAGGAAGCATATAGATTACAGGCCTTATCATATCCTGCAAAGACAGTAGGCAAGGGAGGAAGAGCACGGCTAATATATTGGACGTATTCAGGAAGGGTGGAGGTACATTCCGGCTCTTCACGCGCGCATAGTTCTAGACCTGGTTAAGATTAGAACGTAAGCAAATTCACAGAATCACTCTAGACAGATAGATTAGCAAAGTAACATACAGTCACATTAATGGCTAAAGAATTTCCGAAGTATCTAGTTATACGCATCACTCTATGCAAGTAGAAAGTCAGGGCCGCCGGCTATATCTTATTAGCAGATTACCTCGAGGAAGCCACTAATAACTAGATTATCTAAACCAAGTAAAGAAGATACTATAGCTACATTAGGCAGCATAGGGAAGGTCGGCATAGATAGGAGAGAGATTCTATATTAAGGTAGTTAACTATCCTGCCAAGTAGAGGTAGGAGGTGCTAGAGGCATTAGGGACGTCGGCCCTAACGCAACATTATTATCAAAGCCAAAGCTCTCTGACCCGTTATCGCCCTCGCCGTCTTCCATAGCCTCGTCAGGAGCCAACAAAAGGGCCTGACCATCGCGCAAGGTCAAGGTAAAGAACTCCAAGGTAGGCAGGGTATCTTGCAAGTCGGCAACGCATTGGACGATCTGCTGTGCCCTCGTAAGGTGCTGCTGGTCGCGATATAGTTAGACGCGGCGACGCGTTCGCGCACGCGGCGACAGGGCAGGGCCCTTCTGAGGACAACTAGGTCTACAGTTAGCTTGTTATTCGGCTTATATAGGAAGATTTAAGCTTAGTGCTTCGGCTGCCGAGACAGACTCTGCCTCACCCTCTACAGTCGCCGCATTTAGATAATTAGCGATTTTAGGACATTAGGCCATGATATAAATGGAATTTGGTTATATATATCAGTCAGTTAACTGTATATATACGCTTGGTTACAGGGTTATCTCGTCGTGCGTCATTATAATCAATCGAACAACAGGTAGGATTCGGCTTCTTCAGGGATTACCAGGGGCCAGTTAGTCATTAACATAGTGGTATAGGGTATTATCATCGCGCTGTTTATCGTTATACGCTATCAAGTTAAACTATCAGCCTAACGTTAAGTTAGAGATAGGAACAATACATACTAGGAAAAGAGATTTCTTCTCAAGCTATTTCTATAAGTAGGGTTTCCAGAAAATTCAACAGATAACTGCTTATAATATAGGCATGAGAATTGTTATAATCTATGCTTTTATTCTGACAGGCTATTAAACGATATCATTTCGAACGGTCTCGCTCACAAGCAGCCTTATTTGCCCTTTCTTGAACTAATAGTACACGACGACCTATAATAGCATATATACAATAACCTTTTTATAAGGCTGGAAATTACACGCTCTAAAGATACAAAGAATAATAGACCCTTTCTTAAACTACTTGTTTTTTTTTTTATTTATTTATATCTACATCTGCCTATAATATTTACATTCATATAAATAGAGTTTTATCCCAATTAATTTAACTTTTCATAGTCTATTAATAATAATATAAAGAGACCGCTATTACAGATATTAGTTCTTATAATTGGCTGTTTTTATAAGGGGAGAATAAATTAAGATTAGAAAGCGCGTAATACAGAGGTAAAGTAACCTATATAACATTAACTGCCGAGCTAAGTTAATAGGATTTTTTCTATCTTTAGGTGCTTTCATGCATTTACTCTTCATCATATAAGCTACACAAGACTAAAAAGGGCATTATATACATCTAAACGTAATGCCATTAGTCGTTGCTATAAGTTGCAAACAAGGGTATAACGTTATTTCATAAGCAGCATATTAACAGGGCCAAGTCTTAAACCGAATTGATAATAGGATATAGTAGAGAAAAGAAGATGCAAACAGTAAATCGATACTAAAATAGAATTAATACTTACTAGGCAATAACGTCTACCTTTTATCATACTTATCCTTATAATTGCCCCTCTTTAATCAACAACGTTCATTATACTAAGAATCTCTTATCACTGCTCTTCGGAAACCCATTTTCTATTATATATAGCCTATCTTTACTTCCTGTTATCGCCTACTAAATAGCTAATAAAAATAGAGCAAGACAGATATAACAGTAAATACAGACCATTAAAGCTGCCATAATGTTAGGAAGGGCAAAAATCACAATTATTTGAATTGTTTTGGTATCCTATCTCTATAATTGGCTTCACCTACTGCAATCTTACTGCTATGCCATATCATTATCTCGTGATGGCATACCAAGCTATAACTTGCTATACCTCGATTTACTTATATTAGCGTTAACTTAAATATTAACTTAACTGCACGGCAAGCTAGCTCCTCGTCCTATTACATAAGGCTCTTAACCTTAAACCAGACCTAGTTCCTCTAGGTAGTTAAAACGCTTTTCTAGATAGCAGTTTTGCCTTAGGTAATTGGCCAGTTCTACCTAGTCTCTAAGGGGCTGGCAGCCGTTTAAGGAAAGGGTATAGTTCGCAAAAAGGCAGCCATCGGTCTCTGATCCTATATATAAGGTAGCCGCTAAGGGAAAGCTATTAAATCTTCAGGGGGGGGCCTAAACAAACCCAACCGGCCTCTACAGGTTAATAGTTATAATAACTTTATTAGTTCTACCTATAATCCCTGCAATATTATGCAACCCAACCCGCAATTACATCCAACCAGTCCGCACTCCCCTCCACCCTCCAGTCTCTTTTTTATCTTCTCGACCTCCGCTACACCTATACTTTCTACAAATAAGGCTATAGACTAATTAGTTAACCAACCATTATTATAAACATAGGCAATTATATGCATAAAGAACACCTACTTAGTTGGCCAGATAAGTTAGCTAACATTTAACATATAACTTATCACGCATATGTATTTTATATTACATAGTGTCCTTTTTTCCTTGTCTAGTTTCTTACTTATTTACTTATTATTAATCCACTTTATTACGGGTTATTACTGAAATTTATTTGGCTATATAATATAAGTTTATAAAAGCCTAATGGTTCTACCTTATCGCTTTTGCCACTTAGCAAACCAATACCGAAATCTATCGATACACCACAATTACTATTCCTACTTAAATATACGCAAGACCCTGTCAACAGCTTTTTCGCGTTTATTAAGGAATATTATACCGGGGAAGATTTTAAACGTCTTAAAGAACTATCTCTTAAGAACAAAAAACTCAGAGAGAGAGTCAAAAAGCTAGAAATAGCTTACCATAAGAACATTAGTGCACTGGCAAAATCAGATACAAATTATCAATCAGAGCATAACAGATATAAAGAAGTAAACCATGCCAGGGAAGATACACTTAGAGAATTAAGAGACAAAGATAAAGCTATAAAGAAGCTTAACGCATGAATCAGCAGGCTTAAAAATAATATAAAGACATTAACAATTACATCCAAGTCATAGAAAAAGCAAACTATAGATTCAATAGCAAGAGAAAAGGCTAGAGCTACCAAGCTAAAGAGGGCCAAGCAGGATATTAAGAATTTACAACATAAATTGCAAATAATAGCAAAACAATTAGAGTCTAAAAGCACTAAGCTTAGCCGAGTTTAAGACAACTTCTAAGTAGTTCGCTCGTTTATTATTAAGTTAGATAGCCTTAGCAACAAAAAGGCACACATATATATATTAACAGGAATATTTACTTTTTATTACACTGCAGCAACCCCGTTTTAATATTAATTACCTAACTAATATTATCATTCTTATAGTCAAGGCCTTTTAGCCGGCTTCTTCAGTCTCGCACAGAAGCTCATAGAGGATTTCCTATACAACGATCTTAATTGCCCTTATCTAGATAATTATATCGGCTAGGATAATCTTCAAACGCAAGTTTCAATTAACAAGTACATTCCATTACCAGCCTCCAACTCTATAGCAGCCAAAGGTATAAGGATCATTGCCAGACTCGTTCTCCTAGGTCAAGCGCTTATAGAGTATATATTTAGGCCTATACATATCATACAGCATAACAAGCTTGATATAGTCTTACGCGATCTTGGATCCTAAAACCCTCTTTAAGAAATATATGCCCGTGCCAGCTTATTAAAGATCCTTCCTGACAGGCAAAAAAAGAACTAGGAAGCCTTAATCAAATTAGTTATTAAGCAAGTATCACATATATTAAATCATTTAATACCTTTATTACGGCAAGATAAATTCAAGCTTGCACTGCACGGTGTAACTGGTTAAATATGCCGCAGCTAGTCAGGGGTCTAGAAGCTAGAAAAGAGGATTAACCCTAGTTTCTCTTTTAATCTTCCAGAAGACTGGCAGCAGCTACCACCGGAAATTCCTCGAGCATCATTATCATATTCTATATAGTCACTAAAGCAAGAGAAGAAGGCAGGGCGCCTGGTTTAGCAACAATCTCCAAGATCATCACCATCAACGCTTCTTCCCGGTTCTATACTAAACACAGAGTTTAAAGAAGTAATCTGGCCAGCTTTTTTAGTTACAGACCCCAAGCACTCTTAATAAGAGACAGAAGAAGATAGTAGTATAGACTTGTTATAGGCACTGATCTTTTAGGGCTACATTTTGATAAATACTTAAGCCAAAACCGCAGAGCAGGAACACGCAACAGAGCAGAAAGCCTTACAAAGAGCTAGGAAGATTACGCAACAGAACAGCAGCAACTATTACCAAGCAATAAGAAAGAGGCAAGACTCTGCTATTAATTTTCTAAAGCCCTCTTAAGACAACCTAAAAGAGACAGACGGGAAATAAGAATTATCCCTCGATATAGTCTTTTAGTATTCTAGGCACATAATAATAACAATTTAAACCCACTAAGGGCCTTTATATCTTATTTTATTTACCTATTATATTTCTTTATCGATTATTTTATTCAAGTGCTGCAGTCTTGTTAATATACTATTTCGTTTCCTAACCTAGGTCATGCCAGGGTCTATTAATTAGATTCCTTAGCTATAGGCCTTCCCATCTATACACCCTCTTTCATTGCTCTCTCTCCAGTACCTCCTATAAAGAAAATCATAAAGGCTCCTTAAAGCTAGTTAAAGCATAGGCAAGAACATAATAGAACCTACTGCTAAACCTATCAATCTGCCAGATATTCTGCCTATTACAGTAGGATAATCTAAAACCTTTTTATCTTAATAGTCGCTTAGGTACTTAGAACTTAAATGCACTAGTTAATTCATGCCATACCAATTAAATAGCTCAGTTTGCTATACACTGGCATACTCTTGCTTACTAAGGGCCTAGATATGCATAGACAGTCTAGCCTAGGTAATGTATTTTAGTAAGCGCCAAAATAGCAAACCTAGAAAGGAGCAAGAAAATAGATATATATTCTACTAGTATATACATTAAGTATTAAGTTATTTACTCTTATGGTTTTCTTTACTTTATTACTATTAATTCTCGGTTTTCTTTTTTCTTCTATGGCATTCCCGATATTATATATACTTATTTCTATATACTGTCGTCATAGATCTGCTCGGTATAGCAGAGTCTGCCCTTAAGGCTTATATAGCACTTTACAATGCTATATATAGTTACCGGAGCCAAAATCGAGATACCTAAGTGTTAAAGGCAAAAGTTAACGATCTATCTATAGTCCTTGGATTCTTGCTTAAGACTATAGCCAATAACCTGACCATTGACTTCAAGGGGCTTAAACTTCCCTTAGAGCAATATAATACCATCTGCCGAGATTATATAGAAATCATTAAATAATATATAAAACACTCTAATAGATCTAGATCTAGTATATATAACTAGATTACCTAAAAATATCTTCAAGGCAATATAAATAATTTTAGGATCATGCTAGCTATATATAAATTAACCATTAACATTGCTCTAGCAAATGCGAACCTGTAAGTAACCTCAAGGCTAAAGACTACTCTACCTAGAAGTCTAACCATCCATTTCTAACTTTTTAATAGCTATATTGCTGCTATATTACCTGACGTCCTTAAAAACTATAAGGATATAATCTATAACACCACAATCAACCTAGACAATTACCTTAGGGATATACAAGAAAAGATCAATTAACTACAAGCAGGCAACACTACAGTTATTAAGGATATAGCAAGCGAGTGTCATGCAATACTTAAAGAAAAAAAGAGTGCCCAGTAAGGTCTTAAAATATATACTAGACTATCTACTCAGATTACATAATTTAAGTCAGCATTAAGAGAATATATACGATTCTCTAATTATCCATCTGCCTACAAACATATTAAATTAGGGTTAGGCAAGGTTAAGGGCTCTATTGCCTCCCTCATAACGCGCTTACAAACATATATATCTCTCATTAATAAGCAGTTAGAGGCTATATTATCAACAGATACAGGTCCTAAAACTACTGCCGCACAGTTAGTAAGGCTTTAACAGATAAAAGAGAGTATAGGCAACTATATTAAGGTTATTTTAGATGCAAATAAGGCTGCCGATAAGCAAAGTAATATCTTTAAGGATATTAAGTTAGCAGATAACAGCTACGCTATTACAGTTTTAACCATTAACAAGCTTATAATAGCTCGAGGGCTTGATCTTAAAGACCGCTTACAGTATCTAGGTAGTCAAGTAACTAATAAAACAGTCCAAGAATCTATAGCTGCTCTTACCAAGCTAGATACTAAGAATCTAGTAAGCCTCTAGCAGAACCACCAAGATCGCAGTTAACCAATGCCACAGGCCAATGCAATAAAGGTTAATAAAATGCCTAAAGATACTCGGCTATTTATCGACCGCTTTAGACCTAGGATCTCTTTATCCTATAGCAAGACAAACTAACTCCTTAAAGATCAGATTAAAGTTAAAATAGTATATCATATAATAAGTTTATGCTTAACATTAAGATATATAGGGCCACTTTCTTAACCAAATAGTATATACTTAATAATTAAAAACTCAAAAGATAATTTATTATATCTATTAAAGGCAACTAAGACTTGCTAGACTATAGCCCTCTTTTCAGAGTAACAATTATTCCCCTACTAATTATTACCTAACCCTAGTATTCATATTATAGATAATCCTGCTCTTCTTTATGAAATTCGGTATTGGTTTATATAATAATCGGAAACGGGGCTTATGCATAGAACTCGGCGCTCTTTCGCGACAGACTCATCAAACCCTAAAGTCTAGCATAGGCTGCCTGGGGGAAATTTACGGGGTTTAGAAACAAGTTTAACTACTTCTAAGACCAGACTGGCTAGCTTCTCAAGTAGTATAGACTATCTTAATTAAAAGCCATTTCCACTAAATAAATCCCTATTATCTATCTATAGCCGCGCGGCAAGCCTAGATATACCTGAATAATTTAAAAATAAAATAAGCCCTAGCATGCGAAGTTTTATTACATAAGCTCTTTTAGCTGCTATCTATTTTTAGGAGTCTAAGCCTGCCTATAGAATATAACCCTCCCTAGTCTCCCCTACTTTACTTAGTAAAAAACCATTCTAGCGCCAGTTATATAGATAAACATCATACTTAATTCCTCTTTTAACTTAATAAACTCTACAGTTAGGTCAATAGTCACTTATTAAACCAATTATATATTCTTTATTAATACTGACCCGCTTACTGTATTACAATGGCAGAGCCACTAGGTCTTGCCTCTGCGATTCTGGCGCTAGCCACTTTTACATTAAAGGCAAGCATTACACTCTATAACGACATCAAAAGTTTCCGCAGCCATCCTAAGAAGGTCAGGGACCTTTTAGAAGAGCTATATTTATTAGAAGAGGTCTTAGAAATACTTATAAAAACGGCTAGAGCTGCAGTTAAGGCGGACTTTTCAGCGCTCAAGATCCCTCTATAGCGATACGGGGAAGCTTGCAAAGAATTTAGTATTAAGTTAGCAAAGTGCTCTATACGATCTAGTATAGACTAAACCAGTTTTTATAACTAGGCTAAGATGAAGTATATAGGGGAAGATATTAATGGCTTTCAGTAGCAGCTAGCTGGCTATAAGTCTATAATTAATATAGCCCTTGCGGATATGACCCTGTAAGCTCTCAAGAATTAATAACTAGAGACCCGAACAGACTTCTAACAGATTACACAGGCATACATTATCTATTACAACTAAGAGACTAGAAAGTCATAAAGAGCTAATTAAAAATATAACTGATGATTTAGAGACTTATCTTGGAGAAATTAACAGAAAGCTCGAATCATTACTCAAGCGCTCTATACTAACATCTAATTCTAATTCTAACGAGTTACGGCACATCCAAGATAATCAACTTAGCACAGAAAAAGGCCTTCAAATCTGCCACCAACTCTCCGATTACATAAATAAGATACAGCTAGGTTATACTAAAAGGAATAGGGCTCTGCAGGCAGTTATTAAACCTATGCTTTTACCTAATACAATTATTAATAAATCTTTACAAGCATATACAGGAAGCCTTCAGTCTGCTGCTACATAATTAAAGGAGTTAAAAGAGAGGCAGTAAAAAGAAATAGATCTGTTAATTTCTAGAGCAAAGTTATCCATATCTAATCTAAATGCAGTAAACCTCGAGAGACTAAGAAATAAACGCAATATAACCAGTAAGCTAATAAGGATTTGCTACATAGCAGATATCCGCTTATAACAGAAAGCCAGCATAATCAAAAACTACACTACTAGAGATTAGACTATCTAGTTTTTAGTTTCGATAAACGAAAGGACTATAAATAGTAAGAATAGCAGATTTAGGTAGGCTTAGAGGCAAATCGGAGGCCATATAAACGATGAAACGGTCTAGCAGCTTTCCCAGGATGCTTTTAAGTCAGTTATCTAATATAATAGGAAGAATAAGGAGGCTGATAGCTAAAAGCAGCCTCTTTTATATCTAGAACCTTCCAACGACAATAAAAACACATTAAAGTTTAGTAATTAATAGGGAGAAGGCTATAGGCTCCCCTCCAGGTCAGGTTCTAATTAAACCGTACATATTAACCATTCTCCCGACCAAGGATCAATTACTAACACATCTATAAGCCAGCAAGTATTACCTTAAAGATAGTTTCAATGCTTAGCAGCGCTTATTAGACACTAACTATTATTTGACTACTAGATATGCGATCTCTTTATAGATTAGCTTATACATAGACTGCTAATACAGTTAATAGTAATAACTCCATAATTAGGAATGGTTTTCTCCTAACCCTATGCTTTACATGCTTTCATATCTCCCCTCGGGTTAGGACATTAAATTAAAATCAGCATACGCGTTTATTCCTTATTATATTAGCTCTAAAAGACTAACAAGGGTAACATATACGTTTAAACGCATTGTCATTGGTCATTGCTGTAGGCCATAAACAAGGATATAACGTTATTCTATAAGCAGCATTTTAACAGGGTTATAATTTAGACAGGATTAATAACAGAATATAATAAAGAAATAAAGATAGAAGGCATAAATAGAGATTAAAATAGAATTAATATTTGCTAATTACTTAATTTTACCTTAGAGTGCCATGCTGCCTACTTTTTATATATTTATCTATTATTATTAATTTTTAGCAAAATTTCTTTATTATTTTCTGGTCGATGCTCAAATTTGACAAAGACACTCACAATCCTGCCAACCCGGTCCCTACTTGCATTACTGATATATAAATTTAACTTTATAATTATTTATAGAAAAAGATTAAAAAATAAAAAAGTAAATATAATAAATTAATAATTAGACTATAATACTAATACTATAAAAACAACAGAATAAATATTAAAGATAAATAATAAAAGAAAATATAGATTTACCTAATAAATATAAACTCTAAGATAAATATAAGTAATAATAACTAAAGAAATCTAAGGAAAACTAAAGA
Organism: Fusarium sacchari; assembly: GCA_017165645.1. Classification (NCBI taxonomy): domain Eukaryota; kingdom Fungi; phylum Ascomycota; class Sordariomycetes; order Hypocreales; family Nectriaceae; genus Fusarium; species Fusarium sacchari. The sequence continues at coordinate 26,698 of JADANP010000010.1, forward strand.
AATTTATATAAAAATTCTATAAATATCCCATATATAGATATTAAGAAGTAATAAAAACTCTTAAATAACTCCTATAATATAAATATAAGGTATAATAAATAACAGTAAAAAAGATTATTAGATAATATAACCTTTATATAAAGATAAAGGCATAATAATATAAACCTTATAGAGAACTTTAACTACTATCTATAATATAATAACTATAAAACTTAATTATAATAAACTTTATTATAAAACTACTACTATCTAAAAAACCTTTAATAAGAATCTTTTATAATAATATTATAATTATTATAAATTAACTTATTAAATTCTTATATTACTTACCCTATAAAAAGGATATAGATATAGAAAAACTTATATATATTATCTATAGATATATTATTAGTATATATAGATTGCTATCTAAAATTATTTTAAATAAGAAACCAATACTTATATTATAATTTTAAAATATACTCTTATTATTACTAAGCCTAAACTATAAACTTATAATAGTATTTAAAGCCTAAATAAATAGATAAATAAAATAAATAAATTAAGTATTAAAGTAATACTTATAATATTATATTAACTATAAATAGAATAACTAGGTTAAAAAGTTACTATATACCTAGCTAGTATATAACACTGCCTATAATAAAAATATAAAGCTTATACCAGTATATATTAACTTTAAATTCATACCTAAAGTCTATAGAGACCTATATAAACCTAAAACAGTTAATCTAGCAGTAATAATTAAAAGCAATAATTTAAAAAATCTATATAATAAACTATAAATAGAACTTAAATTTATTAGAAAATAGATATAATAATACTATAATCCTAAGAAGGTAAAAAAACCTACCTTTTTAAAAAAAGATATAATTTACCTATTTATAAAAAATATCACTACTAAATAACTAAGCTATAAACTTAACTTTAAGTATATTAAACTATATAAAATTATTAAAAAAGTCTCTAGAAATAATTATAAACTAGACCTACTACTAAAGGTTAAGATCTATCTTATCTTTTATATTTTACTACTTAAATCAGCAGCAGATACAATTTATATCAAAATAACCAATAAACCTATAAAAATAAAAAAACTAAAGACCTATAAAGCAAAAGTAATTTAAGAAATAAAAATAATTAATAAAAAAATAAAATACTTAATTAAATAAAAAAACTACCTAGAAAGTAAAAATATATAAAAACCACTAAAATACCTTATTAATACCTAATAATTCCTAAAAAACTTCTACTAAAAACCAAAAAAGAGTCTAAAATAGCAAACTAGTTAATAAGGTTTACTATACCTGCCTTAATTAACTTTACTATAGTAAAAAAAATAAAAGGCATAACTAAATTCTCTGCCTTCTTATTATTATTTATTACCTTAGAATTCTACTTAAAGGCCTTTAGCCCCTTAAATTAAATTAAGTGCTTTTAATAATAAAGATATATTAACTTTAAAAGATATTTATTTAGCTAATATTATAATTAAATAAGCTTCTCTTTAATAGCTTTCTTATTAGCCTTAATTTAATTCTTTTTTTAAACTAAATAATCTGCTATAAAGTTAATATAAAATACCTTATAGCTAGTAATAAAAAAATAAACCTTTTAATAATATAATATCTTTCCTATTATAAAAATAACTATAATAAGTACATTTAAAACAATTCTTCTATCTATCCTTTATTATATATTTAGTATAATTCTTAATATATAAAAAATAAGGTATAATTTTATAGCCAGTAAAGGCAATAAGTTTTATACAGGTAAGATAACACTAAAAGGCTATAAAAGACATTCTATTAATAATAGCAAGAAAATATAGATCTAAGTTAGACTTATTAAAGATAATATAAAAAAAAGATAGATATATAGGTCTTAAAAATAAGACTAATAAAAAAAAAAAGATTATATTATAACCTAAATAAAAAAAGCACTTATATTATATATACCTTATATTTTTCTTCTAATTATCTATAATTATAGTATACTAAAGGATTCCACTAGTAACTACTAAGCTCTAATTATTAAAATCTAAAATAAATTACTAGTAATTCCAGGCAATTACTAGTAACTCTTAAGAATTACTGCTAACTTTATAATAACCTCCTTAACTGCTATTAATACTATATAATATATAAATATACTCTTTTAATATTAAATAAAACTTAGCTTACTAACTATTAATAAGACTTCTTTACCTTAATAAGCCTATAATATACTATTAACTATTAAAAGATATAATAACCTAATATACTTAGTATAATGCCCTATATATTCTATAAATATAAACCTAGTATAGACTAGTTTACTTATTTAGAAACCCTAACCGTCATATAACCAGGGCTATCCCTTTTATTAAAAGAGTCTTAACTTATAGTAGCTAGCTATATTATACTATACAGGGTACTTCCAGACCTAACCAGGGCTGCCCCTTTTATTAAAAAAGTCTCGACTTATAGTAGCTAGCTAGATTATAACAGTCTAGGTCTAACTATATTAAACTAAGCCATGCTTAGGTTTATTATTAGCAGATTATATAAGGCATAATACTAAGTAGTTATTAAAGTATTATATCTCTTTATAGTAAATTTAATATATATTAGGCTTAATTAATATAAAGAAGTTTTATTAATAGCTAGTAAGTTAAGTTCTATAAAAGTACTAATAAATATATTCTATATACTAATAGTATTTATATAGGAGTAATATAATATAAAGTTATTATTAGTCCTAGAGTAATATTATTTCTAGGCTACTATTAATTTAATATTAGTTAGTTTATTAGGGATTAGTTTAATATAGGCTATATAGTCTGTTAGTTATTTATAGATATTCTAACTATATTGGCTAAAATTTATAGGGTCTTTATATATATATAATATAACTACTAGGGTTATAATATAATCTCTCTTTTTTATTAGGTCTTATCCTTAAGGCCTATTATTTTATTTAATACTAGTTTTTCTTTTAATAAGTCTAATTCTAGACCTTTTAATATTATATTATATAATATTTAATTATATCTTAAAATAGTTATCTTATAAGGATTATAAACTTTAAACTCTTATGCTTTTTATTAAGTTTATTAATAAAAAAGCTAATATGCCTTATATTTATTATTTTTAGGCAGGTAAGAAGTGCTTAATATCTACTAACTTTACTTATTATAGTAAATATATTTAGGCTAAGAAGTCTTATAATAGTACTTATATTATATTTTCTTATAAGTTATTATATGTTTTATTTTTATTAATTTTACTAATTATCTAGTTATAAGTCTAATAAAATAAGAAAAGAAATTAGAAAATAATAAGGATAAAGTAAATAAAGATCTCCTTAAACTTTATAAGGAAATAGTAGCGCTTTAATCCTGCTTAGCCTTAGCTACTAGTTATTTATTAAGGATTTATAAAATTTATAATTATATAAAGGAAAAGCATTCTAAAGCCACTTACTATAGTCTCTAGGAAGTGGATTAATAGGATACTATCCTATCTAGGCTAGATATATATAAGGATATATTACTTTATAACCTTTAGGTAGATTATATTCTTAATAATATTAATTAGTTTTCTTTAAGATTAGGTAATAATTTTCTTAATATTTTTCCTTTATTTAATATTAATAGAAGTTTCTTAAGAGTTATTAGGTATTAATAAGGTATTTTAGTAGTTTCTATATATTTTTATTTTCTAGGTAGTTTTTCTATTTAATTAAGTATTCTTTTTAACTATTAATTTTATATATATCTTTAATTACCTTTGCTTTATAGATTTCTAGTTCTAAGATTTCTTATAGTTTATTGCCTATTTTAACTTATATTATATCTACTGTTAATTTAAGTAATAAAATATAAAAGATTAAATAGAATCTAACTTTTAATAGTAGATCTAATTTATAGTTATTTTCTAAGATTTTTTATAGTACTTTATAGGGTCTAATAAATTTATAATCTAATTTATATATTAATTGGTCTATTTTAATGTTTTTTATAGCTAGGTAGACTATTTTTTCCTTTAAAAAGGTTAATCCTTTTAACTATTTTAGGTTATAGTAGTTTTTTATTTATTATCTAATAAATTTAAGTTTTATTTTTATTTCTTTATATAGATTTTTTATATTATTACTTTTAATAATAATAGCTAGGTTAATAGATTTTTCTTATTATATATTATAATATATATTTAGTATAAATCTAAAATTAATATAAACTAATATAAGCTTTATACTTTTATTATATATAGTATTATATATAAGTTAGGCTATTAATAGTTTTTTAACCTAATTATTCTATTTATAGTTAATATAATACTATAGGTATTATTTAAATATTTAATTTATTTTCTTAGTTTATCTATTAACTTATAATTAGAATATAGTTATAAGTTAGTAATCTAGTTTAAGTTATACTATAAGCAATTACTAAAAGTTTACTATAAATATAAGTCCTCTATTAAAAAGAATTTCTATAGGCAGGCTATATATATTAATAATATATTAGTAAAAAATATAAGAAAGTTCTTTTATATCTATAGATTCTTTATATAGTAAGTAATATAAAAATTTTATAAGTTAATTAACTATTACTATAATACTATTATAAAAGATTCTAATTAAAGGATCTTCTAATAAAAGTAACTTTATAATAAAGTCTATTATAATTAAGTCCTAAGGTTATTATACTACTAGTAAGGGTTATAATTATTTATAAGGTTTATATTATTATAATTTTATCTTAGTATATAAATTATATTATTTAATAACTTTTTTAATTTCTTTTCTCTTAACCTTATAACCTTATTTTTATAGTCTTTTAAGTATCTTTATTACTCCTTAGTATCTATATAGTAAATATAAATAGAATTTATAAAGAAAGTTACTTTCTTATTCTGGTATTATATTAGTTCTATAGATATATTATTTTAGGTTATATATTTTACAGTATATCTAGTTATTAACTTATCCTAGTTATCCTCTAGAGTAGTTATTATAGATATAAAGCTAGAATTCTTTATTATTAAGTTTATCTTTATATTTAATAGTTTAGTATAGGTATTTAATATATTTTTTTAATACCTTATTAGGAATATAAGGCTTATTATAGATAAAAGGTATATATTATTATTATTTAATCTCTTTTAGTCTTTCTATTCCTTTTTATTATTTATATCCTATTATTAATAGGTTAAACCTTCTTACTTAATGCTTAATAAGCTTATTTAAATATATTAGTTTTTCTTTACTATCCTATACTACTCTTGTAATAGTTTTTATAGGTTATATAAATTAATATTCTCCTTATATATTAAGTTCTAGGAATTATTCTTTAGTTTTAATAGTTTCTATATTAAAGTTAGTTTATTAACTAATAGTATCTATATATCTATTATTAATGCCTTTATAGTATACTATTATAAAGTTAAATTTATATAGGTATTCTATATAATATAGTTATTATTAGTTAAGTTCTTATATAGTAGTAAAGTAAGTAATATTCTTATAATTAATAAATACTTTAACTAGGTATTTATTTTCTCTAAGGTAGTATTTAAATTCTTTAAAATAATTTATAATTACTAAGAATTCTTTATTATAAATAGAGTAATTAAATTCTGCTTTATATATCTTATAAAAGTAGAAAATAATAGGATATAGTATATTATTATTATTATATTATTTAATTTATCTTTCTAAGGTAAAGTTAGAAGTATTAGTCTTAAGTTTAACTTACTATTCTAGGTTAAATATAATTAAGATTAGTTTACTAGTTATAGCTGCCTTAAGCTATTTAAAAGCTTTTTAAGCCTTATTATTTTAATAAAAAGTATAGTTTTTTTTAATAATTTCTATAAGTAATATAGCAATTTTATTAAAGTTCTTAATAAATTATTAGTAATAATTAATAAATCCTAAAAAGGATTATATTTCTTTAATTAATATAAGTATTTTCTATTTTATAATTACTATAATCTTATATCTATTTATTTAGATTTTATTATATAAAATTTTATATCTTAAGTATATTACTTAAGACTAATAAAAGTAACTTTTTAAGGGTTTAATAAGTATATTAATATCTTATAGTACTTTTAAGACCTTATAGATATATTTAATATACTTTTCTTTTATATTAAAAAAGATAAAGATATTATCTAGGTAATAAACTATAAAGATATTAAGGTACTCTTAAAGTATATTTATAATTATATATTAGAATACTATAGGTATATTAATTAAGCTAAAAAGTATTACTAAATATTTAAATAGTTTATATTTTATCTTAAAGGCTATTTTTTATTTATTACCTTTTTTAATTTAAATTAGGTTATAAGTAGATTTAAGGTCTAAGGCAATAAATTATTTTTTACTAAATAAATAGTCCTTAAGTTTAGTAATAAATAGTAATAATATTTTATCCTTATTAGTAATTTTATTAAGTTATTAGTAATCTACTATAAGTTATAGTTTATTTAAATTAGGTTTTAATATAAATATAACTAGGTATCTTACTAAGGATTTTAATAGTTTAATATATCCTTTTTATAGTATATTATTTAACTATTCCTTAAGTATATTAAGCTTATCTTAAGATAGGTTATAAATAGGAAAGAATTTTAGATTTTTACCTTCTTTTAATATAATTTTAATATTATAATCTATATATTAAGGTAACCTTATATCTAGTTTCTCTTAAAATAGTTTCTTATAAATATAGTACTAGATAGGTATATTTTTAAGTTATTTTTTAAATTCCTATTTAGTAATCTATTTTATTTTTTAGAGATTATAATCTAGTTATTTAAACTATCTTTTAAGAGTTATTATTATTTATTTAATATATTTTATTTTACCTTTATAATACTTATATTAGGTTCCTTTTAAAATAGGCAATATTTTATTATACCTGATTTTACTACTTTTATTAGTTAAAGTTTAAGATCTTATTTTATTATTATTTAAATTAATTTTATTATCTAAAGGGTAATCTTTATAGTTTACCTGGCTAGTTCTTTAATTAAATTATAGGTTATAGTAAGTTAACTATAGATATTTTAAGATTAAATTAAATCTATCTATAGGTATAATATTAAAGTTAATACCTTAATTTTTTTTATTTATAAAAATCTTAAGGTAATTAATCTTTTAAGTAATTTATTTATTTTTATATTTATAGGCTTATCCTTTTTTACTTTATATAATATAAATTAATTATAATTCCTTATTTCTTTATAGAAATTAAAGTCTATTAACTATATTAAGGTTAATAAAGTTTATTACTATACTGCTATCTATAAGTATATTTAATTACTTGCCTTTAATTTTAACTTTTAATTATAGGCAGGTTCTTTAGCTATTATATTTTATAGCTATTCTTAGAGCTTTTATAGGAAGTTTACTTTCTACTATTTTATTACTTATTTAGCACTTTATTATAGATAGTATATTCCTTTTCCCTAAGGGTAATTATAGTTATATTTGCTTTTATAGTAATTAATATTATTAGGATATTTATATTATATAGCTAGTTTATATTAAAAGACTACTTCTATTTCTATAGTAAGCTTTTTTATCCTTTTATCTTTATCTATAAAGGTTAATATTTTATTTATCTGGCTTATTTTAAAGGTATTATCTTATTTCTTTTCTAGCCTATTTACTTTTATAATGGCTTTATAAAGTTCTTTATTTAAGGTTTTTTTTAGTCTTATTAGTTCTAGATATTTTATCTCTATTTTTTAATATATTAAGAGTTTTATATATAGTTTAGGGCTTATTCTTATATCTTAGTATATACTATAAGTTTAGCCACTTAAGTCTCTCTATATCTTCTAGTAACTTAATATCCTAGGATATTAATAATTAAATAGGGTTTTTATTTTCTATATTCTTTAATTTATACTAAAAAGTAATTATTTATTTCCTTATCTTATTAGTATTATAAGCAGTAATATATATATATAATATCTAGGATATCTACTAATAATTTAGGTATTTTAAATACCTTTAAGGGTCTTTTTTAATTTAAATTTCTTCTTTAGGTATTATTAGATCTTTTATTTTATCCTTTATATATAATTAAATATAAATAGTATTATCTTATTTTATTATTACCCTTTTTTTAGTAAGTTCTATATATTTAAGTGCTTTACTATACTAAACTTGGTTTTTAAATTTATTAAATTATAGTATATATTTAGTATTTTAGATAGTTTAATTTACTTTTTTTCTAATCTTTTTAGTTTTAAAGTCTTAGATAACTTTTAAGGCTAATAAGTAGTTTAGGTTATTATAGTATTAGTTAGGTTATTTTATTATAACTTTAATAGGAATATTATCTATTAAGTAAGGGTTATATTATATAATACCTTTTTTTACTTTAAGTAATATTTTTACTTTATTAAGTATTAATAATATTACTTTATTTATATTTTTATTAGAGATTAAGTTAGTATTAAGTTTATTATCTAAGTTAAGGTTAATTTCCTTTCCCTTTTTAACCATAGTAATAGTTTTTTCTTTAATAGGTAATATTTCTTATTTAAGTATTGGTATCTATTTTAGATAAATTATCTTATTTTCTTTTTTTTTATAATATAGTTTCATTTTATTTTTATTTATTCTTATTTTTATTTTTTTAGGCTATTTTAATATAAAATCTCTATTATTAGTATAATATATCTTAAGACTAGTTATTAATTCTCTAGGATGCCTAGATAGTATTTATTAAGTATTTATTTCTTATTAAGGAATAGGTCTTTTATTTTATAGTATCCTAATATAGATTTATTATATCTTAATCTAGCTATATTAATAAAATAAATAGCTATTTAGGGTTCTTTTTCCTTTTTAATATTATTAATTTATTTCTTACCTTTAGGTACTAGTCTATATTTTTAATTAGTTTTAATAGGGTTTTTATATTTTTAATTATAATATCCTTTTTTACTATAGTTCTAGTAAGTAATTTTAGACTTATCTTTCTTTATAATTCTAATAGTTATTAATTTTAATTTAGTCTTATAAGAGGTATTATTATATTATTTTTTTCTTTAGTTAGTATTTTATTAATTAATATTCTAATAGGGGTTATATAATCCTTTTTACTTTTTAGCTTATTTTTCTCTTTATTATTTATATTACTAATTATTAATCTTAATTGTAATATAGGCTAGTTTATTAAGGTTTATAGGTTTAGGTTAAATATTTATTATAGTATCTTTTACTTTAGACTTAAGTCCTAGGTAAACTTATATTATATAAGCTTCTTTATCTTAATTAAATTTTATTACTTAGTAGTAATATTTAGCTAGGTAATCTACTGCTAATCCTTGCTATTTAAGTTATTAGATTTTTATTTTTATAATTTATTTTTTATTTATAATATTAAAAATATTCTTAAGTTCTTTTTTAAAGTATTTATAGTTTTTATAAATATACTTTATATTAACTTAGTGGTTTTCCTTTAGATTATTAATATAATTATAAATAAAAGGTTTTATAAGTTATAGTACTTTATCTTTAAGGAAACTTATTTTATATTTAACCTTAAGTTCTTTAGTAATAAATTAAATAAGATAATATATTTAATAATTTTAAAGGTTAATAAAGAATCCTTAAAGTTTATCTATATTACTATTAAAAGGTTTAGGCTAATAAGGTTAAAGGATTTCTTTAGGGTCTTTTTTAATAGCTATAAGGGCTATAGTATACTTAATATACTCTTTATAGAGCTTTTAACTTTTCTTAGCTTTTACTCCTAGGGCCTTTATAATATTTAAAAGATTAATTACTTTTTCCTTTAATTTTTTAATTTTATTTTAAGAGATTTTTATATTATTCTTAGTATTATTTAATAATTTATTATATTATATACTTAGATACTTAAGTTTATATTTAAGTTTTATAATTTTATTTTTATAGGTATTTAAATAAGTTAAAATAATTCTTTCTTTTTCTTTATTATTAGTATTTATAGGAATACTTACTATATTAAAAGGAGTTTCTTACTAAGGATAGTACTATATATATCCTAAATTAAAAGGTTAAATTAAGGTAATAAGTACTATTATATTTATATTACTTAGTATTATATAATATAATCTAAATAAAAGCTATTAATATATAATAATTTAGGTCTAATTATATTAAATTAAGCTATACTTAGGTTTATTATTAGTAAATTATATAAGGTATAATATTAAGTAGTTATTAAAGTATTATATCTCTTAATAGTAGATTTAATATATATTAGGCTTAATTAATATAAAGAAGTTTTATTAATAGCTAGTAAATTAAGTTTTATAAAAGTACTAATAAATATATTCTATATATTAGTAATATTTATATAGGAGTAATATAATATAAAGTTATTATTAGTCCTGGAGTAATATTATTCCTAGGCTGCTATTAGTTTAATATTAGTTGGTTTACTGAGGATTAGTTTAATATAGGCTATGCAGTCTGTTAGTTATTTATAGATATTCTGACTATATTGGCTGAAATTTATAGGGTCCTTATATATATGTAATATAACCGCTAGGGTTATAATATAGATATTCTGCTTATTTATAAGATAATTTAAAACCTTTATATTTTAATAATTACTTAAGTACTTAGAACTTAAATATATTAATTAATTTATATTATATTAATTAAATAGCTTAATTTATTATATATTAATATACTTTTACTTATTAAAGGCCTAAATATATATAAATAATTTAGTCTAAATAATATATTTTAATAAATATTAAAATAATAAACCTAAAAAGAAATAAAAAAATAGATATATATTTTACTAGTATATATATTAAATACTAAATTATTGTTATGACCCTAGCGGTTACATTACATGTATATAAGGACCCTATAAATTTCAGCCAATACAGTCAGAATATCCACAAACGACCAACAGACCGCATAGCCTATATTAGACTAATCCTTAGTAGACCAACTAATATTAGACTAATAGCAGCCCAGGAACAATATTATTCTAAGACTAATAATAACTTTATATTATATTACTTCTATATAAATACTACTAGTATATAGAATATATTTATTAGCACTTTTATAAGACTTAGCTTACTAGTTATTAATAAAACTTCTTTATATTAATTAAGCCTAATATATATTAAATTTACTATTAAAAAATATAATACTTTAATAATTACTTAGTATTACGCCCTATACTATCTATTAATAATAAACTTAGCATAGCTTAATTTATCTATAGTTAGGAACCAAACTGTTATATATTAATAGCTCTTATTTAGACCATACTATATAATGCTAAGTAATATAAATATAATAGCACTTACTATCTTAATTTAACTTTCTAACTTAGGATATATATAGTACTATTCTTAGCAGGAAACTTCCCTTAATACGGTAAGTATTCCTATAGATACTGATAATAAAGAAAAAAAAGAAATCATTTTAGCTTATTTAAATACCTATAAAGATAAAGTTATAAAACTTAAATATAGACTTAAGCACCTAAGTATATAGTATAATAAATTACTAAATAATACTAAAAATAATACAAGAATCTCTTAAAATAAAATTAAAGAATTAGAGGGAAAAGTAACTAACCTTTTAAATATTACAGAGGCCCTAGGAGCAGAAGCCAAGAAAAGTCAGAAGCTCTATAAAGAGCATATTAAGTATACTGCAGCCCTTATAGCTACTAGAAAAGACCCTAGAGAAATCCTTTAACCCTGTTAGCCTAAACCTTTTAATGGCAATGTAGATAAACTTTAAGGATTCCTTATTAACCTTTAAAGTTATTAGATATATTACCCTATTTAATTTATTACTAAAGAACTTAAGGTTAGATATAAAATAAGCTTTCTTAAGGATAAAGTACTATAACTTATAGAACCTCTTATTTATAATTATATTAATAATCTAAAGGAAAACTACTAAGCTAATATAAAGTATATTTATAAGAACTATAAATACTTTAAAGAAGAACTTAAGAATACTTTTAGTATTATAAATAAAAAACGAATTACAGAAATAAAAATTTAATAACTTAAATAGCAAGGATTAGCAGCAGATTACCTGGCTAAATACTGCTACTAAGCAGTAAAACTTAATTAAGGCAAAGAAGCTCATATAGCATAAGTTTACCTAGGACTTAAGTCTAAAATAAAAGATATTATAGTAAATATTTAACCTAAACCTACAAACCTTAATAAGCTAGCCTATATTGCAATTAAGATTAATAATTAGCAGTATAAATAATAAAGAGAAAAATAAGCTAAAAAGCAAGGAAAATTATATAACCTCTATTAGAATATTAATTAATAAAATGCCAACCAGGGAAGAAAACGACATAATAACACCTCCTACAGGACTAAATCAGGACTAATAACTATTAAAATTATAAAAAAGGATAAGTCTAAAATTACTTGCTAGAACTGTAATAAGAAAGGATATTATAACCAGGAATATAAGAACCCTGTTAAAACTAATTAAAGATATAGACTAGTGCCTAAAGGTAAGAAATAAATCAATAGTATTAAAAAAGAAAAAGAGCCCCAAATGGCGATTTATTCTATTAATATAGCCAGATTAGGATATAATAAATCCGTATTAAGATACCATAAAGTAAAAGACCTATTCCTTAGCAAGGAATAAATACTTAATAAATACTACCTAGGCATCCCGGAGAATTAATAACTAGTCCTAGGATATGCTGCACTAATAATAGAAATTCTATATTAAAGTAGCCTAGAAGAATAGAGAATAAGAATAAATAAAAATAAAAAGAAACTATACTATAAGAAAAAGGAGGATAAGATAATTTATCTAGAATAGATACCAGTACCTAAACAAGAAACACTACCTATTAAAGGAAAAACTATTGCTATAGTTAAAAAGGGAAAAGAAATTAACCCTAAACTAGATAATAAACCTAATATTAACTTAATCTCTAGTAAAAGTATAGATAAGATAATATTATAAAGGTTTAATAAAGTAGGAATACCCCTTAAGGTAAAAGGAGGTTTTATATAGTATAACCCCTACCTAATAGTAAATAATATTCCTATTAAAGTTATAATGGAATGACCTAATTAATACTATAATAACCTAAACTATGCATTAGCCTTAAGAGTTACTTAGGACTTTAAAGCTAAGAAAATCAGAAAAAGGGTAGACTAAACTATTTAGAATATAAAATATATACTACAATTTAATAAATTTAGAAACTAAGTCTAGCATAGCAAAGCGCTTAAATATGTAGAACTTACTAAGAAAAGAGCAATAATAAAATAAGATAATACTATCTATATTTAATCCTATACTAAGGAAGAAGTAGAAGATCCTATAACACTAGAAGAAGAAATTTAAATAGAAAAAGATCTATAAAGATACCTAAAACACCTTAATTACTAGCAGATATTATAGATATTATATATATAATATTACTGCCTATAGCACCGGCAGGATAAGGAAGCAAATAATTACTTTCTAGTATAAATTAGAAAACACAGAGAATAAAAACCCTATTTAATTATTAATACCCTGGGATACCAAATCACCAAAAGATATAGAGGGACTTAAGTAACTAAGTTTACAGTATATACTAAAATACAAGAATAAGCCCTAAACTATATCTAAAACTCTTAATATATTATAAAATAAAGATAAGATATCTAGAATTAACGAGACTAAGAAGAAACCCTAGATAAAGAACTCTATAAAGCTATTATAGAAGTAGAAAGGCTAGGAAAGAAATAAGATAATACCCCTGAAATAAGCCAGATAAACGAGATACTAGCCTTTATAGATAAAGATAGAAGGATAGAAGAGCTTATTGCAAAAGCAGAAGCAGCCTTTTAATATAAACTGGCTATGCAGTATAAATGCCCTGATAATATTAATTATTATAAAAGCGAATGTAGCTATAACTACCTATAGGGAAAAGGGATATACTATCTATAATAAAGTGCCAGATAAGTAATAAAGTAGCAGAAAATAAACTTCCTATAAAAGCTTTAAGAATAGCTATAGAATATAATAGCTAAAGAACCTGCCTATAACTAAAAGTTAGAATTAAAGGCAAGTAATTAGATATACTTATAGATAGCGGCGTAATAATAAACTTTATTAACCCTAGTATAGTTAATAGACTTTAACTTCTATAAAGAAATAAGGAACCACAATTAATCTATACTATATAAAGTAAAGAAGGACAAGCCTATGGATATAAAAATAAATAAATTACTTAAGAGATTAATTACCTTAAGACTTTTATAAATAGAAAAAATTAAGGTATTAACTTTAATATTATACCTATAGATAGATTTAATCTAATCCTAGGATATCTATAGTTAACCTGCTATAACCTATAATTTAACTAGAGAACTGGCTAGGTAAACTATAAAGATTACCCTTTAGATAATAAAATTAATTCAGATAATAACAAAATGAGATCTTAAACTTTAACTAATAAGAGCAGTAAAGTCAGGCGCGATAAAGTATTGCCTATTCTAAAAAAAACCTAATACAAGTATTACAAAGGCAGAACAAAATGTATTAGATAAATGATAGTAACTCTTAAAAGATAGTTTAAATAACTAGACTATAATCTCTAAGAGATAAAATAGATTGCTAAATAGGAATCTAATAAATGACTTAAGAATATACCTATCTAGTACTATATTTATAAGAAACTATTTTAAGAGGAATTAGATATAAAGTTACCTTAATATATAGATTATAATATTAAAATTATACTAAAAGAGAAGGTAAGAATCTGAAATTCTTTCCTATCTATAACCTATCCTAAGATAAGCTTAACATGCTAAAGGAATAGTTAAACAACATGCTATAAAAAGGATATATTAGACTGTTAAAATCCTTAGCAGGATACCTAGTTATATTTATACTAAAACCTAATTTAAATAAACTATAACTTATAGTAAATTACCGATAACTTAATAAGATTACCGATAAGGACAGAATACTATTGCTACTTATTACTAAACTTAAGGACTATTTATTTAGTAAAAAATGGTTTACTGCCCTAGACCTTAAATCTGCTTATAACCTAATTTAAATTAAAGAAGGTAATAAATAGAAAATAGCCTTTAAGATAAAATATAGACTATTTAAATATTTAGTAATGCCTTTTAGCTTAATTAATATACCTGTAGTATTTCAATGTATAATTATAAATATACTTTAAGAGTACCTTAATATCTTTATAGTTTACTACCTAGATAATATCCTTATCTTCTCTAATATAAAAGAAGAGTATATTAAATATATCTATAAGGTCTTAAAAGCACTATAAGACACCAATATACTCGTTAAACCCTTAAAAAGTCACTTTTACTAGTCTTAAGTAATATACTTAAGACACGAAATTTCATATAATAAAATTTAAATAAATAGATATAAGATTATAGCAGTTATAGAATAAAAAACACCTATATTGGTTAAGGAAATATAATCCTTTTTAGGATTTGCTAACTACTACTAATAATTTATTAAGAACTTTAGTAAAATTGCTATACCACTTATAGAAATTACTAAGAAGGACCGTACCTTTTATTAGAATAATAAGGCTTAAGAAGCTTTTAAATAGCTTAAGGCAGCTATAACTAGCAAACTAATCTTAATTATGTTTAACCTAGAATAGCAAGTTAAACTTAAGACTAATACTTCTGACTTTACCTTAAGAAGATAAATTAGACAACGTAATAACGATGGTATACTATACCCCATTGCTTTTTACTTTTATAAGATATATAGAGCAGAACTTAATTACCCTATCTATAACAAAGAATTCAGATACTACCTTAGAGGAAGTAAATACCTAGTTAAAGTATTCACTAATTATAAGAATATTGCCTACTTTACTACTATGTAAAAACTAAACTAATAATAATTACACTACGCTAAATACCTATATAAATTTAACTTCACTATAGCACACTGTAAAGGCATAGATAATAAATATATAGATACTATTAGCTAATAATATAACTTTAATATAGGAACTATTAAAATCAGATAATAACTCCTAGAAATAAATCTAAATAGAGAATACCAGTTTATATAACCTGCCAAAATAATAATAAGAATGATAATTACCTAAATAATAAATAAGGAATATAACTTCCTTTGTGAATTTTATTTATATCTACTATATAGATACCAAGAAGTAATAAAGATACTTAAAAGACTATAAAATCAGGGGTATAAGGTTAAGAGAAAAGAAGTCAAAGAAGTTATTAAATAATACAACTTATATACTAAGATAAAATTACAATAATATAAACCTTATAGATAACTATAACCCTTGCCAGTAGCATAATAACCTTAGGACTTAATTATAATAGACTTTATTACAAAGTTACCTTTATTAGAAGACCCCTTAACCGGAATTTTCTATAATAGTATTATAGTTATAGTTAACTAACTTATGAAATTTTTATATTACCTACTGTATAAAGAATCTATAAATATAGAAGAACTTTCCTATATCTTTTATTAATATATTATTAGTATATATGGCCTACCTATAGAAATTCTCTTTAATAGAGGACTTATATTTACAGCGAACTTTTAGCAATTGCTTATAGCATAACTTAGACTAAACCACTGACTTATAACTGCATTCTGACTATAAGTTAATAGATAAACCGAAAAAATGAATTAAATACTTAAATAATACCTACAGTATTATATTAACTATAAATAAAATAACTAGGTTAAGAAACTGCTAATAGCCTAACTTATATATAATACTGCATATAATAAGAGCATAAAGCTTATACCAGCTTATACTAACTTCAGATTCATACCAAATGTATACCATAACACATAATAAGAAAAATCTATTAATCTAGCCGCCATTATTAAAAGCAATAATATAAAAAATCTATATAAAGAAATAAAAATAGAATTTAAATTTATTAGAAAATAAATAAAAAACTACTATAACCTAAAACGGTTAAAGGGACTAACCTTTTTAAAGAGAGATATAGTCTACCTAGCCATAAAAAACATCAAAACAGACCAACTAACGCACAAATTAGACTATAAATTCATCAGACCCTACAAGGTACTATAAAAAATCTCAGAAAATAACTACAAATTGGATCTACTACTGAAAGTTAGACTCTATCTAATCTTTTACATTTTATTACTTAAATCGGCAGTAGACATAATATAAGTCAAAACAGGTAATAAACTATAAGAAATCTTAGGACTAGAAGTCTATAAAGCAGAGGCAATTAGGGATATATATAAAATTAATAGTTAAAGAGAATACTTAATTAAATAGAAAAACTACCTAGAAAACAAAAACACATAAGAACTACTAAAATACCTTATTAATGCCTAGTAACTCCTAAGGAACTTCTACTAATATTAAATAAAAAAAAAGTATTAAGAAAATCATTACCTAATCCTAAAAAAGACCAATTAATATTATTAGGAATATAATCTGCCTAGAGGTTATAAAGCAGCGTATCTTTATATATATCTAGCCTAGATAGGATAGTATCTTATTAATTTACTTCTTAAAGACTATGGCAAGTAGCTTTAGAACGCTTTTCCTTTATGTAATTATAAATTTTATAAATCCTTAATAAATAACTAGTAGCTAAGGCTAAGCAGGATTAAAGCGCTGCTATTTCCTTATATAGTTTAAGAAGATCCTTACTTACTTTATCCTTATTATTTTCTAATTTCTTTTCTTACTTTATTAGACTTATAATTAAATAAATTAGTAAAAATTAATAAAAATAAAAAATATATAATAACTTATAGAAAGATATAATGTAAGTACTATTGCAAGACTTCTTAGCCTAAATATATTTACTGTAACAAGCAGAGTCAGCAGATATTAAGCACTTCTTGCCTGCCTAAAAACAACAAGTACAAGGCATATTAGCTTCTTTATTAGCAAACTTAATAGAAAGTATAAGAGTTTAGAGTTTATAATCCTTGCAAGATAACTATTTTAAAATACAGTTAGATATTATATAATATAATATTAAAAGGTTTAAGATTAGACTTACTAAAAGAAAAACCAGTGTTAGATAAGATAATAGGCCTTAGGGATAAGACCTAATAGAGGGGAGAGATTATATTATAACCCTAGCGGTTATATTACATATATATAAGGACCCTATAAATTTTAGCCAATACAGTTAGAATATCTATAAACGACCAACAGACCGCACGGCCTATATTAGACTAATCCTCAGCAGACTAACTAATATTAAACCGATAATAGCCTAGGAATAATATTATTCCAGGACTAATAATAACTTTATATTATATTACTCCTATATAGATACCACTAATATATAGAATATATTTATTAGCACTTTTATAGGACTTAGCTTACTAGCTATTAATAAAACTTCTTTATATTAATTAAGCCTAATATGCATTAAATCTACTATTAAGAGATATAATACTTTAATAATCGCTTAGCATTACGCCCTACGCTATCTGCTAATAATAAACTTAGCATGGCTTAGTTTATCCACAGTTAGGAACCAAACCGTTACAATTATTTACTTTTATAATTTTCTTTATTTTATTACTATTAATTCTTAGTTTTCTTTTTTCTTTTATAGCATTTTTAATATTATATATATTTATTTTTATATACTATTATTATAAATTTACTTAATATAGTAAAATCTGCCTTTAAGGCTTATATAGCACTTTATAATACTATATATAATTATTAAAGCTAAAATTAAAATACCTAAGTATTAAAGGCAAAAGTTAATAATCTATTTATAATCTTTAGATTTTTACTTAAAACTATAGCTAATAACCTAACTATTAACTTTAAAAAACTTAAATTTCCCTTAAAGTAATATAATATTATCTACTAAGATTATATAGAAATTATTAAATAATATATAAAATACTTTAATAAATCTAAATCTAATATATATAATTAAATTACCTAAAAATATCTTTAAAGTAATATAAGTAATTTTAAGATTATACTAACTATATATAAATTAACTATTAATATTACTTTAATAAATATAAACCTATAAGTAACCTTAAGGCTAAAGACTGCTTTACCTAAAAGTTTAACTATCTATTTCTAACTTTTTAATAGTTATATTATTACTATATTACCTAATATCCTTAAAAACTATAAAAATATAATCTATAATATTATAATTAACCTAAATAATTACCTTAAGAATATATAAAAAAAGATTAATTAACTATAAGCAGGTAATACTATAGTTATTAAGGATATAATAAGTAAGTATTATATAATACTTAAAAAGAAAAAAAGTACCTAGTAAGGTCTTAAAATATATACTAGATTATTTATTTAAATTATATAATTTAAATTAATATTAAGAAAATATATATAATTTTTTAATTATTTATCTGCCTATAAATATATTAAATTAGAATTAGATAAAGTTAAGGGCTTTATTATCTTCCTTATAATATACTTATAAATATATATATCTCTTATTAATAAGTAATTAAAGGCTATATTATTAATAGATATAAATCTTAAAACTATTACTATATAATTAATAAGGCTTTAATAAATAAAAGAAAGTATAAGTAATTATATTAAGGTTATTTTAAATATAAATAAGGCTACTAATAAGTAAAGTAATATCTTTAAGGATATTAAGTTAGTAGATAATAGCTATATTATTATAGTTTTAATTATTAATAAGCTTATAATAACTTAAAGGCTTAATCTTAAAGACTATTTATAGTATTTAGGTAATTAAGTAATTAATAAAACAGTCTAAGAATTTATAATTACTTTTACTAAGCTAGATACTAAGAATCTAATAAGCCTTTAGTAAAACTACTAAGATTATAATTAATTAATACTATAGGCTAATATAATAAAAGTTAATAAAATGCCTAAAGATACTTAGCTATTTATTAACTGCTTTAAACCTAAAATCTCTTTATCTTATAGTAAAATAAACTAACTCTCTAAAGATTAAATTAAAGTTAAAATAATATATTATATAATAAATTTATACTTAATATTAAGATATATAAGGCTACTTTCTTAACTAAATAATATATATTTAATAATTAAAAACTTAAGAAATAATTTATTATATCTATTAAAGGTAATTAAAACTTACTAAATTATAGCTTTCTTTTTAAAGTAATAATTATTTTCCTATTAATTATTACCTAATCCTAGTATTTATATTATAAATAATCCTACTTTTCTTTATAAAATTTAATATTAATTTATATAATAATTAAAAACAGGGCTTATATATAAAACTTAGTGCTTTTTTATAATAAACTTATTAAACCTTAAAGTCTAGTATAGGCTACTTAAAGGAAATTTATAAGATTTAAAAATAAATCTAATTACTTTTAAGACTAAACTAGCTAATTTCTTAAATAATATAAACTATCTTAATTAAAAGCCATTTCTATTAAATAAATCCCTATTATCTATCTATAGCTATATAATAAGCCTAGATATATTTAAATAATTTAAAAATAAAATAACCTTTAATATATAAAGCTTTATTATATAAACTCTTTTAGCTATTATCTATTTTTAAAAGTCTAAGCCTGCCTATAAAATATAACCCTTTTTAATCTCTTTTACTTTACTTAATAAAAAACTATTTTAATACTAATTATATAAATAAATATTATACTTAATTCCTCTTTTAACTTAATAAACTCTATAGTTAAATTAATAATTACTTATTAAACTAATTATATATTCTTTATTAATATTAACCTACTTATTATATTATAATAATAAAACTATTAGGTCTTACCTTTATAATTCTAGTACTAGCTACTTTTATATTAAAGGTAAGTATTATACTTTATAATAATATTAAAAGTTTCTATAGCTATCTTAAGAAAGTTAAAGACCTTTTAAAAGAACTATATTTATTAAAAAAGATCTTAAAAATACTTATAAAAACAGCTAAAGCTATAATTAAGGCAGACTTTTTAGCGCTTAAAATCTCTTTATAATAATATAAAAAAGCTTATAAAGAATTTAATATTAAGTTAGTAAAGTACTTTATATAATTTAATATAAATTAAACTAGTTTTTATAACTAGGCTAAGATAAAGTATATAAGAAAAGATATTAATAGCTTTTAGCAGTAGCTAGCTAGCTATAAGTTTATAATTAATATAGCCCTTATAGATATAACCCTATAAGCTTTTAAGAATTAATAACTAAAGACCTAAATAGACTTTTAATAGATTATATAAATATATATTATTTATTATAACTAAGAGACTAAAAAGTTATAAAAAGCTAATTAAAAATATAATTAATAATTTAAAGACTTATTTTAGAGAAATTAATAAAAAGCTTAAATTATTATTTAAGCGCTTTATATTAATATTTAATTCTGATTTTAATAAATTATAGTATATTTAAGATAATTAACTTAATATAAAAAAAGGCCTTTAAATTTACTATTAACTCTCTAATTATATAAATAAAATATAGCTAGGTTATACTAAAAAGAATAGGGCTTTATAGGTAATTATTAAACCTATATTTTTACCTAATATAATTATTAATAAATCTTTATAAGTATATATAAAAAGCCTTTAATTTACTATTATATAATTAAAGAAATTAAAAAAAAGGCAATAAAAAGAAATAAATCTATTAATTTCTAAAGTAAAGTTATTTATATTTAATCTAGATATAGTAAACCTTAAAAGACTAAGAAATAAATATAATATAACTAATAAGTTAATAAGGATTTACTATATAGTAAATATCTACTTATAATAAAAAGCCAGTATAATTAAAAACTATATTACTAGAGATTAGACTATTTAGTTTTTAGTTTTAATAAATAAAAAGACTATAAATAGTAAGAATAGCAGATTTAAGTAGGCTTAAAGGCAAATTAAAGGCTATATAAATAATAAAATAATCTAATAGCTTTCCTAAGATACTTTTAAGTTAATTATTTAATATAATAAGAAAAATAAAAAGGCTAATAGCTAAAAGTAGCCTTTCTTATATTTAAAACCTTTTAATAATAATAAAAATATATTAAAGTTTAATAATTAATAGGAAGAAAGCTATAGGCTTCTCTTTAAGTTAGGTTTTAATTAAACTATATATATTAACTATTCTCCTAATTAAGGATTAATTACTAATATATCTATAAGCCAGTAAGTATTACCTTAAAGATAGTTTTAATACTTAGCAGTACTTATTAAATATTAATTATTATTTAATTACTAAATATATAATCTCTTTATAAATTAGCTTATATATAGATTGCTAATATAATTAGTAATAATAACTTTATAATTAGAAATAGTTTTCTTTTAACCCTATACTTTATATATTTTTATATCTTTTCTTAAGTTAAGATATTAAATTAAAATTAATATATATATTTATTTTTTATTATATTAGCTCTAAAAGACTAATAAGGGTAATATATATATTTAAATATATTATTATTAGTTATTACTATAAGCTATAAATAAGGATATAATATTATTTTATAAATAGTATTTTAATAGGGTTATAATTTAAATAGAATTAATAATAAAATATAATAAAGAAATAAAAATAAAAGGTATAAATAGAAATTAAAATAGAATTAATATTTATTAATTACTTAATTTTACCTTAAAGTGCTATATTACTTACTTTTTATATACTTATTTATTATTATTAATTTTTAGTAAAATTTCTTTATTATTTTCTAGTTAATGCTTAAATTTGATAAAGATACTTACGATCCTGCTAACCCGGTCCCTACTTGCATTACTAATAGGCCTTGCCTTACAATACCGTCATTTGTAACACCTTTGAAAGGCTCGTTGTAGAGATCTTGCCAGTGCTCGTATAATGCATTTAGCCATGGTGGGTTTTTTTCTCCTTAAAATCAGCAGCGTATGCGTGCGCATCTTGTCGCTGCATCGCCACAAATCTTGGTGCTGACACGTTCGGCAAGTACTTGCGGAACTCTCCCTGATTGGCTGAGCTGATGGCTTCCATGATGCTACAGTGGTATAGGTGATGCGGGTATCGCTTGCTCTGCACCAGCTAGGTTGAAATGGTTGTTAAGTCTTGTGATCTATACAAATGTTGGGGATCCTACCTAGTTAAAAATACGGAAATCTATCGTAATGCCTCCAGCTCTTAATAACATCCAAAGATTGTCGAACCGTGCTGCTTCATCCAGCTCTGGGCTCCATTAGGGTCTGATCATTACTTCTCCACCGCACGCGACTCTTGCGGCCGTGGAGAAAGGCCGGTATGCTGCGGGGAATCCTGGGTGGTGCTAGTAGGCTTAGCTTTAACCACAGGTGTGAAGTTGGCAGTGGACTAGGGTTCCAGAATGATTTGGTGCCCTTTAATAATTACTCAGGCAAGAGTGAGAAAAGGTAGCTTATGCTACAATGAATGGAGGCATCACTGGCCGACCTCCCGTGAAAACAAGTCTTAACACGTTGTTTTTGCAAGACCAAAGCAATTTATAGATAGCCAACATCATGGGGAAATATGGCAGGTCAAGTAAAATAAAAATTCGGGTTTCTAAGCTTCATTAAGCGTGATTTGTACTTGACAGGCAGGTAGAGAGTACCTTATGACCGACTCAAACTCTCTTGCCGTGCCTTGGCGCATGCATCTATGGCATTAAGCACTTAAGAAATTGCCTAGTTTCTCATCTAACTCCTTCGCTTCACTTTCAGTCTTGAAAGAGCCAAATATGTGCTGATCAGGTCGGATCACCAAGGTACGCCCTTGAGTCAAACCAGACTCTCTCAGCCAGTCAAAGGCGGCGGGTCCGAATACTACTACATCAAAATCCTTTCCAAGGGCGAGAGCATTGAACTTGATGTCTCCATGATTGCTGGCAATGGTAGACGCAGCTGAATGTAGCCCGTCGTCGCTTGAAGGCAACAGAATAGTCCATGCGTCAGGAGCACAAAGATCCAGTGTGCTGTACTGCCGCGCTTCAATCTCCTCCGCACTAAACTCTTGGACATATCTGAGATTGACCGGCTTAAGTGGTGGCACAGACGATGGCAGGACGCCCCGTAGCCACGCATGTGGCAATCTCGCTCCTGGCTGAAAGCTCGGTTTGAAATGCGAAGCATGAGACGGGATCTTTTTATCGCCGTAAATATAGCCGATATGCAAGTTGAGGTTATCGAAATGCTCTCTCTGGTCTTCTACCCCAGCATCGACCTCTTTCATCCTCTCCGGGTCACTGATAGTTTGAAGCAGTTTCTTTCGCGCTTCGTTCATATCAGATATACCTGCTGTGCCCAACGCTTTCAAGAGACCAAAGATCTTTTGCCCGTTCTTGACGCTCTGTCGTGAGTTGACATCCGCAATATGCCTGCGCTCTTCGGTATAAGAGTCGAGAATGGTAGGACTTGCAGGATTGTTAAGGGCATGAGCAATTTTAAAGGCTAGGTTATGAACATCTGCAAGGCCTGAGTTAAGGCCCAGACCCCCAGTCGGTGGAAAGGAATGCGCTGCGTCTCCGGCAAGAAAGACATTTCCTTGGCAGTAAGTCTTTGCGACTTTTCGACTAAGGATCCAAGGGCGGTAGCTTAAGACTTTAGGGGATATATCTTTGCCGATTGCTCCATTAAGGACCTGTCGGCAAAGATCCTCGTTCCACGTATCAACTGGTTACTTGTCCGAGTCAAAATTGGTGATGAGCACGGCATTTCCGGAGAGATTGTAGGCAATGATGAAGCCAGATGCCAGGGGGTCGAAAAGCCAGTGGAGCATGCCTACCCTGTCACCTACAACCTCTCGAAGGTTTGCGCTGAAATGAATCGTCATCATCGTCTCATCTGAGAACAAAAAAGTTAGTGATATGTCATGCTTCAAAATGTTGGTAACAACTCACATGAGTCTTCGCCGTCGCTCTCGATACCAATGTGTTGGCGGACCTTGCTCTTCGCTCCGTCACAAGCAATGACATACTTTGATGTGATGTTGAAGAGTTGCCCAGTCGCACGCTCTTCAACCACAGTTGTGACTGAATTCTTGCTCTGTGCCAAAGAAACAAACGACACTCCTTTCCGAATATCCACAAGATTCTCATCCGATAGCCTCTCACCAAGGTATTCTTCAAAATCCGGCTGAGGAATATTATGGATCATCTCAGGTGTAAAATCGAGAACTTCTTTATCCATACGTTCGTACGGAAGATGTCCTAAAACTTCCCCGGACAGGGTGGTGAGGAAATTCACCCAGTATGCATCATCTCTTGGCGTGCCTAAGTTTCTGATGTGATCAACATCAAGGCCAAACTGGCGACAAATCTCGAGGGACCTTGGGGACAGGGCGTGAGCTTTGGGAGCTCCGAGTCTCTCTGGGTAGCGCTCAATGACGAGTGACTTGATTCCCAATTTTGCTAAGAGGTAGGCTTGTAGAAGGCCACTAGGACCGCCTCCTACTATGAGAACAGGGACTTCGACTGCTTCATTCTGACCATTGATGGCTTGACCTTTGCTAGTATGACCGTTGGTAGTATGACCGTTGGTATTATGACCGTTGGTCTGGCTGACCACTGGGATGAATACCTTGTTATCGGTATAAGGGTTAAAGATTGAGATGCCCATTATACAAGATATTGTTCAAATAGTACTTCATATAGGAGAAAAGTGACAATGTGTTGAGATTGGTGAGAAAAGGATCAAGATAGGGATCAAGATATAAATTGCATGATTCGTTGCTCTTCTAGCGGCAAAAGATTCGTAGGTGTTACTGTCGCGTTGCATAAAGACAATACAACGATGATTTTGCAAGGCTTCAAGCTTGACGTCTGGGCTCTAACTATCCAGGTGACGCAGTGGGGACGGGGTTGGCTCGGCAGATTTCGTGGAGAAGTTGTGGAGAGCTCCCCTCTCTCCACAACCGGCTTCGACGGTTTGGCATCTGCCCCCAGTACGGCAGCGTAAACCGGTAAAAGATAGATGCAGCGTGATTGCAGAAGGTTCTTAAAAGAGATCACCAATATGAATAGAATGATTGATAACGAAAAAGACAGACAAACTTGCAACGAGTAATTTGTCCGCTCGCCTTTCGTGACCATGTCGCTCCCCTCATTCACCAGTATGCCCATGTCCGTTTCTTTTACCTCCACCGCAGTGCTAACATTCGGAATACAGAACTAATTCGATTCATCGGTAAAGATGAACCGAGCAAAATTCTCATTGGTGAGCCCGTATCCAGCAGTGAAGACATAGGCTTAGCGTTAAGGAATGGCAATGATGTCTTGGCCTACGTCTTCACGGGGTCTTCTGTGCTAGCACCGGGAGGAAAGACACAACAGAAAGTGGAAGTTAACCGGTTACTTTCTCCTCTTGCACAGGAAGAAGTAGGCACTATTAGGTGCATTGGTCTCAATGTAAGACATCTCACAGCATGCATGACTTGATGAGAGGTTACTGATCCTGTGCGACTCTCAGTATAAGCAGCATGCTCGCGAAGTCAACTTGGACATACCGACCGTCCCAACCGTCTTCCTGTACGTTGGCAGACCCAAAGAATTACGAAACTTAGCTCACCTTCTCTAGAAAACCGGCTACCAGCCTCAATGACCCTTTCCCATCGCCGATTCCGTTGCCCAAGATCTCACAGTCGACCGACTCAGCTGATTACGAAGCTGAGCTCGCAGTAGTCATTGGAAGGACCTGCCGAAATGTGACAGAGACCGAGGCCTACGATTATGTCCTTGGATATACGGCATGCAACGATGTCTCCTCCAGGGAACCGCAGTTTCGTGATAGCCAATGGTGTTTCTCCAAAGGTTTTGATGGGGCGTGTCCGCTAGGTAAGCCCAAGATCATTGCTGGCTGCCGAAAACAGTAAAGCTAAATACTATAGGCCCGACCTTGGTGTCTCGTCAATCCATTCCTGACCCAAGTGCGCTTCAGATAAAAGGCATCCGAAATGGGCAGACTGTCCAGGACTGCAGGATTGAGTAAGTAATCATTTTACTGTCATGAAACCGCTGTTTACATTTAATAGCGATTTGATCTTTAGTATACCTCAGATTATCAGCTATCTATCTCAAGATACAACTCTTCCTATAGGAACAGTTATACTGACAGGAACGCCTGCCGGGGTAGGGTATGGGCAATCGCCACAACAGACCCTGCAGGATGGAGATGAGTTTGCTGTGGAGATTTTACCTTGTATTGGCACGCTTGTGAATCTGGTAAAGAATTCTATTTAGAGTTAAGTTTTAAAGTATCTTATAAGTAATTTACTTTAAATTAAATAATTTTTATTATAAATAAAATAAATAATAATTTCTTATTTTATTTTTAGCTATATAATTAATTAATTAAAAATTAAATATATAATAATTTAAATATTAAATAAAAATATTAATTTATATTTTTTAAATTTTTCCTTAAGAAAATTATTAAAGTTTAATATAATTAATAAAGTTTAATATAATTAATAATAACAAAAAAAAATTCTTTAAAGTATATAATATAATTATAAAAATTATAATAAAATAATATATTTTAATTTATTATTAAAATTTATTTTATTTTAATTTTTTAAAATTATTAAATAAATTTAAAATTATATTTAATTAAATATTATAATATTAATAAATAAATAAAATATAATATTATTATAATACTATAAAATAATATTACTTTTTTATAGTCTCTTTTAATCTTAAGTAATATAGAGGTCTCTAACCCCTGGTAAAGGTTGCTGAAAGGTTCACTAAGCGGGAATAAAGGTAGCTAATAAACTTGAAAATTTGCTCTCCACAATCTCCCTTCGAACTTCAACTAGGGTTGCACCAGCCTCTTCCCCGCGTCTCCACGATTCCCCGCTAGAGCTTTCATAACGCTCCACATAACCCTGACCCATCAGCTTCCATACCTAAATAAAAAACCCCTTCCAAAGCGGCAAGTAGGGAACCGCCCAGTATCACGGATCCAGGGAACAGATCGAGATCCGGTTAAGTATAGCAGGCTGATGCAGCGTTGATCAATCCTCTCGCTTACTGGTCCTGTACCCCAGAATCTGGGGGCGGGGTCTGCCTTTAATCTAGGGTATAAGAGAAGTCAGGGTTTCCCTGCCTCACCATTCTCAGTACTTTCAACTGATGATCCGTATTTACTACCTGCCATGTCACATCAAGCAAACTCAGAGATGCATACCGAGACAGCCACCAACACCCGACCGCCCGGCACAGAACTTCTCTACGACAACTCAAGCCATCAACAATATGTCCAAGACAAGCAGGGCAACCACATTATCCTCGTGCCCCAGCCCTCTGCCAACGACCCAAATGATCCACTGAGATGGCCCAAGACCAAGAAGTGGATTGTCTTCCTCAATGGCGTCTTCTATGCGTTCATGGGGAGTATCACAGGTCCAATTATGGCTGCGGGCATGATACCGTTGACGCAAAAGTTTGGCGTGTCGCTGCAGCAGTTGACGTACGCGAATGGTGCTACGTTGATCTTCCAAGGTGTCGGTAACGTGTTTTGGATGTGAGTTACACCCTTCTTCCATCCATCAGGTGTTTAGACTAATATGTGGTAGGCCCTTTGCTATCAAGTTTGGCCGACGACCAGTATACCTTCTCTCCAATCTATTGATGGGCGTAGCTTGTATATGGCTTGGTGCTGCATCAAACGCGACATACACTCCTTTTATTATCGGCCGGGCTTTTCTTGGTCTCTTCGAAGCTCCCATCGAGTCGATCGTTCCTACGACCATCACTGATACGTTCTTCCTTCACGAGAGAGGAGCCATGGTTTCGATCTATGGCCTCTCTGTTCTGAGTGGTAATGAGCTCGGGCCTTTGGTAAGATCAACCGTTAGTATTCTCATGATGTTGCTAATTTGGGCTTAAGTTCTCTGCCCTGATCATCCAGTACCTCAGTATGGGATGGGCATTCTACATAGTAGCCATGTTCATCGGTCTCAATTGTGTCACCATGTTTTTCTCCATGACAGAGACCATGTACACAAACCCGAGACTGCCTGCCAGCACTAGAGTCCCTCAGCAAGGCTTAGCGGAGGAAAAGATCTGTGCTCAGATGATCGAGGATGCACGAAGGTCGTGTCACGATTCAGAGGCTCAGCCTTCTGCTCCACCAAAGGATAGCTACCTTACAGAACTCCTGCCCTTCCGAAATGGTGACCCTCAAGTCTCTCTTCTCAAGATATTCCTTCGCCCATTCGCGCTTGTCTGTTATCCCACTGTACTATGGGCCTCTCTGATATACGGCGTGTCCCTCGGCTGGAATGTCATCATCGGTGCCACGGTTGCCCAGCTCTTCGGAGGACCATACGGATTCGACTCGCAAGCCCAAGGTCTGATATTCCTCTCGCCTTTTGCAGGTTCTATTGTCGGCGCATGGCTATGTGGCTCTGTTTCTGACTCTTGGTCCAACCATCTGACTCGAAAGAATGACGGTATTCGAGAACCTGAAATGAGATTGCCTACCATGTGCATGGGGACATTTCTGCTGCTGTTTGGAGCACTCATCGCTGGATTGACGTATCATTATCACACTCATTGGGCAGGGCCTGTTATCGGCTTGGGTGTATTGACTGCTGGGGCGCAGATTGGCGTCTCGCTGTCGATGAGCTATGCTCTGGATTGCCACAAGGAGGTGAGTGATTACTGCCACTGATTCTTCATGGGTACTAATGAGTCACAGTTGTCCGTCGAGTTAATGGTTACCGTCGCGTCGCTAAAGTCTCTCTTGGCGTGGATATGGACATGGGTCATTAATGATTGGATTGTAAGCAGTGGCATGCTAACTGTTTTTATGACTATTGCCGCCGTTAATGTTGCCATTCAATTGACGACTATCGGCTTATACTTGAAAGGCAAAGATATTCGTATCTGGCTTTATCACAAGGACCTTCTTTATAAATTTAAACTTAATTAAGCTACTTAAGGGTTTTTATTTAATATATTTTAGTTTTAAGGAAATAATTATTTTTATTTTTATTTTGTTTTTATTTAGGGTAATTACTATAAAGTTGGGTAATAATATAAGCTAAAATATTACTTTATAAGAGATTTAAAATGCAGCCCTTGATTTCTTTATTAAAACCGATTCTTTACTAAAGCTCGAGCACCTTAATTCAATCTAAGATAAGCAAACATTGAGAGGCGCATGTCCTCTTTGCTTGTTATAGGTAATTGGAATGTTTGCTAAATTCTCACGCTATCTCAGATAAGGGTGAGCATATGACGCTAAACCAATTTCTCAATCTAGCGACGTTGCCCCTCCAACAACGCAGCCCCGCCATAATGACTAAATGCGTAAGGCCTCCTCAGAATTGTTTTGACCATCAATCATACATCATCGCTTCAATCAGCACAGCATGCGCAATTGAGAAATGACCAGCCTCGGGGTCCCAAGCACTCGAGCTCACAAATACGATCGTGTATGGTCGTGGCTCAATTCAATCGAACAAGAATCCTTTCCGACCGAAGAGTCAGAACAACGACGAAAGCGACGTAAAATAAGAAACACCAAATCAGACCGCGACAGTCCGTTTCATCGCATCCCGACGCCTCCCGGGTCATCACAAGACAGCTGTTTCGACATCGTGGCAAATTCACAGGTGCTTGATCCAATGCCAAGAAAGCGCAGAAGGTCGACCCACGATCAAGGTCTTGTTCACTCGGACGAAGATGGCGCTGTTGAGGATACCCCCAGAGCATCATCAAGGGGGGTGAGGCAGGGCGCTCTGAGTCTGGACCGCGAGTCTTCAACCTCGTACGCTTCATCTGGAGTCTCTGGAACATCATCGCCCACCAAACAACTGCGCTATGCTGCGACGCAAAAGACCGGGTTCGACGACTTCAAATTCGATGACTTTATGGATCAGTTACCGCCATCTCTCCAAGATTTACATCAGCAGCTTCTTACCATTGGCTACGGATTTAGGCTTCTTCCTCGAACATTGAAACCCGAGCTACAGAGCCTGCGTAACATACCCGAGTTTGCTTTTTACGATCCCGATAACCATGCAAGCAATTGGCGAATCCCCTCCCCTTCGTTCATCCGCCAAGTTCTCCAGAGCGCTACTAAATGCGAATTCGGTCGTCATAGTGAAGCGTCTTGGAACATGGAGGTTCACCGATGCGTTCTCGACTTTGCTTTTCGAGAAGCGAACGATGCTTCCGTTGGTGATTACAGATACTGCACCACTGCGCACATCATACCGGAGTACAAACCTTTCGGCACATCATCCAAATGCATTGACTTTTGCATTTGCATCGAGACTTCAAAGAAAAGTATTGAGCGGCAGAAGATTGACGATGCGATCAAGACTCGGCCTGGCCTTTCAATCAATCATACAGACTGGGGCGACCTATGCAAGAACCCTGTTGCCCTTTCGATCGAGACTAAGCGTCAGGTCAGCTGGGAGAAGGCACTTCTTCAGATCGGTACCTGGCACGCTGCGCAATGGCGGTCCCTTCAGGGGAGCATTGAGGCGATTGAATTCCTCGCTGGGATTATTGTTCAGGATCATGACTGGTTTTTTGTGGCGTCGACGCTGCAGGACGGAAAGTCGACGACGTATCATCGGTTACCGCTTGGAAGTACATATAATGCATTTGACCTGTACAAGTTGCTTATGTCGTTGCAATGCTTGGGTATGTGGATTAAGGAGAAGTACTGGCCTGCTTTTCGAAAGGATATGCTCAAGATCTTTGATGAGCAACAAGTTGGATGAGGGACGCCTGTATCTAAGATAATGCCTGGCGTTCAAGGCTGGAAAAAGCGTAGTCGGTAGATTTGGTTTTTAGCGAAGCGTTCGTTTATTGCGCATATTCTTATTGAGAAATTTTTCCTGTTGACAAACAACTTAATTGTTCCTATAAGGCAGCTTGATGTTCTCTTGCAGATATAGTCTATGTGCAAAATCATTCAATGACTCTATAAAGTTGCTCTTTTGGCTACTGGATCAACGAGTTCATTCATCACAAAGCCTGTCTTTAACAAGCACAAAAAAGACTTCACCAAGCTGGAGGGTCATGGCTGTAAACTGGAGCAGTTGGTATTCCTACACTACCATACATTAACATAGGGAAAACGCCAGACCTTGGTAGAGGGCGTGTCTACGCTAAACCTATCCTGAACTTATGCTAAGTTACCCAAGTCTTTTTGTTCACTTAGGAGTGAGGTCCTGAGGTTCTTTCCTCCCCTACGGAGTAGATAAGGATTATATTTCTAACAGCATTGCAGGGAATAAACCTAGATCACCCCTCTCTTACGATTACCGCCCAAGTAAGGCACAAGCCAAAATACAGAACATAATTGAGGAAATCGGAGAAGAATCTTCCATTTATTGCAGCTGGAAGTGCTTGAAGGCTGATTATTTATCTAAAGCCACTTTAATAAGCTACGTCCACTGACGCGAAAAGAAATCGTAAGTGGAGCTGGTCTCCAATCTTGATTGGCATTAAGATTTAGCCAGTGACCAAGGTGGCTAGTGCTCTCGGGTCCAGACCTGTTCCTGCATGGGTAGAAGTCACCGAGGCTGTCAATAGTTAGCAATAGTGACTGCTAAACAACACAAATGCTGTTGAAATGAATGGCTATTGACTTCCAAGTGCTGAATAGCTCGGAGAAATGAGGCAAGTAAGTCCGCAAGCGTTTCCCAGCTTCAGGGGTTATGTATAGATAGTTAAACCGCTGTTTAACTCTCTCAAGACGATTGCATCCCTTCACTGTTTCTTTAGACCTGATCGATAGCTTTTTTTCATGATGCAGTCTAAGATTGCTCTCGTGACCTTGGGCCTGATTGGTTTTGCTGTTGGTGGTCCTTGCAAGCCTAGTAGCCGAGCCACAGTGAGCAGCCAGTCTGCGACCTCATCGGTTGCGACAGTCGATGGTTCCGAGACTTCGACGGACAGCCATACAAACCTCAACAGCCTCACCATCACGCCATCTACTGCGGCCACCGAAGTACCCAGCTCGACCCATACGCAGTCATCTACAGCCACTCAAGAGGAAGAAATCATCATCACCAACGCTATTTCAGGTGGCTCCTTCGCCAGTCGCGACCGCAACAGCCCAAATGGCCTCACCAACTTTGGTGCCTCAGGTAATGCCGAGTTTCACGAAGGCGGATGCTACCGTGCTGACGGTAGCCTTGATGATGGCTGCGCGGCTTTGAGTGCTAAT
This sequence comes from Fusarium sacchari, assembly GCA_017165645.1. NCBI lineage: Eukaryota > Fungi > Ascomycota > Sordariomycetes > Hypocreales > Nectriaceae > Fusarium > Fusarium sacchari. The sequence continues at coordinate 59,890 of JADANP010000010.1, forward strand.
GGGGACGTCACCAAGCGAAGCTTCTTTGGCTCTTTTGCTAGCATCTTCCAGACTGTACGATCGGTTCCACGAAAGAAATACACTATCCAATTCTTTTATCTTGCCAGGTCAGCTGGAAGCCAAGGCTGTGTTGCAAGTGCGACATTTGGTAATTCAGAGTTCTATTCTCAACCTGCCTCCAGCTCAGGACCATCGTGGGCCCGGGTGCTGAGGCAGGTTGAGGCACTTTCTGATTTACCAATATTTGCTATCTCATTGACATGCTCTGGTGGTGGTGTTTCTTCAATTCTGGTTGACTCCATCTTCATCTCAGATCAAGTAACCCCAGAGACTATTGACAACTTCAAGCTTGACTTGGGTGGGGGCCGTCCAATTGATCCTGTCGAGACAACGACCGCGATCAGGGCTCAAGAGTCCCCGGCCCTCACGACGAGACCCAGCGGATTAACCACCACTGATGACTTGGAAAGCACGAGTGCTGAGACGCCTGTCTCAACAGCCTATCCCGAGATCACTTCTTCGGCTTCCACTGAATCAGAGTCCGCTGGCTCTGCTCCCGAAACTTCCGGTGCTACTTCGGAGAGTAGCGAGATTACAAGAACATCTTCGACTGAGCCTACTTCAGAAGAAAACGCCGATACTACAGTCATGGGTGCATCTTCGACTTCTCTGGCTGCTGGAGAGACCAGCATGGCCGAAGGAACTAGCTCAACATCGGAGGAAGTTGGCTCGACATCTCGATCCGTCACTACCGCAGAACCTTCTCATACCACCGGCTCTGGGTACAAGCAAATATGTGAGATCATCAACGACTATTACGTTCACCTCGATGACTTTGGTTGCGATCTTAATGGAGTTTTCACGAATAGTGATGCTATCTATACCCTTCCTGGTGAGGAAGTGGGTGCTACTCAAATGCACTGGTACAATAGCAACGACGAGTGTGCCGAGATCTGCAAGACTCTTCCTGGATGTTTGTCAGCTGGGTTCCAGAGACTCTCTGGCAGGTGTTTCTTCTCCAATACTCTGGTCACTCGAGACGAAATACGCGATGGAAGAGACAGCCAAATGGTTCATTGGTTCGGTATGGAGTGCTTCATATGCGGCTGCACTTCTGGCGAGACATCGACAACGGCGATACCTACAACTACCCTGGTTCCCGAATCAACCAGTTTCACCTCAACCACTAGAGCTACTCAACCAACTGGTGTCTGCCACAACAACCGTGGTCAAGTATGTGAGATCAACCCATCAAGTGTCGAGAACAACGAGTACGTGTGCATTGGTGGAGGTGTCTTTTTGGGTGAGACCTGGACAGTCCCTCGGTCAATGTACCCCATGCAGGAGAACGGAGAGCAGTGTGCAGCCATCTGCGACACTCTGGAGAACTGTGAATCCTCTGGCTACTTCGGCATGGAGAACCACTGTCTCTTTACAGCAACCAAGATAACAACGGCCGACTTTGCTGATCCTGACCCGAACTACGACGATCCCGGTCTGGACCCCAAGAACAGTGTTTGGAGTCATAGATCCTGCTATACCTGTCCAGCCTGCGTCCTCAGCAACGCGCCTCTTCCTAAGAGTCCAACTTGCAACTACAAGCCTGGCGACTCTTGCACGCGTGTCAACGAGGATGGCGTCCTATGCAATTACTCGGGAATGTTGCCTGGAACATTCGGGATTGATGGCAGCAGTTACCCTGACCAGAGTTCATCAGGAAAATGTGCTGCGATCTGCCGGAAGATGAACGGGTGTTTGGGATCTGGTTATAGAAATGGTCAGTGCATGTTTACAAGAACTACTATCGTGTCGGGCGATTTTCTGGATAGGCATACATACGATCTTGTCTGGGATGATCCGTCTTGCTTCGAATGTCCTGGCTGTTCTACTTAAAGATAACAAACCGTGTTATAATCGAGGAGGAATTTAGGCACAATACATAGCTTCTTGTTGGGTTTGATTTTCCTACGAGCAAAAACCGAATATCGATATACCAACACTCCGTCGTGCAGTTCGAAGACGAACGTCATAGCAACTATAGATATAGCTCTTGTATCTCAATTGCAGCAAACAGATCAGGTCTGACCTATTGGCTTAGGCCTATGCGATAACATCAAATTGCTTCTTGAACCAAGCAATAGCTTGTTCTTCAGCCTCCTCTGCCTGTCGCGTCTCCTTTGAGTCTGGCTCTGCCCTGCTTGCGCGAACCGCGAATCCATGCTTTGCTCCAGGGTAAACCACCACGCTCGTATCAACATCCCTGCCCTCCAAGATTGATTCGGCCTGTCGCACTTGCTTAGTTCCCATCACACCATCATCGTCGCCAATTGCAATAGAGAGCGGGCGCGCGCCATTGCCTATGTCCTGTGCGACATTAACACTGCTTGGATGGGCAGTAAAAAATGCATCTGCCAATGCGCGACCACTGGACGTTTTCGTTTCCGCTGTGTCATGGGTGAGTCTCACAGTGTGGAGTCCTCCCCAACAGAAGCCTGCAATTCCAACAGGGATACCTGCATCTTTGTGCTGCTGAAGCTGACCCAAGAAGCCAGTCACCCTTGGCCAACAAACACTGAAGCGGTTTCGAATTAGAAATGGGACAAAGTCCATCATAGTAGCAAAGAGATAGTACCTAGTCGTCGGTCAGCCACTCTCGGCCTCAGGGTAGATGGAGATGAAGCTTACGGTTTAGACAACCAAGATCCGGTCTCATCCCAAAGGTGTGCCATGTTAATCATGGTCCTGACTGGAGCAGCACTGCCTGCGATGAAGCTAGTTATTTTGCCTTTTTGAGCTGTCCAGAAAAAGCTACGCTTACCATCCATAAAATCGGGTAGGTAAACCAAATAGTCAGCAGCAGAAGCATAATGATCCGCCAGAATTTGATTGTTAACAAAGTCAACACCGAACGCGTCAGGGATTATGACAATGATAGCTTCTACGCCCTTGCCAGTTGGGGGTTCTGAAATGTAAGTTCGAAGGCCATGAACAGTCTCCCAACGACCAGTAGGAGCGCCTGGATTGACATGACCGGAAAAGCACTGAGGACACGACATGATGTCTCTATCTTCTGAGCGATTCGCGACAGGTCACACTCTGAATATCAAACGAGAATGAGCAGTTTTGGTCGATTGCCTAGTGGAATGGATGGATATTTATATTGCTACTGATATGCGGATACTGGGTTTGAGAATTATTGGCATCTTTCCATGCTGCTTAGAGTGAGATCCCCAAAGGGTTTAGCTTAAGCGCAGTCGTTTGAGCTAAGCCAGCAGATGACGCCCTCGTCTGGAACAGCCAATGGCATGATTGATCCTCGACAACTGTATTTCTTATCACGGCCCAGGAGTTAGTCCGATGTGGTGTGCACAAATCCCATTGGTTCTCGTCGCCAGAATCATGCGTGCCATCTGCAGCATGCTTACGGAGTACTGCATTCCACTATTGTATAGCTTAGCTTCATAGAATCCCAGATCCCGACAGAACGAAGGCCAGCATGACGTCTTACATGCGCAGATACGCGTACCCAACTGGAATAAATAACAGGTGTTTCAAGTTTCCCTCTTTTTGGCCTCTCATGAGCAATGGGGCATCATGGCGCAGAGGGAGCAGCAACCAACAGCCTCAGACGGAACGCGCAGTCGCAGGGGATGTCTTACCTGCAGAATTCGCAAGAAGAAGTGCGACGAGGAGCTACCCGCATGCAGTGCCTGCAGGTCAAGAGACCTGGCATGCTACGGGTTCAACGTGCCGCCACCGCCTTGGATCACCAACAAGGCCTCATGGAAAGATGTCCTAGATTCCAGTGAAGCGAGAGCTCTACGAACTGTTGCGGAGCTGCGATACAGGGTCTCAAGAAAGCTAGATTCCAGGGCCACTGCTTCTGGCACGACTGGACTCTTGCCACCGGACTCGGGGAGCAACAACCAGCAGCTCGGGTCGCATCACTTCCTGAGAGCATATGGGACTTTACCGGGCGCATTCCATTGCGATGTCTTCTCAACACCATCGATTCTCCAGTTGACAAATGGTGTCAATATTTGGTAGCGACAGCCCGATACCATATGGTGGGACAGCAGGATGCAAAGCTTACAGCCTGGACCTGAAAGTTCGTCACGAGAAGAAACAAGATTGCTCACGTTGTTCCTCGATGTCATACATCCGATCACGCATACATTCTGCAGGTTGGAAAGCAACAGTGAACGCAACTGGATGCTCAATCGGCTCATCAGCCGAGACGACTTGTGTAGTTCAGCTCTCAGTGTCAGCGCCTGCTTCGAGCACTCGTTGACCCAAAGGGCTACTGTTGATGAGATTGGACTGTCGCCAAAAGTAAGCAGGCTACAGAGCCGGTCTATTTCGATGCTTCGGAAAGAGGTCGAGCGCTTTTCCCTCATGGCGCTGTTGCCAGTGAACGATTTCGTCTGGGCTGGGATCCACCTTGTTGATGTTATCGCCCATTTGGAGACGCTCGAGATCTTCAGTATGCTTCAGGGCCAATGGGAGATCCATCACCAGGCTGCGAGAAAAGTACTGCATCACATCGAGACTTCCGCTCCGCTTGAGAACCGAAACTCAACATCTGTGATAGAAGACGTACTGTCGAGCTTGCCTGAAGGTGATGAACGACGACTATCTCTGCAACTTTCCATCTTTAATTTTATTTGGATCGATGTTCTGGCCACGTCTACTTTTGGTGCGATGTCATACTGTCCTTGCGCCTTCGACTATCTGCCTCTTCTAGATTCTGGTGCAATCAGGTCGCAGGACTTTATGGGTTGTCAAAGCCAAGTCTTTGCCATTGTCACCAGAATTGCAAGACTTGAGCAATTCCAGCTGATGCATCAAGGTGAAATACATCATGACTTTACAGGACCGGAAGTACAACGGCAACAAAGAGAACTTGAACAACAACTCGATTATGTCTGCCAGATTCTCCAAAAAGATATTGAGAGCATGGCCGGTATAACTTCAGGTCTACATCTCGACGCTGCAAAGATTAGTCTCATATGGGCGTATGGTGCCAGAGTCTTATTGCAAGTTGTAATTGCTCCGATTATGCCCGAGCAAAGTAGTTTCGACCAGACCTTCGTCAACAGGTGCCTTGAGAAGATGGAAGCTCTCCCTACACGTCTTGTGATGCGGTCAGCTTGGCCGTATACTATCGCCGGTTGTATGGCCATGAGCGAGTCACAACATCACCGGTTTCGTCAAATCCTTAATCAGGTGCTGCAAGAAGCGCAGGCCCCTGGTATAACATGGAAAGGCCTTATTGTCATGGAGGAGTGTTGGAGACTTCGAAGAATGCACCCTGATCAAGCCTTGGGGTGGAGAGAAGCCATGGAGAGTCTTGGTGCCAGGGTGATTCTGACATAGCGCTGCATCAGAGTGCACGGTGATAGACAGAATAGAAATTGTGGTTAGGAGACAGAAAATTCCCATGTTAAAACCGTCGATCTCTATCCGTATCGCAAATTCGGGATCCTCGTTTTCGCTGTTGTTGGTATGTTCGTTGACTTCCCAATTCTGAGGATTCCAGTTGATACCCAAGTTTCTATATCAACAGAGCCCCCCAGGTAATAGCAGCGAGGATACCCGCGCAGGTCAAACGCTCAGCACCGCTCCCTGTCTGTTGGGACATGTCAGATGCAATCACAGCTGAGGCTGATGCCAAGGCAACAGAATTAGAACTGCCTTCTACCGCGTCACAAATCTGCTGGCGCACGTCCCAGAGGTCTGTTACAAGTACCCGTCAGACTACTCACTATATATTGCAGATCTATTGTTTACCTACTTTTGAATATTTTAATAGTGCACTCGTTTCCCAGACATTCCTGGAAATGGTCTGCAAACGCGTCGCTGTGCGAGCACATGCATTCTAGGTCAGTACCGCCGCAGCCAATCTTCTTTCCGGCTATCGAGATACATTTTAAACCGCAGCCTGGCAGCGAGGAAACATCGGAAGCAATAACAGAAGGGTTGGTCGAGATAGTTGCGCCGGTAGTTTCTGTGGCAGTAGATGAAGCTGCGACGACGAGCCGAAAGGCTGCAAGAATAAGGAGAATGCGGGAGGCCATTTTGTTTGCAATAGGTGGCGAACGTATATAGATATGTAAAACAGCATCTGAAACAAGAAGTGGAAGATAGAAATAAGCGTTAAAAAGTCGGATTCAAGAGGTGTTAAAAGTTCAGAGTAGTCTTCTTGTGAGCTGTTTACGTAGTTCGGCTTTCGGCACACTGAACATGACGTTGTGCAACTAAGCCGAAATAAGCAGTCCAACCATCTAGTTGGATGATTTACACTAACGTAATACCTAAACTGATTAAAGTAATCCTTAAAGCCGCCCTTTTCAAGTAATATTTATCCTGGTTAGGAATCTGTAATAAAGCTAACAAGAGATCGAGGAGGAATTGTAGTCTGAAAGGAACCCTTTCCTGTAGCCTTCAAGTCCGTCAAAGCAGTCAAATCATTAGAGTTGTCGGTCAGAAATGGCCTTAAGCTATGAGGAGTTCGGCCCGTGCCGGAGACAACCACTTGGACATTGCGAGCAACTGTATCATTGTTAAGCACCTGCGTCGCGATAGTACCGTCGGTATTCAGAAAGGCGCTGACTGTGACCAGAGGAACGGAGCTCGTGGCTTCGATGCGACGAGCACCAGGGCGAGCAAACCGACTGAAAGAGGCAAAGGCCCAGAACCTCTTGGATGGAATGACCTTGTCGCCAATCATGTTGATCAAAGCGCTGTTTGTGGTCGAGTTCTCAGCTCCTATCCAGTAGAGAAATCCGCTGACATTGGCATCTACAAGAGCTGTCTGGATACGGCCAGCCCAGGTCATGCCTTCGCCCTGGCCGCTATTGTTGTAGAACGTGTAGGGTGTGAACTGGCCTGTGAGATCAGCCCACTCGGTGAGCCACGTCTTCTTTGTTGTTGAAAGTGGATGGTTCGGTGGCGAAACGTATCCGTGGCCCGTAACGACATTAAGGTAGTTGATTGCCGGATCAGGTCCAGCAGTCAAACCAGCCATCATGTCCTCTTGCAGATCCCAGCCTTCGCCATCACAACAGGCGATGGTGAGATCACGAATACCCCGCTTGTGGATCGTCTTGCCCAGCACGCGTATGAAGTCGGCAGCCTGTGTCCCATTGGATAGCATGCCGGCGTAGGGAGCGGCGAACTGAGGCTCGTTAAGGAACCCCAGGTTAGTGACCTTGACGCCTGATTGGCGGTAGAATTCAACCCACTGCAGCAGGTAGTCTGCGTAGGCCTGCTTCCAGTCGCCAGAAGCGCAGGTAGCGCCTGTAACACCGCACAAATACCCTCCATTGTTTTCATCGTGATTCGTTTTCATATAGCCCGGGGCGGACCATGCATCGCCATAAAGGAACTTCAATCCTCGCTTGTATGCTTCTTTAGCGACGACGAGCTGACCGCTGTCATAGTCGTCCCACACGTAATGTGGCTTTGATCCGGGTGAGCCAGGCGAGAAAGGCTCGATTGAGTTCATGAAGTTCTTATCAGAACTGTTGCTCGAACCAATACCATTACGCAGGATGGAAAAGCCTGCACCAGTTTCCTTACTAAATAGCAGGTCCAGTACATGTCGAGTCCCTTCTTTGGACAGGCCGTCTTTTCCAAGAATGTCCTCCGCCCTCTGAAATGCTTGCGAGGCGCCAAAGCCGTCAAGCTCTTGGTGTTTGACGTGGCCATTCACAGAAATCAAGACTTCAGAGTCTGATTTTGAGTCCGTGGGAAAGGCTACCACGGAGGCTGAACCCAAGTAGCCTAGTAGGTTCAAGGCGGCAAGACCACGAGCTAGCAGGCCCATGGCTGTTCAAGAGGAGATAGAATGATAAGGAGGAAAGGTATGGAAGAACCAGCTCTGTTTTCTCTTCAAAGAGAAGCTGTCATCCTGCCAATCAGCAGAAATGGTGATCCCACTACACCATTTATAGGTAATCAGAATACTGAGCCTTCTAGGCCTCCGCGTAAAAACGTTGCCCGATCGACCCCTGGACATTGACATGATCCACGACGACTGACATCGGCATGCTCCCCGGACCAACTTATGCAGCATCACCACCCTATGACTGAGACAGTCTTCAATGGACTGTTTGATGATCTTGTCATTAGCCGCCAGAGTCCTGCCTGACCTGTCAGTTAGTTGGGTGATCAAGAGTTGTAGGCGTAGTTTGGCTGTACTCGTGATGAGTTTAACCAGAGTTTTGGGTAAATCCAAGCTCGGCTTTCGTCTATCTCATACCCCGCACAATATCCAACCTTCCCCGGACCAGAATCAAAGTCAATCCTCATCAATTGCACGTGTGGGGGAACGTTTTAGTCCTGAGTATGTGCTTGTGCTTCTCCAGTGCCGAGTTTGCCGGTCCTAGACGGGGTCCACCCCCGCAATTCTCTCCACTTTCCCCCGAACTTGGCTTGATTCCGTTTACTCTTGCGCCGATAGCTACCAACTCTCCTATCAAATAACCGCTCATCATGTCAGTGAACCCTTGCTGTTTCTGCCGTGTGCTCTCTTAGATATGATCTGATAAATAGGCTAAATTAAATCGAAGTTGTTACCCGAAAGCCTGGTCGGTTTAATCCCTGTATGCTGAGAGTCTGTCTACGGTGCCGTCTTTGCCGAGCAGAGTAGTCCACTTCCCCATGGGCATATCAATCATAGCACTGAGACTGGTGCTGCTACGACGTGGGAGTGGGGTCAGCTGAATCCTTGATCATCATTGTATATGAAGAAGACGAGGATCCTACCTCATTTATCTGGATCGTTGCTAACAGCCATTGCTTGTCGATTCACTTGACAGCTACTGGTAGTTCATTTCTTGACCTCACTGTCTTATACCTACTACAAATCGACTCATAAAAGTTCCTGCAACGACAAAACCAGTATGGCAGAAAGGCGCGCCGATGCCATTGAGATGGCGCCGCCAGATGGCCATCATGGCTGGACAGGCGACACCTCTGCTGAGGCTCGCGCCGCCACAGAGGCAGAACATTCCCTCAGCATCCGCCAGGCCATCCAAAAATACCCCAAGGCCTGTTTCTGGTCCTGCGTTGTGTCGCTAGTAATCATCATGGATGGTTACGATACAGCCCTCCTCGGGTCACTCTTCGCCTTTCCCGACTTCCAAAAGCGCTTCGGCATTCCCAATCCTGCCAAGCCAGGTACATATCAGCTTGAGCCTAAGTGGCAGACAGCTCTTGGCCTGGCTAGTTCCCTGGGAGGCATCGTTGGTATTTTCTTCAACACTTGGATGACGGAGAGGATCGGACATAAAAAGACACTTCTGATCTCTTTGTTCTGGTTGACTGGAACCATCTTCATCTCCTTTTTTGCCCCGTCAGTCGAGGTTCTGTTTGTTGGTCAACTGCTTTGTGGGCTAGGATGGGGTGTCTTCACCACAATGGGACCTGCGTATGCCTCTGAAGTCGCGCCGGTTGTCCTTCGTGCGTACCTTGAAACCTACGTTGTTCTATGCTGGGGCATTGGACAGCTCCTCTCTTACGCTGTTCTGGACTCACTTGTTGGTAACAAGAGTATCTGGGCCTGGAGGATTCCCTTTGCCGTGCAGTGGGTATGGCCTGTTATCATCGCACCTCTGATGTTCTTCTGCCCCGAGTCTCCTTGGTGGCTGGTCCGCAGTGGAAAATTGGAAGAAGCCAAGAAATCCCTGAAGAGGCTTACATCAATGTCAGACCAAGAGCTTCAGAACCAGCTATCCCTCATGGTAGAAACAACGGAGCTGGAACGCAGCATCACAGAGGGGGCTTCATATCTCGACTGCGTCAGGGGCTCCAACCTCTGGCGTACGGAAATCGCATGTGTTGCCTGGGCGAGTCAAGTCCTCGTTGGCTTTGGTGTCTCCTCGTATGCCACTTACTTTTTCGAACAAGCCGGCATGTCGACCAAGAACGCTTACAAGTTGACTGTTGGCCAAGGCGGTCTTCACTTTGTCACTGTCCTTCTGTCCGTTTTCATCGTCGCGCGACATGGACGACGATCGATTTACATCTGGGGCTGCCTCCTTATGTCCGCTGCCATGTTTGTGATTGGCTTCGTAGCTATCCCAAGTCAAAGCAGTGCCACAGGAGGTGTGTCTGCAGCCTTCTACTACGTCTGGTACTCTACCTACGAGATGACCATTGGTCCAATCGCCTACATCATCGTCGCCGAGGTCTCCTCTACGCGCCTGCGCTCCAAGACAATTGGCCTGGCTCGTAATGCCTACAACGTCATCAATATTTCGGCTACATGCGTCGTTCCTCATATCCTGAACCCCACTGCTGGAAACTGGAAGGGCAAGTCAGCTTTTCTGGCTGCGGGCTTTTGTATCCTCTGCGCCGTTTGGGCTTGGTTTCGTCTCCCTGAGCTAAAGGGCCGCACGTACGAGGAGCTCGACATTTTATTCACTAAAGATCTCGGTGCTCGGGAGTTCAAGGGCTACGAATTCGATAATAATATCGACATCGATGAGAAGCTGGGTGTTGAGCATAAAGAATGAATTCACGCCGCCAAGGACTTAGGGTTTCAGTGTATTAGCTACTGCGGTCTATTTAGCTTAAGATAGGAAGGGATAGTTAAGCAGGAAATTTAGGAATCCATTCTTTTAGTTCTACGTCAGTTCCTCGCTTTGAAAATCAATCTTTGACACACGGCGCTCTAAGCGATCCTCGCTGCTTCTACGTATAACTCAATAAGCCTTAGACTTTTTCTTTATCTGGTATCGATAACCGTTTCCCTATGGCCAACTCATGGACTGTGTTGAACATGCGATATGCTCCAAGGTCATTATTTGTTGTCGTTGGAATCGCAAACGCAAAGCTATTCCAAAAGGAATTGGTTTCGCAACAATAGCTGTTGGTCGGCCATGGGATCTTTGTCGCGGAGAGAATGCCGACCTGCAGGGTAATCTTGGCTAAAACCAAGACCTGCAGTCCCTTGGCCTTCAACCTATTGGAGCAACTTGAGTGCGGAGGTTGGGGTAATGAGAGCACAATCCCAGCCTGCCAGCGTATTTAGCCGGGCCTAGTATAGGAATCGGCTGCGAAATGCCGAACAAGACTGCGTGGGGGATTAAAGTGCTACATGTACTCCGTATTCTGGGCTTTTATCCGGTTTAGCGTAAGAATCGGCTCCCAGATGCCGAGCGAGACCCGCTCAATCTTTTGGCTCAGCTAATGAGGTGCGTATGTTGCCATTGACCCTGATTCCTCAGCCTGACATACTACGTACGACATTCTCCAAGTATCATGGTTTGCGTTCACATGGGCTTCAAGCCTAACAGTTCAGCAGCTAAAGATTATCCGCCGAAATCGCTCATCACAATCAATGGGTAGGGTAGTTGCTTATAGTTACTCTTAAGAACTCAAATTCCTCAGCTTCCTTCCCGAGCCACGCGTGCAACAAAGAGAGCAGTGTCTAGCGACAACTATTCCAAGAGTCCCAAAAATGCTTCCCTCAGAGAGCGGAATTGATGGTTGGCTGCGATACGCCCCTCTATCAGAGAGTTTGCGCAGCCTCCATAAGCCAGTTTCTAGCATCATTGCTCTGAGCACCAACCCAACATCTCCAGTCTTTATCGCTGGAGCGGAACTTCGATCCGGCATCCAACGTGTCCTTGGACAAAGCGTTGGAGTTGACTCTGACTTTCACGGTGAAGCTAGAGGCTCAATCATAGTCGGCACTTTGTCCGCTCTCAAAGCGAATGGAGGACATCTCCTTCAGTCGATACCTGCCCTTGATGAAGACGGATTTTGGCTCGCCACAAATTCCAATGGAAGCAATGAAACTCACATTGTCGGCCAAAATGAGCGAGGAGCCCTTTATGGAGCATTCGAATACCTCTCTCTCCTTGCACAAGGAAAACTGGCCAAGACCAATGTCCAACAGGCATACAACCCTGGAGCGGCTATCAGATACGTCAACGAATGGGACAACCTCGACGGTAGCATAGAAAGAGGTTACGGCGGCAAGTCCATCTTCTTCCGCGATGGCAAAGTCTTGACGGACCTGTCTCGCGTCCGCCAATATGCTCGCTTATTGGCCTCAATCCGCATCAATGGCTGCATTGTGAACAACGTTAACTCGAGCCACAATCTTCTCAACGAAACAAATCTCGATGGGCTCGGTCGAATCGCCGATATAATGCGTCCCTATGGAGTGCGTATTGGTGTTTCATTATTCTTCGACACTCCCCGAGGCCTTGCTGGTCTGCCAACGTCAGATCCTCTCGATCCTGATGTCATCAAGTTCTGGGAGGATATCACGGCCAAGCTGTACAAGCGCGTACCGGATATGCTCGGATACACCATCAAGGCCAACTCGGAAGGTCAGCCAGGTCCTCTGACATATGGCCGAACACTTGCGCAGGGAGCCAATATGTTCGCTCGTGCCCTGAAGCCTCATGGTGATGGCATCGTCATGTATCGTGCTTTTGTCTACAACCATCACCTGGATGAGTCTGATCTCAAAAATGACAGAGCCAACGCTGCGGTTGAGTATTTCGCCCACCTTGATGGCGAGTTTGAAGACAACGTCATTATCCAGATCAAATTTGGTCCAATAGACTTCCAGATTCGCGAACCCCCCTCGACTTTGTTCGCACATCTCCGGAAGACTCCCGTCATATGCGAGTTCATGGTGTGTCAGGAGTACCTGGGTCAGCAGTCGCATTACGTATACATGGCCCCAGAATGGGAAACTATTCTCGGCTTCGATATGCGAATTGACGATAAGCCTTCCCTTGTAAGAGATATCGCCTCTGGCAAAGTCCACGGTTTGAACAGAGGGGGTTATGCAGCAGTGACCAACATCGGGAACGATCTTACATGGCTGGGACACCATCTCTCTATGTCAAACCTCTATGCTTACGGTCGATTGTGTTGGGATGCAGCTGCTCCAGCGCAGGATATCCTGGTGGATTGGATTCGCCTGACATTCAGCGCAGAGAAACAGAAGGTTATAGACACCATCCGCGAGATCGGGATGGAGTCGTGGCCTACATATGAAGCCTACAGCGGCAACCTCGGGATCCAAACCCTGTGTGACATCCTCTACACGCATTACGGCCCCAGCCCTGGTTCACAAGATGGGAACGGCTGGGGTCAATGGACTCGCGCAGATAGCAAGGCCCTCGGCATGGACCGCACCGCCGCCACTGGCACGGGTTATGCTGCTCAATATCCACCTCAGGTCGCTGTTCAGTTTGAGAGGATAGAGACAACGCCTGATGACCTTCTTTTATGGTTTCATCATGTTCCTTATACGCATAAGCTCAAGTCTGGTAAGACTGTCATCCAACACATATACGATGCCCACTACCAAGGATCTGCAAATGCTCAGACGTTTGTGACAAGGTGGGCATCCCTGAAGGGCCTCATTGACGACAATCGCTTTGAGCACATTGCTTTCAAGCTTGCGTATCAAGCAGGCCACTCACTCGTTTGGCGTGACTCGGTGAACAACTTTTATCTGGCCAAGTGCGGCATCCCAGATGACAAAAACCGTGTGGGGAACTACCCTTGGCGTATAGAGGCTGAAGACATGCAATTGAGTGGCTATACCATTGTTGACGTGACTCCCCCTGAAGCAGCGTCTCGTGGCCGTGCCATCGTGGCATCATCGTTGGAAAAGGCCACTGCAATCACCAAACTAACATTCCCCTCAAGGAGGTGTGACATCGCTGTCAACTACTTTGATCACACTGGTGGGCATGCACGATACGAGCTTCTCCTAGATGGAAAGATTGTTGGGGAGTGGACTAGTGACCTAGACACGCGGCTCGGCCATGACTTCTCAGAGTATCTAGACGGACACTCGGCCACTAGAGTTTACTTCCGTGGTGTTGATGTACGAGAGGACGCCGAGCTGACTGTTATCGGTTACCCAGATGGAAAAGACATGGCACCACTGGATTACATCTCGGTTCTGCCGGAAGGCGTGGTGGATTAAACAACCAGTAGGGCTAGAAAGTTCTACTGGAAATAGCTAAATGTTTAATTAGAAGGCAAAAGAGAGAAGCCTAGCTTAGAAAATCCAACCTAGGAAACCATTGCATTTTGTTATTAAAGACTAGACCTTCAGTCTACATCCAGCATTCAACCATGGTGCCATGGAACTGCATATGAGTAATGCGGTAGCAACCTCGTGTGGGCCTAGCTCCAACAAGTGACTTCTCCACTCGAGGAAGGCTTTTGTATTTAACCGGCATTAAGTTCCACCACTTGAGGGGTTCCCCTGGTCCATCTGCCCGTCATCCGTGCCCTTTTTACCTAGCAATCAAAACCTCATCATCACCCATAGACGACCTATCCGTCACAAAAGAGTGACAAGGGCATGTAACGACTCTCGGCGCAGAGCATCGCCAGTCAATTCTCTGAGATGGAACCTCCGTCCAAGTGGGTGACAGCCTGGGCACCAACGCCTCAGCCTACTGAGGAAGCAGATATGCCACCATATCCATTTGTAAGGCCAATCAAACTGAGAGGTTCATAACAGTCGGTTTACTTACCAGAATCGTTGGACCAGACGCAGCGTGGGGTTGCTTTTCAGAATACCACCATTCGACAGACTTTGAGAGTGACAGCCGGCGGTGACTATATCCGAATTCGCCTGTCCAACCAGTTTGGACTCGAGGCATTGCACATCTCAAGAGCTGTGATTGCTGTTCCTCGACCACACGACTCAGCCGCTCCTGGTGGCTCTCCCTCGATCTTGAAGAACACAGCACAGCAGGTTCTATTTGATGGAGACCAATCGGTTTTAGTGCCAGGTGGCTCCCACGTGGTATCAGACAGTCTCAAATTCGCAGTCAAAGTGGGACAGATTCTTTCAATTACCGTCTTTCTCCAGAAAGGTCAAAATTCTCAACAGATCACCTCCCATCCAGGTAGTCGCACAGACTCCTGGCTTTGTTATGGCGACCAGTCGATAGCACTTGAACTCTCTGGGCCTGAATTACAAGCCTCAACACATTGGTATTTCCTCTCTGGAGTCGAAATACGTGTCGATGCTGCTCATCACGGAACCCTGGTTCTCCTGGGCGACAGCATAACTGACGGGCGCTGTAGCACAGATAACGCAAACAACCGCTGGCCAGACTTTCTGTTTGAACGCATGCAGCAGCATCCATTCGCACAGAATATCTCCGTCATCAACCAGGCCGTCGGTGGTGGAAGGGTTCTACAAGACGGAAAAGGACCAAGTCTTTTGAGCCGTCTAGATCGCGACGCTATTGCTCAGCCAGGTCGACATTACATCTTAGTTTTCCATGGGGTGAATGACCTAGGCACGGCAGATTCTGACCCAGCATCGCTTCAAGAGGTCACAAAAGCTCTTAGGAAGGCCTATCGCCAGATTGTCTCGCGTTGCCATGCGCACGGTTTACATGTCTTGGGTGCCACTATTGGTCCGATGGGTGGTAATGACCCTTACGGAACCTGCGAAATGCGTGAAAGGGCGCGTCAGGAGTTAAACGATTGGATTCGGAAGTCTTGCGTATTTGATGCCCTGCTAGACTTTGACTATGTTCTGCGATCTACCGAGGATAGTAGTCGATTGAAGGAGGAGTATGATTCTGGAGACCATTTACATCCAAACATTGTAGCATTCGAAGCAATGGCAGCTGCATTTCCACTGGATGTATTTGCGCAATTCGAACCATAGTTCTGGATCCCATAGGAGCTCTCCTCTCTTCAAAGGACGATAGCTTACGGGATTTATGAATCTCAAGTCCCTTGGCCCCTCCTTGCGTCTCTTGACGGTGGCATCCACATAGAATAGTTCTCAGAACCGCTAAAACCCCGAGGTCAGCGTCCAGCTCTTCTGGTTTGTTATCGCCAAAGGGGATGTCTCGGCATGGTGCTAAAGTCTACCGGGCTTCTATTGCTGTTATCCGCAGCGAGTAGTATTTTTCAGCCTGCATGCGAGTCATTGTCCGTGCCACCTGCACGATTGACTTATGTTCATTGGCTGCAGAAAACCTGCGGCTCACATCCTGCGTCTCGTCTCGCGCGCCGCACGTGGATCACGACAAAAAGCTAGCGAACTCTGACCAGGATATCAAATGTAATTTGCATCAATTATCTTACCAAACAGCGGCCGTTTGTAATACAAAATTTGGATTTTCAAGACTCAAAACTTCAAACATGTTGCGATAAACAAGCCGTGATATCCATGGTGTGGATATCGCAAGTCACATGGCTGGCATAAGAACTGCCATAGGCCAACTCGGATGTCGGAAGTCAATGACAAGACTAGCGCTTCAAGCAGTTTTCCCAGTTGGGACTGTGCACGGCAAATCGGCAAATTCCTTGTCTTAGAGGAGCAACAACGTACCAAGTATTAAGGTCAATAGTTTCGCAACGAACAACTCTTTGATTTCTCTCAAGTTCTTGTACTGCAATCTCTCATCATGTCAAACACTCAATCGGACGATATAGGTAGCACGAACGATGCTCAATATGAAAGCAAGACCACCAATGCTTCCATCAGCGCTGAGGGCTCGACGCAAGATGTCGTGCATCGTCGCCAAAGAATATCAGACCTCTTCACAATTATTTGTGCGGGAGCAGCACTCATATCAGACGGCTATCAGAATAACTTGATGACAATGTCGAATGTGCTCTTCAAGAAGGAATATCCTGAGCAGTACACTTCGTCCGTCAGTACTCGGGTATCCAATGCTCTCCTCGTTGGCGAAATTATTGGTCAGATTGCCATTGGTCTCACATGCGACTACCTTGGACGAAAGACAGCCATTGTGCTAACCACAATGTGTATTGTCATTGGCGGTATCCTAGCCACAGCGGCACATGGCACGACAATCGACGGCATGTTCTGGATGCTGACGGTGGCTCGAGGTATCGTTGGCTTTGGAACTGGTGGCGAGTATCCTGCCAGTAGCACATCTGCTTCTGAGTCTGCCAATGAGCGAGCATTGAACAAACGAGGACCGATATTCATCCTGGTTACAAATTTGCCACTATCTTTTGGAGGTCCGCTTGCAGTCTCTATCTTCATGGTTGTTCTCTCAGCCGCTGGAACTGGCAATCTCTCGACTGTATGGCGTGTCTGTTTCGGAATCGGGATCTTGCTACCTCTCACTGTCTTTTATTTCCGAATACGCATGCTAAACTCGAAGCTCTACCGACAGGGGGCAATCAAGCGAAAGGTCCCTTATGCCCTCGTTATTCGCTACTATTGAAAAACTCTCATAGGCACTTGTGGTGCTTGGTTTCTGTACGACTTTGTCACATTTCCCAATGGGGTCTTCTCAGGTACCATCCTTGCCTCCGTCGTACCCGAAGGCGGCAACACCCTTTTACACACGGCAGAATGGCAGCTCCTGCTCGGTTGTATTGCTCTGCCTGGTGTTTTTATTGGTGCTTGGATGTGCGACAGAGTTGGCAGGAAGAACATCATGATGATAGGGTTCGCAGGATATTTGGTGTTTGGCCTGATCATTGGCTGTGCATATGACAAAATCACCAAAATTGTCCCCTTGTTTGTTATTTTCTACGGTCTCATGCAGTCTTCTGGAAATCTTGGTCCCGGCGATATGCTTGGTTTGCTCTCATCCGAAAGCTACGCCACAAGTGTCCGCGGAACATGCTACGGCATCAGCGCAGCGCTGGGCAAGACTGGAGCAGCTGTAGGAACTCAGGCTTTCAAGCCCATCCAACTAAATCTCGGAAAGCGCTGGACGTTTATCATTGCTGCAATTTGTGGCATAACAGGAGTTTTATTGACATACTTCTTTATCCCGAATGTCACTGGAGAGGACTTAAGCAAGAATGATGAGAGGTTTCGTGAATATCTTGCTAGTCATGGATGGGAAGGAGAGATGGGGGATGGGGAATGGAAAGGTCCTACTGATGGTCCTGAAGCAATTGCCTCTAAAGATAATGCTCCTATGGAGAAGGCAGAATAAACTCATAGATACACGTTACCCAATGGTTAAATGTTTAGTTCTAACTGCATGGCCATACAGGCTGGACATGAACTATATGCCTCATTGCTTTATCTATAGTTAACTATATAAATAACGAACCTCTCCTTGGGGGTCAAGAAAACAAGAAACCTTTCTATTTAGAGTTAGAATAAAGATAGTAAAAGTCATCCTAAGCTTAGGCTATATTACCTACATCTCTCTATCATTTTCAGTCAGAATAAACTTAGTAAAACTGATCCTAAGCTTAGGCTACGTCACCTAAGTCTTTTCATCGTTTAGGATCTTCTCCCAGTGGCTGATGCCCCTCAGCCTCGACGGCCTTGTCTTTGGTGATGGTATAGTCGTGCATTGAGGGGCGGCACCAGCATAGGGCAAATAACAGGTTCAGAATTTTATGTTCAATTCGAGAGAACAGTTGAACGTTCTTTAAGGGCCATATTTCATTTTACTGTATATCCTCTCTTTAGAGAATTGCAAATTGAGACAGCTTTTTACTGTTATGTCATACAGTGTAATCTCTAGTCCGCACTCCCCCTGCCTGTTCTCCACTACAGGCGTCATAACACCTTCACCGCCTTAATCTCGTTTCACAGTCTTTTCTAACATTTTCTATCAATTTTGATTCAGTATACTATTAGACCTCCTTCTGATTACGGCCAACCTCTGAAACTTATCTTCAAACAACAATAAAACACGATGTCAGCCCCTGAATCTCAGTCAACCATGGACGTCGATGAGTTCGAGAAGACGCTCCTGCAGTTGCGATGTTTCGACACCATGTTCCTCGTCGACGACTCAGAAGCCATGCAGCCATACTGGTCCGAGATCAAGACACTGATAGAGCGCATTGCACCCATCTGTGCTAAGCACGATCCAGATGGAGTCGATCTGTACTTTGTCAACCACCGACCGGGCGGCGTTCTGGCCAAATTGCCCGGATTACAATCTATTCGCAAGTCAGGCTATACTCACATTGGCGGTTTCGTCGGTAGTATGCTCTTGACAAGCAAGGGAAAGCAGGTCGGCAGTATCTTCGACAGCGTCAAACCGGCTGGCAAGTGCAATATGGGCTCCAGGCTCGGTGGCCTTCTCAAGTGGTACTGCGACAAGTACACGGCTGGAGAGGAGAAGGCTGCTCTCAATATTGTCGTGCTCACTGCCGGCCAATTCGACGATGACATCAAAACGCCTCTTATCAACGCTGCAAGAACCCTCGATGAGGCCAAGGCACCGATTCATCAAGCTGGTGTTCAACTGTTCCGGCTAGGCGGGCCGAATCTGGAGCGACAGAAGACACTACAGCACCTGGATGACGAACTGCATAAAGAGGCTAGAACCCGAGACATTGTCGATACGGTGACTTGGAGCGGACACGGTACATCCATGTCAGATGATGAGCTACTCAAAGTTGTCTTGGGCGCGGTCATCAAGAAGATCGACATGCGTGCCTCTGAGCTCCACTTAGACGGACAAGCCCCGACTTCACGCGCTGACCGGGAATTTGATGAGAACAATGTGATTTGAAACCGAGGGGCAGTATCTAGGATCCTCGGAGACGTTGTATTTTATACTCGGTATGAATGGAAGGGGATGGCAGCGATAGAAGCCGCATTTTCTGTATGGTTAGTCGGTAGTGTTCTGGACCCAAAAGCTCCACGCTGTTATAATTAATTATTCAGCCAACCCGAATACTCCAGCAAATAGCGGCCCCCGTGATCCTGTAAAGTCAGTTTGTAGAGATATCTATTTAATGGTAAAAAACTTGGTAAGAGTCGTTACAGTTTACTTTTTTTATTACTTTATTAACTTAATAAAAAAACATCAGGAGACTGAAAGTCTATTAGATAAAGGTCATACTGATGACTCGATCAATAAGTGTTCTTGGATGGTATATACCCAGTCTGGCAACATATCACTTTTGCTAAGTACCAGTCTCAACTTCATAGGATTTACTTAGGCATAAGCTACAGAAAATTGTCCCTGCTCCCGCACACATTCCCAAATATCATTCAAGACACCTTCCTGTCGCTCAACAAACTCGCCATATCCCTTCTTGCCTACTATCTCTCCATTATCCCATACAACCTGACCGCGTAAGATTGTATACCGTGGCCAGTTTCTTACTGTCTTTCCTTCGTATGGTGTATAGTCATTGGCGTGGTGTAACATTTCGTTTCGAATTGTCACGTCTGGCAGCTTGTCATTCGGATACCAAATAACGAGATCTGCATCCGACAGGCCAGGAATGATCGCTCCTTTCTTCGGATAAAGCCCATACAACTTTGCGGCATTTGTTGATGTCACCTCCACGAATTTTGTCAGGGGTAGCCTATTAGCTGAAAAGACTAGGGGGAGTCTCGTTTCTACCCCAGGAATTCCATTAGGGATATGCCTGAACTCTCCGACCGGATGTTCAGGCGTAATGCAAGCTTTCTTGCCCTTTTCCATATCATCGTAGGAGAACGGACAATGATCTGAGCTCAGAAGGGTGAATGTTCCGTTTCGTAGTCCCTCCCAAATAACATCCTGTGATGCTTCATCCCGTGGGGGTGGTGAGCACA
Organism: Fusarium sacchari; assembly: GCA_017165645.1. Taxonomy (NCBI): domain Eukaryota; kingdom Fungi; phylum Ascomycota; class Sordariomycetes; order Hypocreales; family Nectriaceae; genus Fusarium; species Fusarium sacchari. Next base: position 80,420 of record JADANP010000010.1, read on the forward strand.
CAAACTTAGCACCCTCAAAGCCTGGCGCATCTAGATCGTTACGAGTAAGGAAGAGATACTGCGGGCAGGTCTCAGCAAAGATGGGCTGGCCAGCAGTATGGGCTTGTCGAATGCGATATGTTGCACCTGGGTCACTAATATGCACTAACAATATAGGTGTATTGGCAATCAGAGACGATAGCACGATGGCACGATTGGTTGCTTCCGCTTCGAGCGCAGGGGGACGCGATGTAGCATGATACTTTGGCGCAAACAGCTTGCTAGCCTCAAGTTGAGCTGTCAGCCAGTTCAGAATGTCGCCATTCTCTGCGTGAATCATGGTGAGAATATGGTTTTTGCGAGCATGGTGAAGAACTGATAAGATTTGATCGTCGCGGAGCTGGAGTGCCTCATATGTCATATAGATCTTGAGAGATGTCACGCCCTCGGCTTTGAGCATTCCAAGCTCGGAGAGAGCTGTCTCGGTGGGATTGGAGACAAGCAGATGGAACCCATAGTCGCAGTAGGTATTTCCATGAGCCTTTATGTGAGCATCAGCCAAAGGTTTGAGGAGCGAAGGCTCGTGTCTCTGTTGAGGAGCGAAGCAAACAATGGTGGTACAGCCTCCAGCGATTGCAGATCGAGTTCCTGGATTCGTGTCAAAACGCGGGTTTTCCATAGGTAAGTTTCGATGAGGGTGGTGTACGACTAACCCGTCTCAAATGTATCAGATGAGGAACCCTTCCCAAACATGGCCGGCTCTTGAAGATGAACATGGCAATCAACGCCACCAGGCTGCCCATTGTTGTAAGCATCTCTTCATTTAGCAGCCGATACGAGACCTACAGTCACGTATGCTCCCTCAGCATCAATCAATCGCAGTGTCTCTGTTTCAGCAAGTGATCCTGATGCTGCCAGCAAAGCGATTTTGCCATCTTTGATCGCAACATCGTAAGCACCTACATCAGAGGCTGTAACACATACACCGTGTGTGATAACGAGGTCGAATGGCTCCATGATGATTTCCTGATGATTTTGAGCCTGTCGTGGGTTCTTTTGCACTGAAGAACAATAACGACAAGGCGATTGTTCTGGCTGGTAGGGTTGAGTACTGGGGCGGTTACTTGTTTTTAAACAAACGATTTATTTTCCATCTATCACAAGCGAGCTAAATCACTCAACTCTCCAAAACCCCGCATTGGCAGGGCGTCTGGAACAATTCGGACGGTCCCGAGTGGTGGGTGTGAAAGATATGAGTGGAGGAATGGCTTATCGGGCGGCGGCACAGTCATTTGCAGATTGCTGCCGTCGTGAGTCTAGTTAATTTATTATCGACAGGGCTAGTCAATGCGCCATCTGATTGATGCGAGATGATTGAAATAGCGAAAGTTTACTTAGCAATTCCTTGGCCGAGGTTGGCGATGTAATGATACTATTACAAATAACAAGAAACTTGGCTGAAGAATCTGGCATTATAACATGTAACAATAAAACGGACTTTTCCATCTCTACATAACTCCCCCAGTAAACCATTGAAGTCCCTCGCTTGAGAGAAGTTTCTCAATATCTAAAATGTCATCATCCAAGCCCCAGTCTAGGCCTTGATGGGTATGAGAGAAGACATTGGTAGCACTAGCAGATCGGTCAACATCAAGTAGCAAGGAAGTTGGTCTCGTCAACTCTAACGGGGACTGTCCATGTACATCTTCAGAGACGTGTCCCCGAATTCCAGGACGTCCCAGAGACTCTCTCCAAGCGTCGTACTCATTCCCATCCACATAGTTTGATGTGGTATGTGCATCCCCGTCAAGTGCATGTGATGCGTGAGATTGCCTTTGTCTCGGTCTGTTAACCGTTGTCGCGCAATGTGTCTCTTGGTTTGACGAGCCTTCATTACCTTGACCTCCAAGATTCTGTCCTTTCACAGTGTCCAGCATCTTCTCTGCGATTGTCTCGAAAGCGTCACGGTACTTCTTTGCGCTTGACCACTGTTCTGTAATGACATACAATACAGTGGAACAGGCCCCAACATCGCCCACGCGCTCCACCGAATAGATAGAGGGGCAAGCACGGATACAGTAGAGTAACGTGAACCCAGCAAGAAAAACGGCGTGGAGGTCTCTCAGCGAAAATGGAATAGGTGAAAGACGATGGAGGCGCCTATAAAGCCGGCATATTTGCCCAGATGACTCGGCGCATGCCGCGTAGTCAGCAATCTCAAATGGGCAACTGTGACAGTTTTCCGTCATCAAGGGCTGAAGCAGAGACCTTCTTGCTTTGTGGTATTCTAGTAGAAGCTCATTCTTTTCCATCTCCACAGGTCTGTTGACTATGGATTGGTGCTGGGGAGTTTCTGAAGACGACGACTCGCTATCAGAATTGTCCTGTTCTGGAGAAGGGTCTGTAAGCTTTCTTGCACTATCAGATCCCCCACAAACGTCTTCCCGGAACGTTGTCAGAACTTGTCTTTTCCACCGGTCTAACTGCTGAAGCAACTTGGACGTCGTAGTTCGTAGGTCCTCCTTCAATGGGACTTTCTTCATGCGTAACAGGGCTAGGCGAATTTCGCTGTGGATTTGGTAAAGCTGAATATGTTGTCGGTGAAACTGTAGATTCATTTTGTATTGCGACGTATGGTTCGGGTCGTCTTGGCGCGTGTCGTCATGGGTAGGGTCATGATTCCCATCTTCCGTATCTGCTGGCAGAGGAAGATCAATTTCTTCGTCTGAGAGTGCAAATGGTCGACCTAGAACTAAGGCTGTTTTTCTCTCAAAAATATAGGCACTCCAAAACAGTCTTTTCCGATATTGGTCCAACTCTACATTCTGGCGATCTACGAGGCGTTGTTTGTGTAGTCCGAGTTCGAGGCATTGACGGATAGCCAGCCCGGCAAGATGCCACACACTGATACCTTTGGTTATCATGACCTTGTAAGCGAGGAGAAGCATACGTGGAAGGATCATTGATAAGTATTAACCTACCATAGGGGGACCGCATTGAATGGATGGCCAGAAGTAACGTGACCTCGATGGACTTGGTGCTTGTAAATTTGAGGTCCTGACGAATATGTTCCATCGCTCGGAGGAAATGTCCCTCGGAGACTGTGCTCGAAATGCTAAACTTTTGTAGTAGCTGAAGGCATCTGGACCCGATGGCGTATACCAAATGCATGATCGTCAAGTCAATATGTTCAGTACTGGCAGATTCTTGTCTGCCTCGCCGTTTGGTGATAGAACGATGCAATTGCCACAGTCTATCCAAGTCCAAGAAAGGATACAGCGGATGCACAAGGGCCAGATAAGCCCGTATATAACTAGCTCCTGCATTATATGTGGGAGGTTCGGCCAACGTGGTGTTGGGCTTTGGCACTTGGTGAGAGAAAGGCCTGTCTGCGAGCTGAGGTAGAGAAACGTCCACAGGGTTTTCGGCTGTGTCGATTGCAACTTGAACGAAATGCGCGAGGCTCAGGCCAGCCGAGAAGCCAAAATAATGAGGTTCGGCTCCCGCGCACGAAGACAAGACCCCCAAACCTAGCGCAAGTTGACCAGAACGCTCTGCCACAGAGGTCACATCGGTAATTTCTGGTGAACGGCTTGAAGAAGGACTCTCAGAAGGAGCCCTGGTTGCGAAGTTTCCTACTGGTCTTGAACGAAGATTCCCGGTATTGGGAACCTGGATCGAAGAAGATTGGTCGGCCGCTTCCTTCGCCTCGAGTTGACGAACTCGCTCTTCCAGCCTCTTGACGTAGGAGGATGGGTAGGCTTGGTTGCTGTATACGCACGATACATTTGCCTTGTCGCAATTTGAACAGGCTGGGCTCGAGTTGTCGCACTAGGTTTTTCTTAGTTAGCTTGGAGCTGGATCTCGACATGGAGTTGATTGTATTCTTATCTTATCTTATCGTACCTTCTGTCGTCGACTTTTGCATCTCTGACATGCGACCAAGACCCGGGGTCGTTTGGCAGGACGCCCATATTCAGCCATACTGTCACCTTCCATGATAAAATCGGATCAGAGCGATCAACTCCAGAGATTGTGGAGGTACGGATGTGACCCGAGTTATGGATTGATGTTTATGCCTCTCTGATATCGGCATCGGAATGGCCCGATACTTAGGCTAGCGGAATAAAGCCTAGGTCACACAGATGCACACAGCTCTTATCAGTGGCTCCGTAAGGAGGAAAGAAAACTACGGTCCTTGACCCTAAGCGATAAAAATGCTCGGGTAAATCTAGCCTAAGATCAGGAAACTCTTTGCTGAGTTTATTTTGACACCTGCACTAAGGTCTGGTGTTTTCTTGTCCCCTGAGGCGCTCCATATCTATCTCTTATCTTTGACGGACCATTCCGACACATGACGCCCGTCACGATCCGTAACTGCATTTCCTTTACACTTTAGCTAGCCATACGGCCATAGCCCATCTGCTTATGGTACAGCGCCGGGCGCATGATACTTTCTATTAATTGCAGCGCATTTTCAATCGTATCAGCACCGATTTAACCAGCGCCATACGAAACCTTGCGTTTCAATCATGGAGTCAAGACCTACTTCACGCAAAGTTCGTTTGGGACTCATTGTACCCTCCTCAAACACAATACTGGAACCGATATCCCAGCAGATAATTTCCAGCCTTGCACAGACAGGAACTGAAGCTAGCCTCCATTTTGCGAGGTTTCGAGTTACGAAAATCGAACTTTCTGACGATTCAAAATCTCAATTCACCCTAGAGTCAATGCTCCACGCAGCGACGCTTTTAGCCGATGCCAAAGTCGACATCATTGGCTGGAGCGGCACATCCGCAGCCTGGCTGGGGTTTTCTACAGACGAGACTTTATGTCAGGTGATTGAGAACACCACCGGTATTCCGGCAACCTCATCGGTGTTGGCGATAAGAGATATTTTACGTCCAAGGGTAGCTCCAGAAATTGGCCTTGTGACACCATACGTGGCGAAAGTCAATGTTGCAATTTGCGAGAACTTTGCAGCTGAGGGCCTCCCTATACCGAGATCAAGATCACAGTGCTCTGGCTTAACGACAAATTTTGATTTTGCGGGTGTTCAAGAGAAAGACTTGGATGGGATGGTCGCGGAGGTTGTCGCGAATGGTGGCCGGGTCATTATCATTATGTGTACCAACCTTGCGGCTGCTCAAAGAGCGATATTCTGGGAAAGGAAATATTCCATCACAGTTTTAGACTCGGTCGCCACTGTACTCTACGGTATGCTTCGACAGCTCGGTATCGAAACTTCATGCCTTGCGAGTAAATGGGGATCATTATTCAGCATCGAAACGGGCCAGGACGTATAAATATTCATAGCTAGAAATAAGTATAAAAACACCATAAACCAGTGCCTGTAATTATATATCAAAGTCGATCAAAATGTATTTTGTATTTTCTTCTAATGTCAAGTCTACAAGTCACAGCCATTCTACTGAATCCTTTGCTTGCCATGCCACTCATATAGAGGCACGCAGCACATCCCATTCCTTTTCCATTCGGCGCTGATATGGGAGAGTGCATGATTTCCTTTTCAAGAACTGTCCATAATTTTTGTTGCCTGTTACATAGCCATCCTGAAAGACAACCTTGCCTCGTAAGAGAACAATTCGAGGCCAGTTCAAAAACTCAATGCCCTCATATGGCGAGTAGTCACAGCCATCATGCAGGTGTAGACTGTGTACCAACTTTCTAGGCGGGAACGTATCTTGTGTGTGCCAAATGACAATGTCGGCGTCTGATCCAATTTGCATAGCGCCCTTGCGCGGATAGAGTCCATACAATTTCGCTGGGTTTTCAGACGTGAGTTCGACAAATCTCTTGACATCAATGCATTGACGCTTGAGGACACCTTCGGAGAAGAGTAAGGGTAAACGAGTTTCTACTCCAGGAAGGCCGTTTGGTATTTTCGTAAAGCTCATGATGGTCAGCCCTAGCCAGGTATACGTTGCTTACTCAAAACTTACACTCCTTGAACCTCACCATTTTCACTGTATGAATGACCTAGCTTCTTCCCCCTGCTGTCATGAAACCTGAGTTAGTGTAAGCCAATTCGTCTCGTAAAGAGTGATACATCAGAGGGAATGTCTTACCGATATGGGCAGTGGTCTGACGAAAATATGGTGAATGTGCCGTTAATAATTCCTCTCCATATTTCCTCAACGTCCTTGGGGTCACTGCGCAAAGGTGGTGAGCAGACGAATTTTGCACCACAGAAGTGATCCCTGTCAAGATTCTCCTTCCCCAGTAGGAGGTACTGGGGACATGTCTCCGCAAATACCGGCCTCAATAATGATTGGGCTTTGCGAATAACATCCATCGACTGTCGAACAGAGACATGAACGATAAGCATCGGCGTATCCATGACTGAAGAGAATGTAATAGCACGATTGACAGCTTCAGCTTCAGCCTCTGGAGGATGCGCTATTGCCTTGAACCTTGGATCTGTGAGCCCTTGGGCTTCTAAGTGCTCAGTGAAGAAATCCACAAGATCCCCATTCTCTGCGTGCACTAGTGCCACCATGCCCAGCTCTCGTGCCTTTTGTAGCGCTGAGAGTACCTGGCGATCTGAAATCCTCATATGCTTGTATGTGAGGAACAGCTTCATGCTCATTATACCAGACTGGGCAAGCTCTGGGAGTTCATGTTCTAACACTTCTGCAGTAGGATCGGTGATGATGGCGTGGAACCCGTAGTCTGCAAATGACCCTTGTTCATTGACAAGTTCATGGTATTTGCCAACTTGCTCCTTCAAAGACTGACCCCGAGATTGCTCTGCAAACAAGATGACAGTTGTAGTGCCTCCAGCAATCGCACTCCGAGTCCCGGTGTCGACTGCACTGGAGTTAGTGGAGGGTGCCACGTCAAGAAGAGCGCATTCGTACCTGTATCAGCACTAGTATAACCAGCTTCTTTAGCTCTGGGCGAACGATCTTGAGACAGGTGGACATGGCCATCAACACCGCCTGGAGTCACAATGGCCCCATTGCAGTCAATTGTTTGCGTGTCTTCGGTAGCAACAAGGCCAATACCCAGGGCAATGATGATCCCTCTCTTAATGCCTATATCGCAAACGAAGGAGCCATTGACATGGGCATTGCGCAGGATGGTATCAAATTCTTGCATCGTGCCGTGCGCCACAGAGGGATTGAAATGCGAAGATTCACGGAAGGGTATGCGGCGATAAGAAGTCTAACATTCATAGAGTGTAAAGGATCCGAGATTTAGATAAACAATTGTTACGCATAGCCGAGAGTATCAAGAACTCAAAAGTTGTTTTTTTATTATATCGACTTTATGTCGCTCAAGATAACCTGCTTCGGAATGGTCCGCGTTCAACCTGGAGAATCCTTAGCGTCGGGCCAACCCGATTACATCGCTATCGGGAGAGAGATAAGTTCTATCGCCACTTTAGCGCTTGTCTTCGATAACGATATGGCCGTTCCGACAGATAGCGAGTTGTACAAATCATCCGACATAACACAACGCCAATGATACCTAGGGCGACCTTGCTGATATGCTAAATCACAAGCTACAAGCCATCATAGCTGTATAAGTTCCAGCATGACCTCACCCTATTGAGAGGAACTCACAAACGACAACTAAGCACCTAATTACTTTCCGCCTGATCCACTATGAAGATGCCGCAAGTTCCCCGTTCGAAGGCTGCTTGGAAGGCAGCGCTGTCTACCGATTCTGCCGATGGAACCAAGTCCTCGACTTGGATCAACAAGGATCTCGCTCCTACTCCGCCGGATGCAAGGACATGGTCTTGGTGCGTGTCACTTTGAACATGCAAGCTTTATAAAAAAATGCTAATCGTTGATCCAGGATCTCACTTAGCAGTTATTGGTGGGGTGTAAGCCAGCATCCCCTTTCCTATGTTCCCGTTTATATGGCTAACTCTTTTCGTAACCGTGCAGAACGCATTTAATGCAAGTCAATGGTCGAACGGAGCGAGTTTGATTGCTGTTGGCCTGAACTGGCATCAAGCTCTGATTTCATGCATGATTGTAAGCGTTGTAATACTGCGAGACAAGAGCCACAGCTAATGCCGGACAAGGCCAACTTGATTTCATCCTCTGTTGCTCTTGCTCTTGGTCGACCAGGCGCAAGGTACCACGTTGGCTATCCCGTCCTGGCTCGAAGTGTCTTTGGAATGTCAGTCGTCACGTCCCCATTGATTGGATATCTCAAATCAATCAACTTACTAACCGGAAGTGTAGGTATGGCCAGTTCTTCTTCGTTTGGATCCGAGCTGTAGTCGCTACTATTTGGTAAGTCAATCTCCAATCATTGAAGCAAGAGAAAGGAGGCTTCGTACTAACGATATTACAGGTTTGGAGTCCAGTCATACTTTGGGTCCCAGCTACTCAGCGTTCTCCTGAGATGCGTCTTTGGAGAATCCTGGTGGCATATGACGAATCACTTGCCTGCCAACGCTGGCATTACTTCTAGGGATCTTCTAGCCTTCTTCCTGTTCTGGATCATTGAAATGCCTTTTCTGGTAGTCCATCCACGCAAGATAAAGTTTTTGTTCGCGGTTTGTATATTCTCTTGGTCATTTATTCACGTGCAGAGCCTAACAATCCCCAGGCCGAGTCAATAATCTGCCCTCTGGCTTGTATCGGCGTCTTCTCTTGGTGTGTTTCGTACGGGGGAGGAATTCGTATGAATTCTCTTTCTTCCACTACTGAAGCAAAGGGGGGAGCCCTTGGATGGGCAATGCTCAATGGAATAAATAGCTGTTTAGGCGTCACGTCTGCACTGCTGGTCAATGTGAGCATAACTAGATTCACGACGCTTTTGCGACCTCTGAGGCTAATCTAACGACTCAGCAACCCGATCTCACTCGGTACACCCGTCGGCCAAAGGATGCCGGTTGGAGGCAAGCATCGTCCATCTTCCTCAGCAAGACCCTGATTTTCTTTTTCGGCATTGGTGCTACCGCGGCAGTGCAAGGAAAATTCGGTCACGCATACTGGAACCAGTGGGATCTTCTCAACGCAATCCTTGATCGATTTTGGGGCCCAGCAGCTCGAGCTGGGTGCTTTTTTGCCTCGTTTGGATTTGCGCTGTCGGTATTGGGCGTGAATATTGGCTGCAATGCTATTCCTTTTGGTAAGGCTGAGCTTTCTTGGGATGTCACATGAAAATTCTAACACGTGTTTCAGGAGCCGATGTTACCGGTCTGGTACCCAAATTGTTTACAATTGTACGGGGACAGATTTGTTGCGGAGTCTTATCCCTCGCCATTGTTCCGTGGAAGCTCCTTAGTAAGACTCTGCATACTTCTGCTTTCTTGGTTCATATATGAATACTAAATGCTGACACGTTTTACCTCATCTATAGCTTCTGGGTCGGCTTTCTTGATATTTCTAGGCAGCTATAACTGCTTTATTTCCCCTATCTGTGCTGTAAGTAAGCCCTCTCACCACTGCACACTGTAAGGCCTTTGGAAACTCACATGCTCAGATCATCATCGTTGATTATTTCTTCATCAAACGTGGAAACATCCATACTCCATCGCTATTCAATCCTTCTCATGGCTCATTGTACTTTTACACCGGTGGTTGGAATCTAAGGGCACTTGGATGTTGGGTTTGCTCTGCAGTATTTGGCATCCCGGGGCTTATTGGAGCCTACCATCCGACCTGGGTGGCCATGGCTGCGACTCACATATACCAAACAGGCTGGATTATCTGCTTTACTGCTGCAGCAGTATTTTACTATGCAGTCAGCTTGGTTTTCCGGGCCGAAGTCCTTCCGTATGGTCAGGCAACTTCTGAGTTTGCCTTTGAGCATTTAGCAGCTACTGAAGGATACCTGGAAGGTGAAAATGTTGTGGAATTTCCAATTTTGAGCATGCGGGCAGAGGATTCTGTTTGCTCAGAACATGAGATCAGCACAGTTGAAAAGGGTGCAAAGTAGTTAGGCTCCGGCCTAGAAGTACAAACCACTACATGCATAACACAGAAGTCAAAGCTCTTACGTTAATGCTGAATCAACCGTTGTCTAAGATACTAAGCCACGTAGGGCTGTGAACACCATTGCTTACTTCCTTACCAAAAATGTTCACTTCTGCTGAGGTGCAAATGATGAAAATACGTTTACTGGTCTCTTCTGGGCCCAGCCTCCGTGGTAATGCCTGATGATAAGATAAGGCCGAATCTTGTACCACTTACAACTCCTTATTGCCTGTTGAGACCAGCCAGAATTTGGTTCTAGACCGCAATCTTAATATCACTAGTATTTAGTACCAAATTTAGATTTTCAGCTCTGACAAACAGCTCGGCAATACTCAAGCATAAATATTTGCATCAATGTCTTTTTCCCCCACGCGAATCCAAGCTCCTTAACTCTCTCAAATGGAATCTCACAACTCTTCTTACCAATACTTGCTTCAGGAACGTCCTGGCATATCTGAAGATGCTATTGACAAAAAACATATTTGTGTGGAGGCTTGCAGTCGACGACCTTGGCTGCAATTCATTCGAGAGTGGTACCTGATTCCCCTCTATCTCGTTTACACTACCACTATCACCTTTGGCGCGGTTTACTGGCTCAATGGCAAGTCCTTTGCGATCGACGGCTCATACAACTCGGGGGCCAGACTTACACAGTCGGACATAACAACGCTCTTCTCAGTTGCGATGGTTATCGGTAGAATTATTTGTACCACCTGGCAAGCGCTCGCTGCCTGGCGATGCGCCTTGATTCTTCTCGAGAAGACCGGTCTCTCGCTCGCTACTACCAGTCGCCTGATTTCGTGGCAAGCACCAACACCGAGTATGTTCCGATCGTCATCCTCTCAAGCAGGCACGAGAGCAGCTGTGACTATGATCTTGCTTCTCGCTTGGCCGGCTCAAATCGCGAACCCACTGGCGTCTGGTTCCCTCTCCTGGGCACCTTCGACGGTCTACGATTCTCCCACCTCATCCATATCACTAAGTAGTGCACCAGCCATTCTAAATCCTTGGAAGTGGTGCACGATGTATCCAGACGTTCGCAATAGTAGGGTTAAACTGGCGGCGGGCCACGGATTCTTGGCTTCTACGACGATGATAAATACAACAGGGGGGCTACACATGGTTCCGGCCCAACGTATAGTCACGCAATTGAAATCCTACCCCAACGCGACAATTCTAAAAACGCGACGGTGCCTGTCTTCAACATTGAGAAGTTTGCATGGGTTCAAGAGGGCGAAACTCTCCCCCTTGGGATACAGGCTGCTGTGACGGATTCTCTCAGTGGATACCTGAACATATCCAGCCCATCTGGACCATTATCACAAGTTCTGCCTGGGAATACTGCCTTGCTCAAAGACACTCCTTGGGAACCACTGTCCGACACTGAACTTCCGCGTGCAGCGATATTCTCGGGAACCAAGTATGCCGCGATCTATATTTCACGCAATTTCAATGGGGGCGAGGGAAACGATTACAACTGCCACAGTGGCACAAGCGATTTTGACCCGTTACCAAATGGAATCAAACTCATCAATTTCAGCTGGAACAACAACTATACGGATTGCTTAGCTGTCGCAAAACTCACTATAACCGCAGGGGTAACTCAGTGCTCTCAGAGGAGTCTACGGCCGGTATCCGAACCTATCTGCTTTTTGTCATCTGGGGTTCTCGTCGCAAAGACTACAAACATCTCAGCAGATGTTCTTATCCAGCAAGTCTTCAGTATGATGCCTGAAGTTCAGAGTCTAATAGCAGGCCTTGGTTTGTCTGATCCTCAGGCACAAAACGGCGATTTGGAAGTTTACCTCCGTAACTCGCTAATTCAAGCTTACCAAGGGGCTTGGAGCGCTCTCACAGACTATTTCTCTGATCCAGATAACCCAGCCCGAGTCGAAATCTGGCAGCCAGAGTCCTTGCTTAAAGTCCGGGTCTCAGCATGGCGCATTTATGCGTGGCTCGGTATCAACGCGCTCTTGGTGGTCTCTGGCGTTCTGCTTCTCGCGATGCAGTCAAGATGCAGGGTTAAAACGGTCAATGACCCGGTAGTGGCAAGTCTCATGATGGATAGCTCAGCGGTTATCAATTCTGATAAGACTGGACTCTGCAATGCTACAGGTATTGGTTCAGGGTACGGGAACGCAAGATTGGAGGTGTTGTTAAAGGTTAATAACATTAGTCCATTGGCGGAGAATTATCATCACCCTACTTTAGTACCCAAAGACCTGGTTACTTGATAAGAGTCAGATAGTTATACTAATAATAATATCATACGCCAAGACGTGCTACAGCACTTGAACAAGATGGCCTCTCCCTGTCATCAAGAGCCATTCTGATGTCCATGACCAAAAGGCTGCCTTCAATGCAAATCGTTGCTCGCTCCGGCTTATCCTAGTACTAGACGAGACTCTCAAGCCTTTGATGGTGGATTCTCGCAAGGCCTGTCATTTTGATAAAGTAGAGAAGGCAACAAGAGGATCGGATACTCTCCATGAAGCCACATTTAGCCAACAATGAAGACAGAGCATGATTGATTGCTGCGTCCTCCATCCCAATCTACGCAACCAAAATTACTACATGCTGGAAACTTTAGGAGCGCGAAGAAACACGGCGCATTTCGCGATTTCGATTGACAGGCATGAAATACATCAAGTCCGCCTCCGCCAACGCAATCCACGCATTCAATCAGCATCTCTGCCCTCACGCCTTTCGTCCAAGTTCCAGCGGCACTCAGTGGCGCTTCCGCCTTTCGTGGCTTGAGACATACTCATTTTAAATTTGCCGATATGGCCAGATCGTGCAGCAGCCTTATCTTGTACCGGCATGGTAAATTGATGCTGTGTGCATTATGTAGGCTTCTTGGGCGCAACTCTATATTGCGGGAAATGATATCGTGTGCTCATCATTTTACTGAGAGCGCGAGTTTTAGACTTTTGGCTTACGGTATGAGAAGCCAAATCCTCCCAAAAATGGGTCCTGATGAAGTTAATTGGGGCACGAGAAAACGTTTTCAGATAACATTGAGTTCCGTCAAACAAGGCAATGTCCTCCTCTCCCAGTCTCGCTTTCTCAGTTCTTGCTTTCACTCGCACCCAATTTGTCTTTGCGTTGCAGTGTTCCAGTAACTTCATGATGCTCTGTCGCTTCCTCTTGTACATCTCTGTTCTAACTAGCGTCATTGTTGCTGCACCGCCCTCCGAGCTGACTACCAATGGCGTTGAGGCGCGCTCAGACAGTACAGACTTGGATGTTGGAGCCCCTGGGAATGATTCGTCGGAAAAACTTGAGCGCCGTTGTGGCAAGGTTGGATCATATTTCCTTCTTGTCAACGCAACACCTTGGAAGATGACCTTGACTAGAAACGTAAGCTATCAGATGAACCAATTCAATTTTCCAAAAACCATCAAGCCAGGTGATAAACCTTATATTTGTCGTTGGTCTAACTGAGCTGACTGGGCGCTAGGTACATCCAATAGGATCTACATACAGGGCGCAGGGCACGATGACACTGCCGGTGAAGCAAGCTACGCATTCAGAGACCTGCCCGGCAAACCCGATTTCGAGCTTAAATACGCATCCAGTAGTGCTCGCATCCGGTTCGCAAAACTTAGGACTCTCAACAACAAACGAGGTTCGTTTCATAAGCTGGCATGGTATAAGGACAATAACTTTCCCTTCATCGTCGCCAGCTCTGAGGATGATCCTCGAAATCCTTCACTTGGGCCATGGCTTGTTTCCAGCAATCCCCCCCAAGATTGGATGCACTCTATCTACCCCCGGATCGCATGTCTTTCCCTGCGGGAGCTGGCCATACCTGGAACGCACAACTCAGGCATGTCTCGCTTCCATCGCGGGTCTTTTATGGGTTTACCCCGGAACACCAAGATTCAGATGCTCAACATCTCAGCCCAGCTGAAATGGGGTGTACGCTGGCTGGATATCCGTCCTACCCTGACAAATGGCAAATGGGCAACTGGCCATTTTAGTTTTGGTGCTGGCAACTGGCATGGAGGGAATGGCGAGTACCTCAAAGACATTATTGATGCTTTGAACAACTTCACCAGGCGAAACAAGGAGCTCATCATCGTCAATCTCAGCCATGGTTTTAACACGGACACTTTTAGAGGCAACAAGCATGCACAGATGAGCCAAATAGAGTGGGATTGGGTCATGACGAGGCTGGAGAGGGTTAATTACCGCGTTGAGAACCGGAGCTATGTACGTGACCTTACGAAATACCGGGTGTCTAAATTCATCGAGGACCGACCAGCTGTCATCATTATTGTAGACGATCTTGTCGATAAGAAGTATCCCCGGGGCGTCAAAGGCCCTGCCACCCTAGTTCCAGTCAACGTTTCCGAGTTTGCTAAAAAGGGATTCTTCACGCGATCCCAGTTCCCTCTATTCGACGAATACTCCAATACAGGAAAACAAAAGAAAATGGTCGTTGACCAGCTGAACAAGATGAAAAAGCATCGGAAATGCCCAAAGTCAAAAATGTTTCTTCTCTCGTGGTTCCCATCCCAGCTTCTGCGCCCTATCCTTCCGAACGCCAGGGACGCTAACCGAGCCCTGATTGAGTTACTCTGGCCGGCAATGTCTCCATCGACATATCCGAATATTATCAGCGTCGATGCGTATCCTGCAGACAGAGACATCGCCGCATTGGCAATGGCAATCAACTATCACTTTGCTCCGCAGTGTCATATCACTGACACTAGCCAACAATAGATTAGACTTGCCATCATCCATCCCACCAACAGCCCATTTCAGAGCCTAGGTAATTGCTAATGGGCTCACCTCATCATATCTGTCTCTGCAGCCTAAAGCTTAACCTTGTGCCCAGCAAGTACTGGCGTACCTGGTAGGTTCGGCGATATGTGATTCTTCCGACAGCCCCACTATCGGCAGCCTCATAGTGACCAAGACAGCCACCTTCAGCACCTTCGTCAGTATTTCAGTATCATACTGCAGCCTCGGTAGATTCTGTGTGCCATGGGCGGTCATCATTTTTGTATCTGACCAATCGAGCTTTCATTTCTCGGCGACATGTGTGACAGCTGAGACCGAAATGCTTCGCGGGGCGTGAAATGTCTGGTTGTGTGGCAATGTTTATTTCGCGAATTTAATTGGACATAAATACTCGGCCCTGTCGGCGTTGACCACCAGAACATTTATCCAATTGGGGGCTTGATAACCCCTCTTCACAATAGCCTGTAACTTGGCTCGCCTCATCTGCTTCACCTACCACTTGAACAATGCATCTACGACCATTGATATCTCGGTCCCGCCAGAATTTTATCACGGGGCAACGCCCTTTTCGAATTCGCCTCATCTCTACAATTAGCAACGAGGGAAACCAGGCCTCAGCGACCACTCACAGCACACAGGCGACGCATCCGAATGTTGCGTTACGTCTGATGCCTCTGGGAGGATCAGTCACATATGGCGTCGGATCCTCGGATGGAAATGAATATAGAAAGGTTCTGCAAGATCTTCTTCTTGCCAATGGCTATGAAGTCTGTATGGTCGGTTCTCGCAAGGCTGGCTCGATGGATAATAATGAAAATGAAGGTTGGCGGGGCTATCGCCTTGATCAGATCGAAAGTAAAGCGAGGCGATCAGTCGCGACTCTCAAGCCGAACCTCTTCACAATCAACGCCGGATCCAATGACTGTATCCAAAGCCATAAGCTTGATGCCTTTGGGCCCCGAATGGATAATCTGCTTGAATATTTATGGGAGACCTCTCCGCTTTCTACCGTCGTCTTGTCAACGTTGCTGGTAAATGCGGATGAACAAGTCAACTCGCGTGTTCAGGATATCAACAGTCGTCTCCGTGACCTCGTGGTATTGAAGGAGGCCGAACAAAAAAGGGTAGTTCTTGCAGATATGTACAGTACCAAAGGACCCGAAGTCGAGGATTTGATGGATGGCACCCATCCCAATGATGTCGGTTACAGCAAAATGGCGCGTATCTGGTTTGACGCTATTGGAAAAGCACGCGCGAACGGCTTCTTCCAAACACGGTAACAACCTTACAAGTCATATGAGGGGGGGGGGGGGGGGGGGGGGTTTGATTCGGTTCGGAAGCTATCCTGACCTTTCAATTATTTTAGGAATTTGGACGAACTATGAATTAGAAAGAGATAGAACCAGTCCAAACGAAAGTCCGTTAAGAATCTATTTGGCCTACCCTAAATGTTGACATGCACTCGGCAATATGAGTCCCACAATATTCCCATCGATAAGGGTTAGTCGGCCAATATTACCCCAAAACTGTCTTGG
Organism: Fusarium sacchari; assembly: GCA_017165645.1. Taxonomy (NCBI): domain Eukaryota; kingdom Fungi; phylum Ascomycota; class Sordariomycetes; order Hypocreales; family Nectriaceae; genus Fusarium; species Fusarium sacchari. The sequence continues at coordinate 96,651 of JADANP010000010.1, forward strand.
CGGAATCATCTTTTCACTCTTTTGTCAAGGCTATTTACATATTACCTTCGGAAAACTGAAGTTAATTAGGGTTTATTAGTCTATTGGCTTGATATGTCTCGTTGAAATGTCACAAGTAAGCTCCTCCGCGAGTCTCTGTTTCTCATTCATCAGCCCCTCAAGCTTCTTGCAGCGCCGCTTCCTGACCCCCTCCATCTCAGCATTCTTCTTTTGAAGGTTCTTGCGTTTGGACGTAAGGTAGCGTTGACGTTCCATGAACCATGGGATCCAGAATGGCCTTCTCCTACTTCTGGCTCTGCTAATTGCACGATGCTCAACGTCAATACTGACATCGCAATCGAGGATGACGTTGCAGTTGTAGTCTATTTTTTCCTGCAGCTTCTTCTGTAGTTCCTCTTCCTTGGCGATCTTGTTCTCAATGGCAAGTGTCTCGAGATATGTAGCTGTTGCCTTCTGGGCATTTATTTTCAAGCTGGAATCAGGTAAGCTAGAATCGGGTATAGAGCCTGGTGTATCTTTCGTTGCGGGCATATCTGATCTCTTGTCCATTAAAGGCTTCTCAAACTCTTGCTGAGAAATTTCGTAGTCCGCCAGAATTGGGATAGTCTCACATTTCTGCTGGTGATGATCGTGGTAAGGAAGTTCTAGAGGTTCGGCAGTTATTGCCTTATACTGGCTAGAGGGCTCAACCAATGACAACGACATTAGGAGGCTAGGAGGCTCTTCTGGTTCGGATTTTATCGGGTCCTCGACTGGTCGCGCAGTACCCTCCTTGCTAGTAGATGGCTCAGAATCTGGCATTGACTCCGCATGAGCTCGACCGACGATTGTCGAAATAGCCAGGACGATGCAGGACTCGACCGAGGAGTCTCGGTGATTTCTGGTATCTTGCTCTTTCTCAGGCGAACCCCCCTCGGGTGTCGCCCTCTCCTTCTGCGCCATTTTGTCGACAGGTGGCGTTTGTTGAGTTGCGCGAAACAGATGACTCATGGGCAGTGAAGTGTTGGGGAGGGTGACAATCAGCGCAGGCAATTGATTGCCTTGACTATTTTTTTGAGGTTCGGACGACAGCGAAGTTATGTCGGCTGCCTGCAGTGAATCAATTTAGTAGACGCGGTGCGATGCAAATGGGACGATGACGCGAAACAGACGGGGCCATGTAGATGACGCGTCTGGCTGGGGTTGTTCTGCGTGCGGACTGTAGTGCTCATCTCGAGATGCAGTCATTGAACGAACTTCGCGTCCAGTCGACAAAGAGAGCTTGAAGATCAATGTTGCTTTGGTATTGGATGTTGAATTGATGCGTTGATGATGCTGTGTTTGGTTTTGGTGTTTTCTTGGCGTTGGTTCAGGTTTCAGTTTATCGGATCAGCGGGGCGACGATAAGACGAGATAAGGACTAATGCACTTAAACGCAAGAACTAAAAAACCCACCAACAAAAGACCACTGATTGTTTTAATTGATTGATAGTTAAAGCTTATGATATCCCAACGAGACATATCAAGCCAACACACTGAACTGATGGTTTTAGTTGTAATTATTCTCTCTTATCTCAAAGACCTAATATAGCTGCTACTGAATCCATATACTTGTTGATCAAGTATGCAACGTGTTTGCGTTGATATATACAACCTACAACTGAGCGATCCCAATATTACAAGACAGCAGCATTAGCCCCAAGCCTCTTCAGCTACTCTAGCGCCAATGAGTTGATGGATCTTCTCTCCAGGATGCGCTGTGTTGGACCATAGCTTAACGCAGTCAGTAAACGGTGGAAGCTCTGCATGACGATGACTTACGCAGCCTTTTCCGCTGGGATCAACACAAGTTGAGTTCGGTGCGCCCAGACTTTGGGGCCGTAGGAAAGCCTCATAGAATATGTCCCATATCTCCACATACGCGACCTTTGCGTCTGGGTGGGCCTTGCGGAAGCGAACAGTGTTTTGCCTAAGAAGGCTATTCCACCGATTCACGGCGTAAGACACCGTCTCATACCTATGCTGCGTATCATTGGACTTCTTTGCCTGATGTGAAGGAAACAATTCCTTGGCTACGTACTTTGTCAGCGGGTGCAAGGGAAGAGAAGACTCTGCTTACGTGGGACCTCGATGAAGACAAAATTGCGGATTCCTGTATCGTAGAGGATCTGAGATAGCTCAAAGATACGTCCATTTGCCGCCGCCAATACACGAGCCTGACCTCTCTTGTGCGATACGACAGATAAGTCGTTGAAGCCGAACCAGACTGTCGCAACTATGTTCTTGGCAGTCCAGGCTGCATAGTGAGGACGATGGCCGATGGCATCCTGGAAATGGACGATCTGCTGCGCGAACGAAAACGATGACTTGCTCCTGGACGGAATTACCTCTGCATCCACCACTGCCGCCGATCGGGCAAAGATATACGCCAAAGTAAGCGTAGTGTTGAATTCCGTTGCCATGTATGTAGCCCAGTTATTACCACCAGATGATGTATTTCCCGGCAGCGCTGGATTGCCGATTGGATTCAGCGCACTTGGGGCGTCTAGACGGTCGCCTTTTGGTCGTTCTGTCCTCTGCATGTCATCTACTCCGGGTCCGGTCCTGGTATACGTATAGTTCGTTCGAAAGCCGCTGCGGCTGTAGGAATCGCCACTTCCAAGGTATCAGCAAACTGTTCAATGTGGCGAATCCAAGATGAAGCTCACAATGCGATGAGGAAACGCTCATTCGGCGCGTTTGGCTCACTTGGCTCACTTGGCTCACTTGGCTCACTTGGTTCATTTGGTTCATTTGGTTCATTTGGTTCGTTTGGTTCAAGCGGCTCCTCGGAGTGAAGTAAAATCTTCACTGGTTTCACGCCATGTGTTTTCGGCCTCCCTGGAAGGAAAGGAAGTGCAAGGAATACCAGTATGCCAGTGATGAAGACAGCCGTCGTCAAAAGGCGCGCCGACACTTTGTCTTGCGACATTGTTTGTTTGCTAGGGCATTGCTGATGGAGGAACACAATGGTATCACGGACAGGCGCAAGGTCTTTCTTTAACCCCTTTCTTTTTCCTCCCTTCCCATGTGGCTTTGGTAGTAAGTCTCAGTCAGCCTCCTCTGTCAGAAGCATTTGCTCAGGTTTCCATCAAGATGGTATAATTGTCTTGACGCAAGGAATGCGATAAGTAGTTTGGACCCACACTTGAACACCTGTTCACATTAGCCCTATCAACGTTCTCAGATCTGGCTCATCTTTTTATGCCCAAACAATGGCTGACCTAATAATGGTCCAAGACTCTCCCTTGCATCTTGGCACCATTACCCGAGTTCCAGAACGTGGTTTTTGTGATCATCTCTGCCTTGCAAAGCATCTTCCGCATTCCTTGCTATTGACGGATCCTGGGGAATAACGTATGCCAGATCTTGCTACTCAGGAAGCGTTCACGTGAGGGTTTATGCGTCGCCCGGCCATGCGTGTGAGAAAATAATTGGGGAATTGTAGCAAAGGCTTCTATCAACAGAGAAAATTTATTATGCTTATGGTCTTGTGTTTATTGGAGTTTCTAAGCTACCTGATATGTGATAGCGTCTTTTTATTTTCTCGGCACCAATATACTGCCCCCAGCTGATACGCATGGAAGAACGTTAACAAAGGCCTGCAATGGCAAAACTTTTGACACACTGGTTTGTCCCCGAGATGAGCTGCTGCATGGGCGCAGACTCTGCCGTTGTCATTGTCAAATGTCAGCGTCACGATCCCTCAATGTTAAACTTATGTGTTGATGTAAAACTCTGTTTGACGAAAGAGCTATAGCGCGACCCCGAGGAGCAAGAAAACACCAGACCTTAATATAAGGCATTAAAATAAACTTAGTAAAAAATATTCTAAACTTAGGCTATATTTAGATAAGTTTATTTAAAATCTTTTCATTATTTAGGACTTAGGTCCTGGGTTTTCTTTCCTCCCCCAGTGCGACAACTTTAAATCAGACACTTTGGAACACACTTTAGGCAACACCAGCCACGTGTCATCACATCCCGACATAGGGTTTCTTGCTTTTCATCTGACCATTACTGCTTTGTCTTTATCGGTGGCGTAGGCTTGAGTCAGGCAGCCATGAACAGCCACCTCCACCACAGTCCATTTAGCTTTGTTCGTCAAGCTTGGGATCATACGAGTCGGCATACATGATGAAAGTGTCGATTCGGCTGCTGCTCCTCAATTGATCACTGGCCAAGTAGAGAATACCGCATTCTTGTGCAACTGACTGTGGAGGCTGGCGCTGTTTGAGTGACTCGTTGCGAGATCGAAGAGGCACGGTCACGCAGCCCGTGGCGGTTTCGGATGCGTTTGTCACAAAGGCAGCTTGATCTAAAGCAATGTACTTGCCGCCATGGACTGAATCCTCGCTTTGGCTGGTTCTCGTCTCAAAATCGTCAGGGCTATCCCTTTTCCAGCCGAAAGTGAATCGCCTCCCAAAGTAGCATACTGTTTGTGTCACTCCAGCGGCAGAATCGACAAGGAACAGATCCCCAATTTTGTGATTAGCAGGCCTAAACAGTTGTTCGGGATCCGGATTTAGCTCTGACTCGCGTGTGATTTGCGCGTTTGGTAACGGACCATTGTTGAACATCAGCATGTAACAACAGCCATTGAGAGACCCTTCGAGGTCCCCAGGGAGATCCTGTAGCCGTTCCCAATGACGCTCTTGGCTGACAACTATGGGATAAATATAACCTATAAGGTTAACCTTTAGGCTATAAATATAGGTAATAAATAAAATATAATATTTTTTGCCTTAATATAAGCTTTTATTTATAAGCTTTTATAATAATTATTATATCTTATTATAAGCCTTAAAGTATTATAAAATAGAGAGATTAAAAGATATATAAAAAGATATAACTTTAAGTTTATATCTTTATATATATACTATAATATAACTTTATTAATATATTAATTACTTTAATAATTTAAATTATTATTAATAATAACTTAATAAGCTAAAAAGCTTAAAATTATATTTATTAGTCTTTTATTATTTTTATTAATCTTAAAGGTATAATTAAATTATATATTAATATAAAAAATAATAAAAAGGTTAATAAAAAGAAAGTTAATAAAAAAAAGATTAATAATAATAAAATTAAAATTAAAGTATTAAAAAATAATTATAATTAAATAAATAAAATTATAATATTATAAAAAGTATTAAAGACTTAAAGATATATTAAATAGTATTAAAAGAAAATATTAACTTATTATTAAATAACTTTAAAAAGGATTATATATATATTATAATAAAAAGGTTAAATTATTAAAAATTCTATTAATTAAGTTATTTAAGCTAGCTAAAAAGTTAAAGTATTAATACTTTTATTAATATAAGTTATATCTAGATAATTAAAAGCTTTAATAGCTAAGAGAATATAAGCTAATTAAGTTTATAAGATTAATATATAAATAATTTTTTTAAATCTTGGCTAATAAGTGGCAGCTTTACTAACAGCGTTCTCTATAGAAAGGTGATGGCTTGACACTCGGGCCAGATGTTGGCAAGATAAAGGATGATGTCTTTGGGAGGTATTTCCATCCAGACCATCTGATCAATGATATCGTCCTCGACTTCGATTACGTCGCCAATTGCAAAGTCTCCCACAATAGGCTTGAAGGGAGGGTCATTGGCATCCCTCCAGATGACAATGGCCCCAGCAACGGAAAACGGCGGGTCGTCTGGCGGACCGCCGTCGCAGTCCATAACAAGAAAGGGTAATGATTCTTGATACACGACAAGGCGGTATCTTTTCACAAGATACTGTATAAGAGTAGCGCGCTGATCACGTGAGACATTTCTGGCATGCTGGGAGCCTTCACTGTCCCAATAGGTGATGTCGTCCATGGCTTTCCATGCGGCCGACGCCATGGCTACAAAAGAATTGGGGGAGAAGAATGCAATAGAAAATGCGAGAGTCGATGGAAGGTGAAAGAGTGCAGCGGGTGGGATAGCAGATAAATAACAAACAGAAAAAATCTTAAATAATTTAAGTTCCTCTATACTGTCGTTGCAGTTGGCGGCTGTTGGCCAATGGCCGGAAAGCAATCCTGCCGCTGAGAAGAGGCATTCTTATGTTTTATATTTTATATTTTTTTTATAAGAATTTCTTTTACTTCTAGTAATAAGAAATTAAACTAGCTTTTTATACCTTAATAGCTATTAATAAGGTTACTAATTAAATTATTATAAAAATATATTATTATAATTCTAATTAAATAACTTATTTTTATTAAGGCTATATATATATCACTTTTAAGAGCCTAAAGTTAATTAGTATTTTTTAGTATATTAGTTTAATATATCTTAATAAGATATTATATAAGCTTTAACTATTAACCTCTATACTGTCCTTGACTTTAGTATTTCACGCCGACTCTGAGGCATTAAGGTCTATTTAATGATTCTTAACCTTGGATATTATTCATCACAGTAGCAAGTTCTTTGTATTGAGAATGTTATCCGGATAGCTGATGAAAGTAACTCCAAGGTCGGACATGTACTGCGACATTTTACTAGGTTCTAGGTTCTATCTGCTGGAATAAGCTCTCAGCCACAAGTCTCAACTGCAAATAACACATCTAGCTCACAACTTAGACAAAGAGCACAATGCTCCGTAAGTCGATGCCTCGTATCTGTTGTTAAAAGGTTCGGGCATTCGATTATGACATAGAAAATGGACCAAGATCCGGGCTTCTGTACATAGGTCTGTCCACAATTCTTAACAGTCCATCACGATCCTTCTAGTGAACAACGCTATTATCATGTAATTGGAATATTAGATAACGATCAACATGTTGTTAATTATGGACGGTGTGATATGCACATCGCTGAGAAATTCAGAACAGATGGCGTGACAACCTTAGCTATGATGTATCAGAACAGGTAGTCGTTCGTTGGCTTACCAACCATAGGGCATCGTGTTCTTTTAAATGTCGACAGAACATCAATACCAAGCACAAGCATATATATAGAACCAGACCTCAGCCATCACTCGACGTTCAATCATCCATCCACACAAGGAGCCCTCATCTGAGCAAGTGTCTGCAATTCATAACGGTCGCAATCTCAGATCCACCAAAATCTCTCAACATCAATCCTCCACTTACATTATACTCACCATGGTCGACTCTACATTGCCCGAGTTTGTCAACTTGGTCCTACTTACTTTCTTACTTATGTACTGTTGTGTTTGCTTGAAGGACTTTGTTATGAAGATCGTCTCGGATATCTGCAATCTTGTGGTGCAGTTTCTTGCGCGTTGTCGGCAGGCGTTGTACTGGACCCTGTGCTTGATGCTGTTCACGTGTATTCTTGCTTTACTCAAGGTCCTCACCGGGGACATAAATAATATCACCGAGGGTGGCAATTACTATCGTTATTAGATTGTCGGTGCTATGGGTTACATGAACTCTTTCCTCTCGCTACTACCTTTTCTTATATGAATTGGCCTGTGGTTCCTACTCAGCTTACTCAGTTTCCATTTGTATAGCTTATTTCGAACTTCATCACTTGATCTATATTTTCTTTCTTTTCTGCACACTGAAAAAACCCATATATATATCGCTGGTGTCATACCTCTGATAGTCGAATGCGGTTCATGGTGGAAAGAGTCATGATATCGGGTTTCACTTAGCTTAGATTGATAAACAAGAAGAAATACATCTACCATATACTCATCACCATTGCTATTCAAATTGCTCTTCGTCGTCTATTATATATTACGTGCGACCCGGGCCAGTTCCCGACTGCAATATCCATCTGTTTATTGGGTAAAGGCTAACTTACCTTAGGTAGCAAAAGATATCCTAAACTTAGCAAAAGCTATCCTAAACTTAGCAAGACCCGGGCCAGTTCCCGACTGCAATATCCATCTGTTTATTGGGTGAAGGCTACGTCGTCTTTAACTCCATAACAAGGCTATAATATGTTTCTTTTTCTCAATGGGTATTCTCATCTTTTCAACTGCCACTAGACAAACCATGCAGTATAGGATATCTGGAGCCTTAAGCCTCACCATCTGAGATGGGTGTGGAGAGCTTATACCGATGACCGATCATTAGGTGCGGGCGTTTCTGGCAACGAGGAACACCGAGCGCGTAGCAATTACCATAGGATAGATGCATAGACTAGGGTTATCAGATGGCGCCAACGCAGAAGGATTTAGAATCCGTGGTACTTAATTGCTGTCGCAGCAAAAGTTCCGTCTTTGTCCATAACTTCCGAGCTCTGTTGAAATGGTAATTAGTCGCTATATTTATATTGCTGCACTATTTGCGGACACCACTTCATTGCGCGGCCGCGGTGGGAAGTCTAGCCGCGGTAAGCATGCTACTGGGATACCTAAGGGCAGACCCGAGTTCTAAGAATAATTTTAGAGAGATGCCATTATGCCAAGAAGCTCGTAAATGACAGGAGGCTGTTGTCAGATTACAAGCTCAATAGGGTAGGACTAGGATCAGCGTTGACGTTCCGTAACAGAAATGACACAGCACCATTGATGGAAGCTGCGAAGGGTGGTCATACTGGAGTTATCTACCTACTCCTTGACACGGAGGCCTTGGTCCCTGACGCTATCGATGACCATGGATACACTGTACTATCGTTTGCAGCGTGTAGAGTACGGGGAGATCACCATATGGCTACCTAAGACGTCCAAAATCAATGCCAATATATAGAACAAAGCCTGTAAATCTGTATTTGGAACAGCAGTTGAGAACGGGTATGTCGCAGTCGTGAGGGTGCTGCTTACAGAAGAAGGGCAACCCTCGATTTGGAGTCCTTGTTCCAAGGTGTAGAAGACGGAAATCTGGGAATGGTTCATTTAATACCCATAACGGGAAATTTTGAGCCTGGAACCATAAGGGTGAAGCGAAATACGGCCCACTCACGAGCGTATGACCAGGAACTGATTGGGAAAATATTCAACTCCGATAAGACAATACAAGTCAAGCGATCTTAACACCAAGTACTTGCGAAGGGCCAAGCGATAGGCCATTCACCACCAAGACTCCTCTTTGTCCCTCAGAGCACGGTCTTCCTGCATCAATGCATATGGCTGCCAAAATTTACGAATTACATTTGGGCCAAGTCTGATGACATCCTTGGGATACCTCAATTCAGTTAATGACGCCGTAATACCCTGATGGTAAAAGAGCCTTGCAAACAAAGGATAGAGTTAATTGGAAGTGTGGTTTGGAACAAAGGGAAAGGTTTGCCGTATTAATTGAATTGAGAATTACTATAATTCAATGAACTGGTGGCAAAGGACGAGAAGGCTCAAATAAGCGCTGAAAGAAAGGCGGCCAAACATTTGCTACTTCTCTTGCTAGTGAATCGCGGTGTATATCGACTCACCGTTAACACGGCGAGACATTCAAGGAGAATTCATATTGAATTGTTATTTTAGTTGGTAGTTTCTTCACAAACATGCCCTTCAACAAAGACCTAGTCGCGAGGTTGCCTGGTTCATATACGGGAGGGACGGGAGCATTAAATTTACGTTCTTTAGGAGGTAACCAAAGCCCGCAATGCATTCACTGAAACCTACTATTTAAATATCTTCTTCTCCTCCCGAATTTCCTCTCCTTCACCCCCGTCCACCACACAACCACCTAAGTCCATCCAATATTACTATCAACAATCATCAACCTGCTGTACACTGAAGACTAATCATGCCTCCCCGCGTGGACATATATCGACGCGGACGTCAACTCAACCGCCTGAGGAATACCGGACATGTTCTGCTAAACAGCCTTTTGCAAAACGATGACTTGCACTACTTTACAGTGTGCAAACAGAGATTTCCTGATCCTCATAAGGAATCCTATCCAGCCGACTGGATTGACAAGGACAAGAAGAAATAGAAGACAATGCTAGGCTATTGGCATAAAAAGATACAGGAGAAATACACCTTCACAGTTATCGATAGAACTATTATATCTTAGCCAGATTAAGCTCTTAGCTATAGGTCTTAGCAGCAAATAATACTTCTAGCTTATAACTTAGATATTTATATTAAAATATCTAACTAATTACTATAATATAAGGCTAAAAAGAGAAAAACTTAAATAATAACTCTTTAGCTGGCCTTAAAGGTATATAAAAATATACTTTTAATTTATTAATTAAGGAAAGTTAATTTAATATTATAAATACTTTTAATTTTTAAAATATTATTAATAAAATTAGTTTTTTATTAATATTAATTTTATTAATTAATAGATATTAATAACTATAAAAATAAGGCTATAGTTATATTATAAGCTATATTAATATATAAAAAGACCTTATAAAAAGACTATAATTATAAATACCTTAATAAATACTATATAATTACTATAAAATTAATTTTTATAAAAGACTTTAATTAACTTAATAATAAATTTTTATTTTAATTTATTTTTTTTAATTATAAGGTTATTTTTTATATAATAATTAAATTCCTTATAAGGGTTATTATAATTACCTAGTAAGAAAAAAGGCATTATATAAGCTATTAAAATTAAAAAAGATAATAATTATATAGTTAATTTAATAAAATTAAATTTAAATTATATTTATATTTAATATATAAATAGTAATTTATTAAAAGAAATTTCTAGGTATAATATATAGCTATTAAATTTATTAAAAAATATTAATATATAAAAAAAGCTTAATTAAAAAAAAGTTTTATATAATATATATATTAATATTATTAAGGTAAAGGTTTAGGGAAATTAAAAGGTTATAGCAGTATTAAGTTTATAAGTCAGTTATAAGGTTAGAAAATACACTTCAGGTTTAATATAATAGTTATCGATAGAACAAGACAACTCAAAGTACAAGGTAGCCGCCGACGTTCTCCCAGACTTATGCGGCGCTCTGGCTACATATACACTGAAGAAACTGACCTTCCAAGTCCTCGAGAAGAAGAGATAAACGAGTTTCTGAAGTCGGAGAGAGAAGCCATGGGCGATCACGATTATTACAATGAAGGTGAGGAGGGAGAAATTGACTATCCCGAAGACGAAATCTGAGTAATTGGGAATGCGACCGTTGCTCCCTGAGAATCTCTGGGAACCAATCGGAATCTCGAGCAAGATTTTTTTCGGCCCATGACGACTTTTGGCTATAGATAAAACTGGGAGAGGAATGTGTAAGTGGCTTTGCAGTGCTTATTTGCGATGATGCAAATCGTCAATATGTAGGAAAAGAATCATGTCGTACTCTTACTTGCCTAACATGAACTATGTATAGCACCGGTATTCGTCTTTATACTAGCATACAGTGACTTTTTCACCTTGAAATTTAGATCCTCTCTCCTACCAGCCTTGCTTTCGTTACATCCCTCTTCCAATAATCCCAATACTGGCTAATAGATTACGGGGAAAGCTTTCTCTATATTGGGTTACTTTTACCAGTAGTACTTAAAACAGCTTTCGGCCTAAAGCGGAGACATCCAAATCCAGTTGCCAGTTTGCCGTTGGCATGAGCTTGAAGGCCCCAATGATTCTCGTCTCTTCAACTAGCTACATGACCAAGTCACTTGCCATTGATTCCAGGTAGAGCCAAATGTAACCAGTATTGCCTTGGACAACAACATCCGCAGAAACCGTCGGATATTCAAGAGGATGACACGGCGTCATATCAAAAATGGAACTGCTTGATGCGCATCGGCACGTCAGCCAGTCAATCGACCCTTGGCCATGGGATGAAGGAAATGCAAACAGGTCATAAGGTGTCGAAGGGTATTCTGACACAAGCATGCTTATTACATTACACTATCTCCAGCATTCTAGCAACCGTACGCTCTAAGATCTTATCGGCCATCTCCCGTGGAACAATCCCATCTTCGTATGTCGCAGTGATAACTGTGTCTCCCCCTTTGACGCCGCAAACATGGAAGATAGCACCGTGTGTACCCTGGTTGCCATTTACCGCCCCAGCAGAGAATATAATATCATCAATCTGCCAAATCCCTGTGCTCTTCCCAACGTACTCTACCTTATCATTATCGAATGACCCAATGTTGGAAACGCTAAACGTCGGCTTGAGAAGGAGGGACATAGACGGGAAGCCGTTGTAAACCACTTTCTCGAGGTCAGTTCCCAGTCGCTTCACCCCGATCCAGGATCTTATAGCTTGGCCAGATATAGCTCGTGTCATATCTTTCTTATAGTCCTTGACAAGCTCCCATACAGACTGGGAGTCAAGCGATGTCTCCTTGGCATCACCGTTCGTAACCAGGACTTGACGAAATGGCTCAAGCTTGTGCCAGCACTGCCAGCTTCCTGCTGCATTCACAAACGTTCCATTCGCTGTTCCTCCACCAACACGAGACATGGGAAGACTAGGTCTCAAGTCAAAATTGAAGCGTGTCGCACCTATCTTTGCATTGGGGTAGAACTCAGTGCCAAGGACGATAGTAAACATTGTAATGAGTAGAGGTGTGAAGGTGGTTTGGTGTTTGCGACATGCTTTGAGTATTGATGACATGTCTCCTGCCGGTATACGATATGACGAAATGCGTGTGACGGTTCTCTCTTCTGGCTTTGCCACCGCAGTCGCAGACTTGACGTGAGGCTTGGATGGGGGAAGATCGCCATAGATACGATCGTTGCCGTAGAATAGTTTGACAAGCAACCACACTAGCTGTGTCCAAATTATCTCCAAGATGCTGTCTTTCCCTTCCCAAACGTCTTCCGGCTCGATGGGCGATTGAACATTCTCGTCTGCATGGATGATAGTCTCAGGACGAGCGCCGTGGCTGATCTTCGTGGCGGTGAGCGTATTGAGCGCGGCAAGGAATTCACGATGAAAGACCATTCCAGATATACCATCGCCCAAAGAATGATGATAGACAAAGACGAGGTTATTTCCTTTCACAATCAGCTTCCAGAATGGGCGATCAGGTTCATCAGCAGTCCACAACCACTCATTATGGGCTCTCTCGAGATCGTCAGAGGTGACCTCAGGATCTTCTTGGTCATAATCCAAGACCTCGATGCATTTCTCCAAGTCAATGGTGTGCAGTCTGGCGGTGTGCAGCTCGTGATTACCGCGATTGGGAGATGGCTTCTGAACAAAAACATGCCACAAGGCAGGATGAGCTTGTACAACGAGGCGCAGTGCTCCAGTGATAGCACTTTGGCTGAGTTCATGTCCATTCTCGGAGGTATATCGCGCAGAAACAAGAATGTTGGACCAGATGCCCAGGCGATGGTAAAGATACCACGTACGCTGCAGGGAACCTACAGCTGAAATTAGTGTGTATAATGCATAAGTCCTGCTGAGACCATACCTGTTCCTTTCACCAATGTATATGCAGCTGGAGACTTTTCGTTCATTTTGAGCTATTTTGTGAATATGAAAAGATTAGGTTTATTGTTTGTTGTAACTTGTAAGCGCTATTGAGAATTAAGTGGAACCCATTGCCTGAAGAAAGGAGGTCTGTGAAGGCATACCCTCGCTCTAAATGCGCGCGGAACGAAGTTATGCCGAAGTTGAACTAAGACATACTAAGAATAGTTTAGAATTCTGCCGCTCGCTGGCGCGTCGCGTTTACGGCCGTACTCAACGTGTCGAGTTTATGATAAGTATATACTAAGGGCTGTGAGCTATAATTGGCCATGGAGAAGGACTAAGTGACACATAAGGCTGATAATCGTGGTATTGGTGTGCGGGCTGTTGTCAATTTACTGATTGCGTGATGTTGCTGAAAGATGTTTAGAGAGTGATAAGATAACAAGCGCTCACATGATGATAAGACAGAATTAGTCTGATGTTTCAACAACGTTCCAAGCTACCCTGGATATATCTGCACATAAGTCAGCAGACTACTGAGCAACGCCTGAATTATTGCCCGAATTGCATGATGAGGTTAAATTGAAGACTGAGCACGTACTGTCTTTCTATGTTTTTTAACGTGTTAGTAAAAGGTTTGCCTAAGTGACCAAATTTATAACATCGCTCTCAACTACGAACCATTCACTTGGTAATTTCCCGGCGGTTGCCAGACATTTTGACCTTTAAGGAACTCTCCAAATGTTATCACACAAGCCGTAAGCATTAGACTATACACTTTAATGAATGCAGAAATAGCCGCGATGCTTGCAACATATCACCACAAAGATACATTGCCCTTACAGACCTGTTAGCCTTCTTTATCGCACTGCTGCACAGTTTAAGCATCCCTTGTTACGTACTATTTCGTCTATCGTTCTGTAATTATACAATCCGTCACGATGTGCCTTGTTCGTGGGCAATGGGTGCGATGGTGTAGGCAAGGGCATTGTCTGAGGACTGGCTGAGATTTTCAAGGCGGTGAGGCCGGTGCTCATTGCTTTTCAACAACGCTGACTGGGCGAAAATACACCATGATCTGCACTGCCAACAGGTTGAAAACGCCACCAATTTCTGGCAGACAGCCGACGAGTAATAATGCCTTGCATAGCCACAGCGGGGGAAACAACAAATCCAAGAACCTCTGTATTTTCCTTTCCAGCGTCCCTTGAAACCTGACGTCTCTTTTTTTCGTCATTCACCTGTTGCTTTTGATGCAGCGCTGTTACATCGACCACCGTGATTGAACACACATAAAAAAAGTCTTGTTCTTACGCCACGCAAGCGCAAATAATGGCTGAAGCACTGGGCGTTGTCGCCAGCGCGATCGCAGTCATCCAAATCTCCAAAGAAGTAATCAGCGCTTGCAAATTCTACATCGAAGCACTCCGTTCCGATGCGCCTGCCAGCCTACGCACCCTTTTGATTGAAGTCTCCACACTCAAGTCCGTCCTAGAGAACCTCGAGTTTATATCGAAATGCGAGACCTTCACACCCGCCGTGCAAAATCGACTGACAGCTTCTGATGGTCCTATCGAAGGGTGCAGGGCCGCGATGACAGCACTCGAGAAGCTGTTTCCCAAGCAATCTCTTCGAAACGGGCAGAACACTTCAAAGCGGCAGAAAGTCCAAGCAACATTTGCAACATTGGCATGGCCTCTGAAGCAGGGCCAGGTCCAGGATCTTCTCCAGCAGATCAGCCGTCATAGAGAGGGCATCCAGCTAGCGCTAACGACAGAGGTCACGAAAGATATTAAAGACATCAAAGCTGCCTCAGAAGAGATCCGCTCCATTTTGACAGAGGAGCAACGCCATAGAGTATACAACTGGCTGACGACTACTGATCCCTCACCAATTCATAATAGATCGCGCAAACTATATGAAGACGGAACTGGGAGTTGGATGCTTCGCTCGCAATACTGGACCGACTGGCTGGCTTCGAGTATTCGATGCCTTTGGGTCCACGGTATTCCGGGTGCCGGAAAGACGATTCTCGCGTCTTGGTTGATCGAAAATGTCCAAGATCATTGCAAGATGGTGTCGACAGTAGATAAGCCTTGTACGAGCGCCTACTACTACTGTTACTTTGGGCATCACCAAGATGAGGCAGCGCCATTTTTAAGATGGGCCATTACTCAGCTTTCCCGTCAAGCAGAGGTCGTCTCTACTTTGATGCATGATCTCTTCAGACGCGGTGGGGAACCGAGCATTCCAGAACTACTTGACGCGCTGGAACAAGTTCTTCAGGTTTTCAGTTGCGCATATATCGTGATTGACGCTGTTGACGAGAGCGACCCCCGTGATGAACTACTCGAGGTCATTCATACTGTCGTCACTGAAAGAAGGTTCTCCAATCTTCAGATTCTTGTCACGAGTCGCGAGTACATTGATATCGAACGAGCGATGAAAGAAGTCTCTGTGTCCATCCCAATGGCAAATGAACTTGTTGAACAGGATATTCGCCTGCATGTCCAGTCAATCCTACGATCAAACCTAAAGTTCCGATGCTGGCCTGATGATCTCCGCATAGAGGTTGAAGATGCTGTTAGTACCAAGGCAAAGGGAATGTAAGTGCTTGATTGCGCTGAGACTGTTAACCTGTTAACAAGGCGTAGGTTTCGGTGGGCCGTTTGTCAACTACACGAATTGCAGCGCTTGAAGGGCGATCGTGAAGTGGTTAGCGAGGCTCTAGAAAGACTTCCTAAAGATCTAGATGAGACTTATGATCGAATATTCCTCCGGATACCACGAGAGGATTGGCAATTCGTTTCTCATGCCTTTCAATGGCTTTGGTTCTACGGCGAAAACCCCGATTTCCGTAATGGTACTCCGTCTGTTCTTCTGTTAGATGCAATCAAACACAGTACGTTGCAGACAGAAAGTGACAACAGTCATATTCTTTACGATTCAGAGAGACTACGGGAGCTTTGTGGATGTCTTATTACCAGCCAGGAAGACTATATGTCCTTCGCCCACTACACGGTCAAGGAGTATCTGGACTCGGCTCGGATATGTCAAGGCCCGCTTGTCGCTTTTTCCACTGAGAAGCGCAAGGTCTTATCCACATGTTTGGGTGTCCTGTTGCTCCAGGCACAAACACACGCGTCACAGGATGTCAAAGACCTCCAGGCGGGTAACTTTTTGCGATACTTCCTTGATGGTTGGTATAACTTCAGCTTGAATTCTGTTTGGTATGCAATGTATTCCCTCACCATGTGGGCCAGAGAGATATCTGAGAGCGATAAGCTTTATAAGCATATGAAGAAGCTCCTACATCCCTCCACACAGTACTTCAGGTGTCTTATCCAACGTTATGGTGATAAGTGGCTTGATCTCCACCATGAGACTGACGTCTCTCAACATATTTTGGGCTGGAGTATCAACTGGAATGAAAGTTTGACAGATTGCAATGCATCTTTATTTCTTGGACTGCTTCTTATAACCGAAGATCTACAGTCACCTCTATTATCCAGATTTATCAAGGAGGAGGATATCAAGGAACTTTTCAGCAACAGGATACTACTGAAAGTAAACTGTGATTTCTATACATACAAGGTCAAATTTGGCCCCATTGAGCAGACATTCGAGCTCGATGGATCACTAATTGAACTAGTGGTTCAAATTTTTTCTCCAAAATCGGAGCATCTTCAAAGCTTGCTGGTCAACTACACTGGACTTTACGACCCATCTACAGCTCTTATCTATCTTATTAGCCATCATGGCTCGGATCCTAATAACGACTCCATATATTATCGTCCTCTCTTCTGTCCATTGCGACATCTATTGGAGATTGGAGCTCAACCCAATATCTTGGGATATCCCATCACACCACTGCAGATAGCTGTTGCGGCTAGAAACCTCGAAGGGGTTCGTTTACTATTGCATTTCGGGGCTGATCCAAATTATATTGGCGATCCGCTGAGCAGCGCTTGGCCAGACAACAGCCCAATGGCTATTTTCAATCAGTTCCATGGTATGTCGCCTCTTCGCATTTGCAGGAGTGGAGAATGGGTGTCTTTCATAGAACTTTCCGACGATTTAATCATGTCAACCACGACTATCCAGCAGCTGCTCCTTGCATATGGTGGGAAGGACTTCCGGTGGGAACAGGGTGAGCCGTTGACGGGATAAGTTGGAAATTCCAGTGAGAGAAGATTACTGTTAGCTTAGCTGTGCTGTACGTATCTACGGATAATGTGAAGAATAATAAACTGCAATAACTAAAATGTTCCATGATCTAGGAGACACGCAAGCTAACACAGCCCGTTTCGCCAGGGATGCGATGGAGGTCTAGACCATTTCTGGTGCAGCCAATCAAGTGCGGGACGTGACGTGCATCGTCAGATCATCACTTTGCGAAAATGATCCGTGCACTCAGCAATTGGAGATTGGAAGACAAGAAGAGACACTTGGCAAAACCAATGAGGGTAACAACAATATCTGTAGCTATTCCATTTCAGTGTAAGTACTTTGCTGCGCGATGGTCTCGAAGTAAAGGACCAGATCAGTGACCGCTGTGAACAAATCTATTTTGCCTACTGTCGACAGAATGGTCAATTAAACTTGCCTTTAGACTTAACCGTTAGCAGAACATTGCCGCGAGAAGTCTGCCATCGCTGTCTTGATACAAACTGCGCAGTCCAGATTCTCAAACGCATGGCTTACACAGCCATCGTCAGATCAAAGTTGTATTGTTCCCGGCCACGTAAGTCACCAGCCCTAAAGCAGGAAAACTCACGCCTCCACGCCAAGAAAAAGAGATCTCTTGGCAGGCACAGACCACGATCCCCCGTGGTTGATCAGCGAATGCTTAATTTAGCCTGGGTCTAGAAGCTGGTCATCAGAACTGCTAGTGCTGTGATTGGCTGACTTGGGAACCATCGCGCTGGGAGGGTTACGTAGGCATGGCTTTGTGGCTTGGAATGCTTTTCACAGTGAGAGGATGTTTACCCTCGGTTCGAGGGAGGTGGCTTGGGGTATAAGGAGGAAATTGACCCAGATCGATGCTGTGTCATTTCGCCCAGCAATTTAGTCGCGTTTTGCCTTGTTGTTTCCGTTCCCATTTGTCTGCTTTTATTACATTGAAGATGAATCGTTCTCTAGACATTGTATTTGCCCTTGTCTTGGCTCTCCGTGAGTAATCACCCCCTTCAATGATGACCAGACACTTACGATCA
This sequence comes from Fusarium sacchari, assembly GCA_017165645.1. NCBI lineage: Eukaryota > Fungi > Ascomycota > Sordariomycetes > Hypocreales > Nectriaceae > Fusarium > Fusarium sacchari. The sequence continues at coordinate 115,171 of JADANP010000010.1, forward strand.
CTCCATTCAGTTACCACCCTCGCACATGCCTCCCCAGCGTCCTACTGCGATGCATCATCAAGCAAAGTCTGCTACAGCTGGGCTGTTCCATCGTCAACCTCCTCTCTCTACGTTCGCCTCGAAGCTCCTATCACGTACCAATGGGTCGCCCTCGGCACCGGCACCCGCATGAGCGGCTCCACGATGCTCGTTATATACCAAGACGGCTCGGGCAATGTCACTTTGAGCACTCGCAAGGGACACGGTCACGATACGCCGACGTATCAGGCCATGAGCAACATCAAGCTTCTCGAGGGAAGCGGCGTGTCGAATGGTTCGATGGTTGCCAACATCTACTGGAAAGATGCGAACATACAAGGAACTGCTAATTGGATCAGTGCCTGGAAGAAGGGTAGCTCCATGGACACAAGCGATGCAAGCAGTGATTTTGCTGAGCATGATGAAACGGATAGTTTCTCTGTTGATCTTTCCAAAGCTACCATCAGCGGCACTTCCAACCCTTTCCTCAACTCGTCCAACACTACGCCAAGTGACAATGCTGTCTCCGGCAGCGCTGGAGGCGAAGATCATACTGGCTCAGTACACGGCGTTGTCATGGCTGTCGTTTTCCTCGTCGGGTTCCCAATTGGCTCTGTTCTCATGCCTCTCCTTGGGAAATGGCTCATTCATGCCTCGTGGCAGATCATCGCCTTTGTAGGAATGTGGATTGGCTTTGGGATCGGCAAGGTCGCTGCTGATCGTGACGGAGATGTAAGTCGTATGCATCATGTATCAATAGTAACTAACATTCTATAGTGGTTCCATGAACCTCACGTTGTCCTCGGGACGATAGTGTGCGTCCTGATGATTGTGCAGCCTATCTTGGGATGGATGCACCATAGGAACTACGTCAAGTACCAACGTCGAACGACAATCAGCTACGGACATATTTGGTATGGCAGAGGCATCATGGTTGTCGGCATCATTAATGGAGGCATCGGGCTGCAGTTATCTAGTGCATCTACAGGTTTGATCGTCGGATACAGTGTTGTCGGTATCCTTGTCTCTGCCATTTACGCCGCTGGCGCTGTCCGTAAGATGGTCCAGTTGAGGAGGAAGGCACACGAATTGCTGTCAGATCCATCAAATAGCGCTCTTGAATTGCGGGCTTAGTTTAGAGTCAAGAAGTTAGAAATTGCAACGTCATATTCCATATTGAATAACCTAGCTCTTTGTTCTTTGACCCAGACCAATTGTATTGCATGCTGAGCATCCCTCACCGCAGGCCCTCGCTCGCAAAGTGGAAGATATCCAGTGCTAAACCTCTTGTACCGTGTTAGGCTTTCTTTGACTGATTGATCCTATCTTTGCGCATGTTCTATTTGCTGATGAACTTACGAGGATCCGTGAACATACAACATCTCTGACGAGAATATACACCGTCTACATCATCGCATTATACGGTCCTTATGAACATGACCTAGAAAGTCAGTACGTCAGATGGGTTTCGTTTCACAGCACCAGAATCTCTGGCTACTTGCGGACGTACTCCCCAATTCTGATGCCGTATCGTTGGCCTGAACAACAGACTTGTCCCACGCTGTCAGCCAAATCGAATGACTAAACTGTCTTGAGCGGACAATTAACCTTCTCCATCAGTAAATGACAAGGTAAGCCCCACGGAGCAAGGAAACACGAACCCCAATACAGGATGTCAAAATAAACTCAGCAAAAGATTGCCTAAATTCCTGCAAAGTTTCTTAAGCTTTTTTGTCATTTGGGAACAAGGCCCTGAGTTTTGAACGTCTCTAGGCAAGGCAGCCGTGGAAGACTCAGCACCATTATTCAATAAGAACAACTGAAGTGAAGTGACAAGCACTGACAGTGGCATATCATTGGTCCCAGTCACAGTCGCTTCCCTATTTTCTTGGCGCTCAGATGGAAAATCTGCACCTCGTCTTACGCTTCTAGATCCTTCTCCCGTTAACAATCCCATCCCCCACTCTTTGAACCCTCACATCAACTCCCTCAACTATCTACAGCATCCCCATTACCAGCCCCCCCGAAAACACAACAAAGCAATGCACACAAGAGGAGGTGGACTTTGGGTCTTCCAGGACCAGTATGACTTTATCACCACTTACCTATGCGACCCTGAGTTTTATCTACTTATCGGCATCGCAGTAAGTGGATATATGGCCTTGGTCCTCGGCAGCCATCATTGTCATGCATGCGCCAGCCAAGCGATTACTCAAAAGGTTAAGAAACTCAAGTTGTGCTTCCTGATCGTTTCGTCGGTCCTGGCTCTTATGGTCCTTCATGGAAAGTCATTTCCAGATAAAGTGGCAGAGAAAGCCGTCATGAACTGTCAGGTTGATCATACAGATGGGGTTAGCGAGATGGCAACTGGTAAGGTTTGGCTGGGGATGGTAGGGCCTGGGAATGTTTATGTTGTCAAACGAGTTGAAGTGGAACGGTGTGACTTTGAGCTCTAGAAGAAGTACCAGGAACTACGATGAAGAAGTCAAGTATGGATCAAAGGGATGGAGCCGCACCTTTAGCTAGTATTGAGTTTGACGGCGACAGAGGTCACAGAGTCGACTTAGCCTGGTGCGAACAAAACTTTTGTATCTAGAAGCCTAAGGCCATACCTTGACATTGTGATCGCAGATACAAATCACATGTCTGGGGCAGACATTCGTGTAGCTAAGTTGATGCATAAAATAGCTGGCCTAAGTTGTGAGCTAGATGTGTTAATTGCAGTTGAGACTTGCGGCTAAAAGCTTATTTCGGCCAGAGAGAGCTTAGTAGTTACTAGTATCTATCGCCTAATACTATTCAAAATGCGACACAGGCTCATTTTGCTGCTCAATACAACAACCGCAGGCCAGCGTGCATAACGTGCATCGCATGCCAATCAGTCATGTTACAAGGAGAGATATGCTTAGAGCAGCCGAATATAATGCGTCTAACTAACTAATGTCGTTACGAAGCGCTGCATATTTGTCTATCGAATGCCAGTAAAATAAGCCCTTCTCCAACAGGTTCCAGTATCTATGTGTTATTTGCGGGCTTGCATCTCCTTCTTTCAACCATGCTGCTAGTTCAACATCAAAAACCAGCTTCACATTCCGGCATAACACTGTAAGCTGCGACAGCATTAGTTGGCAACGCACTTGGAGTAGTAATCGTTCCGGTTAATGCGCCTCGCACCAGTCCCGTTGTTGCCCTCACACTGACCCCAAGCAGCGACCTCAGCACTAGAGATGTTTTCTTCAGAGATTACCTGAGTGATGGGAGCCTTGGTAGCAGCTGCCTTCTTGGTAGAGATAGGCTTAGTGACAAGGGCCTTGGTGGTGCTGGTGCTGGGCCTGGAAGTAGTGGTCTTGGTTGCGAATGCGGCAGTCTTACTGGCTGGCTTGGATTCGGATGCAGCAGGCGCAACGTCAGTGCGGGATTTTCCGGAGCTCCAGTTGTTCTTTTGAGAGAGGTAGTACCACCAGTTGCGGTACATCCAACCGCCGAAGTCGGTGATTCCCATGGAGGCACCGGCAAGCATGATGAACTTGGTGATGCCAGTGGGAGTCCAGTCTGTTCAGTCAATACAAAATCTCACTTAAGGGAACTGTCACTTACGGAGTACATGAAAGAAGGTAACGGCTAAACGGGTCATGAATACAGCAACCTGTATATTCTGAGTTTGGCTCTAATAGTAATAAATCATCTTAAGGAGATATTTCTAGAATCTCCATAACCCGAATCCCTAAATATGGCTTGCTCTTGGCTGCGTCAAGTCTTCAAGCTTGGATTTACTTAATCATATTTAGGCTAGTCCTTGATCTTATCCTCGGCTTCTTCAATAATTAGTGACATCAACCCAAACGTTTCAACAAGACCCACTTAACTATGGGCCTTTGCTGAACATTGCCATCTGCTGGTAGTTGCTCTATCCGCTGTAGGTTGTCACTAGTTCAGACTCGAGAGATTGGTGGGGATGATAAGTGGGTAATAAAGCGCCAGAGCCTGGGCTCAGCTAGCAAAAGAAGAAAATCCAAGCCGTGCCAAGCTGTCCAGATAATGGATAACTTCAGAAGCACACAAGACTGTTGGCTTAATCTGCAGTGGTTGGTTGGTGGCAAAAATGCAATCTCTACATACAACAGCGGGGATTCGCTGGTCGTCACCGACCCAACTACTAATCCGCCGGTTAGTGGCTTGACTATGGGAGAGCAGACGGGATCCCGTATTTTCCACTACCTATGGTCGTATGTACCTGCTGAGGCCTGTTTGTGGCCTATCACGAACCGCTCGCGGTCCCATGGGAGTGTATAGTTGCGCTCTCTTAATTTTGAGTATATGCAAACAGTCCAACTTGGTCAGCAGCATGATCAATTCTGCCCATATGTGACACAGTGCTAGCGATAAAATGTTACTTACTGAACGATGACAAGACACCAGACAGATACAAGCTATATGGGACCTACCGGACAATTTTTAATACTTGTTGTGACCGAGGAGATCTTGACCTCAGTTGTTGAAATAATAGTCCAAGTGCAACGTCTCGTAACAGTATAAGGCCGAGGTGCTTGTACGGAGATGGACTGGTCTGCCTGGCAGAAAGTCTGTCCGTTCAGTCAGTGAACGTAGCCGTTGTGAGGCACGTCGTGGAGACTAACTATCTCTAAAGACAAAATCACAAATCGGAATATATAAGGAAGTGTAGCGAAGGCATTGCCCCCACCTTCATCGGTACAGACTCTAATGGCCGCCGTGTCGCTTACATCGTTTGTAACCCGATCGTTTTATCGCCAATATTTCTTTGTTACTACAGAACACTTATTCTGGACTGCTTGTGCTGCGATGTTTTTATGGGGCTTCATTTCTCTCGCCAGCGGTGTTATTGCAGATGTTTCAAGCTGGCTGTGCATGGTTCCTGCATGGCCTTGGCTACAGTCGCTCCTGTTCTTAGTCCGTCTCTGGCACTGTGTTAGGCGGCGTCTTGACTCGATATCCTTAGTGGCATTCCATCTTTCGGTCACTGGCTATCGCACGCATTGTTCAAGGTGAATTTGTTGTGAGGTGTAAACCTCAGTTCCCTAGCCCCGCGATCGTAATGTAGTGCGCTTGTCCTATTGGTTGTGCCAGCCTCGGCTAACTATCTAACTAGGTCCACTTGCGCTACCTACGAATGCGCTGCTTTCTCACATTGCTCGTTACACCTTATCCTATCTCTATTATATCTCTGCCTCATCTATTACGATGAGTAACACGGAGATTCTGGAATTATCCAGCCAGATTGAGTCCCACGAGCTCCATCCCGGGTCAGCTACAGCATTGCAGACAACAGTCTTTCAACCCGTCACCACGTCATCCCTCCAGAGGGTAGGCCATGAGGTTCATGTTGAATATGAGCACGAGATATCCCAGCTAGCTCCCATAGATGGAGGAATCGCAGCATGGCGACTGCTCGGCGCAGCCTTTGTCTTCGAGACTCTGCTGTGGGGTATGTAGCTCCTCCTTACATAATACCTGCCATTGACAGTGTTTAGGCTTTCCCTTGTCCTTTGGTGTGTTTCAGGACTACTACTCCAGAATCCCAGCTTTCGCCAGTAGTCCGTACATAGGTGTCGTCGGCACCATAGCCTCTGGCCTTGGCTACATAGGAGCCCCGTTCATTATGCCTTTCATACAGAAACACCAACGATGGCGACGACAGATGATCTGGGTTGGTTGTATGTCAGCCCCCTTTATTGACACTCCTTTGACTGACGCTTTTCACGGAACAGGGCCCATTTGTATTGGCGGACTCATAGCGGGTTCCTTCGCCAATAGCCTCGAGACTCTGATCCTTACACAAGGTGTCGCTTATGGTGTTGGCTTTCTGATTCTCTACTACCCCATCCTCATGATGGTCAACGAGTACTGGGTCGCTCGTCGCGGGATGGCTTACGGGTTACTCTGTGGTGCGTCTGGTGTTTCTGGCGCTGTCATGCCCTTTGTTGTACAGGCTCTTCTCTCAACTTACGGCTATCAAACAACACTACGTGCTGTTGCTGTGGGCCTAGCTGTTCTCACAGGACCTTTCATCCCATTCCTTGACGGTCGATTACCGCCCTCCGCGCACGTCAACACGCCCAAGACGGATTGGTCCTTTTTCAAAAGCCCTATCTTCTGGTTGTACTCTGTATCCAACCTGTTTCAGGGTTTCGGGTACTTCTTTCCCTCATTATACCTCCCATCTTTCGCGACATCTCTGGACCTCGGCGCAAGGTCTGGGCCAATACTTCTCGCCGTCATGAGCGTATCCCAGGTTGCCGGACAGTTTGTCTTTGGTTACCTCTCAGACCGTAAGGTGCCACTTGATATACTTGCCTGTTCCTCTACCCTTGTTGCTGCTGTGACGACTCTCACTATGTGGAGGCTCGGGGATTCCTTCCCCATCCTGGTTGGCTTCACTATTTTCTATGGCTTCTTTGGGGCTGGTTTTACTGCTATCTGGGCAAGGATGAGTACAGCCATTACTGATGACGCGACAGCCGGGCCGGTCGTCTTTGGCCTGCTCAACTTCGGCAAAGGTGTTGGCAATGTGCTCGCAGGCCCCATCGGCGGTCTGCTGGTCTACAACAGCAGTGCCCTACAACACTCGTCTGCTTCTGATCCTTTGATACCATCGTCTTATCACTGGGTTATTCTCTTTACTGGGTGCTGCATGTTCGCGAGCTCGTCTACTATACTCTTGCGACATGCAAAGCCCCTTTTGGAAGCGATGGTTTTGCTCGCCACTGAACTTATCGGAAACTGTCTCCCCAGCTAAATGGCCTTTTTTCTTCTTTTAAAATTGTCGTCTACAGCCAAGTAAGGAATTGTCTCTCATTTCAGTGCTACATAACACTGTTTGAGGACACGTGTAGTTCTTAACGAACTTACATTGGCAGAAGATCCAACAGACCATCTGATGGTATCTATCTCATCATCGTATGCTAAAGCTAAGTAGTAATATGGTATTAATACCATTAAACGAAGTCGAAAGTATTATGTTCAAGATTGACTACTATAAAGAGTATAAACTGCACCTGGGATAAAGCTCCAGATGCATGTACTGCAGTGTTTAAAATACGACCGAATAATTACATGCGCCTTCAAAGTTATCATGTCTGGAGTAAGAATATTATCTAAGGTCTTGTTCAATGTAGTCTTTCCATGAATGGCACTGATATAAAACCACATTTAGAGGGTAACTGCATGAACAGCAGAACAGCATAGGGAATCAGTCTGAGGACTGTTTTGGGACGAATAATAAATCGCATGGAAATTTGAGTCAATCTGATGTTGATCGCATGTTCAAGTTCATTCCATTATTCGTCCCAATCTTGTTCATCTGTTCACCGTTTCGAGACCTAATTGAATCGCCTTCAATATTGCTGTGAGAACAAGTACGAAATGAACTCCTGACATCTATCAATATAAAAACTCTCTCAATCGCCCTCTCGACAGCTGTAATCTTATCTCCCAGAACAGTACAATCAGGACCTTCCTCCCCACTGACTTCACTGGCTAGACGAAGATCACCGAAACCCAAAATAACCGAGAACAGGCTAAAAGATGGAGCATTCTGATACCGATCGTTCCGAGAGCTCTAGTAACATTGGGGAATTTGATGTGCTTGAAGAAGTCTTGCAGATCGACGACGTTTGGTTAACCGCATGGGAAGAAACCAATGCCGGCGAGGATGGAATGGTTCTTGTTGATGCTAAACAGTATGCCGCCTTTCTGAAGTGGCAGGCTGGGAATCAAGAAGTCGAGTCCCTTAATGCCCCATTAGACCCTAAAGGGAAGTCCCTGGATATCCCTGAGAAGAAGGACACTGGCCGCCGGAACTGGCTTGAGAAGCCAGCAGACCACGTGCTGTCAGCCCAGCATGATGTTAAGGATCAACCCTCCCCACCATATGACGTTTCATCAAGCGATGACGAGGCACAGTCATGGTGTGAGGAATTTGATAGAAAGATGGACAGAATGGGCATCCGGGAGGATCTTCGACAGACTCTAAAGCTCCTAGAAATGTCTCAACTTATGGATAACGACATCAGACTCTTCGAATTGGTTAAGAAGAAGGATGATGACGAAAGACAGGAGAACTCTAAGAAGCTTACAAACTAAAAAGCGGCAGGCTGTGAATAGAAGAGCTTCAGGCAAGCCGAGATCCGTCTTCTGACTCTGCCTGCATTGGGGCTCTATGAAAGGAGACGATGGATAGATATGTAGAACTTACAGATGTACCCAATACTGCTAACAATGATCGACTGGTCTGGCATGAAAGAATCTGACTTAATCCAGGCTGTCAGGTTTGAGAATAGCTTATTCTTACCACAAGATCTAAGGAATGAGCCTTATATTAGACACAAGGCGGTAGAGTGAGGGATCCAAATTAGGGCAGGAATTCGTTTGGAGTTTGTATTTTCCCTTGTTTTCTGTTAAGAAAATTGACCTTATATCCTGCGAGCTTGATACTGGGGTGATACTTTGTATACGCCCCAAAATTGCCGTGATGTGGATCTGGAAGTACCTGAAAGACGACAACATACTGAAAATATAGTTGATTCCAAGTTTAGGAACTTTGAAGAAGCATGTATGAGCCACAGATGGCCCATCGATGGTCTTCCACAACAGCTCTTCTGGCCGATGGCCTACACGAAATATATAGAGACGCTATCTCAACATCATGATGTCACCGCGCCTTTATTTTCTCTATATTTTCAGTATGTTCCGTAGCATACCGCTTGGCCTTTCGGATAGCGACAATGTAAGATTTGCCCAATCGAGCTTTAAGCTGTAGTGGGCAGATAAATACAGCAAGACTATTTCCAGCATTATTCTTGATCCATACAGGCGCCACCTCACTAATGTCTTCGGTAAGATCACTATAATGATTTTAAAGCATACTGTACTTGATTGGGCGATCCGCAAGGTTGTATTTTCCTCTGCAGAGGCAGTGTCTTCTTCCTCTGAGTGTCGCAGAACGCACCACTCCCCTTCTCTCCCTTGAGAAATGGCTGAGTCAACATATTCATCCCTTCGGGTCAGAAGCACTGTTTGTTTCAGCCATTTTGCAGATCCCAATCGACTTGTAGACAGCGCGAAAACCTACAACCTCACCTGGATTGCTAGAGAGCTACCCTTTCATTCAACATCGTACTCGATCCCACTTCAAAGTATTGTCTCTTCTCTTTCCGTTCCCGCCTCAAGCTTGGGTTACAGGAGCATCAGGAACTAAATTGAAGAAAAACAACACTATGGCTACACGATCGAGTGGCTTATTGTCTGACATGTGTCTCAAGAAGTGGTAATCGGTGGGACTTTAGATCATGGTCAGGGACGCCCATTCAACCAGGGTTCGGAAGCCTGCGACAGGTGTCTAGATTGACTGACTCGGATTACTTCGATATCGGTAGCCAACTAAGACTTCACTACTGTTTCTCCTCAAGATGGCTGCCACCAATGAATGATTCACAATTCATCACCCTGAGACCAATGGGGCGTTTCGGAAGACTACGGGAACGAAGGGAGCGGACCGTATCAGACATGGGAACAGTTGCCGATAGGCTCATCTTTGCTCTACCATCCGCATTTTTCCCGTATATGATCCGCAACGTAGCAAAGAGAAACAAACAGAAGAGAGCTGAAATCCAAGGACGCGCGATAGTGGCTATTACTCAAGTAAGGATATTCCACTATACCTAACCTCGCATTGCTTCGGACTTGGGCCATTACCGTCTCGCTCTGCAGAGCCCCCGTTGCAGGCTAGGGGAGGAAAGAAAACACAGAACCTCAATCCTAAATGACAAAAGACTTAGGATAATATAGCCTAAACTTAGGATGAATTTTGCTAAGTTTATTTTGACACCCTGCAGTAAGGTTTGCTGTGTTCTTCCCCCCGAGGGCATGAGGGTTTACCGATGACTCCATGCATGAGCGGCAGTTGCCATCGTGCGGACCTCCACCATCATCACAACAGGAATGTTGTGCTCTCACTGATGGAGTGGCTGGCGATCGAAGAGGTTCAAGTGTTTGAGGCCCAACAGCTGAATAACCTATTACTCTATTTGGAGCTGTGCATGAAGCGGTGAAGAGGGGTACTGAGACACGGCGACCTGGTGACCTGAGATATGAGCAAGACGTCAACACAAGAGCTAAGCTCACGGGAAGACCTGCGATGGAATGTGGCAGGAATCTCTAGGTTTTTATTTGGCTATAAACGAGCGATGGCTGAGATGTAGGGAGATCCTTTGCTGTCAATATGACAGATCATAGATACAATGCAAGGCAGGGATGAAAGTTGAGATGCAGGCCGTGTCTCATCATGCCGTGTCTCGGGGCGCGACGCGCGTAGCTCCGATCTTAGCCTATGCAAGATGAAACAGTACTTTCCACCTAACTTCGTCATGTATTCATAGACTATGTCTCCTGAGTTGATTGCCTCGCCTCAGTCGGCCAAAGCTAGAAACCGCCGACACGACGCTCTCGTATCAGCGAGGTTTGTCTGCCAAATGAGACGCACCTACATCACACCGACATAATTGGATGATGTCACGAAACTTCCAGCTGAGACAGAATATGCCCTCGCCAGCACAAACCCCCAAATGGCTTGGACAGCAGTGTTTACATCCCAGATCATGAAGGGTATATAAGGCATGGACCGCCCGCCCCTCTGAGATCCCGAGATATCATTCATCACACACACAAATATCACCTCAAACAAGCTAAAGCCATATAAACAGACATCACCATGAGCGCCACAGGTAGGCCAATTTGTACCTCCAACCAACGACTCGCTAATGCTTACTCTCATCCTTTTACTAGGCACAGTCCGAGACACCAAGCACGGCAGCATCGGCGAGGTTGAAGCCGGCGAAGGCGTCATCACCCGATACGCCGATGGCCGACCCACGCGCTTCACCTTCAAGACGAAGTTTGACCGCCCCCCCAGACTTCAGATCACGCCAGTCTTTATTGACCCAAAGTCAGCCTTTAAGCAATACTGGATTTATCATCTTGCTCCTTCTGGTGACCAGGCCGTCGACGAGACTGGCTTTTACCTGGGATGTTGCGGTGAGACGGGTATGAGTCTTCATTTCGAGTACCTTGCTACTGCTATCTACACTGTTGGGGACGATTGAGTGGGCTATGAGTAAGGAATCTCGGAGGGGGCATGACCTTTGGTATTAGGGGGATCGGGTATGCAACTCACAAATCAAGCCTGTATGTAAAGGATGAGAATAGGTTGATGATACAATCATGGCTACCACTAGTTTGACCCTAATGGTGGTTTATGTATTTTGTGCCGAAGCCCATAGGCTAGACACGTGCGTGACCTAAGTATCAATCAGGTTTGCATAACTTTGAAGTAAATGTGAACTAAGGTTACCAAGAGGAATTAGATATGTTTATGTGACTTTCATGATGTCTTCTAGACATTGAACCGATGTCTTGCATGGTCTAAAATGTATGTAGGTCTTACACTGCAGACTGTTAGGAAATAGCATTTAGTATGACCATCACGCTCAAGTTAACAGTGTAGACAGCCATTTCAGCACGATTTATCTTTGCTATGTGTAAATTTTATACAACTATCCAATTGCTTCAAGAAAAGTACCTAATAGCCAAATATCTATTGGCCTCACATCATCAATCAATCTTGACCTTGCAAAGCGAATCCGCCATCTCGTCAACAGGCCCTATCGCAATTCCCTTCTTGAAAATTTTCTCCTCCTTCTTAGGCTCCTCGACCGGAGCAAATCCCTCTGACGCACGAAGAAACCTCAACAGATGTTCAGGTATCGCGGGCATTTCGAATTCAGAGTGAGGAATGGATCTGGCCAGTGCCTCCTTTCGAAGCAGGGGATCCTGCATAGCGGACATGTAGGGGGAAACATTCATGCCAGGCTTCAAGAGATGGGCATGCTCAACCCAATTCTCTGCATTCTCCATGCCGAGACGGAAGGCCTCGGCAACATCAGGGGAGTCGACAATGTCCTCGAGGATGTCGATTGCAACGCGGACTCCCCAAATCTTCTGCTCGATGGACCATCCGTTCGAAGACTCTGCTTCGTAGTCAAAGTCTAGAAGCTTGTTAATGGCTTCCCTGAGACCCAAGATCTTATCTAGGTCGTTGAATGAGTCCCGGGCAACATCCCAGAAGATCGGGTAACAAACCCGATATCCGTGCAGGATGTGAATGTGAGATAGACCATCAAGAGTTGCCATATCGACAGTAGTTTGCTTTGCCTTTGCGGATTGGGTGTTGTCCATGATGAATTGTTTTTAATAGAAGAGCTAAGGTGTTGAATTTTGACTGTCTTGTAGATGTGAGGTGGTGAATGATGGGATTGTTGATGGGAGGTGAAAGTATCCCATTATATAGTAAACATTTCACTACAACCGGTTCAGAGATACATTGAATGTTCATGCTTGAGAAGAGAGACTGTAAGAACACGGAATTGGGTGGCAAAATACAGTACAAGATGCTATCACTGGTTGTGTTCGCATTTATCCCTTGTCCCTGTTACTGAACATCGTATAAACGTGCTACAAGCTCTCGGTAAACGGTGCAAGTGGCCATGTTCGTGTTTGCAGGACAGGGCCTTTATGAAGTCTCAGTTCGCGTGTTCACTTATATGTTCAATATGCCGTCGTTATGCGGTCTTTGTCAACAGCGCTCCGCTTCACAATGCGATTCTCACGCAGAGAAATGGCCCCGGATTGATGTGAAATTGACAATGACGGCGAAGGCCATGAAGATGCCAAGATTGTTCTTCAAACTTCACGGGTCTGTCGCATGATCTTGGAGAGGACGCGAGAGTTACTGATAAGAAGATCCACCATTTCGGATAATGAGATAGAATTCGCGGAGAGCTTCAACGATGGAGCTCTTGTTTGTGTCCGAAATAGCGGTGATTGGCTTCATAGCTTGAGAATCGCTCAACTCCTCGACGTGCAACAAGTTGACAGCATACGAAATAGTATAGGATCGCCCAATTGTGGAGTATACCGGGAAGTGACGACATACTCACCCATAATAAACTTCGCACTATGGCATACTGTACGTTTCATTTCAATGTAATCATTGCCGATTAGCCGTCCAGCAAAACCTAATCCTCTTATCAATGACATAGTGCTCGTCGTAATTGCCATATGCACGTCATTTCTGACATTCCGCTAGATGATCCCTAGAGTAAGCTATAAGAATTGTATATAAGACTTTGCATAGTATCTCCTGATTTATTTACTCTTTAGCAACACAAGGCCTAGAAACTAAACAAGTCCCTTTCCAATACGATAAAAGCCCAGCAAGAGCCGCAATGCCTGAGACAAAAGACCAAGGAGTAAGTGCTCCCATTCACATCGACATTCATCTGACTAATTAATTGCAGGAAAAGAAGGAACAGTCAGCGCCACCGCCCCAGCCCAAAGAAGCGCATGAACAGAAAGAGGTTTGTTTTATATGATCCCAGTCCTCTACTCAGAACATTGCTGATAGTCCTAGCAGCATCATCACGGTAAAGACTTTGCAAAAAGGGCCGGGCACGCAATCACTTTTGGTGCAGGTGCCACGATTGGGTCGGACGCCGTCAATGGAATTATCAAAAATCTGTAATAGCGTAACTTTAGCTCTGATATTCAATAGGCCGTCTGTTACAATAGTCTAGCGATATCCAAGCGCCACGAACCTGCCATCACGGTCTAAGAACCAGATAGCTATGATACAGATTGGTGATTTATGCGAATGTTCGTTATTATCGCTAGATTGTTTCTTGTCTTATTAAATACCAGATCATCACGGCGACAGTGGTATCTCATCTACACTCCTCAAGATCCGGCTTGCTTCCGTCATAGCCTTCTTCTTTTTTATCCTCACTCCATTCTCGAACCCCTCACCTAAACTTATCGCCGCTCGTCTCGGTCTTGCGACACGAAGTCGCGAGTCCGTCGTCATCTCGACATCAGCCGCCCATTGCGCAACCTCCTCCTCCTCTGCCTTGATCTCTTGGTCCAACGTCCTTTCGCAATGCGAACCAAATGCAAACATCCGCCCGAATGACGTCGGAAATACTTTGTGTAGAAATAGTCGGACTGTTGGCAAGCATGGCGCTGCGATACTGACGGAGCTTTCTATTCCGGCCCATACCATTAAATCCATGTAGTCCCATGTTATGTTGTTGGAGTGGCCGTAGAGAACGTTGTAGCGCATTTTGAGACAGCTTGCGACGAGGACGACAACTCCGAGGCTGAACATCAAGACGATGCCGAGTTTCCGACGAAAGGTTGATTTCGCTATCAAATTTTAGCTTGTGTCCTCTGAAAATGTGGCCAGACATACTTTTCCATATGAGCGGTATTGGAAGTACCAGAACAACAAGATCAAAGATAATATTGGTGATGTTGATTGACCACTGCAGTTTGTTCAAGTCCATGCACCAAATGTCGACATCCTCTCCACCGAATCGATCCCAATTCCATCGTATCGGAGTGCACTGGAAGATGTTCAGTGACATGAGCACTCCCGTACTGAGACTGATGATAAGAATGCAAGCCCAACATAGTTGGCAAAACAGCGTATATACGTGACACAGACGGATGTAGAACAAGATTATTGTGACTTTGGTCATTCCAAGAAGGAGAGTGTAGATGGGACAGTCGATCCAGAAGAGCTTGGGACGTTAGCTCTAAGCAAATAAGAGGTGTAGGCAGTGTGTGATACCTTGAGCGCATGGGATAGATCATCTGCGTTGACCCACCAAATATCCTGCCCAAATGCCGACATCAACGCTTCACTGAGTTAGAAGACAAATTTTCGGCACATCAGCATAGTTGAACGGGTCCTTACCATGATGCCCAATGCCAAAATACACAACATAAATGATTAAAGAAGTGAAAGACAGCCAATCTTCAGGTGATATCTTCCTGACAATAAACAGCTTTGTATAAACTCGAATGACTGCACAAAGGATGCAGAGAATATGTATCGATAGGTAAGGCCAGGCATCGTTCCTTCGGTCGCGTCGTGGTCGCTCACATGTTTCGTCGAGATGTCGCAACGCCGCTGTGTGATTCAGTCAACCTATGATGGCCAGAAGATCTGGGTATGTACGTACCGAAGACTTGTGGAATCTGGCAATGGTTCCTGAGGCAGGGTATCAAGTCATTATGAGAGGTGGCAGAGGTACAGAAGCAGGTCGGCTCATTGCAGTCCGGGCTGGTCAACGTTTGAAAGCATGTTTGCTATTAAAGTCAGCAAGGTCTATTGCAAGGTTAACAGCTCACAAACCGCGCAATCTGGAAGACTCGTGTCGAAACTTGAAGTCCCGAACACGCCTGTAGATGCAAGCAAACCAAGAAGCGCAGTTATTACGCCTGGCCTCATCGCGAGAGGCGCATCTCAAACCAGACATGGAGTTGAAGAGAACAGGGAATTTCAGAGGGACCAGGGTCAGGGAACGGGGACACAAAAAGGGGACAGAGGCGATGCAGGTCGTTTTAGTGAGACAATCGTAGTGCATGTGATGGGTTCGGCAGTGGACTTTCCTAGGTGTCGATCCGGTCAAGCGTCTTTGCTAGCCGGTATTCAATGTCTGAGCGCATCCGTAAGAGAATGGCTATTGGAGCTGCGAGTCCAAAAGGGTTCAACTACGATTGTTAGCTCAGGAACAGTTTCTCGCCAGTGATTGAATTCATCAGTTGCGATTGGTTGAGAAAGTTGCACTGCCGATGAAACATGAGTCGTGGCGTTGCTTGAGTTTGCACTTGGATCGCTAGACCTGCGCTAATAGATCGACTCGAGTCATGACGATGACACTTCACGTGGGAAATGCTCCGAAACCCAAATAATGTGCGTCATTACAGGGAAGGATTGTTCAGTGGGAGAGAAAGATCTATTTTGTATTCTAATAAAGTAAGAGTTATCGCGTCCTCAAACCATCATTTCTGATCTAAATCTCAGGGCTATCCCTGACCTTCCCCAGAAGGTTCAGCTCTGCTGCGTCCATTTCCATCATGGCTCTACCTATCGCCACATCTGCCATCTTTATCCTATCCCACGCGTCATACATATCACTGTCAATCTCTACAAGACGGCGAGATTGGCCGTTGCGATCCTTCTCGTCTTTATGGCGGTCATACACCATGTCGAACTCGGTGAATTCGTCCCTCTTTTCGAGCTCCTTTTGTAGCATAACAGCCTTTAGCTCGAAATACTTCGACCTCCTTCGTTCAGCAGAAAGGGCCATCTTGTCAAGTAGCACTTCCAGAAGCTCGGCCAGATCTGGATCTTTCCATCCGCTGCTGTTAGCAACCTCTAAGTCCTTGAACTTTCTGTGTAGAAAATTGAGATCTTCCACGTTTTCCCGGACTATCCCGCGATAGAGTTGTACTTGGCTTCTCCTTCTCTCCTCACTGTCGTAATATGATAATTTGTCCTCCGAATTCGACATTCGAAGTCGGATCTCTTCAATCAGTTTCCATCTGACTGTTCTCTTGAGTTCCAAAACCTGCTTTCGCAACTCAGTTACAGTGCCGTCTTCGCCAGTGTCCTCCAACTCATCCAAGCCTTTGAGAGGAGGCCGCTCTTCAATCGGCAAAGTGTTTCCATCTCGATCCATATAGGGCATCGCTTCCTTGCAGTATGGCCGCCAAGCTAAGACTTCGTAGCCTGCCAATTGAAGTTCGCTGAAGGCTTGGATTGCACACTTGTCATGGCTCGGTCCACCAGACCGGGGACTTTCAACGGCAGCATGGTCGCGAAGGAGAGACTCGTATTTCCACAGGCCAATGACAATGAATTCATAGCCGCCCGAGTCATCTGGGCATACAATCTTGGACGGCATGCTCGCAGCCCACCCGTATTTGGGCAGTTTTGCACGTGTCATCGCCACGAAAAGGGCATCGCCCTCATAGGCGTATGCATCAACCATGCATTTGATAATGAACTCATTTGACATGGGTCTGCGCTGAGTTCCATTCATGGTGAATGTTTTGGTAGATGTTGTAGGGGTGAAAACTGTAATTGAATGTGCTGCTGTTTGACTGTTTGCGTTGTTGTATGCAAGAGAATGAATACAGTACGGGGAGCTACTGGTTCCCTTTATATGGCCAATTCTCGAACAACCAACGCTCTACTCTTGACGGATCAATGGCTAAATCAACGGGCAAAGTTCAGGAGCTATTCTGGTTCTGGTGTTCGACCGATGACCTGAATGTCTATGTATGAACAAACCATGTTCCCTTTAAGTGATACTTGATCTCATTGTCAACACGTCTGTAATATGCGGAGGTCGCCCTACCTTCACATCAAGAGGTGGCTGGTCACTTGGGTACTAAAATTACCCAGTCAGAAAATCCACCAAAATGCGCTAAACGTACCCAAGTCTTTTCGTCACTGATAATCAAGGTCCTTGGGTTTCCCCGCCGACGGAATAAGCAGCATTTCAATTACTCCGCATCGTCCGAGCAAACACCAACTGATATCTACATATCATTCAGCACCGCCATGACTGAATTCCCTGAGTGCATTCCAGCATTCTTGAAATTGTCTAACGAAATCTTGCTCGCTGTCTTTACACTATGCAGAAGCACAGAACTAAAGCATCAAAATGACACCATTTCGATCCTGAGATTAACCTGCAAGAGGTTTTGCCTGCTCTGCAGCGATTATCCCATTCGTCGCTGCGGCACTCTAGACTTTAGTCGTCCAGAGAGTGTCAAGTTGTTTCGCCAGGTGCTTGATAATCCTCAAGTCGCAGAAGGAGTACGCGAGGTCAATGTGCGATTGCATTTCTACCATCCATGGATTGCGGCCAGTCTTGGCAATTTTACCGCAGCCGTTTCATCTGAATGGGGCCAACGAACTGAAATTTTCGATGCAACTGAGAGCAACTCAGGCGGGCAAATTACATTCCAAAGCCTGATGAAAAGATTCATTAATGAGGTGCATATGCATCATGATAAGTCTGTAGAGCCACTTGCGTCAAGCGACACGACAAGCCCGACAGACTTTGCCCATGGTATCCTTCAACATGCCTACAGAAGGTATAAAGAAAGCTACGATTCGCAGAAGCTCTGTCATGGCGCCGGCGCATTCGAATTGGCGGTAGCCGAGATCTTGGCGAGACTGCCCAACATCCGTCACGTCATGCTCCACGACGGCGTTCTCACAAACAACTACGATCTAGGCCGCATATATGATCCTGTTGACAAACAAGACACCTCAACCCAAGCTGGTATTCTAATTGAAGTCCTTTCTCGGCCAATGCTATGGGAGGAAGCACGTTGGATCCAGCCAAACGAATCCATCTGGCCCGGGGTTCCGACGAGACTACTTTTGGATGTTCCACTTGCACTAGGCGCTGTAGATTCACTGCTCATCGACCAACTCTCTGTCCGTGTATCAGCTGCGCCGGATTACACAGCAATGCAGCTCAGCAGAGATGGCCGAGGCAAGTTATCAGACGCCATCAAACGAGTTGATCTTCTGCAATTCATCTTTCAGCCACGGTGCCGCAGTGGTTGCGGTCCATGGATTAGAAATGAAGAGAACGATACCATCAGGACAGCAGCTGAGATGGATGTCATAAACGAATACTTGGGTGCAATCTTCAACGCCGGATGCATCTCACATGCTGATATAAACCTCGGCGAGTTTTGGTACAGTTTAGGTCTTAAATCCATGCTCGCTGCGCCGACGTCAGTTGGCATCGGATTCACATGGCCTCCAGGAACTAACCTACGCTCAATCCATCTGACCGAGATCTCAGTCACCACTACGGAACTTGGAACATTGGCTGCGGCTCTCGACGTTGGATCGGATATTTCGTTGTTTTTAGTCCACATCAGAGCTGGTTTATGGCGATACGCTCTTCAAACATTGAGAGACGGGCTACGTGATCCGCAGTCAGTTTCCATCAGGCATCCACTTGGTGGTGAGATTCAGAACCTCACACAGGATCAAATTGAGTCAGTTTTCGGATCACGAGATACAGAAGAGGGCACAAAAGCTGAGCGCTATGTTCTGGGCAAGATGTTAGAAAATCCACTCAATGAACCTGAATAGGTATCAGATGGCTTTTGACTATGATGTTTCTTCTGAAGCAAGACGCTAATAGCAGACAATCGAAAGAATAGATCTATGCTTATTATTGCCTCAATTTACCCATCATGAAACTACCTACGCTAATTAAGCTGTACGTTGGCCAACACTTACAGTTGCCTCTCCCTTCAAGCGGTAAAACGCATCAATTTCCTTCTCATGAGGCGTCAGAGCAGCTCTACGGGAAATGGCTCCTTTCTCCGTTCGCGGAAGAGGTCTTTTGGTATCTGCGATAATGATGTAGTCTCTTCTCAAATATCCCCTCAGCAGCTGACTGTGATAGGGTTGAGGGGTCAAAAAGAGGCTTCAGCCTCAAGGCCACAAAGGTAAAGAACACTAAAAAAACACATACAGGGCAAAATACTCCTCGCCCTTTCTCAGCAGCTGACATACACCAACCTTACGACCAGATACTTGTTGTTGGACATTATCGATGATCTTTTCTTCAGCGAGCCATGGGAATGCTCGAGAATGCTTGTGAAAATCAACATTGGAATCAAAAAGCGGCATTGAAAAACAATGTTGGGGGTTTTTGCGATCAGACAACTGAAGTACTTGATAATAAAGAGCTTTTTGTCTCAAAATAGTTTGATCAATATCTCATGCCAGACTTGTAGGGTAGATAGCGATCCACAGCTAGCTGAGGGACGGAAGGGACTTGACCGGTATCGTAAAATGCTTTAAAATGCTGCTATCGGTGTTAGCGCTGATGTCGTCCCACCTCCCGCCTCAAATGCCGCCAAACCCACTAGGGCCGAGGTCTTTGCACGTTCCACTTATATCGTCATGCCGAGGTAGGCGTCCACGTGACGTGTCATCGACGCGTTTGCTTCTGAAAACCGTTTTTAAATCATCAAGACTCGCTGCTTATCCTCATCAACTCGACATAATCACTGCATCTCCTTTCTCTCATCTTGTTTTATCTTAATCATGGTTTCGGCTCAGAACAAGGGTCGTCGCGAGACGCTCACGGTCGTGGACAACAGAACAAACCAGACCTACGAGATCCCCATCACTCACAATTCTATTCCGGCGACGGAATTCAAGAAGATCAAAGCCGAGGCTGGCAATGATCGCCCAGAGGATGAGACTACGCAGGGACTTAGGGTGTATGATCCCGCGTACATGAACACTGCTGTCGTGCAGAGCAAAATCACATACATCAACGGCCTGGATGGCGTCCTTCGGTACCGCGGATATCCGATTGAGCAGTTGGTCGAGAAGAGCAATTTTCTCGAGTCGGCGTATCTTCTCATCTACGGAGACCTTCCCACCAAGGCACAGTTTGATGAATGGCAAGGGGAGGTGATGCATCACACGTATATCCACAGCGATATTGAGAACATGTTCAAGTCGTTCCGCTACGACTCTCACCCAATGTCCATGTTGAGCGCGGCCTTCGCTACGCTCGGAGCGTTTGCCCCGGAGGCCAATCCCTCGCTTGCAGGACAGAAGCTCTACACCAACGCTGCTTCGGGCAATATGGATTCTCTCAAGATGCTGGACAAGCAGATTCTTCGAATTCTCGGAAAGGCTCCTACTTTGGCGGCTGCGTCATACAGAATGCGACAGGGCCGACCCTTCAACCGCCCTGCACAAGGCTTATCGTACACTGGAAACTTCCTCTATCTTCTGGATAACCTGTCTGAGCCAGACTACCAACCTCATCCTGTTCTCGCCAAGGCTTTGGATAAGCTCTTCATTCTCCACGCCGATCACGAAGTCAACTGCTCTACCGCCACAGTCCTGCAAGTTGGAAGTTCTCTGGTCGATCCCTACAGCGTTGTTTCTGCCGGGTGCGCTGCACTCTACGGTCCGTCTCACGGAGGAGCCTCCGAATCAGCCATCAGAATGCTCATCGAGATCGGATCCCCCGAGAACGTCCCAGCCTTCATGCAAGCCGTTGAGAGAAGAGAGCGTGTCCTCGTAGGCTTCGGCCACCGTGTCTATAAAAATGTCGATCCCCGCTCAACCGCCATCCGCAAGCTCGCCGAGGAAGTCTTCGAGGTCACAGGCCGCAACAAGCTCCTCGACACAGCACTTACGCTCGCCGACTACGCGCGTAAGAGCGAGTTCATGCGCAGCAGGAACCTGTACCCCAACGTGGACTTTTACTCCGGCCTGATCTACCAGGCCATGGGATTCCCGCTTGATTTCTATCCTGTTTTGTTTGCCGTCCCTCGATGTGTAGGCTGGTTGGCGCACTGGAGACAGATGATGCTGAACAAGTCGGGTGTCAAGATCTGGAGACCGAGACAGCTTTATGTTGGAGAGGGGGAGAGGGAGTATGTCGATACTGAGCACCGAAAGGAGAAACCTGACGCTACGGTTTTCGATGCCCCTGTCAAGGTTGAGCATGGAGGCGAGAAGCAGAGGGCTGTTCTCGCTGCTAGTGCAGGGCTAAAGAGCAAGCTGTAATTGGCAAGAGAGAGCTGGGCCTACTGTGTAATTTATCCGGTCTTTTGAACTCACAAGCGCTAGTATTTTTCAAGGCTGTCAAAATATAATGGACGGGCAGTTTCATCTTAGTATCAGCCTAATGTATGAATTGGTGACTATGGAGCTACAAGCACCACGTTCAAACCTTGAGCGGTTCCCCGAAGCTGGCGCAATAAACCTTGCAGTAGAGCCAAGCCATAACGCCAGATCCAGAGCACTCAGTAGCGCAAGACGAACCAGCTGAGCTAGATGAGCCAGATGAGGTAGATGAGCCATAAGGTTTGTAGTCCTTGCAAGTCAAAGACGCATTCTTCAGCACCGTGAGTTCATCCCCGACTTTACCATCGTGGCCCTGGATGAACTTCCAAGAAAGAGCTGACTCGTTGAAAACAGTCAACTTGGAGAAGCCAAAACTAGTGATATTCCGATGGGCTGTTATCTCAGGTATAGGCCAGGACTTGTTGATGGTAGCATGGCTTTCAATGTTTCCAGCAGCGCCGTTGATGAGGTGAACCATAGAGTGTCCAGGCCTCACCTCGTAAATACCATGCTTTTCGCTATCGTTTTTGATCGCACGATGGTCGACGTCGCAATTCCTTATAGGCTTGAGACGCTCATACCAGTGAACATGTCTGTGATCAGTTAGCCTGGTATGCTTGACAGATTCGTGATGACTTACCCAGCGATATACAAATCAACCTTGTTCTTCAAGAATAGCCCCTCAAAGGCCTCACGAAGGTGCAGATGATAGTTGCTGGAGTCGTGAGAGCTGTACATGGGACGATGACCCATGACGACAACCCAGGGTGTTTTACACCGATCAACCTTGCCAAGATCCTCCGCCGACCAGTGATATTGCTCATAGGCTCTGTTATCCTTGATGGAGCCGTCGATGTATCCGAAAGGACCCGCATCTGTGATATGCGTCTCGTTTCGCAGAGGATGCGCTTTTCCGGACTCAAGATATGTCTCTTCCTCCAAGTCATCCGTCGCAAATTCATCACATAGTTCGATTTTGGTACACTGATAGCCAGTCGGTTCGGGCTTCTCAGGTTCGCACTTAGCCTTTCCCTTGTCTTTGCCTTTGCAGTCTTCCTCCTTCTGAGCTTTCTTGACATCTTCACGGAATGTCTTGTCGGGGCTGTTAGCGTAGTCCGTTTCTGTATCGATAGACACGAAATGAACGAGGCCATAGTCGAATGAATGCCAGAAATTCCCCTTGCCTCCGGACTTGTCGCCTGCCATAGTGAAACGGTTCTGGAAAGCCGTGAAATTGCGCTGTGAAGGCGGGCATGAATAATATGTCAACGTGGCATTGGGGTTATCGCTGTGCATTGAAGCGTTCATCTTGTTCTCGTTAAGATATGACGATAGGAGAAATGGTTTGTTATCATGGTCGGCACACGTTGCCTCGTGATTGCCAGGGAGAACAATATAAGGGATCTTCATGGTGATGTTATTCATCCACTGCTGCCAAAGATCCCAGTTGGATTCGTAGAGGACGCCTACATCGCCACCGCGAGGGCTGCCTTGACTTGGAATCTCGCCTTTCGGGAGAGGTGTTTTGAAATAATCGGGGTTGGTGTCGTTGTTGGGCAAGCTACTGAAGCTGCCGTTGTAACAGACGGGCCAAACCGAGAAGTTGCACTGCACGATGCCAGAGTACCAGTCATCCGCATAGCTGAGATCTCCGCCGTGCCAGACAAAGGCGAGGCCGTCCTCGTCATACATACTTCTGTTGATGTAGTGATATGTTCCATTGGCATTCGTGTACCCCATATCATTATTGATAGCGATACTGAATTTAGATGGATTGCCAACAGCCTGGGCAGTAGTAAAGCTCAAAATAGGCGACTCAGTGGTACCATTTGCAGCAGGGATTTGGTAGAAATAGGTTGTGCCTGGTTGAAGGTGTTCTATCTGCACGTTGTGGAAGAACTGGCTGCACTGGGTCATGTGCACGAGAGCGCAGGGAGGAGTGCGGTCGTATGTTCTTGTCGAGCCGATAGCCACGCCGTCCAAAGACGAAGCACTGGTTCCCCAGTACACTGAGGGAGCGACACCGAGGCCGAAGGGAGTTTGATAGTGGATATTGATGCCAACGGTATCCCCGCCTTGCTGGGAAGGTATGTATGACAGTGAGATGACATTGACGTTGTTGGTAGCATTGACATAGCCAGGTACTACAGCTGGGGCTTCAACTAGACGGATGAAACCGGTGCCATTACCATTGATCGTATGGTCGACCCAATCGCCGATGGGATATCAGGTCCGTTGTATTCGTATGTCTCGTCAACAGTCGGCGCTGCTTGAGTGAGTGCAGCGAAAACACCTGCGAACAAGTAGGGCGTCTTCATGATTCGTCGAGACCTGAGTATGACACTCCCAAGAAGACGAGAGCGATTGATGAAGGAAGCATTCAATGGGGGGAGCCAAGACTAATTATGCTTGAATACTGACCGAAGTAGCATAGCTACACTTACCACGCTATGAACTCGTGGAATTGAGTAGTGCCAGCCACTCAGTTCACTTGACCAACGAGAAGATGTCGATTTCCTTTCGCATCGACTGATTAGCTGCTGAAGTTTACGCCAAAAAGGAGCTATCGATGCCACCCAATCCCAAAAATGATCTTCAACTCGGCACGGAACGACGGGACAACAACGCCAAACCCCAGGCCTTCACCAATTCGGGCATAGCATGTGGTGATTGATTTCCCTTTTCGCTTGTCACGGCGGCAAGTATTGGAGTGGCAGCAATCATCGCCACCTGATTAGCCGGTTTACGCTAGCGAGGCTCTCCCTGCAGTAGCCAAAAACAACTATCGATATGGTAGCTGGAATGTCAGCCAGCCACACGAGAGTCTCGATTGGCCTCTGTCTGGACAAGCTTATCTTATCAGTCGGAGATGAGGTGACTTGCACTCCGTATCTTGGGACTGTTGGATCTGAAGCTGAAATTAGATGGTTTTATCCCAAATTGAGAGCTCAAGGTTGTGATATACAGGTCTCTGCATGATATTTGTTGAAAATACCAAAATCTCAGAAGTGTCATATGGGTTAGCAAAAATAAGCATAAATCGTTAGTATGCACAAAAGATTAATTAGGCAATTGATACCCCAAATAGCAACGGAGCATACAGTGACGTAAGTAAATCAAGACCGTTCTCTAACCAAAATTGCCCACCTAGGGGAGGTTCTTTATTTCCCCAGTAGGCTATATCATCAGAATGACTTCCTGACCAGTCTAGTCCTGGATCTTTATAAGCTACCCTGTATCATTTCACAGTCCATGGTTTCTGGGGCAAATGTCGGTAAATCATTAACCCGGTGAGCGCATGATTTCCCCGTAGCCTATCAGAAACGAATCGCCCATAAAGTGCCCGGGTTTTGGTTCACCGCCCAGGGCTCATCAACCAACCCTTTCAACTCGACAACTTGCGCGAGATTGCCGTATCTAGTGTACTATACCAATATAAATAAAATCAGTACCCAGACTTCTTACAAGTAGAGAAATGGAGCGAGCTGTAGTAATTGTCATGGAATTATCGCATTACCGGATATCTAACTTGATGAAAACTTCGATAAATCAGTGGCAGCGCGATCACACTGCTGCCACATAGAAACCCTCTTGATCACCATCTCCCCGCCATCATTCTTCTCCCACGTCGGATACCACCGATCCTTCGCGTTCCAGAATTCCGTTTTCGGGGTGATTGCATCGTTCACCCAGGGCTTACCGTCCACATCATCGGGGAACCAGCCCGACGTCCCCCCAACAGCCAGCGCGATGATCAGGTAGAACGGCCGATCAAAGGGCGTCGCATTGCTTGTTCCCGGGCCAGTCCAAGGGTTTGAGATCTGCGATCCGTTGGCGAGGGCCTGATGGAAGCCGCCGTGCTGGTAGAACGGGTGATTGAACTTGACGTACGTGACCTGTGCGATGCGATGGTCGAGCCACGTGAAGAGATACTTATCCGACCACTCCAGTCCAAAAGTATGAAAGTCTTTATGAAAGGTCGTGCGCAGCGTATCTCTTGCGCCCGAAGTGCTCTGCCACCGATCAGTCCCTGTATCGAGACCCCAGTGCAGCTGAGTCGACACCTGCTGGTTCCCGCGCCCATTGTCATAGGTGTAATTGTTCCCCCGCACCATCCCGATATCAATCTCGCCAGAGGCAGGCCACGCGCCGTAGTATTCCTTGGCTGGGAACATCATGAGCTGCGAGAGGAGCCAATCTCCCGCTGCGAGCTTGGCGACGATCTCGACGCGGCCGTAGCGGATGACGCCAAAGTTCTTGGTCGTGATCCTGCCGGACTTGACGGGCGCGACGATTTCTCCCGCGGTGAGGTTTGCGACTTGAACGCAGTCTTGGGTTGTCGTGGCGGAACATGTCCCTTGGGCAGTGAGGTTTATCTTTGTTGTTTCGGAGAGGAATTTATCGGTTTGGAGGGTTGGTTTGAAGATGAGTTGGCCGTCGCGCACGAAGACGTTCTCATCCGTGTTTGTCGTCAGCTCGAACTCGCCATTTCTAGAATCGACTCTTATTAGCATTCAGCAATGTGAGATGGGGAGTTTCAACGTACCCGTATCCTCCGACCTCTACCTGCTTGTTCCATATTGTAGAATTGAATCCATTAGAAAAGTCATCTATAAAGACGGTGCAGTATTTATGTTTGTCCACTGATCTATAGCCACTCCATGTTAGAAGCGCTATGGCAGCCAGTCCGACAAGGATGCCCAGCGCAGGGATGATCGTAATCCATTTGCCTCGAGGGTCCTTTACAGCAAGGTATGGTCTCTCGACAGTGCCCTTCTTGACCCGGCGAGAATGGAAATATGGACGTTGGGGGAATCTCTTCTTGAGAGAGGATTCGGTTGAAGTTTGAGCTGCAAGGCTCGGTCTGACCAAGTCTTCTGTTGAGTTTGCATGGCTGGTAGATGCGAGATATGATCCAGAGGACCTAATCGCAGTACTCGACATTGTGGCAGAGACTGTTATTATCCGGTGTACTGCCCGAGACAGGATTGACAAGGCAGGGCGCTAGATTTGCTAGATTTACTTGGCACTACGGGCAGCATGATTACAACTTATGGCCAACCATATAAGAATTAAGAGCTTACAACCCACTAGAATTAGGAAACTTTTACCGTACCAGCATTGCGATTCATAACATTCAATCTTGAAAAACAAGGATGAATCACAACTATTCAGACCCAAGTACACGCCCCCTCCGTGAAACTTCTGACATTCCTTGATCGTCGAAAGACTCCAGTCGCCGCGTATGGACCGAGAGGTACTTTTGACAAGACCGACCCAACCCAACAAACCCCCATAAAGATTAAGTCCATGAATGCAAACATCGGCGAACCGAGGTTGTCAGTCAGTCAGTTCTGCGGGTCTCGTCGATTATTTCGTCAAGACGCTTCGGCTCTGCTAAGCGAAGTAGTATTCAAAATGGATTACGCGGATCCGGAGTGCATATGTCAAAAACTTGGCGACGACGACGCTTGACCTATAGAGGCAAAACGCCAATTAAAAACCCTGCCTCGCTTATACCCACCGTTTATCTCGCCGTGTCCACTACGGCAACTTGTTCATGATAACGCCTCTTCCGTACCTCGCAGGCTACATACGTCAGCGGGGACCCGCGGGAGTGAGCCTCCACTATTTGAGTCATGCTTGCAGCGGACACAACATACACATTGGGAGGATTGAAATTCCTCAAAGGCTACAAGGTAAGAGATTGGAACTCGATCAAATTGCAACAGCGGAATCTGTCGGAGAAGTAACACATCTTCTTGAGTATCAATTCACACCACAGGCCTCAAAAGAATGGACATAAAACGCCATCAGATTCAACGCGGGGTAGTGACGTGGTAAAAATCCCCGTAGTCAGCGCCACAAACGAGATACACTCAGACCACAGACCAACAACATGTCTGTCACCAGACCCCAAGAGCCCATCTGAACAGCCCAAGAACGGACAATTGACCCTTTCGGCCGACGGAGCCGAATCACTTCCCTGGCAGGGGAGAAATCACATTCCAGCACGCAGAATCATGCGACGAGGAATTATCCCCATCTCCAAGATCGGCAATAAGTGTCGGTATCGAAATATCAGTTCTCACCATGCAAGGTACGAGATGGCATGCATGTCACTCAATGGCATCGCTAAAGAGTGCGCTACCTTGGGGTTGGCCAATCATATTACACCATGACCCGCCTTTTTATCGTCGAGGTGGGCTTGAGCGGGCCGACTGCTTTCGCCCCTGCTGTAGTTGTTGTGATTGCGCGAGTCAGGTCAGAGCTACGAGAGCGAGGATTCGGGTTATTCTCAGTCAACAGATGCTGGTCTGAAAAATATCACTTTTTGCGCCGCAAATAGCAACGACTTGAACCTTCACGTGGAGTCATGCAATGCGTCCACAAAGCCTTGTAGGCAGTTGGAACATGTCAACCCAAGCGACCTGACCTTGCACAGAAAGAAGTGTCCCCTTGCCTCTGAGACTCCTACTGACGAGATTGTGCTACATTCGTTTCCCAAACCTCGTCCCTTGCTATTCCTCACCTCAGGATGATGCTCATACAATCCTCACTCGTGGCCCTGGCCCTCTTCACGGCCTCATGCATCGCCATATCCAAAAACTTCTACCCCTCCTCAAAGCGCGGCCTCATCTACATCCCCAACTCCGACTTCCCCAGCGACGACAAAGTCTGGGTCCAAAAGCACTCCGACCTAACATGGTACTACAACTACAAACCGTACCCCAGCCCCGTCTACGAGAACAACACCTCCTTCCAGTTCGTCCCTATGCTCTGGGGAGCCCCCGATGGCTTCGATGACACTTCCTTTCTCGAAAATGTCACGGCGCAAATCATCGGCGGTCGAAACGTCACGTATGTCATGGGCTTCAACGAGCCGGACAACTCAATGGCCAACGGTGGCAGTGACATGAAAGCAAAAGACGCAGCCAAGTACTGGATCAAGCAGCTCGAGCCGCTGAGAAAACTAGGCGTTTCACTTGGTGCGCCGGCGGTGACGGGAGCTCCTTCGGGGTTTACGTGGCTTGCAGACTTTGTAGAAGCTTGTAAGGGAAATTGCACGTTTGACTTTATCCCTATACATTGGTATGGAAGCTTTGATGGCATGGCGAGTCATATAGCTGGTGTGCTGGATGTCTTTCCCGGGAAGAAGATCTGGGTCACGGAATTTGCGTTGGACTTTTCGTCTCTGGCTGCGACGCAGGATTACTTCCAGACGTCGGTGAAGTATCTCGATGGAAACAAGTAAGTCACAGCCACCCCTTTTGAGTATAGTGATTAACACAGGGCAGAAACGTAACTCACTATTCGTACTTTGGGTCTTTCCGCTCATTTACGTCTAATGTTGGGTATAATGTGTCGATGCTGAATTCGAACGGACAGTTGACTGATATAGGGAGTTGGTACCTTGGGGGTGATGCTACAGGCGTTATTCCAGGCGATAATGTCGTCAAGCCTAATGTAACAGCTTCCAAGCCGTCTACCCCAACGTATGTTGTTCCAGCCTTGGTCACGGAGGACAGCGACTCTCTTGGCCTTCTGGTTCTGCCTTGTATATCCTACCTTGGGATACTATGGCCTCTAATTGCTTTGCATATTATACTATAGAAATAGATAGTAAAACTTGTAGATTTCCAGCTTCTTCAACATGCCGCGCGTGCCTTGTCCTCTTAAATCTCATGCAGATCTTAGCCACAGGGATCGAAGCCCAATAAGTATCTAGCTCTCAATCTAGACGATATCATACAATGCGGAACTAATCGCCGTTGTTGTGCCGTCTTTGCTCCAACTCATTATCCAAGTATGGAACTCACTTCCCATCACAAAGGCCGCTATCCCACTAAATTTATCAGATCATGATGTCACGCCATTGTTCGTCGCAAAGAATGTCTCAGTCAATCCACAATACCTTTTCCGGTTTCAGCCACTCTGTATCTGCCGTGGAATGCACCGATTAGCAACGGCACCAGTGCGCCCGCGTGCACGACTCGCGTCTTACGACCCTACCAATCACAAACCTCCGAGTCTCATGATGCCCTGCTCTTTTCGGTTTGTGAGAACTGACAAAGGCTCCTCCTTCGTCGGTGAATTAATCCAGAGGGGTATGCGTATCCACGGAGACCGCAAAGTCTGCCATGCAGCACGGAGTCCGGCGATCTTCCGTTACTGTTGCTACATAACAAAGACCGATGCACTCTCTTAACGCCTCAGGGATCGTCAAACAAAGAAATGATAGACATGATGGATCCTGGAACGAGTCGAAGATCAGTCAGCTTGTCAGGGGCTGCAAGTAATGGGTCGATTGGCCATGCCGCTGGCTTATCACTCGGCACCCCAACTCCCGTCCCTGTGGTAAGCACTCACATGCCTGCTACCCAGGGAAGAGCACTAACAAGAAATACTTAGGTAGCCATCATCGGAGACAAAGGCTCTGGGAAGACTTCTTTGTTCGAAGCTCTCTCTGGTTTATCTCTTCATGGCTCTCGGCTCTCGTCAACTAGATTCCCTATCCATGCTTGCTTTACGCACAGCAGCAGGACAGGGACAACACTCAAGGCACGGATAAAACCAGGACAGGTAGATGGACAGAACAAGGAGTTTTCAGAGCACTTGGAGAGTTTCGAGGTGAACTACGAAGGAGACCTTGCTGCTATCAATCTTCCTCAAATTGTGAATCAGGTTCGTACAGTCGTTTACACCTGTTGCTTTGACACATTTTACTAATCGCAGTGGACAGGCAACAAATCACATGCAGATCGCGACAGCGTTCTCTGATGAAAAGGAACAAGAAGAACAACAAGTTTCTGACAATGTTCTTGTCATTGAGATCTCGGGCCCAGACATTTTCAGCATGGAAATCGTCGATACACCTGGTCTATCATCTAGTGAGTCTCACTTTGTGCCTTTTGTATTGTATCAAGGCTTACATATACAGGTCCGGCAATTGATGACGCGCAGGAGGTGACAAGATCTCTCATCATGGATCTCGTCAAGCAGCCCAACACTATCATTCTGTCAGTCTTACTCCATACTCCCCCAGCAGAAGACTAACAAAGTTTAGGTCTGTCGTTGATGCGACGACTGATATGACCACTCAAGAGGGCCCCAGGCTTGCCCGAGCAGCTGACGTGACAGGCAACCGCATCGTCGCAGTCGTGACCAAGTGCGACCTTGTCCCTCAAGACCAAAGAAGATTCGTAAGCCCACCTCCCTCCTGAATATAAGTAGCTCATACTGATTAATCCAGGTGTTGAGAGCCATGCGTAACAAGGAACGCCATCTCGGCCATCCCTGGTTCGCCATCAGGAATCTCTCCAGCGCTGAACGCGATCAAGACTACACCCTCGAGACGCGAAATTCCATCGAGGAATCATTTTTTTCAGATATGGAATGGGCCGTTTTGAAACGCAGGCGGCGTGTAGGGGCTCCTGCTCTTGAAGACCATCTCAAGACCAGGGTGAACGTCATGCTCCGGGGCAGTATAGATCTACTGACAACGATACTCAACACACCGTCACATTCCGTTGCTCCAACACGCGCTCCCAGCGTGGCAGAAAAGGCGCAGCGAACAGATGTCTACGCAACCTCGCAAGAGACTGTAGTAGAAGACGTCGATCTAGAATTCGCCTCCGATGCACCTCGCCCAACACCGCTTCTCAACGCCGTCATCGTCGGGTTGACTGTTGCCATATGTCTCTGCCTCATAGCCCTCGGCTGCAGCACAATGGCACTGGAGATTGCGAGTGAAGGCCACTGGTATCGTCTGTTTCTTCTGGTAACGGCTCCTCCTCAGATTGTTTTGAGCTTGGTAAGAACAACACCCCGGCGCTATACCCAGACTGACTGCTGACTTGTTACCAGTTCTTCTGCCAGGCTATTGTTGTTACCATCTTTCAGATGATCGGACCCGTCACGCAATTAAAAGTCAACTCCAAGTTCTACTCCGCTAAGAGAACGAGACGCCTTGACGGAACAAAAGTAATCTTACCCCACGTTACTATTCAATGCCCGGTGTATAAAGAAGGCCTCGAGGGTGTGATTCGACCAACAGTACAGTCCCTCTCCGCCGCTATTCGCAACTATGAATCCTTCGGCGGCACAGCTAGCATCTTCATCAACGATGACGGTATGCAGCTTGTGTCCCCAGAAGAAGCCGAGGAACGACGAATGTTTTGCAAGGAGAACAATATTGGCTGGGTTGCTCGACCAGGGCACAACCCCAACGGCGAAGGGATAAAGAGATTCATACGCCGGGGCAAGTTCAAAAAGGCATCAAACATGAATTACGCGCTGGGCATTAGTCTCAAGGTAGAAGACAAGCTGGTGCAAATTGAACGCGACGAGAAATGGACACAAGCCGATGAGGACGCAGCGTATCAGAAATGCCTCGATGAAGTCCTCTCCGAAGAGCTAGGCCGCGCCTGGGTAGGCGGTGACATCCGAGTCGGCGACTATCTCCTGCTCGTCGACTCCGACACCCGCGTCCCAACAGACTGTCTCATCGACGCCGTCAGCGAACTCGAAGCCTCACCCCAAGTCGCAATCCTCCAGTTCACATCCGGTGTCATGAACGTCACGACGAGCTACTTCGAAAGCGGCATCACCTTCTTCACCAACCTCATCTACACAGCCATCACCTACGCAGTTGCCAACGGCGATGTCTCACCCTTTGTCGGACACAATGCCTTTATACGCTGGTCTGCGCTGCAGGAGGTTGGCTCTGAAGACGGTGGTATTATCAACAACGAGAAGGACCCGAATGCCACAACGCCGTACGAGAAGTTCTGGTCCGAGTCTCACGTCTCAGAAGACTTCGATATTTCTCTACGGTTGCAAACACTCGGTTATCATATTCGACTGGCGGCTTATTGTGGCGACGGCTTCAAAGAGGGTGTTTCGCTGACTGTTTACGACGAGTTGGCCCGGTGGGAAAAGTATGCGTATGGTTGCAGCGAGCTTCTCTTCTGGCCTATTAAAGACTGGTGGAGACATGGTGTCTTCACACCACTGTTCAAACGCTTCATCATGTCGAATATGCCACTCGGGTCCAAGATCACTATTATGTCGTATATCGGCACATATTACGCCATTGGGTACTCCTGGATTGGGTCCCTGCTGAATTACTTTCTCATTGGATGGCTCAACGGAGAGCTAGACCACTATTATATGAGCAGTTGGCGTGTCTGGGTTGCTCTTGTTGTTGTCTTCTCTATAGCGGGCAACATCACCCTCGCTTTGATCCGGTATCGCTCTCAACAGGTCAGCTTGCTCAAGGAGCTCTGGACATGTTTCAAGTGGGTGGCTCTCATGTTCATTTTCCTGGGTGGTATATCAATGCATGTCTGCAAGGCAATTCTTTGTCACATGCTGTCCATTGACATCAGCTGGGGTGCTACCTCGAAGGAGGCGGAGGACACGAATTTCTTCCAAGAGATCAGTATCATCATCGCGGGCTTCAAGTATGTCTTCATCTTTTGCCTGGCGGTGACAGCGCTGATGATCTGCGGAGTCTATGCATTCCCGTATTTATGGAGGAT
This sequence comes from Fusarium sacchari, assembly GCA_017165645.1. Classification (NCBI taxonomy): domain Eukaryota; kingdom Fungi; phylum Ascomycota; class Sordariomycetes; order Hypocreales; family Nectriaceae; genus Fusarium; species Fusarium sacchari. Next base: position 148,309 of record JADANP010000010.1, read on the forward strand.
TGATGAGCTCGTTGCAATCTTTCCCCTTGCAACTGTCATCTTCTGTCACTTCTTTCTCCCCATTGCTCTGAATCCAAACTTGATGAAGTTTACCTGGTAAATACATAGATAATACAGTCGATAGAATAGAACTTATAGACAATTGACCATAGATGCATCCCGGGACTATTCTCATATAAATAAATCGTTCCTGTCACTTGGTGTCAATAATCGATTGTGAATGAACTGAACCCTTCTATACACTTGATTCTTCTCTCGCTCATTTTGTTTAGACTTATTGTGATTCTGCTCAAGCGACCTGGTTGTTGACAGAATATTGTGTCTCTTTAATTGGATCTCAAAGGTTGACGATCCTGATAGCTGGTGTCTAGTGAATTGTACTCATTCCTTTGCTTGTGCTGTTGTGCAGCCCCATCATGCTAGTCTGAATATTTAAGGAATGAATCAGTACCAAAAGTCCACCCAGAATGTTACACCATAAGCATCGAAAAAGATGAACTGACATAGCGAATAGCATCGCAATGGTGATAATGGCAGTTTTGGTGGAAAGAACTGGACTTTTGTCACGGGCAACTGTAATAGCTGTGGCCTAATCATCGTGCCACAAGACACACAAGAAATGTGCCATGGTGATGAAATGTTAGAAATTCATGCTCTGTGATTGATTGCCTACTGAGGCTACGTTCAGCTGATTCACAAAGAGTTTTGTTCCGGCGGTTGCGTTGACAGTCATGTTCTGAGACACTGACTATTGATCACTGAACAAATGTTTCACATATCTGATTCATCAAAGGAATATGTAACGAGGCAGTGAGAATTTGTCTCGAACAACACTCTGACACAGACATGTACGTGCTGAAGAATTGTCAGACTCTGCGCCTCTCATCTAGTACATAAACCTTGCTCAGTCCGCTCAACTCGCATCAATCATTCCCATCTCTATCTCATCTTCCACTCACATCAAACAGCATTCACTACAACACCACGGAACATACAAACATACAAACACATCACAAATCTTCAAAATGCCTTCTCATACTCTCACCGACAACGCTATGCCCGGCACTCGATGCCCCAAATGCTCTACTGACAAGGAAGCCGTTTGGGTCATTCCTGGCCGCAACTGCGGACACTGCGGCACCTATTGCGAATAGAGATCATACCATCAAGCTCGGAAGATGGTCCTATGAGGCACGAATATGCCACGAGAGAAATTGGGTGTTGGAGAGAACGCTGATGGCTGGTAGCCAGGTTCATGTTTAAGGCTAATGCCACTTGGAGAAAGCAATAACAACAACATAACATCAGGCACAAGGCGTGGACCGAAATATACAAAACTCTAACAAATTATTATTCCTCGCTATCCTCTACGTGATGCCATGCTCCGTGATTAACAATACACCTTATCCCTGGATAACTGACGTCGCTGCACTCTGCAGAGCGAAAAGCTCCCGCTTCCAACCAAACCACTTCGCCATTCTTTTCCCCATAATGCGCAACAGAATCGGATCAATCTTGTCAGCAGGATGCGGTTTGTGGAAAACAATACTCCCTCCAGCCCCAGACCCAGATGCCTGCTTGAAAGACACCGCTGACCCAGTGTTGTTCCTTGCTGTGAAGCCCGCCTTGGTCATCATGTCGACGAATCGCTTCCATGTGATATCCTTGGCAGCACCGTCCTTGCTGGGAAACATGAGGTGAATGACTCCCAGTGCATCTTCCGGCAATGTAATGACAGTGTCTTTGGTCACCTCTCCTGCATCTCCAACTTGTGGCTCCGTGACATCATTGGCAGGAGACCCCTGCTCCCCTCGTGTTTTGACCTTCTCTCGGCCTTGCGCTATCGTGGTAGCCGCGACACTCGGCTCGGAACCTGCGCTGAAGTCTCCATCAATGGCCGTGGCTTTATCTGCCATCTTGGTTGTAGTGAGGATCTCAGCCTCTTCGCGTTGCTGACCCTGGATATACTGCTCACTGAGGTGCGCTGAAACGACACTAAGAAGACTGTCAACCTCCTGTTCCGTGAAGGGCGGATCGTTATGTCTGAAGCGCTCTCTTAAGACTCCCCTAGTTGATGCCCAAAACCTCTCCATTGCAGCACGAAGGGCGCGAGACTGCGATATCCACGCAGCGTTCTTGGGACCAGTCGGTGGCTTCACATGGTAGAAACCTGTGATAAGCGCTGTCCCAATGCGTTCAAACGCAGCTGTGTGTTTCTTAGTCGAATCACGCATCTTCCAAGACTCGCGGAGTTCTGTGTCGTAGACCTCCGGCAGTGTTCGTGCTACATTCTGAGGTCTATGCGAACGAACAGCCATGAGCATTTCGTGACAGATGGACAGGTCAGAGAGTATCTGGTAGGTAGGTTCATCCAGCCTCTTGCCCTCGGACGGATTGCTAGATAAATGATCCTGGAGCATAGAGAAGAGCATGGCATGGTCGAAAGTGAGCGGAGTGTCAGGCTTTCCCTGTAGTTGAACAAGGCACCAGTCGAGCGGGTCGTTGGCAAGTGCTTCCTGAGTATTGGGAATCGTAATGCGTTTCACTAGGCCCATTGTTTTAGACGAAGCGTAGCTGCGGTCGATTTTCCAGTGTTTCTGCATGCCTGGCATAAACGGCAGTAGTTTCCCAAGTAGTTCGGCTCTGAAATTGACTTGGTTGACGAGCAGAAGCTCAAGAGCACCCAGAGCCTTGTCATACTTTGGGGGCAAGGGCATCCCCGGATAAATACTGTCGCTGAATCGCCTGCGAACAGCCTCCACGTTGTTGCACTCCATTTCGATCCATCGCCACCAAAGGTGACTCTCGATCTCGAGAACAATACGTTGCGTAAGCATCATAGCTCTCTGTTGCTCTGGCGCGTTCTTGAAGGCCTCAGTTGCGAACCAGATCTTGACATGTCGCCGCATGTAATCGCTGTCGCACTGCAGGTACCAGAGGTGATCGCCAGTCTCCTCCAAGCGAGACTTTGCGAGCGTGACGAGGTAATCGCAGTTGAAAATTGGGGGACGTGAAAAAGGTTGGTTGGTGTAGGGAGACCAGAACTCCATGACACCTGTCTCAATGGCGTCTTTCTCTCGGAAGGCTTCGTGGTTGACGAGGTCGTGCCACTTCTCAGCTCGTGGGGTTTGCAGGGGATCCATGCCTTTGAGAATCTTGTCGACGATATTGCACAGAACCTTAAGAAGGAAGGCCTGTGCTTCAAGTATCAAGATCGCTCTGGGGTACCCAAGAGTATCACCACGGTGCGCGGCTTTTGCTTCCCAATCCACCAGTGACCCAAATCGATCTCCATGCATCACGACACATTTGGCAGAAAAGTCGACATCGAAGTACCCAGCTGCCCAGCTGAGTTTGAGTTGATTGCTGTCAAAGGTCGCCCAGGACTGCGGAGGGTAGGCCGTCCTGTAGTGGAGTAGAGCAAAGAGCACGGCTGGATTGGTCTTGAGGACGTGTACGTTGAGCCAGGGAAGTAGGAGTTGGCGTCTGCGCTCCGCCTTTCTGTCAAGGATGTAGTACTTCTCGCGCATGTAGTTGTATCGCGGGAGAAGCCACTGTTGCGCCTCCAGGTCGGGCGCTGCCTCCCTGAGTAACGTCGCTCGCTTGGCTTGGCTCTTCCTCTTCCACTTGTCCATCAGGGTGTCACCGAAGACCTGAACCTTTTCGCTCAGTCGGCTTCTGTGTTTCTGAATATCGTCTACAAAAGAGCGAGCGCGACTCTCTGCTTGAGCATTAGAAAGCCTTTGGTGGTAGGAGTGCTCCGGGTTCTTTTGCGAATTCTCTGGGTAGAAACCATCCTGGCAGTCGGAACATGGGCAGGGCGGTGGACGAATAGAGGCCTCGAGAGCCGGGAGGGTGAAACAGTACTGAGGAGGATCTGGCTCCGGATCGCGGAGTAGTCTGAACGGGTTCATTGTGGCGATGTTGCTTCCGCAAGATGCTGCATAAGTTGAGTTGAGTTGAGGTGAGGTGAGGCCTCGACTGAAATTTTCATTTTTCACAAATACAGTCTCACGCGTCAGACGTGTTAAGGCGTGGGCCAATAAGTCAGCTACTACGGCAACGCGGTGTAACGCAGTGCAACGCAGTGCCAACGACCTTGTCCTTATAGAAGACTTAAACTGTACTTATTACATTTACTAAAGAACACAAGGAAATAACATTAACACAAAAAACCGAGTAGCTCGTGTTTTAGGAGGGATGCCGGCAGATAATATACTGTTATCCGCTTGAGACTTGATAACCTCTTATTATAGTTGATAATATCTGCAAGGAGAGATCTCCACTTAAATTTTCCTGCCAGGACAGTTTTGGAAAAAGCAAGGCAGTGATATTTACTTGGCAGGCATGGATGAGGCTCTCGCAATCTTTCCAGGTCATCGGGAGACCTCCCCAACGGCTCGATCGACTGCGCATGCCTGCCACTGGGGCGCGGTTGGAGGCTCGGAGCCATTTCTCAAGTGAAAATTCCTGCTATTCTTAAGAAAAATCTTATTAATTTCCTGATATACATGTTTAGCAAAATGCGGTTGTCGGATTTGTCGTCAGAGATCTCTCAAGTCGACTTGCTTGCTATAATGGAGAGGTAGCAGAAGCATAGGAACGCGGTGATGGCTGGCAGTATATTGTCGTAGTGACTTGTCCTGATCCTCGTTTCAGTCGACTTGAGCGCCGTATAAGACAAGCAGCTTGATCATTGCTGTATTCTCCGCTTTGGAGGCTATTGACAGCGGCCGCTTTATAAACGGATAGACTTGAAGTTGGAACTGGCCCCAATTTTAAGGAGTGGTTGGACCCGTTGGAAGTCAGAAATATCCTTAGTCCGACCCCGTGTCTGTCAGGATCACCTTATCCGTAGTCGCATGTCTATACGTTTTACCCTTTTCTAAAATGAAGAGCAGACATACATCTTCACAGGACCGTGGCAATACAATCGATGGCTACTGTATCACATAGTTGTGTGTAGGGCTAATGACCTTGACAATTTACATCAGGACATGCTTTAAGGAGTAGACGAATTGCAGCGTGACGTCTGTTCTCAGACGCATATATCAGTGAGCTCCTCCGCAGAGAACTCATTATATTCGCTTTGTTATTGTTCGCAAGTAACGGCTTTATCTATCTTTCGTGCCCTTAAGAAGCTGGAAACCATGGCGGAGTGTTACCTTTGATTTTATGCCACTGTTGAGAAGTAGCTATGTAATAGCCTCTTGCCAGTGCGAGCTATGTAGAGTATTGCCGTTCCACCTGTTTAAAAGTATTAATATACTGTAAAACTTACATTTCTATTATAGCTCCAAGGAATACTATAAGATATAGCACTTAATATAAAATTAGGTTATAATAATAAAACCTAAGTGGCTTTTTGGCATTTTTAAAATAATTATAGGAAATGGTATCCTTAAGGGATTTCTAGGCCAGGCAGTTATAAGGATATAAGATTTTCAGGGCAATAGGTATATAATTAAGTGTGGTTCGGCATCTTCTTGCCATTACACAGAGTTACAACACTAGCAACACTAAAGGCGCGTTATAATAAGGCAACAAATAGCTATTCACCTAGAAGCTAAACTGAAACTAAATGCTGCCTAGATTTATTAATTAATCTGCCTTATCAGGAGTAAGAGCATATAGACATAATAGCCAAGTTACTTATCTACTGTAAATAAAATTCAAATTGCAATTATCTAAAAGGAATAGAATGCCGTTAGAACTATTAAATAAAGGCCTATTGAGATTTATAAGCAAAATTTCTCTTTCGTTTTACCTAAAGTAATTAGCTTTAGTTAAGCTTTTGTGCTATATCTTAAAGAGTTTATGCCATAAATACAGACAGTAACGCTTACTTATACCAATTATAACTAGAACCTTAAAAGGCTATAAAACCCACTGGGTACTCCTTATAGAGTTTTGAATTCTGTCTATTTTCCTCTTAGGTATAGAGCCGGTCTAGACTTCCAGTCTGAATACAGTACTAACAGGCAAAGTCACTCTATGACTTACTTCTTCCTCTAGTGCTAAAAAGAACTTTAATTGCTAACAGGATAGCTATTAGTAGCTTCTTAAAGTCTGCTATTAATAAGTTAAAACCAGACTGTTAGCGACTTGCAGGCAAACGAAACTTAATACTAAGACCTTTAGACTTTAGCATAATAGCTCTTTATATAGCAGAAAGTGGCGCTTTATATGTTAGGCTATCTAGGCTAGTGCTATTAACTTAAGACCGGCAGCCTACATAGCTTTTTATTGTAATGAGATTAAATTTATTGTAAAACTTGGACTTTGGTATAAAATTGCATTATAATCTACTAGCCAGGTAGGTCTTTGCTCTTTATGCGGTGTTAACTGTCGGATTTCCCTAAGTCACTTAAAATATAGCCTGTTCTTCCTTTGGCCTATATCTCTTCCCTTGTATCTTACCTCAGTCTGTAGCTATTTGGCGCTAATCATTTGCTTATATTTATATAATGCACTTTTCCTCCCTTGCCCCTATGGCCCTTGCCGCTATTGTTGGGGCGGCTGATAATACTGTTTAGTATGTCCTGGCCACAGCAATAATAACCTAATGCGCTTCCCTTGAAGTCTTAACCCAAACCGTCAACATCAAGCTCCTAGGTCCGACCTGCATTATACAATATCCAGAGGTTATTGGAGGACTAATTATTGTCGAGGTTAAGGCCCCCGAGTGCGATTGTAGATGCAAGACTTGCATAAACACAATTAAATATATAATATACTTCCCGGCCTTTTGCTCTACTGGGCTCTATAAGTAAGAATATATTATTACAGAAACATATAAAGGAATAGAGGCATAGCCTACTATAAAATCTTAATTTATTCCCTTCAGATTCACTTATAACGTGCAGACGTATACTATATGTAGTCCTGAGCCTATCACTGCTACTATTACGTACCTAGTTAATAGTTACGCATATATTAACGGCAGTGCTCGCCCTATACCGATACCTGTAAAGGCTAGAGAGATCAGTGGCGAGAGCGGCAGGCCAAGTGATAGAAAGGCTAGTAGTAATGGCAGTAGCCAGAGCGGGCAGAATGGCAGTAACGGGAGCAGTAATAGTGATATAAACAGTGGTACTAATAGTGGCAGCCATAGAAGTAGCCAGAACGGTCCATATGGAGGTCATGATAATAGCCAGGCTGGTAATAGCGGCAGCAATAACGGAAATAATAACGGCAGTAACAGCGGCAGTGACAGCGGCAGTGATACTGATAGCAATGGCAATAGCAACGGCGGTAGCAACGGCGGTAGCCAGAGCGGTCAGAATGGTGGATAGGACGCGAAGTCCAATAAAGGAAACGCCAAGCCAGAGATTATAAGAACTAATAACAGACTTAAGTTAAGTATCAGGCCAACCTCTGGCACTAATACTTCTAAGACTGTCTCTCCTGGTATGTTTCTTTGCCCTCTAATCTCACCTTTCTCACTATATCCTTACTAAGATCTAAGCAGGAACTTTAGATATCCCAGTCGCCGTGTCAGGAGCCTGTCAGGAGCTTAGGTTGACTGGTCTGGGCATGGCATTCTTAGCTGTTGTCCTACTGATGTTCCAGTAGACTTTCCATTTCTTTCCATATTATCGAGGCACATTTATTACTTGAATTTACTCAGTATACTTATGTAAATAATATCTTTCTCTTGATTAGATATATTCACCCAGTCCATTTGCAAGAGATTCCATGGTATTGTGAACATGGCCGCATAATGTACTTACTTAGGCGACGACACAGAACTCTGATTGCCAAAATTGGAGGAAGTTGGTGTGCCTCAACTTTGGGGAAATTCACCTGCTTGGTTGACCTAATGCGTCCTATTTATGCGATATCACCTACAAGTCATTAATCAATCTATAGATAGCCGAGATAAGGTAGAAAGCATTGGCACAGTGATGGTAAAATGAACTGTATATTATGTAAAGAGTACAATTTGAAACAGCGCAACTCTACCCGATGCCTTTGACTTGCAGTAGAATAATGACTATAATACAATAACTACTGAATGCTCACATTGTCAGCCCCAACAGCAAAAGTAGCTGGCCCTTGGGAACAATACAAATACAGCTCGATCGTCCAGGAGGAACCGCTGCCCCAGACACCGAAACTCTGTGGCTGCCAAACGTTCGGAGTCGTATTCACGTCGAAAGCGGCCACGAGGTTCCCGGCTGTCATTACCCTGAGACTACACTGGTTAGTGCCAGAGGGTGTAGGGCTGCTCATAACAACGTAGGACAAACTCATGGAGTTGGGTGACGAGACGAGGCCAGTCTGGGAGGCTGATGCCGAGGGAATCCCGTTGACCACGCCCAATTGACTAGTGAACTCATGTTAAAAAGGTTTCTTGATTGTAGAGGGTTCACAATATGACTTACAGATACTGGTTGCCTGAGAGAGCCAGACCAGGATTGTGGACGATAGAGGCGCTGCCTGACAAAGTCCATGCTGTGTTTGGGTTATCGTCAAAGCCGCCGTCTTGTACTAATGATGGGGTAGCTGAGGTGGTTGTTGAAGTCTCTGACGAAGTTGTTGAGCTCGTTGAATCTGTTGAGGTCAAGTCTGAACTAGAAGCTGAGCTTGTAGTCAGGTCTGAACTAGAAGTCGAAGTCGTAGTCAAGTCACTCGAGCTTGAAGTAGACTCAGAAGTAGACTCAGAAGTAGTCTCAGAAGTAGAGCTTGTAGTCACTTCAGAAGTCGAACTTGTAGTTAACTCAGAAGTAGAGTCTGTAGTCAAGTCTGAACTAGACGTCAAACTTGTAGTCAGGTCAGTCGAGTCAGAAGTCGAGTCAGAAGTCAAACTGGTAGTTAACTCAGAAGTAGAATATGTTGTTGTGCTTGTAGTCGAGCTTGTAGTCAAGCTGGAAGTTAAGCTGGAAGTTGAGCTTGCTGACATTGAACTTGCAGTTGAGGTTGAGGTCAAGTCAGAAGTCGAGCTTGAAGATAAACTAGAAGTAGAGCTGGTTTCGGTGACGGTAGAAGTCAAACTTGAAGCAGAGCCAGAAGCTGAGCTTGTCGTGGTCAAGCTAGATGTAGAGCTTGATGTCGTTGAGCTAGTGGAAATTGAGCTCGACTCGGAGCTTATGGTACTGACGGCTGTAGTTTCACCAGTACTTGAGCTGTGGGTTGTAGTAGCACTGGAGGTAGGGGTTTCTGTGGAAGATTGGATGCTGCTTATGTCGTCTGAGGTTTCGTTCTCTGTGCTTGTGAGAATGGTTGTGTCTGTCACCATTGAAGTTATTTCAGACGTCGATTCAAGTGTAGTTGACGGGGTTCCCTCTGAGCTCAAGTCACTAGATACAGTAGCTGATGGTGGGGTAGTAGAGGTCGAGGAGGATGAAGTCGAACTAATCATTGTGCTGGTAGTAGACTCTCTAGATTCTGTCGACTCCGAGGATGGGACCGTTGTTTCACTTTGGATGGTAGTAGTTGGTTTGGTTGTTCCAGACGACACTGCCTCGGATGTACTTGTAGCAGAGGAGCTTGTAGTTGAACCATCAATGATTCGACCATTTTGACATTGCTGTACTTCATAAACACGAAGCGCAACTGGAACACAGCCAGATGGCCGGCTGGAAAAAGTGATGTAGACTACACCGGTAGAGGTCTGGCAGAAGCCTGCCTCACCGGTAGGAAGACTAGAGTTCTTGAACACAAGTACCCCGTTAGACTCCGTGAAAGTCTTGGTGATAATATCGCCGCTGTTGCCGATAGGTTGCTGCTCAGATAGTGGTTTAAAGTCTTCGCCCGCGTAAAAGACAGGCACGCCTCCCGCAAGCAGCTGCCCTTCCACACTAAGAGTGAAGTCCAACGCAAACGTACAGACTTGAGTGCCTCCAACAAAACCACCAACTGGTGCTCTCTTGATGTTGCGTTTGCGGTTGGTGGTGGGCGGTTGAATTTGAAGAATGATTGAACGGCCACTGGGTTGGGGGGTTGATGTTGTAGTAACATCTGAGCTGGCAGTGGTTGAACTTGTTGGTATCATAGAGCTAGTGAATCCATCGGTCGTGGTCAGAGTGGAAGAGCGGATGGAGATTTGTTTGGAGCTGGAATGAGCTTCACTTGTCTTTGTCTCTAGACTCGAAGGCTCAGAGGCAGAGGAGCTTGAAGCAGTAGATGAGATTGCTGCAGATGCGCTCTTGATGTCTGTACCTACAACGATATTAGCATATGCGACAAAGAAAGCGGAACAAGGATTCATACTGATCGCAATTGAACTGGAAACAGGCATAAGGTAGGTCGATAGATATGTGACGCACCACACATCGCTCTCGTTGGCGGCAAGGTCAGATGCCAATACCAAGTCGCACAAGCCCAGGAGGGGCACAAAGATGGTTGACGATCTCATTCTGTACTGCCAGAAAACAAACAATAGGAGAAGTAGTGGAGGCTGGATGCCTTGGGGGACAGAACTAGAATATCAAGTCTTCCAATGCCAATTTTAGATCTGGACGCTTCTTTCTAATAAATCACAAGTAAAAAATCCAGATAACTGGGCGCCCTTACGCTTCGAGGATTCAAACCTCTCTGGTCTCAGTTATCAGGAACGCAATTACCATGCAAGTCAGGTAGCAAGAGCACATAAATACGCACCTATACGAGAGGAGAGGTACGCCCTGTTTTGGATCTAGCAATTGTGCTTATCTACATCCAGGTGCACTCTTGAGCTTCGAGGCCTTTGCACTCTCTTGGAATACGACTTTTGCTAAAATGGTGGTGTCTCTGCCAGTCTAGATGCACTAATAGACTAAGTCACATTCCAGACATGTGTAAGCATTGACAGGGTGCATAGCGGAGCTAAGTATCTGCAAACAGCTGCTAACTACACTTAGTATAGTCCTTTTGGGGAGGTCTGCTGGTACGAACCTGGGTTTCTGCTATGGGAAGTCCTGTAAGCAAAGTATACTCAAAATTCGCGCATCGTAGTCAACTCACAATTCTAACAGTAGATATATCAGGTTGAAGGTGTCAGGCTAATATCTTGAGCTACAAGCGGTATGTGCTGTAGACCCGGCTTAAGCTTTTGACATGTTTCTTAAATCAGTTAATGCTAAAACTTGAAAGTTTTCTGTCCCGATGTTTCGCCTGCTGGCGGTAAACGGCATTATAAAGTTCAATAGTTTGCTGTCAGACAGATTCAAATCTATTTTGTGCCGGTAGCCGAATATTATATGTTTCACCAAGGACCACACTCTTTGGGTTAGATTTTCGGGTAGACGGCAGGGGATGGAAAGCCTCAGTACTTCGCCATGGATCCACTGAGTTATCCGACCAGAGCCCTGTCTTGATCAAAATATTCGCCCATGCCGTCGCCTATTCGAGTTTGATCAAAATAACTACCATCTTCCGGGAAACTACCATTCTCTCAAGCTTCCTTAGCAAAGTCTTGTTCGTGGGATCACATCATCTTTAGTTACCTTCCCTGAATCCTGGATTCATGCATCATTGATAGAAGTCGTTTGTTCTACCAGGCTTGTTAATATATAAAGCTTTATTACTTCACCTTCTCTTCACAAATCACTGAATGTCAATATTACAAGTAAGACACAATAACATCTCGTATGAAAAAAGGCTGAAGCTGAAATGGTATACCGAACCATATGGGATATTATCTTCATACATTATTGCCAGTAAATGCGCACTCGAAACCCTCAATGTAAGATTCTGTAATGGCAGAAGCCCCACTCACATTAACGTCAGGGAGGGATCCTTAGAAAATAAACTGTTGTATTGGTTCGGGAGCCAATATAGAGGAAAGCCGGCTGGCATCAGCACCATGGTCAAGGAGTAGTTGAATGATCGTCTCATGTCGCAGCCTGGCTGCCGTTTGTAATGGTGTTTCTCCGTCAACGGCCTCTAAGTCTACCTCAGCGTTGCTGTCAAGAAGAAGCTGGACAATAGTCGCGTGTTCTTTAGAGACGGCACACGAAAGAGGCGTAATCTCATCAGTGTCCTTCCAGTTGACATCAGCGCCATTTGCAAGAAGTAAATGAACGATATCCATGTGTCCCTCTCCAACTGCGATTAATAAAGGCGTTTGTCCATCATCGTCCTTGGAGTCGACTTCGGCATTATTATCAAGAAGTAGCTGAACAATGGCTGTATTCTCGTACTTAGCTGCATATGATAGAGGTGTTCGTCCTCTAAAATCTTTGGAATCAACTTGAGCATGATTTTGAAGAAGCAGCTCAGCAATAGTGACGTGTCCACCCATACAAGCCCCGGACAAAGGCGTTGATGACATATCATCCCTCAAATCAATATTGGCACCGTTCTCGAGAAGCATTTTCACGACAGCGAGGTGGCCATGATTTGCGGCATAGGACAATGGTGTTGTTCCATGGTCATCTATCAAATCTGGATCGTTGTCGAGAAGGAGAATTTGTGTTTCTGCCATATTGCCAAAGTATGCCGCTAGATGCAGCCCCTTTATGTTTTCCGGGACTGTCTGACTCGCGGAATACCTTCCCCAAGCCATTAACGACTGAGCTGATGACTCTACGTTTGAGTCTGACCTGAGAAACTCAATAACACCTTTGCAGATACCTCTTGCGTTCCGAGCGTGATCACCCCAATGATGTGAAGCGTAATAGAAAAGCGGGTTTTCATCCAGCCGTTCCCTCAAAGCTTCGTCAGTGGGACAGATGCCACCTTTGAACTCTTGAAAATTCAGATACGTAACGCAAGTTGTTGTGATTTCGCTCTCAGCCCCCGGAAACCAGGTTTTTTTCATTTTCTCAAAGTATTCCTGCGTTGTGTAATGCACGAGTCGGATAATCCCATCACTTTCGCCAACGGTGACTAGTCCGACACATGCTTGTAAGATGATACTAGTCTCGGGTAATGCATCCCTGTTAAGCTCGGCTTTGCCCACCTCGACAGCCAGGGCGTGCCGAAGCTCCTCAACAGTAAGTGGTCTTAATGCGTAGGTAAGCCAAGCAAAAACTCGCTTAGCCAAGTCTTGGTGACTTGGCGATTGACTCATTATACGCTCCATAGCAGCCTCATACGCTTGGAAATAGGCATCCGAGCCGCTTGGTAACTTTGCAAGAGCCTTCTGGACAGCATGAACCGAAATCTTGTCACGCAAAGAGTCAAGATGAAGCCGGGCCAGAAGGAACCTAAGAGCTTTAGCGAGGGTTACTTGGCCAGAAAAACATACCACTAACATTCCTTGCACAGAGCGAACTATTTCGCATATAACAAGCTCTTCTAGCCCCTCTCGACGGAAGAAACCCGGCATTTGCGACATGTGGCCACGGAGGAACCTCTCAACATCCTCGTCTGTAGCGCGTATTTCAAGTACAATGCTGGCCTGGAACTGATCTTTGACCTCGGGTATCGGCCTAGAGGTGGCAAATATATTGGCCTTGGAGTGTAATTGCAGCTTAAATATCTCTTCTAGGAACTTTGTCCGAGTACCATCAGTTGTGCGGCATTCATCGAGGGCATCAACCACAATAAAGACCCTCGAAAAGAATTTGACGGTAGATAGAAGGTTGCTTGAGACATCTTCTAGTGATGGTGGTGACCCGTTGTTCCTGTGCCGTTCGTAGAGTAGCTTGATACTCTCTGGCATAGCTGGTAGACTTTGTAGAAGTTGCTTAAGAAGGCTTGCTACAAGCTCTTTTGCCGTTTGATCGTTCTGGCGCTGGAAGTTGCAATAAATATATGCAAGACCAACAGTCTTGTCCTTCGGGAATAGTGCTTCTAAGCTTTCAATAACAATTGACGTCAGGATTGTTTTCCCAGCGCCTGGAATCCCCGGACAGAAAAGAGTTTGGTTAGGGCTGTCCCGCCAATGGCGGAACTCGGATGAATTGAGAAACCAATCACCAGTTCCCGGTTGGCGCCTTCCGATATTGTCGCTCTGAAGAAGACTGTAATTAGCAGGAGTGAGCCACTGCAAGATGTCTTTGTTTTCCTGGGTTTGGTGATGATGAATAATCGTGTTGACCTTTCTAGTTGTTGCTGAGACCTCGTTCTGTATGCCTATTAGAGTGCCAACATGTCAGCTGCCGATACACTGAGGTAGATCAAATCTCGAGCCATAAGCGTCCAGCAGCTTACTAAAATAGACGTATCTCTCCCGTAGACCACCGATGTATTAGTACTGACCGGAAAGGACCTCGCTGATCTTGGCCTCAGTTTCAGCCCTGTTAGGATGAATTTGACAGAGGAGATCCTTGGCATATGCAGCAGCAGTCATCGCCGCATAGCCTTGCCATTCGTCATTTTTGTGCGTATCGGCATAGTCACAGATGCCACGAATGACCAGGCAGGGGAAGTGATTCATTAGACCTGCTGCTTCTGTCTCGAAGCAAAGAACACCTTTCTTCGCAAGTTCATCGCGTATCGTAGCGTCCTTCATCAGCTTATCCGATGATGCGATGAGGCCGTAGTGGATTGCCGGATTATCCTCTTCGCTGGTCCTTTCCGCGCGGACTATGAGGCTCGATGGGTCTTTGCTGCATAGGTCACAGTTGGGGTCATTATGCGGCTGGTGGAGCACCCAAGGTTGGTAAAGTCGATCAGTAATCGCCCGAGGCCTTCCATACTTCTTGCGCAGTCTCCTTTTGTGGCCCAAAATTTGGTTGATGTCGTGTCCAAGCTGATGTCCTTCGGCCTCATATTCAGCCCTCAGTCCCTGTACAGCTGTTCGCAGTATTGTAGGCGGCTGATTTAGAAATCCTGACTCCTTGAATGGTTGACCTTGTATGACCTTTCCGTGATCGAAGTTGAATACACCACCGTGCTTTCCAGTGTCTGAAGCACTCACAACGATATCCCCAAGACGGATATCGTGCTTCGGACTGGGCGCGCCCCCACCAATACCAACCATCAACCCAATCCTGATATTGGGGAAGCTATGGAGCATGTCTCTTGCCACGCTAGCAGCAGGCGCTATGCCATATTCTCCATGGGGAAGGACGGCGATTACAGTGTTGTGTTTCCCAATCTTGCCTAGGGTATAAAGATTGTTGTCATTTGTTGATACAAACTCTGGCGGCTCGTGTTTTTCATCGAGGAACGTTTTCGCAGCAACGTATTCAATATGTAGGGCACAAATCCAGCCCACTATATAGTCATGTGGATTGGACATGACTGGTGATATTGTCTCGATATGTTTGCGGTAAAAACTTGAATGATGTCTGTGATTTTCAAACCCCGCTCTCACCGCAGCCTGATTTGGTCAGCTATCAGTTTCTCTTCCTGATTCGTCCTGTAACCGCCGAGGCAACAACCAACACTGACAATGTTATTGGACTAAACAATTGGGCTACAAATGGACTAGCGGATGTTGGTGAGATTGATAATAGTATCACATTGCTATGCTGTTAATTGGCTCCATCTTGAAGCACTATACATCAGAATTTGTTGACCAACCATTTAATTTCTTTATCACAACGTTGGAAAGACCATCATTACATTTCTCGATCTTTGAAACAGTTTTGCAACTTCTATGCCGCTTCCCTCCCATCGTGCTGCAAAACACCCCAGACAGTCAAAGGCTCGACGAAAAACAAACATACAACGCTGTAGTACCACAGATCACATCACACGATGTCACCTTGATACCAGATACAATTCACGTAGGTGTGGACCTGTATCCTTTCCATAATCTGATCTCGACATAAATGACTAACTATTCCGCTACTGTGTGCACTCAAGCCGTATTGGCAAAAGCCTTCTGGATGCCTTCCAATTCCTCCAAAGTCACGGGGATGATGGTTCCATGACGAGGAGACTCGGGGTATTTATACCCCGAGCGCAGTGTCCACTTCCCACCAGCGAGATCAGTTGACTCGAGCGGGACATAACCATTGCCACCAAACTCATCAGCCAGGAGAATATACCTAGCACCATTGACGTCCTTGCAATTGGTCTTGAAGATCGAAGGCCCTTCCACCTCTTGCGTTCCCGCGTTCTTTCCGATACAGCTTGCAATCTGGTGCCAATCGGATAACCCTGCAGTCAATGAAGAACTGCTTTCTTCTACAATATCCGCACAGCCATTGATTGTAGCCTTTGTGAAACGATAATAGAGGCCATCCTCCTTGATAACAGTAGAGTCAATGCGACCATTCGGAGGTTCATCTTGCCAGATCTTTGGCTCGCTGAACGTGATAAAATCATCCGTGGTAGCGTACACCATACGCTGGTACTCTATAGGATCATGATTGGGGTTTGCCTCATTATCATAGATACCAGACGCCCAGTAGACAACATAGGTCTTGAGGTCATCATCGTAATACGCTTCAGGTGCCCAAGTGTTGCCGTAGTTATCTGGCGAGACCTCAACATGACGCTGGGCACTCCAATTGATGAGATCTTTTGACTCCCAGATCTCGAGATATCGACTACCAAAGCGCTGAGCGTCTCCCCAGCTGGTGCCGCAGCCGATGCAAAGATCAGTCGCCAAAATGTAAAACTTGTCTCCCTCATGCGACCTCAGGATGAAGGGATCACGGACTCCACCATCGCCTTTGGTGGAACTCAAGATAGGTTTGCCATTATTGAGCTCCGTGAAAGACAAGGCGTCGTTTCCGTTACTAGCAGCCAGATAAATGTTTTCATCGCGGTTGCTGAAGTAGACAAAGGCATAACCTTCGTAGTTGGAGTTGCAACTGATCTCCCTCTTTGCTGCTTGCGACCCCGCTGGTATATGGCCTGTAGGCGACGCTGAGGTAAGGATCGGCAAGACCGCCAAAGCGCTGAGAATTGCGGTAGGATTGAGCATAGACAACATTGTGAAACAAGATGTGGTAAGATACGCTGTTCTGATAGAGTCTTTTATGGAAAGAGTGCAATGAATGTGAGTTCTTATAGCTGGACCTACGGAATGTTCCGTTTGCGCTATGACCTCGCCATTGAAGATCGCTTCTGAATAAGAGTATAAGGTTCTCACGCTACGCATAAAGACACTAAGCTTAAGCCGAACGATTGGATCGGATAATTTGATCGA
Organism: Fusarium sacchari; assembly: GCA_017165645.1. Taxonomy (NCBI): domain Eukaryota; kingdom Fungi; phylum Ascomycota; class Sordariomycetes; order Hypocreales; family Nectriaceae; genus Fusarium; species Fusarium sacchari. Next base: position 165,287 of record JADANP010000010.1, read on the forward strand.
CATGACCCCAGATTCCACTCCCCCGCATTGGTTTGTCAATGCTTACACTTTGAGGAGCTTTGCTATAGCCGAGCGAATAGCATGTCTCCTACTGTTATACGAGAATTAAGGTCTCATGATCTACTAACCCGCACCAGTCCTAAAGACTCCTGTAAGATACTTTACGCAATAACAAAGGCGCGCCAGTAGAGAGATAGAACCATAAACAATGCCGGTCTTGGGTAGATGGGAGAGGAACGAGAATACAAGACCTTACACCTAAGGAATAATAAAAAATTATAGAAATTATTGTAAATATGGAAAATATTTACTAGATTCAGGATAGATTTTGTCAGGTTTATTTAAGTATTATATATTTAGGTGTAATATTCTCTTATACACTTTGTCTAGGGCTAGTTTTCCTCTGTCTCTCTGGGCCCCGTTTTGAATGCCTGTTTAAACACCTTTGGATCGCCTTCAATACTACTTTTAGTACAGCGAGGACATGCACTACCTACAAATCACACATATTGCTACACGTTAACAACTCCCTCGTTCTCTATAGAATCGTGAGCGCAGTGCAGCTATGGCGAATGATGACTACATCTCCGTAGAGGAGAGTTTGCAGTAAATGATATATCTCTTCCTGATGTCGATAGGTTACTTGATTGAAAAAGGCTTTGTTTACAGGTCACTTTGATTTAGACCAGTGATTGATACATGGGCTATCAAGTCATGCTTTACATCCAAATACAAATCGCTGCCGACTCGCCTTGAACTGCTAGCCAAAGACAAATATTTCCAAGCGCATCCCAGGCGCAAACTATAAGTACAAGTAAAGGAAAGGTTTGAAGAATTATAAAGCTTAAGAAATCGCTTAAATGTTTCTCAACAGCGAAGGCTACATGCATCTTTGCTGGAAATAGAAGCATTCCTTGCTAAAAACAATCACTTGGTGCAGTGACCACGACGGTGACTACCATGGCGGCATCGATGATGAGAGGCACCAGTGGCGCTCTTCTTGGCACCCTTCGTAGGAACACTCTTCGCGGAGCTCTTGGTCGTTGTAGGGGGAACAGGGTATTTTACCGCCTTGGCTGACTCAGGTACAGAGGCAGTGTGCGTAGAGGTTGGAGCTTTGACGATCGAGAATGTTGTTGAAGAGTGCTTTTGGCACACCGCGCTGTGCTTAGCACTAGTGGGCGTGGGAGCAGATTGCAAAGAAACAGCAGTTGAAACTGGATTCGAGCTCTTTTCGCTTGTGAGCTTCACAGTGACGACACCGTGCGCCGGGACTGTAACCTTGACATTGCCATCGGAAACGGTCACCTTGGTGTCGACCATCTGTGTCTCAGCATTCGAAGTGAAAGCCTGAGCTGTCGCAAAAGTACTTCCTGAAACACCCAAGTTGACAGTCTGAGCAGCAGTGCCAGAGTTGGTAAGCACCATGACGACACTTCCGTCAACGTTCTCAAATGCACCAACAATCGTATTTTGGACAACACCTGAAGTCGAAAGCCTATGTGCGCCAGGACGAATGTGGCGTGACCAATGAGCAATAGCCCAGAGGATCGAGGATACGGTAAACTTGGTGCCGTCTGTGTCGACGACGTGGGAAAGAGATCCCTTGTTGTTGGTCTCAACGCCCTCCCAGTAGATATACGCCGAGAGGTCCGCGTTGACGATGCCCTGTGCGATCTTGACTGCCCACGTGAAACCCTCGTTGGAACCGCCGTTGACGTACCACGCTGTGGCAAACGCCTGGTCATTGGCAGCTCCCTCGGACATCCAAGTTGGCAGGGTAGTGTTCATAGGCTGGTCGGGGCTGCTGGAGTACTCGTGCGATGTGATGACAGATAGATACTTCTCCACGTCAAGCTCAGCCAGCTTCGCGGTGTAGTCCATCTGCGACCTCCAACCGATGTTATCACAGCACGTCATCTTGATATCACCAAGGCCCTTGGACTGCAAAGCGCTGTGTAAAAGGGGAATGACATCTGCAGCCTGCTCAGCAGTTGAGAGCATAAAGTCCGAGCCGTCACCTTCATTGAGGAAGCCGACGTGCGAAACAGGGATTCCAGCCTCCTTGTAGTAGGAGAGGTATTGGGCAATCATCTCAACGTAGCGTTGTCTCCAGTCTCCAGATGAGCACGACACACCAGTAGTACCGCACAGACGACCCATACTCGTAGCTGACTTCATGTATACAGGCGCAGACCAAGTATTAGCATAGATAGTATCTACACCATAACTCATAGCCTGTTTGCTAAACCATACCTGACCATCATCGTCGCCGTCGAAATGGAAAACAGGTTGCTTCTCGGGGTTATCGGTGTTGGTGCTCGTGATGGAGTTGGAAGCATCGCAGCCGATCTTGTTTCGGATGATGGATAGGCCCGCGCCGGTTGTGGTGTTGAAGAGAAGATCTAGACCCTCTTTCTGTGGTCCAGGGCCAAGATTTTGGAATTGTTTGGCGTGACCATAGGCTTCGGAGACACCAAAGCCATCAATGACTTGGAGTTTCTTGTTGATGTTGACAGTAACGGATGTATCGCCGAGCGCCAGGCCGGCTTGAAGAGCAAGAGTGGGAAGAATGAGTGAGAAAAGCATATTGCCTGATAATGAGTGCGTGATACTTTATAAAGTGAAAGGAAGGTTTTGTCCAAGGAAACGAATCAAGAAAATGGAAATGAATGTAAAAAGAAGCAATGATGAGCACACAACGAAAGAGTGAAGAGTGAGATAGCACTTTACCTAGATGCGCAACAGTCCTGTTCTATTAAAGAAGAATGCCCAACATCAAAAGTCATTAGCCCTCTCATCAAGCGGGGAAGTAATACTGTTCAGCTCACCAGCAATTCCGTACCATCCCAGCATCCAGCAGGGGTGTCGGGAAGACGGCACAGTTAGACGCAGCACATTTTGGCATTTTTGAGGCTCTTGTAAAATTCGAGGGGCTTAGATTAACGCAACGCAAAAGACTGCCGTTGCCGTCTACTCCGACAAGAATAGCCAGACTCTGTTGAGAAATGTATCTTGCATCATTGGGAATGAGCTTTGTAGGGATGCCAGGATCAGAAGGGGCGACGCCTTGACATACGGTACTCAAATTGCAGACCATAAGATCTATAATGCCTTTAATTTATATAATGCAAATCTGGAGATATATAGCAAGATCTGTTATAACTTCTACACATATTTACTCTTTGTATTACCCGAATCTCAAGAGCATGCCAGCAGACACAGATATGTAATCCCTTCATCCACTCTGATTCAGATGATGTCTGCCCATTTTCCAGTCCTTATCAAAATCAATCATCGCTTACAGAGACATCAAAGCTTATTTCGCCGCTAACATTACGTGGGCCGTTTCAGGTTCGCCAAAATCTACTTTACCGAACCACGCTAACATGTTTGGCAGGCCGATAAGGCGGCTTGTTCGATGTTTGCGCTCGGATAACCGGCAGTATCTGAAACGCTCGGACGTCCACCAATCGTATCCAAGAAACTTGTCATCAGGAGGTCAAACTCTCCGTCCGCCGTTGAGACTGCGTTGGTGGCGAGAACAGTGGAAATCGGAGTCTTCGTCTGGAAGAGTTGTGAGATACGGATAGAAATGTGACACTCGCGACGATATTGTATCATGTTCAAGCGCGCTGGTCAAGTGATCTGCTCCGCGGCGACCAGCCAAGCGTGTTTTGTTGGACATCAGTGACAAGTCCGAGGTCATGTGAACAGCACATTACATTTCCTCTTGAGAGAAATAAATGTAGACTTTGCCGCACGAGATCTTAGACTCAATCGCTTATTGTAGATTCCAATGTTCTGGGCATTTGGGTCTCTCGGGTCTTTTGGGCGAGATAATTCGCTGATCACCTCTAGAGATTCTTTGTTTGCCGATGACAGGAGCTGATAGGTGCCTCAAGCTTTATTGTAAGGACCGAAATTATCTTAAGCTTAAGACACTCGTTCAGGCGGACAAGGTCAAATATGCCTTTTGTGCAACCCCTTGACCTGATCATAGCGGCTTGATCATGATGTTGTAGTCCAGTTGGCTACCCTGTAGATCAACAGGGAACCCATCTCGCTTATCTTATCAGCATCAGGCTGTCACTGCTAAGCTCAAGCGCCCAGACGCTCATTCACATCGATTCACGCTCCCCGTTGAGGATCCCATCCGCACAAACACGGCATTTTGGTCCTACAGTCAAAACTCTTCTCTTATTATTTTTCGTTCCATTCCTTCGTGTTCATCTTTGACTGTTAATCTTTGGTCTTTTGGATACCAAAACGCAGGCTATTTGAGGAGCATTAACTGTTATCTACTTGCAAAGTGCGTCCTTTACCGAGAACGGCAATCGTTTGTATTTGTATCCCAATACCATTTGTGGGCCAAAAGAAAACGCGCAATGTTGATCATAAGGTGGTATAATGTCTAAACTGTGAGCTGGAATTGTTAGTTGCCGCTGAGACCTGTGGCTGAGAGCTTAATCCAGCCGAGACATGATAGTTAATCCTAAGGGACGTTGAGACTTAGGTAAACTGCCCTAAGCTTAGGGTGCTCTTTGATGAATTTAGTCTAGCACCTAGCCTAAGTTTAGACCATCTCTTCGTCCAAGATATCTCGCCGAGCCAGTCATCTGACACACAGAGTAATTCTCTTTGACTGAAAGGCACTTCTTTACCTCCAGTAGCGCCACTGTGATTTCCGGTTCCATGATTTCATCCCTTCGCATGTCTGTGCTGAGAGTCAGACCGCCATCGTCAATGGCCACAATGGGACCACCTATACCAGGCACCGCAATGCTCATGAGCTATCGTTTAGTACATAAGTCGACTTTAACTACTGTCTGTTGTCCTTTCCCCTCAGTCAGCGACCTCAACAAAAGCGGCAGTAATTGGAGCACGCATCAGCTCCTTATATGCTACGTCGTCGCTTCGCCAAAGCGGGATAGTCTACTTCCCGAATTCCAGCATGAGACTTTTACCTTCGACCCCTATCCTAGCAAGAAAGCCCTAAGCCAGATTGAGGGCTTTATCAATGGTCCCGAGAAAGAAGACCCCTATATAAGCAAGCACTACCTAGTCGGCAAATACGGCACCAAACTTAGAGAGATTTGGGCTGCCCTGGCCACCGTTACTGCGTACAAGCATAAAGAAGCCAATACTATTGATACAACAACGGCAGCCGATCCAGCCACTCCCCCACGCAAGAGGCCCAGAAGAAGCATCCCGGCACCCAAATATACGTACGATGACTCCGAAGGCTCGGGCACAAGCCGAGAGAGCAGCACTATCAGCGAGTTCATGGTACAAGTGGCCTCGGCAGACCTCCCCTCTGAAGATAGCGTTGTGCTGCTTATCACACGGGTGTTTAACTTGATTAGCTACTGCACCCAGCCATTCGGATCTCAGCAGCCAACTGTGCCTATTCTGACTCCGACGAATCTGGGCCAAGTTGCGAGGGTGGACAAGCTATCGAGGGGGATATGCAACAAGTGGCGCCACTTTTGGCATCAAGAAAACGCGAAACATTGAACCTAGCGGATGAGGAGTTTTGGGAAGATTTTTATAAATTTAGGGTATTCTTTGATGAATTTAGGTTAATACCTTATCTAATTTTAGACGATATCGACGTCAAAGACCAGGATATCGGCTATATACTTTAGGATTGTCACGTTTGCGAGTACTCTGGGCACACAGCTCAAGGCCGCGCTGAAGCACTCCATCGGACATGTCTTCATGGGTGACCTTCACGCCTCTGGATACAGAGGGGGTCATCGTCTCGTCGACAGCACACAATTTACTCCCCGCATACGAAAAGCATATGCAGAGAACTGTTGAAGGTTTTAAAATACAGAAACTCAAGAACTTCCTCGGAGGACCTGACCGGGCCTTGATACACGATGACACTCACTTCCTAGAAGGTTAGTTCCGCCCCTATTATATTAAACCTAAAGTGTATTTTCTAACCTTATAACTGACTTATAAACTTAATACTGCTACTACCTTCTAATTTCCTTAAACCTTTATTTTAGTAATATTAATATATATATTATTATAAAACCTTCTTTTAGTTAAGCTTTTTTTATATATTAATATTTCTTAATAAATCTAATAATTATATATTATACCTATAAAAAGCCTATTTTAGTAAATTACTATTTATATTTTAAATATAGATATAATCTAGGCTTTATTTCCCTAGATTAATTATCTAGCTATTTTTTAGATTTTTTTTTTTAATTTTAATAGGTTTTTTAATGCCTTTTTCTTTTATTAAGTAGCTAAGATAATTCTTATAAGAAATCTACTAAAGGCTATTATAAGAATAATAATCTTATAGTTAAAGAAAATAAGCTAAATAAGAAATATATTACTAAGCTTTTTAAAATCCTATATATAAATTAGCTTTATAGCTACTTTAAAGTTATCTTTAAGGGGATTATAAAAGTATTTAGCTTATAAGATTTCTCTATATATTAATATAATTTAAAGTATTATAATAACTTTAATATAATTTTAAATATAAATTTAATTAGAATATTATTAACTAAAGATTAGTCTTATTAGTATAGAAAATAATATCTTAAAGATTAAAGGTATTTATAATATTAAGCTAACCTTCTTTAGCTAATAGACTAGAGGTTCTTATATACCTTTAAGGCTAGCTAAAGAGTTATTATCTAGGTTTTTCTCTTTTTAGCCTTATATTATAGTAATTAGTTAGATATCTTGGTATAATATCTAAGTTATAAGCTAGAAGTGTTATTTGCTGCTAAGACCTGTGGCTAAGAGCTTAATCCGGCCGAGACATGATAGTTAGTTCTGCCCCGCCCCCGCCGAATTCACAACGCGCGATGTTCAGTCGCGTCATAATAAGGTTGAGAGTTTAAAAGAGGCTTCAGCCCCAGGGCAAAAAAGCAGACAACACCAATAAAATCATAGCTCTCACTGCTGCCACACGAAAAACATCATCGCCAACAACATTCTTTCATTTCGCTTTCTTGTGATGCGCGCGCGCGATGGCCCAACACACACCGATAACAAAGTCTCTGCATAGACTGTGCGTCGAGAATCCGCGCTTCCTTGTTCACCCTCTTTTCTGGACATCAAAGCACCTCCAAGTCTTGCACTGCCATTTCAAGCACCTCGACTCCTCCAGTGCCCCTCCGCCTTTCTCACTACCGCCTGCACCCCCGCCCGCCAGCTACGGTGGACCAGACATTACAGAGGATCTTATCCACTCGATTTTGAATGGCCCGTATCCCGACACCAAGTTCGCCGCCTTCACACTGCTGATGTATCCTCTTGGCGTGGTCCTCATGCAACGTGAAACTCCCTTCTTCTACAACAAACTCGAGCTCCACATCCCCCAGTGCGAGGTTTACAGAACGGAGAACATACGCGAATTCGAGCAGGAACCAATCATTGGGTACTTTCAATACGATCAGCTTGCGAAGCAGCGAGAATGAGCCCTGCTGTCCCGAAGCCATCCCGTTCCCGGCGCCGCGAATCTTCCCGGCGAGAGACTCTCCCAGCGCCGATTGCGTAACTTGACTCCCGCGCGGTGGTTTGAGGACGCGTACTTGGTCTGCGTTCTACTCTTGCTGGCTCAACTGCAATGGGAGAGCCGCAAGAGCATGACTGAAGCCTTCTTTGTACGCCAGACCCTATTCCACTGTTACCATTTCCACTGACAAGCAATCCTCTAGGTCCGATTGTTCGTAACCAAAGACTCCGACACGACGCACGCGCACGTCTTCCAAGCCGACATCCCCTCCAAGCTCCTCCAGGCGCTCGACAACCCAACCGAACACATGAACAACCTTGTCTGGCCAGGGATACAGCATATCCTGGTCCCATTCGAACCGCACGCGAGTTTCTCGCAGCGAGTCACAGGACAATTACTCGCTGGTCTCAAGACACGGGCGCCGGAAGAGACGCCGCGCGGAGAGAAGGGCGAGCATAACGTGATGGAAATCGTGGAGAAGATGAATAGCGGCAAGGCCTTCCATGACGGTATATCCCGCTGGTTAAAGGCTGGTGGATAATTAATGGCTGATGGAGCGGTGGTTTCAGCGGAATTGACCTCAGTATTTTCGCCCAGCTGCCTGGACAAATCTCCAACTGCCAATACACCCGCCGGTGCTACATACGAACCTCGACGAAGGCCGCCCGACACACTGCCAGGCATTACCAACGCACCAGAACGACGAAACATTTCCCTACAGAGTAGCAGTGAGTCCATCATCGCAGAGATCAAAGACGTACCCAAACTGACCGACATGCAGACATGAGTAATGTATCCATTCATATCACCACTTAGTCTGCATTGCTACATGTTCTCCCCCCCGCACCCAGAGCTCCACCATCCCTTGCAATGCGCGCAACTGTGGTCTTTTGATACAGGCGGGGAACGAAGCGACAATGCTTATAGTGGCACGTTTGATAGGGACGCGTAATCTGCATGCATATCATGCTATGACAAAATTGACTCGAGATCATCACAACTTGACAGACTTAATCTTTCGTGAATTAAAACGGCAGTAATTTATCCTCCATCGAGTGAAAGACGCCCCCAACTACGCAATAAGTTCGACCATGTTGTCCGCAAAACTCATCTTAGAAAGGACACTGTCTTGATCCAGTACCAGAAGGTTATTATCAGTGAAAACAAGCCCCAGTTTCGTGGCGTGTCTTGTCTTATGCTATCCCCCCGGCGAAATATCTTACGCATGCCGTTCTAACCTGAAAGTCACAGCGGATAGTATTGTACAAGCCGAGGACTTAGCTGCGCCCCCAATCTCGACGTCTCTGTGCGTCAGCTGCAATACACCAACAGGATTTAGGTCCGTCTTGGAGCTCTCCCATCGGCAAAGCTTGCCGGTAATTCACCAAGTTCATTCGCGTGTTTCTCCTGCACAAGGGGCCATTTTGACACTGCGGAGCTCAGTTAGTCGTTCAAGTGAGTTGTTTCGCTTTTCACTGTATTCGAACCGTATCAGTGAGTGTGCGAGACGGGAGAATGCTTGAGACCTTGATCTCTAGCTTGTTCTATTCCCCGAGATTGCAAGCTCTGTAGTGCTCTATGGCAGCGAATTATATACATGAAGATGCGCCAAGTTCGTAAATGGCATGGTTCATGCCAGTAAAAGCTACTCATCTATATGTCCTGTTAAGAATGCTGTTGCATAAAACATAATGTCTATTCCTCCTTGTACCTAATGTAGACGCCTTTTAACTGTAATGCAAAGACCCACTCGCGTCTTGATTCCAGCTGGAGTATATCACAGTAAGCCCATACTCATCATAGGCTGTCAGGTCCTGTCGAAGGGCTTAGACCACGTATCATACATAAGGCTCATGATCCCACGGCTCCATCTCCTTTGTATAGCATATCCATATCTCATCCTGGAGTGTTTGTGCCTTCAGCCACATATCTCGAAGGCTTACGCCCTCCCACCGCGCAGCATAGAACCACGCATTCAGGGAATAGATAGATACCTTAACTCGGCCTTGGTACTTCTCGCCGTTACTGGAGACTGTCTCTTCAGTAGAGTTATCCCAGTCTGCATCGTATGCCCAGACCCAATGCGGATGAAGCTCTTCGTATTCAGGCTCGGAAACCAATCCGGTGGGGACCACAATGAATGTGCTTTGCAGAATACCAGGGGACGATAGAGACTGCCTATAGTTTTGGAAGTGTCTGCTTGACTGTCAGCGCGTTTCCAAGATGTTAATGAGGTGCTGTAACTTACTGTCGGAAGCCATCATCCTCAGCCAAGTCTCCCTCCGAGGGTACGGTAGCCCATACCTCAGTGTGCAGGGCCGCAAGTTCACTGCGTTTTCCCTGGCAATGGATACTGAAGTAGGTTGCTTCTCTCGCGTCCCTAGCTAAGGAAGGCATCGGGCTTTTGTTGACCATATCCAAGAGTGAATCCCACCTAGGATCATATGCCTCTTTGACCTCTTTAGCTTTGTAGTAGACAAATCCCCAGGGCTGCTGAGCCCGAAGAATCTCTTGTATCCAAGCTGGTGGCGCATGAGACGCTCGCTTCCATATGGCGCGAACCGTTTCCCCAAAGTCTTGAAGGGGCTGTGCCTTTTCCTCATCCGAAAGTCGATCAAGTTCTGAGAGCATCCATTTCGCGTTCCTCCGTGCCGCCCTGATCACGTCACGGCGTATATTCTCTCTAGCTCGTGCCGCAGGAGTTTGAAGCTCCTCCTCCCGAAGACGGCTCTCATAAATGTCTTGCAGTGAACGACTATTGGCCCCATCGACATAGTATAAGTCACAGTAGACTAGCTTCCACGCATCGATGGGTGGGGTGACAGAATATTCTTGGTCAAAGTTCGCGATTATGTTGAACAAACCCTCTCCATAATACTGTGCGCCCACGATGCGCCTAATCATTTTGGTCTCATCAGGATAACATGAAGTTCTGCCAAGTAGCGCGTTTTGCAAGAGGACACTGTCATGGAATTCAGAGGGGTTGCTCAGTGCCATCTGAATAAGGTCCCTGCCCGCTAACTTCTCTTGTAGCCTCTGATTCAGTTTTTCGCGCTCAACAATGCTCGCGACCCTGACACGCTCAGATCGAGGAAGATGGAGCAAACGTTCATGACGCTCGACAGGATCGAGGTCAAGCAGGCTCCTATACAGCTCCAAGTTAGTGTCCATAAATATGGCTTACAGTGGTCGTGTTTCTTTGGGCGTGATAAGGTGGCAAAAGGTGAGGGGATTAACGACGGAATTCTATCGGGTTGGATTTTCCCCACTATTTAGATCCGTCGGCCTTGCAAGCCTGGCTAACCCTGAGATAATGCTTACCGAACCCCATCCTCGTGCAGTGTAATTTCCCCGCACATCATCAACTATGCGCCTCGTCAACACCAAAACCATCCAGCTCGAGTTCCTCGCCGACGATAATGTGCCCGAATACGCCATCCTCTCACATACGTGGGAACAAGAAGAGGTTCTCTTCCACGACATGGGACGTGAGAGCGCCAGGTCGAAAAAGGGCTACGCTAAGCTCGAGAGCTGCTGTCGCGTAGCGCGAGAAAATGGCTTTGAGTATATCTGGGACGATACCTGCTGCATCGACAAAACGAGCAGTGCGGAGTTGAGTGAAGCTATCAATTCAATGTACCGGTATTATCAAGAGGCCAGTATCTGTTACGTGTACCTCGCAGATATTTCTACCGTCTCCGAAATCTCGAACAGTAGATGGTTTACCAGAGGATGGACACTACAAGAGCTCATTGCACCAGGCTCAATGATCTTCTTCGACAAAGGCTGGCGTGAGCTGGGTACCAAGAAAAACCTAGTACAGGCTCTCTCACAACGAACAAACATACCGGAATCTATTCTCTACGACAGCGAAGAGCTAGAGATAACTAGCATCGCGCAGAGAATGTCGTGGGCAGCCGACAGAGTCACCACGCGAAAGGAAGACGGCGCGTATTCTCTCATGGGTATTTTTGGTATCAACATGCCGCTCCTCTACGGCGAAGGCGACAAGGCCTTCTTTCGTCTTCAAGAGGAGATAATGCGTGTGTCAGACGATCACAGCCTGTTCGCCTGGAAAGCCACCGGTGCTCGCGGCGGGTTACTTGCCCCTACACCAGCCGCGTTCAAGAACTCGGGTGATATCATTCCGTGGAATCCGTTCACGCCCTATAATAGTCCATTTACGATCACTAATAAGGGGGTGCACATGGAGGCGCCGTTCATTGCGCAGGATACTTCGGGGAGGGGCCTTTGTGTTCTCCATTGTACGAGGATTGGAACGAGGGATAAGCTGATTGCAGTGCATTTGAGAGATGTCTATTTGACGATGGAACACTTTGAGAGGTGCAGGACTGATGAGTTGGAGTGGATTGACTTAAACAGCTTTAATCTCACACAGTACCCTGTGCGATCTCTGTGTATACGGCTTCACCTACCATCAATATCCCGGAGGGCAAGACAGAAAGGAGGACAAGCCGATGTACTATCCGATACCAGTGCAAGCATCGAGCGCAATACCCTGCCGTCACTCCCAGAAGCCGCTTCAGCGGGCGATTCGGGGTCAGTCTGGTACCTCCTAGCCAAAATTCCATCCGGGACAATGCATGATGAAGCCCGATCGATAGTCCGTCTCGCCGCTCGGGGTGGTCATGAGCGTCTTTTCAGCCAGCTTTTGGCAAGAAGAGACACATCACATCTCATAATGAGCAATGAAGGCCGAACTGCGCTCTCCCACGCAGCAGAATGCGGTCAAGAAACTATCGTTAGATTCATCCTGTCCAACGCCAGAATCCATCCTGACACAAGGGATGTACATGGACTGACAGCGCTATGGTACGCGGTGTACAATAGACACACGGCCTGCGCAAAGCTGCTTCTTCAGAAAGGATTGGTATCCGGCAATGTCGGGGGTAGCGGTAACACCCAAACCGCTCTTTGGCACGCTGTGTCCGCCGGGGATCTCGAGCTAGTGAAACTCCTCCTTCAGCACAAGGCACTTCAATCCACTGGCGGCGAACCAGCTCTTTGCGCAGCAGTGTCCCACCAACACACCGCCATAGCCGAACTCCTCCTCCAACACGGCGTCGACCCCAACGAACGAGATTCCAAGCGACGATCTCCGCTGCATATAGCGTGTAGACAAGATAACCACGAGATAGTAGCTCTGCTCATGAGATACGGCGTCAACAGCGACGTGCTGGACTCCTCAGGCAAGACAGAACTCGCGTTTGCGACGTTGAGGGGTAATGTAGCGTTGGTCAAGGTGTTGTTGGAGAATGGAGCGAATCCGAGGGCCAAGTGTGCGAATGGAAAGACGGCGGCGGCTTATGCGACGGGGCAGGAGATGAAGCGCTTGATTGGGAATCAGAGATGGTATAAGACTTTGCTTGACAGGACGAGTACGAATCGGTCGGCGCAGTCGTGAGGGTGGAATTGGACGCGTACAAAGAAGCAGGCGCATCTTTGGGATACCTCATCTTTGGGATACCTATATGGCCGAGCCATGGTTAGTAGACCCAAAAATAAAGACGAAGCCTATAACTGGTAGCAATGAAAAAGGAATGGCATTTTAAACTGGCTAAGGTTAGAAAAGCTCAAAATGATAGCGACAGAAGTTACACATCGATACTCCGAGAGCCAACTGCAGAAGGGGATCAATTGGGATGGATGGGTGCGGAATCTGAATGTGCTGAGCGGCATCAATGAACTTCAAACCTCTGCCACATCTTGGTGGCCAGGCGGCACGAGCTTTGTGAATTTGGTGAAAACAGCCAACTCGTGCGAGTATTGCAATGAGGAGTAGCAAGATGTGGAGGCATGTTGATATCCATTGGCACGAGAAGAAATGGTACTAAGACCAGGCAAGCACCCAACTCGATCGAGCTCACTAGCTCATCGCTTCGACCACGAATTCAAGAGTCTGTAATGCCTTCCTAAAGTTCAATTTGTCCTTATGATTCGCAAGAATTGCAGCTCGGCTGCTATAGTTACGCTCGATTTGATTGGGTCCCATGTGATGTTGCAGCAGAGCGCATTGCTTTCAGCTGCTTCTTCCACGTCTTCCGCCTCGTTGATGCATGCCCCTAGATCTGTCTAGACCCGCCAAACTATAATTTCTCTTCGGCCGAGAAGCGCCGTCAAGAGCCAACAAGTTCTGAGTGCATCGAGCGCCTTACCTCGTCGCTATCGACTGTGGCATCTCCGCCTTACGCGTCACACCCTCCCTGCCGTGGACATCTCCTCGGCTCCTCCACTTCAAGCGCTAGGCGAGAGAGCTTGTTTTGCTTGCTTCTGTAGTGGACGAGATTTCAGTCAATCTGTTTGCAATGCCGAAGCATTCGGCATCGATTTGTTTGTCGGGAAATCGGAGCTCAAGATGGCGACTGTTTTGATAGGCAGGCGGTGCGAAGGAGTTGGCTGCGTATGAAGACAAAACCTGTGATGTATATGTGCTGGAGTCTCGCTGTGAGGACTAGAAGTGGTAGAAATGCTACAACAAAGGAATTAAAGTGTTTTTGTTGCTGTTGTTATTGTGAAGGGAAACAAAGATGCGTTGCTAGGCCATCAGATCTGGCAAATCAGCTCCATGGAGTGACACCTATGACTTCAAACCATTTAACACTGAACCACCATCTACTTTGATGCGACACGTTTCTATTATCTTGTCCACAGTAAAAGTTAATTTATTGCAAAGACACAGACTGCCCGACATGGTCATTAACGACTTGTGCTGTGGTGTTGGTGCATTGGAAAGGGTACAAGGACGAAAAAACATTGCACGACTTCACTTGGCTGTTTTATATTTCCTCAAACAGTAATTCATAGAGGGCGCTTGATTTCGGCCTATGACAAAACATTTCCACTTCTCATTCCCTTAGGATCGCCCCAGTGATTCATCCATGCAACCCAAAAATCAAGTTCGAAATCTTTAATCGCCCCGTCTCGGCGATAGTGATCTCGCTTGCTGACTCATGGCCGCCACTTGATGATTATTCGGGTGTCTTGGGAAAATGTTAGCAGCCAAGTCATCAACGTCCGACGACATGAAGCAATAACTTACGTTTGTAGGTCAGGTTTGTAAGTCTCACTTCGAGGGCTCCTTCGCGCTTGCAGCCTTGGCCTTTGCTGCCTCGAGTTCATTCTTCAGGTCATCGGTGACATCCAGCTGACGGGCAAGCTCGTCTTCCGCCAAGCGCCAGTAGTCAAAATACTTCTTGAGACGCTCCTTTGCGAGAGCGAGCTTTTTCTTTAGCTCCTCGATTTCAATAGCCATCTCGCCGTTTTCCTCCTGGAGATCCTCGATGAGCTCATTGGCATATTTGTTCTCGACCTCGATCAGTTGGATCTTCTCACGGAGGGCAGAAACCTCGAGTCGATCGGCGGGTAGCTCGACAGACATGGCGTTGGTAGTGTGAAGACAGATTGGTTTGGAAAGGTTGTATGTTGGTGTCTGTTGTATGAAGAATCTAAAGGGAGAAAGGATCTCTTGTGTGGATGGTGCCAGAAGAGAAAGGATGGGAAAATGGCCGAGGGTTGTGGGGTCTAAGTACTTGGGAATTCTGGCTGGCACTGTCAGAACCAGTTTGCGTACTTTAGCGGGCTTTGACACTGTCAACGCAAGAGTTGAGCTCAGCAGACCTCTCCCCTGAAGTGAAGGCCTTGAGCCACTACGACTGCCTGGGCAGTGTTCTTCGAACCAAGGGTCTGTTCGCGCGGTAGAGTATGCGAACGAAGTTGATGCAGTCTACGACAAGGGCTGTGCAACTTGAGTAAAGCCTTATTCGCGCTAATCCATATCTCCTCAACTTTCGTTACGTTTTGTTCAATCTTTGCTTGATGATATGCTCAGGAACCGGCTGTTGGACGTTGAAAAAAGTGGAACACAATGATATCGAAAATGAACAAGGCGGCCGGTTCCTGACTGAACTGATCTTGAACAGCTGCAGAACCAACACCCGAGTGGTGAACAAAGGGTCGATATGTTCACTTGAACTTTTCCATTAGCCAGCTGCCTCCCCTTTCCTTCTGAAAATTGCGAACATGACTGACCCCCTCCGACCAACCAGTATCACCCACCGAAACGCATCCAAACCCCTAGACGACCTTCACCGACGATCACGACAATGTCATCTGATTTACCGAATGCAGCTACCTTGTTCGCAAAGAGCAACAATACCAACGCCCCCGAAGTATTCGAAAACGCTGGGTAATGCCCTGAGAGGAACGAACATCTAGCACTAGATTCGTAAGCAGCACCTCCCGTCAGCGAGTCTACGTAGTATCCCCAAGGTTTTGGGCTCTCGTCCTTGCTTCACTTGCATCAAGATTCCTTCTGGGTCGAATTGTTCCGCAAAACTTCGCAGAGCTTTTCCGATCCTTGACAAAATTCCCGCGCTCGTCACTCAACGACCAATCTGTCGCTCAACTCATCCGTACGCATGATGCTGCTGTCCGATGCCGGTAGCAGGAAGAAACAACAAGTAAAATACATGAGGACGGATGGAATCGTGAATACAACGCATTGAATCTATAGATGGGTATCGTAATGAGGTTTTGCCAAAAGCAGAGCTGCAGGACAAAGCTTACTCATGTATTCATCAGCTGCAGGGCAGGATAGCTGAAGCAACTGAGGTTATCTGAGACTTCTTGTGAAAGTAGTGTACGTAATTTCGTTGACAGCTGGTCTCGATTGTCGTGCAGTCAGTGTTGTTATATTGGTGGACAACCTAAGATTCAGCAGTGGGCGGAGTTACAGAGCCCTTTAGTGGACTTACTGGCAGTTGACCTCTGGAGCATCAGGATTGGCATAGCGCTAGGCCATTGACCAACCACTTGCCATCCTGATTTCTTGGCAGACCTTGCACCTCGATTTTGTAACCGTCAGCAAGTGATCTGTCTACAGTCCGTCGATCCAATTTCCAGCCTCACCCAATCTAACGCTTTCGACCACCGGTGTCTTCTTCTTATCTCTCTGAATGTGTTTTTCCAGCGGTCAACTGATCTAAATAGTAAAAAAACTAAAGAACAGCTGACTCAATTTAGGATAAGTGCGTCGGGATGGTCGGATCCGGGCCGTTCGTGGCGAAACTCTGCTTCACGCCACCTGCATGATCTGCCCTGACTAAAGTCGTTTTGGGTAGCATCTCGAATCCTGTTCCTGAAGCTAAACCGTTTTGTTAAAACGGACTTTATTAGTGCATGAAGTTTATAGTAACTACATTTGGGTAAGTCTTTGAAGGCACTTGAGGCTTGAGAGGACGCAAATATACATTTACAGAGAATATGATTGGGTTGCTCCTCTTGATGTTACATGCAGTTGGCCACCTCATATTGACAGCCGCAAGGCGAGCGACCCAACCAACAAGCCACTCACGGAGCCTGGCCATGTTGGTCGGCGTAAAGGCGCAAGTGGAGAGTCATCAAAGGGTCTTGAACTGGATGCGTCACGGGGTAGCCGTGGGATACTGGGTCCTGGGGTCAATCACCAGACCCTGGATTACGTCAAGATTGAGGTCGTCACTTGCAAGACCACAGACTACTATTCGATTTTGAAGCTGAAAAATTCAACTAGAAGACTGACTACCCGTGATGATCCATACAAACCGACCTCATCATCAATGGTGCTTATGCCGCACCCGCCGATCTGACCTCGCCCTTCGAACCCCGGATAAAATAAACAGAAAAGCCGGGATCGACCTTCACCCAACCGCCCTCCTTAGGCATGCCCAACCAAACTCCACCCTGACATTTCTTCTGAAATGCACGGTTACAATTTCTCCAGTGGATGCTCTGACCGGTACCCTTGATCTCATCAGTGCTCTCTTCTTTCGCGCCTGCGTCAAACGCTTCCTGTTCAAATGGTTGAACCTCCTATCAATTAATATTAGCTTAACTAAATACCGATATTTGATGGACAGTTCTTACCATGGCTGATTGTTGATGTTTCTGTTGGTGCCTGCGTGTGCCAGAGGGATTTTCAAGGTAACATCCCCGCACCTAGAGCACGTGACCGATCACGTGAGAATTGATGACATGGCTCATAAATACCTAGACTTGGTATAGGGTAACCTCCTGTTGATGAACTGGACCATGGTGAATCTTTAGTCGTCAAACAGCTATAATGTAAGCACCATAGAGAAATAGATTTAGGAGTGTGTTTGTCTATTTGAGCATGTGTCATAATTAATGTGGTCTTTCTGTTATAACTGAAGCAAGAGGTTGCCAATCAAGCAATGTAGCCAAATATCAACCTTCGCTACAAGATGAACCATTTCAGTTCAAATGCTTCACTGAAAAGAGAACAGTTTTGCTGATATGTCACTAAAGTCTTTGGAGATTTTGAGATGCCTGCCTCCCTGTCTAAGCAATAACTCGAGCATAATTTAAATCCGGCCCTTCGCGAGCTCCAAGCTAAACATACGGCTCGTGATCCCATTCTTCTAATTCCTTTGTATAACAGATCCAGTACTTATCGGGATGCTGCTGCGCTTTGAGCCACATATCCCGGAGACTCACTCCTTCCCAGCGAGCAGCATAGAACCAGGAGTTGAGCGACCATTTCGCCACCTTGACCCGGCCTTCGTACTTCTCCCCATCGACGACCGTCTCTTCCTCTGAACCGTCCCAGTCTGCGTCGTATGCCCAAACCCAGCAAGGATCATAAAGACCACTTTCCTCGATGTTGAGATTGCCGGAAACGAATTCTAGGGGAATGACAATAAAGGTGTTTCGCAGAATTCCAGGGGACAGCACATTTTCATTGTCCTCTGCATCCTTCCTCTTCTTCTTTTTCTGCTTCTTCTTCTTCTTTTCATCTTCTTGGGTTTTAGAACGATTCTCCTCGCAGTATTTCTTAAAGTGCCTAATAAGTAGTTAGTAAGTTCGTCAGTATTAGTCTGATGATGGTTATACATACTTGCGAAGGTCGTCGTCTTCAGCCAACTCCTCATTAGGGGAGAATATAGGCCAATTCTCAGTTTCAAGTGACTGCAGCGACATCCAGTTCTTCCTTCCCTGGCAATGTATATCTATCCAGCTCACCCTAAATGGAAAGGAGGTAGTGCTAATTCGGTCCCATACAGAATTCCAGTTATAGCGCGTCTGGTACAATTCTCTAGACCTGTAGTAGACAAACCCGAATTTTTCGCCAGTCTGTAGGATATGCTGTAGCCATGGAGGCGGCGCAGGCGAAACCCGTTCCCAGACCCCACTTAGGATGTCCCCGTAGTTCTTAGGTTTCGACATGAGCTCTAAGATTTGCTGCTGATGTTCCATCATCTTGCGATGTTCGACTTCACCAAGTAATTTCTCTTTATCGAAGCTCTCAATCACAAGTCTTAACTGTTCGTAGAGTCGGTCCATAAGGCCTGGATCTTTATCCGCCCAACCCATTTTCTCGTCCTCTGAAAGTCCCTCGATCGCTGGAATCATCCATTTGGCATTCCTTCGAGCCTGCTTGAGCTCTTTATCCCGCACAAGCTCTCTGGCTCGGGCAGCAGGCGTCTGAAGTTCCTCTTCTCGAAGACGTTCTTCGTAGATCTCCTGTAGTGTAGCACTGCCTCCATCGACATAATACACGTCGCAATAGACTAGCTTCCAGGCATCTAAGCATAAAGGATGAGAGCTTCGATCAAAATTTGCGATATAACTGACCAAGATCGAACTCGTTCTTGCGACGCCGTTGGTGATGCGTTCAACCATCCTGCCGTCGTCGTACCAGTAGGTGGTTTGGCCAAGCAGGGCATATTTCAGCGGTGTACAGGAAATAATCTGGGATGGATCATTCAAGGCTACTTGGACGAGGTCCCGGCCTGCAATCAGCTCCTCCAGCTTCTGGGCCTCCCGCTCTCTTTCGCCGATTACCCTGACCCTAGCGTATTCCTCCGGGGGGAGATGTTGGAGACGTTGCTCGCGCTCGGTTGATGAAAGATGCATTGAGCTCCTATAGAGCTCCAAGTTCGGGTCCATTTTGGTGGTGAACAGGGCGTTCAGCCGTGCTGTGTTGGTATAGACGAGGCTATGAGTGCGTGAGTGCGTGAGTGCGTGAATTGTGAGGGATGGAGGGGATTGGATTAGTGGCTGGCATGTTTTATTTTAATTGGATAAAAACCCCACCATGTGATGTGGATCAATTGATGCCTACCTTAGGCAACAGGCAACGTAGGCAAATAGGAAGCTCTGGCTCATGCATGCATTGATATCAGGTGAGTTTGATTCAATTTTCGACTCCCCACTCTTCTACTCCATTCAATCAGGCCAGAAAATTCTTGCCTGCTCGTCCCCCAATTTCTAGACTAGGTACCTAGACCACCTAATCACTGTGCCTGCCTGAGAGGCAGCACACAAAGCTGATGACCGTGTACTCTATGTAGGTAGTCTATGTACAAAAGACAGGAAACTACTCTCCAGAAATACTGGGCTGGAATTGACCAGCCATGACAGCGTAACTGTTCTGATGCAGGACGATCGAGAACCAGCGGGCGTACATTGTGTTCTGGGTAACGACAGCGGCCGCATGAGCTGGCGTATTCGCCAACTGCAGAGCAGTATGCGCTACTCTACTTCTTAGCTCACCTTCTATGTTTCTCCTGAGTATGTCGATCCGGTACTCTAGCAATGTTTTGGCCCATTTTTGGTGTTATCACTTCCAACGTAAGTCCTATAGACAGTTTCGTGATTTAACGCCGTCCTAAGTATGACGGTTTGGGCTTCAGTCAGATTCTTGATGCCAAGGCGTATGGGGCCCAGGGTGATGGCAAGACTGATGACACAGCCGTTCTCAACCATCTCTTTTCCGCTGCTGCGAACATGTCCGCGATTGTATACGTTCCGTTCGGAGTGTATATCATTTCGGATACTGTTGATATTCCCGTTGGATCGCGTGTTATTGGTCAAGCTTGGCCTCAGATCATGGCTACTGGCTCCAAGTTTGCCGACGCCCTCAAGCCTCGTGTCGCTGTTCGCGTAGGACTTCCGGGCCAGGTTGGCGTTGTCGAGATCCAAAACATGATGATGACGGTCAAGGGAGCTACGGCTGGTGCCATCATGATGGAGTGGAATGTACACGAGTCTGGCCAAGGCTCGGCAGGTCTGTGGGGTATGTTTCCTTTGCCAATAACGAAGTTCTTGAATATCTCGGCTAACATTTTGTTCTAGATACCCACTTCAGAGTTGGAGGCGCCGCGGGAACAGATCTCACAGTCAAGGACTGCCCCAAGCTATCTGGTAAAGTCAACCCGAATTGTGTCGCCGCATCTCTTATGCTTCACTTGACCCCCGTCTCTTCGGGTTACTTCGAGAACGTCTGGATGTGGACTGCCGATCACGATTTCGACACTGCCGATCAGACTCAGGTGGACATCTATGTTGGCAGAGGTATGCTGATCGAGAGCAAGGGTCCAACCTGGCTCTGGGGTACATCAGTCGAACACTGTGTCCTGTACCAGTACCAGCTCTCTGGTGCGCAAAACGTTGTAATGGGCCTCATTCAGACCGAAACTCCCTACTTTCAGTCCTTCCCAGAAGCACCGGCGCCTTTCAAACCAGGCGCTTTCCCTAACGATCCTGAGTTCCACAACTGTACCAAGACCTCCAAGTCTTGTGCTATGGCCTGGGCTCTACGTATCATTGATTCGTCGGCAGTCCACGTTCTGAGTGCTGGTCTTTACTCCTTCTTCAACCGTTACGATCAGACATGTCTCAACTCTGGGAGGCACGACTGCCAGGACAAGATCTTCTATACGGAGCAGAGCTATGATGTCTGGGTTCAGAATCTCGTCACGCTCGGTAGTATCGAGATGGTCAGTCCCCTCAACGGAGTTCCCACGCTGGGCAAGCCAAACAGAAACGGGTTTGCTTCCTCGATTCTGGCTTGGCTTGGAGGTTCGAAGAACATCACCGGCCAGCGTACCTTTGAAGGCTACATGATCCATACTGAGAAGACGTTTGACATTGACCGTTTCCCCAAGGCCTGTCAGAATGCGCTTACATCTCTTATACGTTGTGACAACTATACGGAGGAGTGGACAACGGCTTCATACCACGGAGTTCTCCCTAGGGAGGTTGATGTCCAGTCTGTTTGCGACAAGGGCTGTGCACAGGCTATCTCTGATTGGCGATTAGCTGTCGATACCTACTGCGGTAATGCGACGTGGCATAACGGTGCTGGTGCCGGTGTCTTGGGTTCTTTCGTTTCACAAGGTATCAACGAGACATGCCAAATAGACAAGACTGGAAAATACTGCAATGGTAGGCAACTTGAACATCTCAATCCATCTGTTTCTATTCTAACGTCTATTCAGATATCATCAACAAGTTCACCGTTGTCAACAGTATCGACAAGATGCCAACCAATGAACTCTGTTCCGACTGCTACGTCGGTCGACTCAGGATGATGCAGGCTAGTCCCTTCTCGTATTACAACCGGAATTCTTTCTTCGAGAGTGCTCTGAAGCAAGCAGTCAAGCGTTGCTCGCTGTCGAATCAAC
Organism: Fusarium sacchari; assembly: GCA_017165645.1. Taxonomy (NCBI): domain Eukaryota; kingdom Fungi; phylum Ascomycota; class Sordariomycetes; order Hypocreales; family Nectriaceae; genus Fusarium; species Fusarium sacchari. Next base: position 187,265 of record JADANP010000010.1, read on the forward strand.
CCACCGCCGCGAAAGATTCGCCTTTCCCCCAAGAGCCTTCCGAACCCGCCTTCTGTCTCTCTGAAGTCACGTATACCACCAAGGCCGGCGATACCTGCGACTCTTTGGCCACCAAGTACAGCGTCTCTTCAGCAGCATTATTCATGGGTAACCCCGGTATTATCAACTGCACCAACATCGCCGAAGGAGTTAATCTCTGTCTACCCCTCCAGTGTAAGACGTTTACGCTCGAGAAGGACGACAGCTGCATGTCTGTCGCCGCAGTCACAGGGCTTGATCAGGGAGACATTCGCTCTTTGAACCCTTGGGTCCATCCACTTTGCAACAATCTTCAGGACGGCACCGAGACTCTCGGTCGAGTAATTTGGCCGATGGTATACTGTTCAAAAGGGAGATAACTGTGCTGTAGTTCTGGTCCAGTATCACATCAGCCTTTCCCTTTTTATACAAGCCAACCCTTCAGTTTCGGAGGGTACTTGTACCACCGATCTTGTCCCAGGCCGAACTTACTGTGTCGGTCCAACCAAGGAAGCTTTCGCGACCAGGCCTCAGCCCGTTCCTCCTTTCCATCGCTTCGGATGCTTTGCCCGTGAGGCAGACACCAAGAATCGCACTGTCTTGACTCTCACCCAAGCCGAACACGTCAAGCCCATGTCGATCACAGCTTGTCAATCCTTCTGTTTACAGCGGGGGTGGAGGGTTTGGGGAATACAGAACGGTGACTCGTGTTTCTGTGACAATCAACTGCGTATGGATAGTCAGATCATTGACGATTCCAAGTGCAACATTCACTGCAACGGTAACACTACAAACGTCTGCGGCGATAAGGATGCCATTGAAGTGTTTGGGGATCAGGATATGTTGCGTATTGAGTACGCTAGTCTGGGCTGCTACTCATGGAGTAAGCAAGCCATACGTGGTACTACAGGTGGAGACACTATAGAGTCTCCCGATGAGATGTCTGTCGATGCATGCGCAAGTCTGTGCACAGTGACTAAGAAATCCGACTTCTTTGCTCTCTGGGAGGGCAAACTCTGCACTTGCGGAAGGGAAATGACACCAGGAGCTAAGACGACTAGTATGGATGAATGCAATGTAGCTTGTAGCGGTCAGCTTGGAGATATTTGTGGTGGAAAAGGAGTGGCAGAGGTCTTTACAACCAAGACCAAGAATGTTGTAGCTAGCTAATAACATTAACCTTTCCTTTTCCTTACCGCTTGGCTATTTGGGGTTTCCCCGGTAGGTGTTTTGGTATATCTAAAATGAGGCTTGGCTGTCATGGGCACGATCGGAACGGGCTCTTAGTAGTGAACTCTTGTCGTCACTGTTGACGCTTTTGAGATAAATTAAGCCCTATTGTCATCTCATCTATACAGTAGAGAAAACTTTCGACCTCGGAGGCTCACAACCGAGGCGATATAATAAAAGAATTGGACTGGTCGTTGCAGTTGGGACTTGGCCTCAAAGGAATAAGCGTCGGCCAACCTCACCGTGGCCAATCAAAACGGAGTGTCCTATAAGAACTATTTTCCCAGAAGCTTTAATCAACGGAGGCAATGAAAAGACCTTGCTCAAAACCGATGATAACGATGGCAATTTCTTCGTGAAGAATGATAACGACCATAACGGCTCGTCCAAGGTAGACGACCAGGGCCTGCTAGGAAACCAAGCTCTCGGCCGGCTGCTGTGGGATCATGCTTACATTGGCATTGAGCACATGTAGTTCAGTATGTCATAGATCTTCAAATAATCCGTGACTCCATCGAATGATCCATAGACGTGAATTCAGCATTCGGGACACCTAGTACCGCCCCTACACAAGGGCTACTCACATTCTTTAGGCTCTTGAGGTTGAAATTGCGTTTTTCAATAAAATCGCTGTATTATCTAGTTAATGCTTGCATCACTATTTTATCTTATCTCATTTCTGAATCGTGATCAACTGTTGACAACAACCTCTTGCCCTCGATGTTGCCATATGACCTGTTATCATATTAGACATACGGCTCATGATCCCACTCCTCCAGGTCTTTTGAATGGCAGATCCATAAATTGTTCTCCTGTGTCTGCGCCTTGAGCCACATGTCCCGGAGACTCACGCCCTCACTCTCCCTGCGTGCAGCATAAAACCAAGCTTCGAGTGCAGTGATAGGTACTTTAATCCGACCTTGGTATTTCTCGCCGTTACATATAGTTTCTTGCGAACCGCTATCCCAATCTGCATCATATGCCCAGACCAGGGTTGGCATTTAGTATACTAATACTAATACTAGCCTAGTATTAGTATACTAGTCTTTCTTTCTATACTAACTAATACTATACTAATTAGGATTTTTATATACTAATACTAATACTAATTTTTATAGTATTAGTATTAGTATTACTAATTAGTATTAGTATTAATATTAATATACTAAAAGATAAGAAATAAGCCTTAAAGATAAAAGATAAGATAAAAAATTATCTATTTTTAGCTTATCTTTAAAAGATAAGATAAAATAAAAAGATAAGCCTTTATCTTATCTTATCTTTTAAAGATAAGCTATTTTTAGTATATTTTAAAAACCTTAAGATTTTAAGTAATATTACTATAAATTATAGTTAAAAATAGAACTAAAAAAGTTAATTTCTAATATTTAGCTTTTTAAGGGCTATCTAACTAATATAATATTTAAAATATTTTCTTTATATATTATAAATATATATAAGTATTAAATAATTTTTTAAAATATTTATTTTAAGCTATATAGCTATTTAATAAATAAAATAAGTTAAAGGCCTATCTTACCCTATAGAGGATTATATAAGCAATAGACCTACTTTTTTATTTTTCTATTTTTATTATTAAATAGCTATTTTTATAAAGTAGGTCTAAAATCGCTTATATTACCTAATTAGGCTTAGATTTAAATCTATTTTTAAATTTTAAGAAAAATCCTTATCTTATCTTTTATTTCTTATCTTTTTAGTATTTTTAGTATACTAATACTAATACTAATACTAATTATATTTAAAAAATACTAACTAATACTAATACTAGTTTTTTTAGTAAATACTAATACTAATACTAATTTTTTTTTAAAGAAAAAATACTAAAAAATACTAATTAGTATTAGTATACTAATACTAATACTAAAAAAATTAGTATTTTTTGCCAACTCTGGCCCAGACCCAACTGGGTTCCAAATCCTCATCGTCGGGATCATCAGGTATTAGCTCAATTGGAACGACGATGAATGTATTCTGTAGGATCCCAGGAGACGAGAGAGATTTCCTGTGCTCACGGAAATGTCTGTAAAGTGAATTAGTACGATATGCCGTTCAAGTTCTCTACGCCACTTACTTGCGAAAAGCATCTTCTTCGGTCAGGCCTCCACAGGGAGGCGGAGTAGCCCAATCCTCTGTTTTCAACGCCATTAACTCATCCCGTTTCCCTTGGCAATGAATACTCGACCAAGATTGTTGAGGCATATCCATGATCATGTTCCACGTGTTCTCCCATGTAGGGCCATATTTGTCTTCGACTTCTTGTGATTTGTAATAGGTGAAACCCCATGGTTGCTTGGCGTCCAGGATATGCTGAATCCAGGTTGGTGGCGGGTGGGATACCCGCTTCCAGATCTCGTGCAAAGTGTCGCTAAAGCTGTCCTCAATGTGAGACAATTCCTCGTCAGAGAGTTCCTCAAGCGCAGGGATCATCCACTTGGCATTCCTGCGAGCCAGTTTCATCATATCGTGTCTGGCAACCTGTCTGGCCTGCTCACTCCGGGTGTGTAGCTCTTCTTCTTGGAGCCGTGATGTATACACTTGACACAACGTCGTATGGTTGTCATCAATGTAGAGCAAGTCGCAATAGACCAAGATCCAAGCCTCTTTAGTAATGGCCAGATGAGTACTGCTATCAAAGCTTGCAACACTGTTGATCAAAGACTCGCCACTTCTCCTCAGACCTTTCGTAATTCGTCTCACCATGCTGTTCTCATCATCAGGGTAGCAAGCCCGGCCAAGCAGGGCCTTTTGAAGAGGCGGGTTCTCCTGAATCTGTTCAGGGTCGGTAAGAGCCAGTTCGACAAGATCCCGACCAGCGACTAATTCCTCAAGCCGTTGGATCCATTGGTCTCTTTCAACTAGAGTCTTGACTCGGATCAACTCCTCTTTCGGAAGATGTTGCATACGTTGGCGACGATCCTTGGGCCCAAGATGTAATATACTCCTGTAAAGCTCGAGGTTTGGGTCCATCATCACTGCCATTATATTAAACCTGAAGTTTATTTTCTAACCTTATAACTAACTTATAAACTCAATACTGCTATAACCTTTTAATTTCCCTAAACCTTTGCCCTAGTAGTATTAATATATATATTATTATAAAACCTTTTATAGTCTAGTTAAGCTTTTCTTATATATTAGTATTTTTTAATAAATCTAATAGCTATATATTATACCTAAAAGCCTATTTTAATAAATTACTAGCTATATTTTAAATATAAATATAATTTAGGCCTTATTTTCTTAAAGCTATTTAGCTATTTCTTAGATTTTTTCTTTTAATTTTAATAGCTTTTTTAATGCCTTTTTCTCTTATTAAGTAATTAAAATAATCTTTATAAAAAATCTATTAAAAGTTATTATAAAAGTAATAGTTTTATAATTAAAGAAAATAAGCTAGATAAGAAATATATTATTAAAGTCTTTAAAATCCTATATATAGATTAGCTTTATAATTACCTTAAAGTTATTCTTAAGAGGATTATAAATATAATTAACTTATAAGGTCTTTTTATATATTAATATAGCCTATAATATAATTATAGTTCTATTAGTATAATTATAGATATTAATTTAATTAGTATATTATTAACTAAAAATTAGTTTTATTAAAGATAATATTTTAAAGATTAAAGAGAGGTATTAGTAATATTAAATTAACTTTTTTTAGCTAATAAATTAGAGGTTTTTATATACCTTTAAGGCCAGCTAAATAGTTATCTAGGTTTTTCTCTTTTTAGCCTTATATTATAATAATTAGTTAGATATTTTAATATAAATATCTAAGTTATAAGCTAGAAGTGTTATTTGCCGCTAAGACCTGTAGCTAAGAACTTAATCCGGCCGAGATATGATAGTTCCATTATCACTGCCACATAAAGCGTAAACGGCGAGTTGCAAATGTGAGGGGTTTTGCACTGTGGATTTTTTTTTCTTCTTCCCCAAATTTGCTCTCGAGCGGCGCACGGACCATAGTTGTAGTAGCCCGGCCCGTACGGCGATTTTCAGATGGTGATTTCAACTACAACATATCAGCACATTCGTTGTCATTTATGAGTAATTGAGAAAAACAACCTATATTCTACCTATCATCTCAATTGTATACACACGTTTCATAGATATTCATTCACTAAGCGGGCGATCTATGACATGTATCCAGGCTACTCCAGTATCCTACAGAAGACTCCTCAACCCTGAAGAGACTGCCACTTTATGTTCGCCAGCCTTGTTTCATCCTCAACCTGCTTAATCCGTTCCCTGGAGGTTACCCAAGCACTGTATCGAGACTGTTTAGTTAAATTCGATTCCGAAACTTAATTAAGCTCACTTGATAGAACAAAGAGCTGCATCTTTGCTCCTCGAACATCTCGTCAATGCTCGTGCCATTCCGTATCCCTCTTTTGACTCATTGAAACTTAATGCAGTCTTTTCTTCTGAAAACGCTACATCTCACTGCTTACGTCTGGCTACATCTCGCTATCCGATTCTTCAAGCAGCGGCTGAGCCTCGAGCAGTTCCTTTGCCTTGATACGGAAGCTGCGAAGCACAGCAGCAAGAGATGCCTTCTTCGTAACCCACCCCCAAGGGTAGGTGAGAACATGCTTGGGCCAGGCGAGGCTGTGCGTCCAGCAGGGCTCAAGCGCATTAGCCAGGGCAATGTCTTCACTGGTGATTTGGTCTGCGTAGGGATATGGAATATCTTTGTGCAGCACGTAGAGGAGCTGTAGCTGTCGATCGCGAAGACGGGTGTTCTTTTCAGAGCTGTATGGCATGACTGCGTATTATTCCAGATAAATAAGAAATGTTGTTGGTAGTGTGGTAGGGCGGGGGATTATGTTCCAACGCTCTGCTATTTGTACTTTATATACAATAGAAGGTGTCTATAGGTCTCTGTAGCCATGTGAATATATCACATTTATGTCAAACAGGTAAATTGAAGTAACAGACGTCACAAAGGTAGTTCTTTAACAGAAGTCATTCACTTCATTGATTGAATGAATCTCCTTATTACATGGTGAACTGTGTTTGTTTCACTAACAGGATTCAAATGGAACACCCAATTTCGTTTCTAGTACCATTAACAAAAGGGCTCTTTGATGCAGAGGTCTTTTTGTGTCAATACACAATTGACGAAGCGGTATGGCAGAAGGAACCGTGCCAATTGACCGAAATCACGCAATTATTGAGACAGGCTATTGAAGCGAAGTCTTTGAATGGCAGGACTGGCCACTATCAACTTTTCTCCTCCCCGGGGAATATCATCCCTGACCTTTACCAAACCAGCCAAACTCAACCTCACACAATTACTCTAGCATTTTTAACATTTAAAGACGAATTTTAACGATCTCAAACTTATGCCATTGTCTAATATGTCTCCTTCACAAGGAAAAGAGAAAAGCTCAAGAGGCAGAGCAGAATTTCATTAGAAACTAACCTTGAATCACAGTAGCCCATTATACATAAAATGTGCCTCTAGCTTGTGCCTTCCTATACTCCTCCTATCTCTATAACCCCATTCGCTCCAAGATCATTTTCTTGCCTTGTTCTCGTCCAATCTACAAGAACGGTAGGTCTACCAGAGCTGCCAGATAAATAGATAGCTCCACTCGCTACTTCTTCATCGAGTCAAGGACTTTCTGAATAAACAATTGCTCAATCTTTCGTTCAATGATCCTCGCCAACCCGCACCGCTGTTCTTTTCAACAAGCAACATTCGTCTGCTTCGCTCAAACACTGGGGCGACGACAGGTTGATTGATAACAGACGTTTTCATCCCCAGTAAAAGGTACTTGACCGTGTCCTCTGGCAGTACGTAGATGTAACGAAAGTCATCGGACCAAGGGGAACTCGGGTTAATTAGACTGCAGTATAGTATATGGCCTTGTCGTAAATACTCATGAGTTTGCTTCTCGAAATCCTTGAGCATCGCAACAGTTTTTGTATTAGGGGGGGGATTGTTCCGGATATTCACTGCCAGGTCCCCGGGGCATGGAACGGCAAGGGTATTCATGCGATGGGCCATTTGGAGGATGACATCTTCATCCAGACTTGCTGTACTGGTAGGACGTGCAGGGGCGAATACAAAGAGAAGTATTGTCAAGGTGATGACAAATTTCCAGTAGCGATTGATGGGCTCTCGCCGTGGCGATGCTGGGGATTCATTACTGGTGTCGAGCTCCTCATTAAGGTCAGGTTCAGCTGCGCAAGTACTAAGTCTTCCTGGGGCGGGATGGAGAGTTTCAAAGCTCGTAGGGAGTGGAGACATAGGCTGTTGAGAAATATACGTTGTGCGAGTGTAGATGCAGCCATATGTATAAGGATGCTGAGTCTGTAAAATGGCTGTTTAATATGACTGGAGCAGTTGAACTCTTATGATGGTCAGATTGACAACGAAAGACAACGGGGTAGCAATGCGATTTATGGCTTCAGTTGATCAAATCTTTGATACCGGACTGGAACTTCAATCGGCAGAATCCACAATGTTTGATTAAGTTGAAAGGCCATGTCGTACCTTGGATTAAAGAGGTGAATGATCTATTTTGTGGCTGACATCATTGCCAGGACGGCTAGGCTATTTTTGTCAACCTGGCACAAAGAGCTCTTGGGTGAATCTGGTAATAAAGCCATTGACGGAGTTGCCGCGTGCAGAAGCGACAAAGAGCTCAGCGTCTGGCAAAGACACTGGCCTTATTTGCGTCTGATGCAAAGTTGGAGACATGGAAGAGAGAGGGAGTCTTCATTCAATTAATTGTATGGCTGTTTGATCAACGTGGCTCCAGGTCTTTCATGCCGCGGTGCGTGGAATCTCGATGCTGTAGGACGCAAAAATTGCAGATACCCCATGTCACACTTTAGAACAATCAATCCTGGAGCAAGAGTGTAGTTAAGGTTTTGCCTGACACTCGCCACCGAGATTATGGCATTCGATAAGTATTGCTTGAATACGAAGAGGAACGGCGTAGCATGGCAAATAGTTTACCAATCCAGCCACGAGTATGTTGGTTTGGATTGAGTGCTTGGGATGAACCATGTGAATAGCTGAGAATCGTCGTAGTGGGATGATTATCAACCCGTTCCACGATGATCCGCCCGTGGATGGAGATCATGTGAGAATTTACTCGCATGACATTAATCTTCCATTCTCCGTGGTTCAAGGTTACATCCAGCCACGTTTGTTACCTCTAAAAGGGTCTCGTCAAAACAATTGCATTTCTGTCGATATTTCTTTTTGCAATGTCTGTGCAACAGATCCTCTGACAGTATTGGCTGTCTGGTCTTCAGTCTTCAGGGGGTCTCGCAGCTGATATTATTGACAACGGAAGATTCAGGGACTTCTTGCTATTGTGGTTGCTTTTGTAGAGCTAAGCGAGACCGCCATAATGTGCTGACTACTGTTCCCCCGGCCGTTTCTGATCTATCAATTTTGACGCTCTGTTGCTATCGCACTGTGAACTGCACCAAACTACCGTCTTTCCTGCGTGAAGAAATAAATGTGATTGGCTGATGGCCAAGTTTCAGCAACATACAGTATATGTTATTCTTTAAGTGTACTGTTTGTCAAGCTGAGAACGTGAGGAACACGTTGCCTGTTACGTTGGCGCCTCATACACACTCTTAGTCTATTTTCCTTGACGCTTTCTTGGAACATATTTTGTTCGGTGGCTTGTGTTGATTGAAATAGATTATGCTTCCGTACTTGGTTGCAGAGTTGTTATAACAGCAAGTCCAAAGATAATAGTCCAAAGGTGAGACTTTAGCAACACTATCCGCGGAGTTGCACACAACCGTCATCAATGCTCTTAGCTTAGCTGCAATCAAGATCTCATAAACAAAGACAGTGAGTATTTCTACCTTCTCGCAAATCCGCGCTTTGACCCTGGAAACCTGACCCTGTCAACATCCCTGCAACAGCCCGTCTGCTGCAAGCCACGTCTTCTTTTATTCTGGGACAGCCAATCATAAGCTCAAACATGATTCTGTAAACCACATTTCACCATCTTCAATTGCAAGCCACGCGCATTCAATGGTCACGCCAAGTCCGTCTTGCTCGTGAATTTACATTCTCCAACTGTTACCGAAACTGTTGAGCAAGCCACAAAACACCCATTCCCCCAACCAACATATTCGCTTTTGCCAAGAACCTGGGATACCTGGTAATAGTAAGCTATCTACTGCTCTCTCACGTTTCCCAAGCTTCTAGGGACGTTCCGTGCAGGGAAGCCAGATGGACCAGGGTATAGCATCTGACGTAACGGCTGTCTTTACCCCATGAGCGCGTGTGCTAGTCGTTCCCTCCTTTAAGGTTATCCCATTCCTTCCAGAATCTTGCCCTTTCTAGAAACCGTTGCACTTATACATTCGTCTACTATCAGCTTTCATGCTTGTCTTCCCTCACCCATTCACACGGAGCCTTTACTTATCTTGAAACCCAATTGCTTTTATCCAACACCCAGCTGCTCCCTCTATACTTTCTCTCCTACCATCCACAATGGCATTCCTTCCCCTCATCCCAGGCCTAAACATTTCTATTCTTGTGGACGGTACGATGGCCACAGAGTACACACCCCAACCCTCGTATTTCCCTCCCCTCATTCACGCAAGCAGGCATCAACAAGGCAGAGAGTACAATCAATGCTTCATTGAGTCTCTCGCTGGCTCCTCCCTTGCCATTCGCTTGAAGATCTCGTCTGACTTCAAGTTCCCTCGGGGCAAAACCATTCTCATCATCTACACCTATATCGACGGCAAGCCTTTTGCTGATAGGGTGTTACAAAAGAGCTTCATCTTCAGGGCAACACGTGGTAAAAAAGAATACGTTGAAATCATTTCGGACTGCCACCGCAAACTTCCAGATGGCTCTTCTGAGTCATACAACGCTACCATTCAAGACATCAGACACCCTGGTAAGGCTACCACAACATCCATGCATCACAAGATAACTAACATTGAAGCAGCATTTCAGGCTGTTGATGGTTCTGGGATCAGTGACCCCAACGCCATCAAGGCCTTGGGAAGCATCCAAGTCGCTATCTCGGTATCGAGGGACCGCGGCCCTGGCGTCGTGGCCGACGATGAGTTCAGCGACGACAAGAGAGAGCCTCTCGTAATTAACAACGAGGCATATCATCGCTATGGATCCGGCCAAATGCATGCGACCACGTAAGTTTCTGCTTCGGATGACATGAAGCTCACTAACATGTTGCAGTTACACCAGGACAGCCGAAACACCCGACATAGACTATATTGCTGTTGATGGTGAGAAACACATCGGAAACTTCTTCTTCTACTATCGGTCTATTCGTATGTTACCTACACTACCCATGCAATCGCCTTGCTGACCTTTTGCAGATGCTGAGAATGCTCGGATCAACTTGAATAAGAAATTCAAAGACGACAACGCTGATGAGATGGTCCACCCGCACTCAAACCTTAGTCGGGCACCCAAATGAGTGATGTGCCACAAGACACGTGGGTTTGCCAACAACAGAGTGTGTGCAGTGGTTTGTCGGTATGGTAGGGGAAAATGAAGTTAGATTGAGTTGCAAGGTGTAAGCTTGGGCTTACTGCTAGAGTGGTGGGTCTCCTTGGCTATGTCGGCTACTGGTTTCATTGTTCTGTTTCCTTTTCCTTTTATCTTCTCTTGGAAATCTTCTTTGGTACTTGATAGAATAGATCTCATAACATGTAATAGAGGTTGGGTTTGTCGCAAATCTTACAAATGCGATGATGTGAGCAACAGTGTCAATTATGCAGTGGTACTTGGATTTAGGGAGCTTAGGCGTTGCACGACTGCTCGAATGAACTTAGTATGAAATCAGACAGCACATTATTTCCGCTGGTGCACCTCTCTCTCTCACGTAAATAACATGACGTTGAGTATGGACTGGCAGCACGCGATGATTTCCCTTTGGCCGTATTGTGGATCACTATTCACACCAAGCCATCGTTTGATCAAAGGACTCAAGAAACTTCTTGCTAATTTCGCCAGGATCTCTACACTGGTAGCCTGAGTCAAATTTCTGAACAATCTACGCCCTTAATCTGTCTGTATGAATCTGTATCTATATGTTTCCCCGTCCATAACGCCTGTAAATAGCATAAACCTCCCGTCACCAAGAATCATCAACAAACCAGCTCGACTCCATAGTCTTGGGCGAAAAGAAGGGCGTTGGATTGATAGCCTTCGGGGTCTGTGTCTCTGCCACCTCAATGATGGCCTCCAGTTTCTCATATCTCCCCAAAAGCTCTTTGCACATTCTCATTCTCTCGCTCCATAAGTACCGATCATGCGTCGACGTTGTCATCTCAGCACCCATCATCATCGGTATCGTGATAGGAGCAGCCAACCCCCCAGTCAACAGTGTCAAGACAGCTGCACCAGCACCCAAGCGTGTGCGGTTGAGTTCTTTGTTCCGGCTGGCCTTTTCGACTCTGAGGTTGGAGAATTGATCGAAGAGCTTCTTGCATATCTCGGTTGAGGATGTGCCGACAAGAAGGAAGGCGAAAATGATGGCAAAGTCAATGTCGCTCCAGTAAATGTTGATGTCGTTCCATCCTTCACAAAGGGACTCGAAGCCTGAATTTAGGCGTCAGGAGCATTGCCAAGCCGTGTAGAGGGATTAGTAACTTACATTTGTTGATCTTCTCAATATTGCTGTGCTTCTCCACATGTCCAATGAATTGTACCTTGGAAATGCTTCGAATCCCATCCTCGTCCCATTGTTCCCCTTGAGATGCCGATTGCCCTGGCTGGTGGCTCCAGTAAAGCCCTGCTGTGAACTTTTCCAGGACGGTCTTACGGGAATGCCATATGCCCTTGGGTATCAGACAAAGTGTCATTTGAACCTTGAAGGTGGACGGTGGAAGAATGGTCGGAAGAGATGTTGTCTGTGTATGGTCCCAGGTAATTACTTCCCCAATTTCGACAATGGTGTTTGTTCCGAAATCGATGCCGGCGTCGTCGTTGATGAGTGGTGTTGTGACGAGAATCGCTACCCATTCATCGGGTTTTGGCGCAGTCTTGGCTTTCTTCTCCTCAGAATCTGACGGCTCGACTTCAGGTTGACCTAAAGCATTTGTTAGATTTTAAATCAACTCTGAGCGTCAAACTGACTCACCGCCACTAATCTGTGACAAGGCCCAATTCACCACCACCAAAACCACGGCCCTCACCTCTGAAGACAAATGTCGAAACTTGGTCCTCGCAACTGCCAACTGTCTATTCCCCAGATTCCGCAACTTCTCGAACGGAGGCGTGATCTGTGGGAAGTCGATGGGAACAAAGTACTTGACCATGGCTGGCGCATTGTCCCATTTATCATTGAGCATGATGACCAGATCGAAGCCTTTGGCCGTAAGCCAAGCTAGAAGGGGAATTACGGCTAGATTTCTGTAGAACTGTAGCCATTCTGGACACAGGACGAAGAGTGTTGATGCAACAGAGACGACGACGACGAGTTGTTGCTTTACAACAGCGAGATCATGCCGCCGTTGGAGCGGCGGCCGGGGCGAACTCTCCATCCTCATAGACTTTCAAGAGCGTGTTCGCGATAACTTGGAAGAATTATGTTGAGAAAGGAAGCGGAATATGACAATTTTTGAGGTTGATGCCCGTTGGCATCTCGGGTATCAAATCCAAGCCCCCCCACTATCACCACATGGCGCACTTGGGCTCCAATCATTATCGTCCCCACATCCACTTTCATGCACTCATACGTGTCTGAAGACAACAAGCGAGAATCACGAAGAAGCGGTCAGTTCATCACCACTCGCAGTTTTGGTTACAAATACACGCGACAGTATTTTATCAACGCGTTTCGGGTCCAATAAATATACATTGCGAAAAGTAGATCGGCACTAATAATTCAATGTTTACGGGGTTGTATGGCCTAGATATCGTCGACACGCAATACACTGAGGCCAGCATGCCTTGAAACTTACTTCCTGTTGACCATGCCAGCGTTAAGCTGTGAGATTTCCTGGCAATAAAGGTTTCTCGTATAGGGGGGACTCTAAGTCGAACAAGATAGTGTCTTTGAGTAAATAGGCTTGGCTGCTCAATGGTTCTTGAGCCGTAAGAGGCTGTAAGTATTGCAAGATAATTATATTATATAGCAGCATTATATAAAAAATAATATTATAATATTTTATTATTAGTAATAAAAATCTTACTAAATCTAGCTTAATTGCCTTATAGCTATTTATTAAAAATAATATATTTAAAATTTAATAATCTTTTTATAACTTTAATAAAACTAATTAAAACTTATATATTAATATATTATATATTATAAAGATAATTATTAATTATTAAATATATAATATAAAAATAATAATTAATTAATTAATATATATTATTAAAATATTATATAATATTAAATATTAAATAAGATTTTTTTAAGAAATATTAAAAAATTTAAAAAAAAAATAATTTTTTATTTAAAATTATATTTTAAAAAATAAAATTTTCTATAAGCTTTTTAAATATTATTATTTTTTTAAATAAATAAAAATTAAATAAAAACTTAAAAAAGTTAAATAATACTTTAAGTAATAATTTAATTTTATATTTATATATTAAGGCTTATATTTAGTATTAAGTTATTATATTAAAGGTAGAATTTCTTTTATTATTATATATATACTGTTTAATTACGTAGTTATTAGCTTACTTGCTACACTACCCCGCTTTAATCAATACCTAATTAGTGCCAATCTGCAGTTTTATAGAGTAGTGTAAGGAGCTGACCTGAGGGGTACGGCCTAGCCTGTCCAGCCTCTCTAGCCTATCCAGGCTCAGAGCGCGCTGTACGTAGGGCTTAGTAAATTTAAGCTTTCATGCCTGCAGTAGAGCGTCTTGGAGGCAATGTATCTTTTTTTCTGTGTAAATGTATAGTCTAGCCTCGGTCGGGCAGTTTAAGCGAGCGCAATACTCAGTATTGCATTAAGCGAGCTTTTCAATACAACGCTCCGCGATAACAGTATAGCTCTGGTATTATATGCCATGGCGATTTTTAAAAGACCAGCAGAGACCGCTTTCTTATCCCAGATTGAAATAAAGTAGGTTAATTTGAATAACACTCTCAGTACCGCGAAGCAAGCTCAACGCGCACTTCTCCTAGACGGGCGTACTCTTTGCAGCTTGTAGAAGAAAAAAAGATACACCTGTTAAATATTGATGCTACTGGCTGATATGTAGAGTAACTCAACTACAGATCGCTTGAACTGGGTATAGAATCACTCTCTGAACTTTATATGCATCGCCAACCCTATAGCAGCCAGGCTCGGAATCTTGCTTCCAGGGAGAGATAGGACGCGTAACTGTTATACACCTTGACACAATCTGGCTATATAACGGTACTTGCAAACCTTTACAGACTGCGTGAATCTACCAGACACTATTGCTGATAGAGATATTAAACCTAACATCGTAGGGATCACGATATTGCGTGTAAATGTTCAACCTCCTAGTGCATTAATATCTGAACTGCATTTTTATTTATTTTCCATATTACTAATAGGCCAACCTCGATTTAAACTCATTATAGTCCTCAAGTTATAAAACCGTCCTCTCTCGATTAACCAAATCCCTTGTCTTTGTCTGTGGCATTGGACTTCAATCAATTCTTTGATGAGGGTTATTTTTAGTCTCTCGCAATGGATGCGGAACCATTCCGCAAGCGCGGATATCTGCTGCTCAAAGAACCAGTTGTGTATTAGGGCCATAGCGCAGATAATGCGTCATTGTGTCTGCTCACACCTGAAAATAATATTCCCGATATCGTTCTGTTTTACAATGAGTAAATTAATTATCAAGACTGAAAGAGCCTTGTTTCCTTCAATTGAAGGTGGCGGTCGGTTTGACCGTATTTATCGAGCTAGCTAAATCGTGCAGTTGGCTCAACCTGACCAATCAAAAAGTCTTTGTTCAAAGGCCGCGCTTGTTCATAACAAAGGCTCATGTCAAAGGGCTTTGCTAGATGGTGAACAGCATGTCTGTTCATTCACCGGCCAGTACTTGCTCGAAGATAAAACCCGATTCCACGCAACACAACCTCTGGAAATGAAAACAACCCCTCAGCTTCAATCAACTACTGCATTTCCACCATCAATAGTCCAAACATCACATTTCGCGACACTTCTATCCTCACGCTTGAATACTTCATCAACACTCAAAATGTCACCATTCAAAGACCCAAGCCCCCGCTCAAACGGCAAGAAAGTCAAATCCTATCCCGACTCAGATAAAGTGGATATAGAGGGTTGGTTGTCCACAATTCCGCCATCAGCCCGCACCATGCCCCAGTCTACCCAACACTCCAAGCGTTTCGGCTTCCGAGATCTTCTCTGCGCCATCTGGCTAACCATTGTATCTGTCTTTACCCTCATCAGCGTCTTTAGCAGTGTCGACATCGTGAAGATGCTAGCCTGGAGACACCGCGATGATTTTGTTCTCTCTTTTTCCTTCCAGTTCAGCCAATTGTTCCTGCAGAGTTACTTCAAATTGGCACAGTGGTGGGATTGGGCGAACGATGTGCCGGAAGTGGGATACTGGGGCATTATGGACTTGGGACCGGTCATCTCCCTGTGTATTGTGCCTTGTGCAGTTATCCATGGAGTAGGACGACTCTTTGATTACCTATTTAAGAACTAGGTGGGAATTAACCAGGATAAAGAACGGGGGAGTTTCGAATGGTGTTAGTCTTTTTCTTTTTTTTTTTTTACTGTTTATGTTTGCGAAAAGCGCGTCTTGTTTTATTAAAATACCGGTTTATGATACTGTAATAGAGATCTGAATATTCGGGCTATTTTATTTTGCCCAGTTGAATTGTATTAGAAATGCAAGACTATATATGTTCTTTTAATGCCATTAATCAATCTGACTTTATTTATCTTATCCATCTCATCCTCCCACCGACACAGTCACAAAGGACCCCATCACCAGTGGTAAACAAACTCACAAAATTTGGCAGCGCCTGTGGGTCCATCTTCCGATTTCTGAGGTAGTTAATAGGTCAGGATGCAAAAGGAGGCACTGCAATTGGTTCAATGACTGTCGCCTGGATCCACAAACGCTGCTCAATTTCGTAACTTTGGGTGATCCTTTTGACTCGACCATAACAATTCGATTGAGAATGATGAATGCGCGCTTAACGCTGGCCTCGAAAAAGGCCGGCAATTATCTACCCCAGAGCCGCTTCCAAAACCCCTTCTCATTCACAGCCCTGTCTTGACACCACTTCTCAATCATGGGCTGTCGCCAGTTCGAGAGCCACTCTTCCATCGCGTCATCATAGGGATGTCGGCCCGCCATCAGAGTCCTCCATAGGGCACGGCTGGATCGCAAGCGCACGGTATCGTATCGCCATTCAAGAGGATATCCCTCTTTTCCTGCTCCAGAATTGGAGAGGGGGCAGAGAGTGAAGTAGTAGAGATCATATTCGGTCCAAACGGCGCGGCTGTCGTCTGGGTTGTCTTGGCGGAACTGCTGGAGCTGTCGGCCGAGGAGATACGGATCTGTGTTGCAATTCATGATGATGGCGGATAGTAAGTTGGAAGGTAGAGAATTGTTTGAGGGCTGACATTTTCCATCTTTATTGCTAATTCTTCTGTTCACGAAATACGCGGTGCAGCTTTCTTAATCTCTTGTCAATTGTTCTGTAACAGTGGTATGAATGCCAGACTTGTCGAGCCGTGTTCATTGTACATGGGTCAGCACGGGACATCAAGCCTGCTGTTTAGCCTGGCATTGAAAGCAAAATAAAAAAAGACTGTGGCATACTTGCAGGCTGAATCAGTGACCCTTCCAGTTCGGCAATCTGCCAAGCGCTGTGTTCTCATCCAAATATGCAGAACTCGCCCTCAGTTCTACTTTGTTGATACATCACGCATATTCGAGAGGAGCGGCATCAGGAATAGATCATGATTCAAGTCCATATCTTTATACTACCCAGCGCAACTACTCAAGGCTTCAGCATATTCTCTGCTTGCAAGCGATCTTGCTCAGTTAATTTGAGAATTGATGTATCGAATTCTTGTGCTGGTTGTGGTGACTGTTCTCTCTCAAGCATCAGCTTCTCGCGCTCCTTCTTGCGCTCCTCCAACATTTGCTCTTCAACCTGTTTTTTGTAATAACCTGGTGGTTTTGTTGGGAAATTTCTTTGCAACCAGTTCGGCTCTGATTTCTTGGGCTCTTCCTTGCTTTCTTTCTTTTCGCCTGTCTCAAGTAGTTTCACCATGCCCATCGCGGAGATTGCATAGAGCGTGCTGAAGAGGAGCCATTCGCCCAGGGAATCACCTCCTTTTGGTGCTTTTGGTGGCATTATGATGGTATTTGGAGGAGTCTCTTGGTTCGGTGACTTTAGCGGTCGAGATCAGAGATTTTGGATAGTTTTGCGATGAGGAGCGGAGTCAACGTCTTGTCGAGACTCGCTGTGATTGTGGTGCGTGTTGCTTGATGGTGTGACGATGTGACTGATCAATTGAATGATGAATAGAAGGTGGGGTTTAAGCAAAGCAATTCTGAGACTCGCATGACGGGAAAAGCTCATCACTGGCTCCAAGGAGCGGATCAACTATTCTTCCGATCAGGCGCATAACGTGGGTACAAAAAAGAATCTTTTGTAGAGTTGGCGCTAGATACAGGGCGGAAATAAAAGATCAGATCCACGGCTGTGAAGTGTAGGATAAGCTGGAATTATTTTGTCAGGTAGCCTCATCTTAACAGGCACTTGTGCCCACATTTTCCGCCAAAAAGGAAGGTTATGTCATATGCGTAATTGACTCACCCTGGAGCGAATTGAATTCAGCATTTTGCAACCAACCTCGGCAAGGAAAAGTTCCTGCACAAAACGACCAGTCAGCAGCAATCACGCATGCCTTATTTCTCCTAAATTGCCCAAGCAAATGAACTTTGATTAAGAGCATCAACTTGAGAAACTTATAATAGTTCTTATTTGGCATTTATTTTATATGATTATCTGGCTAGAACATAAATTCAACCGATTCTCGCTATCTTGTACCGTTCAAATAAGGCACGAGGAGCTCGCTCGTGTTCCGTGAGATGATTAGCTCTAAGCTTGCCAACTCCTTAACTGGAGAACGCACTGCAAGTTGTGGATCAGATTATTATTAAATACATAGAATCTTATTGCTATTATGAGGAGGCTATCGACACTTTGACGTAAACATCACTGCCAGATTACTATGTACACTCCCTTTCTCAATACTAGATACACAGAACATTTCTTGGCAAATCAATCCCTTATCCACTCAGCTTCTTGACAACAAAAGTCGTTCCGAGGTTCTGAGTCGCCGCATCATACGGATACTCAAGGTGCTGAGCGTTGATACCGAACCCATGCGTCGTATCACAGACTCCATCGCCCTACTCACGTCAGTCGGTACCTCCCAAAATCGAGCTTCATAAGAACTTACAAAGATGCAAACATCAAGCGTGCGAGAGATCCAGTTCTGAGGAATACCCCCTCCACCAAACGCCTCAAGCCCGTTGACATTCTTCGTCGTCGTTCCTCCATTGTTATCAACATTGCACGCCAACCCGCTCTTATGCAACGGATCGCCAATCAGAAACACTCCCTTGACAGCATCCCCAGCACTCCCCGTCAACTGCGACAGCGCATTCACAGTCGCCGCAGCGCCCTGGGAGTAACCCTCAAGAATGAAGCATTCGCTGGGGTTTGACGCCAAGACGCTATTCACCTCGCGGATGATATCTTGGGTGCCTTGCGCGGAGTTTTGGTCGTAGCCGGCGAGGTACACGGTGTTGTAGATCTTGCCGCCGGGGAGTTGGGATGTGATTTGGGAGTTCATGGTGCGGAAGCCAGCGGAGGGGCCTTGGATTTCGCCGGTGCCGCGGGTGTTGATTATGGTGTAGGATGTGCACTTTGCGGCTCTTGGGTTGGGAGCAGCGGCTGTGCAGCCTGCGAGGGCGAGGAAGGTGATGAACTGTGAAAGCATGGTCAAGCTAGACTTGTTTGTTGTTGAAGGCATGTGATGAATGTTGGGCTGACTTGAAACTGAAGGCTTTGCAGCCTGGGTACTTATACTAAGTTCTCTCTGCTGATATAAGCCCCCAGTTCCAAGTCTCAACTGCGAAAGCACCATCATCTATGATCACTGCTATCATCCACAATCTAAAACAACTCCCTCGCAAGAATCCCCCAAGTTGTATTAGCCTCATCCCCTCCGTCTTTCTACCGCACTTGCTCGGCACACTCATCCGACAGCACGTGGCCGATCCCTCTCGGCACATCTCGTCCTGTTCCATTTCAATGCCGAGATGACTCCATATTTTCCCCTTTTACTTGGGTTGGGAACAATTGTATTGGCTCAGTTACGGGTTCAAGTCTGACCGTTGCGTCGGGACTGACTCGTGTTTCAACTGACTGGCGGTGTCTAACCGAAACAACTCTCGCTAACCGGAAACGTTTGTCGATCATGGCTGTGAATGGGGTTTTGTTCCGGGATCGTCTGTGTCAGGCTCACCGGACATAAAGTCAAAGCGCACCCCAAAAAATGCTTAGCCCGACATTTCATTCCACTCAAGAGTTTCGAATACAGGAGCTTTCTCGGCATTCAGATCAAGTCATTTGAGATACTTTTTTGTTTAATATCGTTACGCTTGCTATGTATCTCTCTAATCTTATGCCTCGGCAGATTCTCTACCTATTATCGTTGATAACCCCCCTGATATACCGTATCGCCGGCTCCGTCTCTGACCAAGAGTACCACGACTGGCGAAAGATAAGCACTGCCTCCTCCCGCGACCCATGGGAATAAATGCTCGGCACGTCATAAGCGTACAGGTTCGGGTTCTCAATGCCCGGCCAGATGTGTCTGTTGTCCTCCTTGACCATCTTGTACAACTGCAGTACCTGGCGTTTAAGCTCAGCAATCAAGTCCTTGTAGTCATCTCTCGCGACAATATCCGCCCGCTGTTGAAGAATGTCGCTCATAGCCTCCCCCTGCAAATAATCATATCTCTCTTCCCCGGTCGCATTGGGTTTCTTCTGCAAAAACGCCTGCAGCGACTCGAGATCCTTCAGTAGACGAATCTTGAGTAGCGTCAAGGCCATTTTGAAGGAAACATTATGGTATAAAGGCTCCTCGATAACAGCCTCGAATGCATCCTCTCCTTGAAGATCAAAGAACGGCAAGCTCATGTCGTGCCAGTCGTAGTTGGAGCCGCCTTTTACTGCGTACCACTTGATGAAATCGTAGGCTTCTTGATCCCTCCCAAGTCGGAGATACAGCGCAGGAATTTGCGAGCGGACGCCAAGGTTGTCGCCTCGACAGAGGCTTAGCATCTCCAGAGATTCACGGAGGGCAATATCGACAGCTTATCCAGTGCGGACATTGAGAATCGCAGTGAGGTAGTCGTGGCGGGCCTGCATGTAGGGACGAGTACTCTTGAAGAACCAGAAAAGGCCCATGATATTGTCGAATGGGTTGCCATCAGTGTCGTCGCTGGGATTGGCGCGTAGCTTGGCTTCTTCCTCGGCGAATTTGTCCTTGGTCTGCTTGATAGGAACGCATTGGACCTTGTGCCTTGGCCGGTCTGTCTTTTGATGAGGCTTGCCGCAGTACTTGACGGTCTGGCAAGCTCCGCAGCGGAGAAGGTTGGGGCTTTGGAAGCCAGCTGGGCAGGGAGAGTGGCTGCAGTGGTTGTAGGGGAGGCCGAGATTCATGCGTGGCATTTTGACCAATTGTGTCTACGATTGAGGCTGTTTCTTTTGGTATCTCAATGCTTGCTCCTTGTATTGTTACGATCGTACATACAGATGAAGGGAGACCTTGAGTGGGGTCACTCCTTTTGCTATGACGGAAGTGTCTGCGCCTGGAATATTGTTGTTCCCTATCCGAACCTACAGTTTCTGTTGACGGCCTGATTTTTTAGAGTGGATGGTGAGTGACCTGTCGTACCCAGGGTAAGCAGGTTCAATTCAGCGCAACAGCACTCGTGCTGTATAATATTCTGGTCTTACTTCGGATAGTAACTCTCGCCATGATGCCATTTGGGCTTTATCTTCTCATGATTGACCTGTAATTGATACTTGTGCTACCTGGACTATTTTCTCAACCTTGGCGAGCTGTACCTTGGATTCACCAGTTTGAACGAAATGTCCTGCGAAACCTTTCTCGTATCGGAGCTGCACTTCCGTGAATGAAGCCTCGAATCCCACAGTTGAAGCCGAAGTGACCTAAGTCATGATCAAGATGTCGTTTACTGTGCCTCACCAACAATCCAGTAAAAACGCGGGGTAACGTTAGCAGAGCGGCATATACGACTGGGGTTCTATGCATACCCTACCGAATTGAGACATCAGCAGATCACGGAACCACCCATTCTGGGGTGATAAACCAGAATCGCTATTGCACTTGGCCAGTTCCCCGCGTAAAGTGTCATTCTCGGAAGGGGACCTGCCTGAAGAGAGCTACAACCCATCATCTGATGGTGTCGATCGCTAACTCCAGGTTTAGTGATTGCAACCTTACGCGGGGCTTTAGCTTTTGCTCGGCGCTCGTGCTAGACTTTCACATGGAACTCGCTTATCGAAGCGCAATTAACTCCATGTCTTTGATTGTTTGGAATAAGCTTAAATACCATAGGATTACCTATAGCCTATTGAAGACAGCTGCTACCTGAACTTTATCGCCAGCGGTTCCTCAATTCTCTCACCACCATGGTAGTTCTTCGAACCTTGGCCGCATTGGGTTTGGCCGTCGGGGCTAATGCTCTCACGTACAACACTTTCGACGGCCCTGGCTTCCCAGCCTGTCAGAACGTCTCAGCTGTTCGTGACGCCACCAGTGTCAAGGACATTCAAGACATTGTTCAAAATGCCATCCAGGCGGGCCAGAGAGTTCGCGCGTCCGGAAAAGCACATATGTGGTACGACACAATGTGTTCTGACGATCCAAATACTGTCATCGTCCGTACAGAGCAGGTCAACAAGATCTATGATCTCGACCTCGACGCTGGCACTGTGATGATCGAGGCTGGCGTGACATTCCTGCAGCTCGCAGATTACCTGCACCAACGCGGTGCATCTGCGGGTTATACGCTTGTCAACTGGAACATCACTCTCGCGGGTTGTGTAGCCATGGGCGCCCACAGATCTTCTATTCGGGAGGACTCTATGGTTGCGGCTGGTGTGTTGGCTCTGGATATCATCGATGGAAACGGAGAGTTGCGACACTTGGAGCGTGATGATAGTGATGAGTGGCTTGCTGCCTCGACATCTCTTGGCCTCCTGGGAGTCATTGTGAGGATGAAGTTCAAGATCTATCCCGACTTCAAGGTCTACGCCGATCAGAAGACTCTCGACGAGGCTGATGTTCTGAACGGGGACATCTACGGTATGATTTCGCCTTATGCCACAGCCAATCTTTGGGTGAGTACTCCCTTATACTTCTTGACCGGAACTAAATGATTGTAGTGGTGGCCTCACAAGAAGAAATTCCACTGGCGGTATTACGACGTCATCCCAACCAACAAGAGCGACCAGGAGGCTTTCCAGAATACTTTCTCAATAACCCAGCTCGAAGCCGGCGCCATCACAGCTCTCTGGAACACCGGGAAAGGCGTCGCCCTCTCTAACCTCCTCGCAGAGGAGATCCTCTTCGGACAATGGGAAAACCCCAACTTTCGTGAGAAGACGACGAATGAGCCCATCACCAAGTGGCCCGTCTATGGCTGGAACTACGACGTTCTCATCGGCGGTCTGTATCCCGACCAAAAACCTGTTTGGGAATACGGAATTCACGGTTATACTCTCGAACTTGCGTTCCCCGTGACCCAAGCCAATGCAATGCTCAAGCGGGTTCGTCAGCTTTTCGATAACGAGGCCAAGAAACTCAAGTTTATGGCGTCGACCTACAGAAGCGGCATCAACATCAAGTTCGGCAGACCCTATTTCGATCTTCTGGGACAGGTGACCTATGGTACCTCCGATGGCGCCGACTGGGATAAAGGTGCTATTATGCTGGACTTCCCATCTTACAAACCAAGTATCGGCGACGGACTGCGATACAACGAACCATTCTGTAAGTTCATACAGTGCATCGGTAGCGAGTGGTCCAGCTGACAGGGTGATAGATCACAAACTTGCGGAGACACTCATTGACGAGTTCCCGTGTCGTCCGCATTGGACCAAGAATACAAGAGAGGTATTTGAGCGCTCTGCTAAGAATATCGACCCTGATGTAAGTTTGGTTTCACATGCATGAGCCCAGGATACTGATATTAGTGTGCAGCATATTGCTCGCTTCAAGGCAGTGCGAGAGAAGTTTGACCCAAATGGTATCTTCCGAAGTGTTGTTGGTGAGGCGATCGGTGTATATTGATGGCTCACTGCGTGGATGAATGCCTCTTTATGTCTGGAGCTTCGGCTTTGATTCTTTTCAGTACCTATTTATGCGCTGAACAACAATGCAGTGATTGGGAATGGTGTTGTCATTCTCTGTTTTAGTTCCATGTAGCAAAAAAGGTAGCTCTTTTGCTCAATCTCGTGTGTCCGTTGCAGGCACTAATTTCGCATGTGCGCCAGGCTTTCTATTAGCTGTTGTCACTCAGTAGTGTTTTTACTCGGTGTTATGTGTTAGATGCAGTTAAGCAACAGATTTAAGTCAAGACCCTGCTGTGGAAACGGAACTACGATTGGTCAGAAGGAAGCTCATCCAAGATGGCCATTATTATCTACGGGCATAACAAATCAACATCACCCTCTTATGTTCATTACCATACTCACAAGGTCACAAATTGATGGGAATTCGAAGTCTTTCAGACAATACATCATTTTTGCCAACTATGGAGTTTCCTAAATACTAGGAGTGCGCTATCGCTGCATAGAGAAAGTCCAAAGTAGTGTATCCTATTCCTGTACGTTGCCGTCTGAATTCTCTAATACTTTTGTCTCGCAAAAACAAATGCCGAATGTAGTCTCATACCTCCCATGTGCGGCAACCGACTTTGGGAGTTTAGTAGGTGATTCCCTCCTTGGAGTTGATGTAGACGACCTTGGGGGGAGGAACGCCGTTGAAGGAAGTCGAGTAGTCGGGCCCATAGGCAGCAGGACCATAGACCCAGACGAGATGATCCGGAGCAAGGACATCGGGAAGATCAACAGTCTTCTCCTTGCCGTTGGCGTCCTTTCCAAGGATGATGTCGGAGCTGTCACAGCTGGCACCATACAGAACACAGGCCTTGGTCTTCTCAGAAGGGGAAGAGGTGTGCCACTCGAAGGAAATCTTGTTGGCCTCGTTCAGACCGTGGAGAGTGCCGACGGAGAGAAAGACACGAGACACAGAAGCACCAGCGGTATGCTTGGAGACGTTGATGACATGGGTCTGAAGCCATCCAGCCTTGGAGATAAAAGCGCGTCCGGGTTCGGTCATCATGATCAGCTTGACAGGCCAGTCCGCAAAGACGGAGGAGAAGATGTCGATAGTAGGTTTGTTGTACTCGACGAAAGAGGGAGCAGTCTTGGTCGAGATACCAGCCCATCCTCCACCAATGTTGGCCAGAGTCATGGTGATGCCGAGTTCTGTCTTGACACGATCAAAGACGCCACGGAAGAGCTGGGCGAACTGAACGAAAGCGTCGATAGCGAGGTTCTGGGTACCGGGATGACCAGAGAGACCGATAAAAGTCAGACCATGAGCCTGAGCTTCCTCGATGATAGTGAATGCCATCTCAGGATCGACACCGAACTTGGCAGAGAAGGGCTTGTCGGAACCCTTTCCAGAAGAGACAAGACGACAGAAGGGCTTGATGTCAGCGAGGATAGTGGCAACATCACAACCCTTACGCTTAGCAACACGACCCGCTGCGTCAAGCATACGATGGACCTGCGAGGTGCTATCAACAGCATAGTATTGAATGCCAACTTCAATACCCCACTCAAGCTCATTGGTAGGAAGATTGCAGTTTCCAAGTGAGATACGAGCGGGATTGATGCCTCGGTCGACAAGGGGTTTGGCTTCACCCTTGGAAGCACAGTCGAAACCACATCGAAGCTGGTCGTACACGTCAGTGACGGGCTTAGCAGCGCAGGCCTTGACGGCGCCGAAGTGGACGACGTCGATGTTGGCGGTGGATGGCATGGAAGCCATGAAGTCGCGGACGGTGTCTTTGACGGTTGCGACATCGATGACGAAGAGGGGCTTTTCGCGGTCTTCGAGGGAAAGGGCGTTGTGTTTGTTGAAGGTATCTTGAATGCCCGGGGACATCTTGGAAGGGTAGATGATGGGTGTGGAGGAAGCCATGATGGGCAGCAGGATGGGATGAAAGGTTGACTGATCTTTGGTAAAGAGTAGTATTGAGAGGTTCTTGATAGTGAGTTGAATGGGGTTTCTCGGATGAAGGTTGTTTGACAAGATGTTTGAATCGAAGAGTTCTTGTCCTGGGTCAAAACATTATATACGGGAGTGGAACATGTTTGCAGTCTCTTGTTCAATAGCACTGGCAGATTCGTTGTTCCAGTGGCACTTCACCCTGTTCGGTGCTTCTGGCTCAAAGGGTATACCAGAACGCGGTCTGGCAGTGCCATTGCAGACTGTTCGGTCCACCAACCGTTGAGACCTGCGTGCATGTGTTCATAACTCGTTCTCCGTTGTTCCCAGTGCCTTTGTTCTGACCTTAATTCCACCGACCAGCTGCACGCAGTCACGTCTACAAATCTACGACAGAACTAAAACCATGTTCATGTAACTGACAGGAACACACCAAGATTATAAGTATCAAAGAAACACCACAACCTTGGTTACAGCCCTCATGCACAGTTGCAACTCATCCTCAGCACAAACCCTCAAAAACAAGACAGTCATCTCACCTCCGAACCCTGCAACTTTCAGCCGCTGCGATGGAGCTACCTAGAAGTCTCGACGCCTACAGAGAAGACAATCTCATCATCCAGGACTATGACGGCATTTTTGCAGTCCCTCGCCCACTTCCACCTCTCTCAACTGACACGCTCGTCAAATGTATTTTCGACGCCTACCGAAACAGTGTCAAGGTGCGCCTCATGGCTCTGACAGACATTACCCCTTGTCTCTGTGCAGTTGCTCCGATTGAGAAAGTTGAAGCTGGTATGGTGGCCATGGTTGTTACATCGGAAGTGGAGTACTACAAATTGCTACGGAGCAATCCTGAAGACGGCCAGCCGCGATCAGCCTCGTTGTCGATCTTTTCAATGTACAAGGATTCATTTGACTTGATCGAGAAGGCTGGGACTGTTATTCTGGCCTGGAGATTCTATGGAGTTGAAGACTCCCCGTTCCTTGATCGTCAGGGTAAGGTGCTCCCCCTCAGAGCTAACACTCACCCAGACCTGTCTTATCCATCCCCGAAGTCTGGCCGCCCTTCTTCGATCTCACTTAGTGAGCACAACGATGCAGCCGAAATCAAGACTCTCAGGATTGAGTTAGGTCAAGCAAGAGCCGAGGCGCTCAACAGCAGGATTCTGAAGGAATACATGCAGGCGAAGTGGTTAACAACCATTTACGAGTGCGAAGACCAAGTAACAGAGCGACGTACCACCGAGCTGGTCAAGAAGTGCATTGTGAAGAGATTTGAACAGGCGCAGAAGAAATACGGGAAGCCGCGCAAGATTGTCCGTTTGGCCACCGAGAGGCATGTTGATGCTATGGCGGAAAAGATGACCGAGGATAAGCATGAGGAAGCGACGAGACCGTTTACAAAGCACGACTACGAGGTTTTTGTTCAGACTTTGTTTGTGGCTGTGAATGCGATTCTGAAGGATGAGGAGAAAGGAAACTAAGTGTTTAGCTCACAGAACAGTTAAGGAGATACTGGGGGCTTGGGGATAAGACAGTATGGTTATTTGGTAGCTGGCCTATTATCAGAAATTGTCATTGTAGCTTGTGAGAATGTTATTGTTTGAGAATTGGTGTGTTCTACTTATATAGCTAGCGTACAGGGTGATATTACTGACAAATAAATCATTAAGTTAGCGCAGAAAAAAGGGAATCCCATTTATTCATTTTTTACGACCCAACTTATTCCTCTCCACGTCTTCATCTCCTGAACCCTTAACGCATAACAGGATGGACATGATTTCAGACGCAACAGTGCCGCCGCCATAGAGCGTCCTCGAATTCACTTTTAGTACCAAAGATACAGACACCGAGTTTATAGTAATATGCAACTACCGCCAGTTCATCATTCACGCCTCTGCAGGCAGCTTCTCCCAGTCCCCGACCTTGAAGAATAAATACTTGTTCTTTTTGAAAGTTGCTAATAACTATGAGCTTGATGGGTACACACTCGAAGACTTTTACGACTAGATCATCGAGCCACTTTTACCTACATTCAGACAGGTTCCAGAGATCACTGCACCTTTGACACTGCAACACTTTCTCTTCCCTGAGACGCGCAGATATGATATCCGAGGGGAGGGAGATAAGCTAATCGTTGTTCCATCTAGCGAAAGCAGTGAGATGAACCCCATTTTTGGTATCCAATTGCCAGAAGAGAGTTACACGCCTTGGGTTTGGTATAATCCTAAGGACATCCAATTGCCCGAGAAGAGGAATACTCACGGGCCACCATCATACAAACCATCTAGAGTTCTGTTGAAGGACGAAAAGAGCGCCTTCTTTAAGCCAATAAGACACGGAGACGAGAAGTCGTTTATCAACGAGCTTGAAAGACACAGCAGCATACGCGACGCCCAGCTAGACGAGTCGCTTCGAATCTCACGCCTCATTGGCTTAGCCCGAGATGACACCGGCCGAGTCTTCGGCTTGCTCTTGAATTACATCGACTGTCGTCATAGAACCTTGCGCTGTGCAGAAAATCCGGGTACATCGAGGGAGCTTAAGCATACATGGGCCCAGCAGGTCAACGATACCCTCCAGCAACTGCATATTGCAGGTCTCATCTGGGGTGATGCGAAGCCCGATAATATACTTGTCGACCAAAAGAACAACGCATGGTTGGTTGACTTTGGTGGAGGGTACACAAATGGCTGGGTGTCTAAGGATCTATCGGGAACTGTGGAGGGTGATTTACAGGGGTTAAAGAAGATTAAAGAGTTCTTACTCCATAGAAGTCTGTAAGTAGCAGAGTGAAGTCAGATATGGGACTGTAGTCTTAGTATGCCAATTAGATAAGATCCGGTGGTAGCCGATTAGCACCCAATATTATCCAGAAATCGGAGACAGACAGACAAGGAGCCAACCCACTCACACACATGTCTACTCACCTCATCCTATTCTTGGTTTTCCTGATAATAAATCACTCCTCGGGTTCAGTTAGATAAGCTCGAAGTCGGAAGGTCATGGTTCGCGAATGCGGGGTTAGAGACTCCAACAATTAATTGGTCGAGCGACTTATCAGCACTAACCACAATGCGACTCTAACAATCCCATCGCTGACAACTGCTGCCTTAATAAACATCCGCAAGCTCCGAACTTTTATGCTGATAATACAAAAACGCCATATTCATCTTAAAAAAAGTCAAGGTAAGCGCATAAGTTTCACTCAAACCACGACACAATGCCGCCCGTTGAACGCAGCTGGATCACCTTATTCGTCGACCGCATCTTCGGGTGGTAGTCTGGCCTCCCCAAAGAAACAAGCAGCTACACCACCGAATTCATCCAGATCCCAATCAACAATGTAAAACTCGCTGCAAATCTCTATCAGCCAACCATCCCCCCTCTCGGCACAATTCTCATCCGCACATCCTACGGCATCGCACCGCTCATGGCTCTCTCAAACGCACGTATATTCGCTTCACGAGGCTATCAAGTACTCCTGGCCGCCTGCAGAGGCACGGATCCCTCCAACGGTCAGGAACTCGTCCCTGCGGTTCACAAAGCACAAGATGGTCTTGCAACTGTCGCTTAGATGCGTGAACAGCCTTAGTATACTGGCTCGTTTGCTACGTATAGAGGATCGTACCTTGGACATACGCAGTAGGCTATTCTGACGGATCCACCGCCGGATATAAAAGCTGCTGTTATTAGTACTGGCCCGGTCGACTTTAGTGCTTTCACCTGGGGCACTGGGGCGATAGAAACTCATATAATTGCCTGGGCGGCGTTGATAACTGCTCCGAAGCGGGGTATCACTCCTGGCTTGCCGTACATCAGAAAATTGCCCCAAGTACTACAGCCTGTATATGACTCTCTGCCTGTGATAGACGGTATAAAGGGCCATTTAAAGAATAAGGAGCCAGCGTGGTTAGAAGAATTAATCAGTCAAAGTAACACATCCACTGCGTTTTAGTCAAGGGCTAA
Organism: Fusarium sacchari; assembly: GCA_017165645.1. Taxonomy (NCBI): domain Eukaryota; kingdom Fungi; phylum Ascomycota; class Sordariomycetes; order Hypocreales; family Nectriaceae; genus Fusarium; species Fusarium sacchari. The sequence continues at coordinate 216,821 of JADANP010000010.1, forward strand.
TCAGAGTATTGCCCTACAAAAGGTGAAGATTCCCATCTTGCAATCTACAGGCTGGAACGATAGCGTTTTGCCGATGGTTTTGAACCAGCATAAGCTTCTGGTTAAACAAGGAGCACCAGCCTTTCTGACCATTAGTCCATGGTCACATCTTGGCTCACAACAAGGTCCAACATTAATTAAGGGTTTAAAGTTCTTTAATCACTATCTCGCTGGTCGCGGCGCAGCTCCTAGAGCATCAACATATCGAATCTTCATTACAGGCTCGAATGAATGGCGAGATCTGGCCACCAGGCCTCCGCGTACTTCATCCATACAAAACTTCTACTTATCGCAAAAAACCCTAAGTAAGGAACAGCCTGAGCTTGCATCAAGCTCGACCTTGACATTCAACCCCAACGACGCAACTCCTCCTATCGGTATGCCTCGACCTTTCGACAATATCCAGCCTACGAACTACAATAACACCGAACTCACGAAACGCTCCGATATCGCCGTATTCAATACCGCAACTCTCGAGACAGATTTGGAAGTCTACGGCAAGCCTATCATCAAGCTTCATCACACAACTGATAATCCACACGCGGATATTCTAGTTCGCCTTAGCGAAGTAAATAACAGGGGAAAGTCTACACATATAAGTGATGCTTATAAGCGCCTAGATCCTGCAAGAGGTCCTGAGACGCTAAGTCTTGCGTTGGTAGACTGCGCGCATGTTTTCCGCAAGGGGAACAAGATCCGTGTAATCATGGCTGGTAGTACACATCCAGCCTATTTGCGCAATCTGGGAACGGGGGAGAATCAGGCATATAGGACAAGGACTGAACCGGCAGTTCATACAATTCATCATTCTAAGGAGGCTGTGTCGAGACTGGTTTTGCCTGTCACGGCTTAAAGATACCCCTGGATTTAGTCCGGCTAGTTGCGTCCGTCATATTAGTGAAGCTGCAGGAGAGGAGCAGGTCAAGCAGAGTACCTCTTCCCAGACGAACAGCAGATGATTGGGATACTAGACGATAGTATATTCATGTAATTGTACGATCTGATCAATCAGAATACTCTCCACAATACAAACCTTTAAAGATGGGAGGAGTCAGTTGCACGCTGCCGGATGAATGTTGCCTGTTTGTGTTTATCTAAAATGTCCCTATTGGTGTTTGATGAGGGCGTCTATCATTCAAACTTTTGAGCCCTTGTATGCTGTAATCATAAAGGAGGTATAGGTCAGTGACTTCAGGTCGTAGTCATAAGCATCAGTAACAACACCAAGAAGTTACAAGTCACTTACCATAAATCCCTACCAAAACCAACCGAGTTAATTACTAAAATTCTGTACGGATGCAGATTTCATAGACGTGGAGCATGGTTGCCACGACTTCTTCTTCCAACCGTACGAACCAGGGGAAAGGTCTTAGCGCAAGTATCACATCTTGAACTTATTATCAGTTCCTGAAGTTTCATCCCACGGCAACTATTATATCTTAGCCAGATTAAGCTCTTAGCTATAGGTCTTAGCAGTAAATAATACTTCTAGCTTATAACTTAAATATTATATTAAAATATTTAATTAATTATTATAATATAAAACTAAAAAAAAAAAACTTAAATAATAACTTTTTAATTAATTTTAAAAATATATAAAAACCTTTATTTTATTAAATAAAAAAAAATAATTTAATATTATAAATATTTTTAATTTTTAAAATATTATTTTTAATAAAATTAATTTTTAATTAATAATATTTAAATTAAATTTATATTTAAAATTATATTAAAATTATTATAATATTTTAAATTATATTATATATATAAAAAAACCTTATAAATTAATTATATTTATAATTTTTTTTTAAAAATAACTTTAAAATAATTAAAAAATTAATTTATTTATAAAATTTTTATATAATTATTTAAAAATATAATTTTTATTTAATTTATTTTTTTTTAATTATAAAATTATTATTTTTATAATAATTTTTTTAAAAATTTTTTATAAAAATTATTTTAATTATTTAATAAAAAAAATATTAAAAAAGCTATTAAAATTAAATTTTTTTTTAAAAAATAATTAAATAATTAATTTAAAAAAATAAAATTTAAATTATATTTATATTTAAAATATAATTAATAATTTATTAAAATAGGCTTTTTATAAATATAATATATAATTATTAAATTTATTAAAAAATATTAATATATAAAAAAAGCTTAATTAAATTATAAAAAGTTTTATAATAATATATATATTAATACTATTAAGTTAAAATAAAGGTTTAAAGAAATTAAAAGGTAATAATAGTATTAAGTTTATAAGTTAATTATAAGGTTAAAAAATATACTTTAGGTTTAATATAATAATCCTATAGTAACTAGCAGTATCTTTATTATAATAGAGCCTTTAAATTAAAAAGATTTATATAGAATACTAGTTTCTAGGCTTCTTTTTTTCTGTTGTTATCAGTTGAATATGTGGATCTGATGCCGTGGTAATTGTAGATGTTTGTTGCGGGGAAGCTTTGGTGGTGAGTCTAACAGGGATTCCAAAACGAGAACATCGCAAGCAAAAGCCAAGAGTGAAATAGTCCACCCACTACAGAGGATATGCCATCTGGCGCGGACCTTGCGGAGGTATTAACGATAAAAGGTATCTTCTCGATGTTAGAAGTCAAGCAGAATTCACCCTGCTATCAGTATGTTGGCTTGTACCTTCAGGCCATTTGTTTCATCCCTATCGCTCCCTCACCGGGCGTTATGCCAAGTTGGACTCCCGTCCGCTTCTGTCATTGTATGCCAGTATTTGGCTGGAAATTTGAACAGTAAGGCAAGTGGAAAGACTATACATCTCAATGAACAAGATGCCAGGAACAGCAAGCAATATCACAGGACTGACGTTTTTAAGGACACAAAATTTATTCACACAGAGCAGATTTATCACTCTTAGCAGCACATACTTTATTTTTAAGATAAGTGTTGATAGAAGGGTAGTAGGGGGTAAACATAAAGTGAGTTGTTGACAAAAGAGTTGAGTGTTGGGCTGATGAGAAGGAAAGAAGAGAGAGGAGAAATCTGGAAGCGCGGACTCGAATAAAAGGGAGGCATTTCGAGCTGCCACTGTCAACTGCAGATGGATAGATCACTGGCAGAGGAGACAGTGGCCGCGATTCTGACAAGATCAACAGACGCTGGCACCGCCAGACAGTTGTGGTGAGCATAGGAAAGAACAAATGTTGACGTGAGCCTTGGTAGGATGGCAGCACCGGCCAACAATGCGTGTACACAGACAACCCGTGACAGCTGGGCTTGCCCTTGGTTGTTGATGGTGGTAATGGTAGCTAGCCTCAAGCTTCTCAGTACGAATATTGGACAGCCGATTAACAGACTTTCATAAAATGCTTCCCGACTCTTCGCAAGTATCATGAATGTAGCGAAAAAGGGGTCCACGATCAACGGCCACGTGAATATCTGTATGATGACACCTGAAATTAACTACTGTAAGGCTCATTCGAAACTCTCTGCTTCTACACTCTGGTGAGTAGTTTTCTCAATATCTTGACGCAAGATCCAAAAACTTCACTTTGAACAAGAGAGTTGATCCCAAGATATTGGTTCGAGTAATATTAGCGAGCCCGATATAATATCAAAGGCTGTAGGTCAGTGAAACAACCAGCACATCCATACTTGGGTCAGGTAGGCCAGGTCATGTGCCGAGACTTGAGGTTTGACAAAAGCGAATCACCAGTCCACAGTGATTCGCTTCTTTGATCCATCGTGATTCATGCTCGCCTTGTCCCACGTCAGGTTCTCCGTCACTGAACCCCCCAAAATCTCCACCACTTATCGTTATCAACAGCAAGGGGTAGTCTCTTTGCAAGTGAACTTCCTCGTGTTGCTTCACTTCAACGATGAGAATCTTGTGACTGATCAACAAGTGAGTCAACGCTCTGCGCATCACACCCAAGCAAGAAAACGCCTATATAAAGCACTACCGCTCCCGCAATCTCCCTCTACTAACACAAACTCGACCACAATCTTACACACCCAAGCTTCTAACACTTCAAACACAAAACAAACTTCAACACCAACATCTTACAACATCTTACAACATCTTACAACATGTCTCAACCTCAACCTAAGCCCCGTCCCAAGCCTCGACCACGACCTCCTCTGGCTCCGGATCGTTCTGAGTCCCAGCCACACTCTCAGCCGCGACCAACGCCTAAGCCAAGACCCCGGCCTTTACCTTTGCCCAAGCCACAAGGCAATTGAGTGACTATGGGAAAAGCAGCATGTTACCTATACCGGATGATGGTGAGGAATGTGGTACATCTAGGGGGATGAAAACGGCTTGGTGACCTTGGAAATATCTATAGTTAGGAATTAATAATGCACCCAAATTGAGAACTCGAGTTTCTCGAGTGGATGAAGAAGTTTCGAATAACCCACTGGAGAGTCTCACCTAAGTCAAGAGAGCTATGAGACTTGGAATTAGTGAAGTGCAATGACGAAAATGAAGCGATAGCTCTATTTCGAAGACAGCGAGAGATTTAAGTGAACATGAGCACCCATTGCATGTTCACTTCGCATACTGAACCACTACGAGATCCGCTTGTTACATTGTCATTCCCGTATCTACCCCTACCCAGTGAGTTAATTTGAAGTTAATCTACCCTTCTTACAATGATATATGGTACCTCATGCAGCTGGTAAATAAAGACCCTAAGGTCCCTTACGAAGGAAACTCACCTGCATCGCCTTTGTTGATGAGTTTGCTCAGGTGGTGCAATCTATGTTATATGTTTCTTGCTATGGAAGGCTTTCCTGAAAGTCATTTGTCTCTGGTAACAGTCCAGAGGAACCTGACTTAGGTGAGTATCCTTCAGGCAAGCTGCTTATGGTTCCGCCAGACAAAGACTACCATATATGCCCACATTGCACAGGACCGAGAGTTTTGTAATCAATACGTCGACGGAATAAGTCCCGCTCGTGGTTCAAATTTTGTTACAGTTTTATGTTGGAAAGAAGTCACGATAAACAATTTATTAGATCTGGAATGCCGGTAACCCGAAAGTACTATCTAAGAGCAAGAAGGCTTTATTGGAGGGGGGGTGTACAGCACTTCATATCACGGTATCCACCAAGTAGCGACCCACGAGTAACAAGCCAATTTGTGTGTTATACTACCTCCTTTTGCTTGTCTTGACTGTATCCTAGTCCTGATAAGAACCGTGTCCGGTAGTGGCCAAGTTCCTGGCTTGCAATCCAACTCTAGCCTACTCTCGGTTATATCCCTTTATATACCTCTTAATCTCTTTACCTTATAATGCCCTAGGGCTTATAGTAAGATATAATAGTTATTATAAAAGCTTATAGGTAAAAGCTTATATTAAGGCAAAAAATACTATATTTTTATTTATTATCTATATTTATATATTATAACTAAAACAGGATATAGCGCTTATATTATATATACCTTATTAATTTTTACTAATTATAAACTAACTTATATTATATTAAGGAAGACTTACTATAAGCTGCCCTATTAACTTATAATAAATTTATAATTTAACTTATAAACTTACTATAAGTCTAACTTACTTAATTATAAGCCTCTATAGTATATATATATATTTATTTAATACTAAATAAAACTTAGTTTATTAATTATTAATAAAACTTTTTTATATTAATTAAGCTTAATATATATTAAATCTATTATTAAGAGATATAATACTTTAATAATTACTTAATATTATACTTTATATAATTTGCTAATAATAAACCTAAATATAGCTTAATTTAATATAATTAAACCTAATTATTATATATTAATAGCTTTTATTTAAATTATATTATATAATATTAAGTAATATTAATATAATAGTTATTTAAGTTAACCTTACCTAATAATATATTATATTTAATACTTATATTAACCTTATAACCTAAGATATAAATATAAAAAATAATTTTAATAGTAATATTAACTTTAATATTAAATAGCTATATTAATAGATAATTAATATAATTATTAAAATAAATAATTTTAAATAAGCCCTTATTAAAGTAATTACTTTTTAGGTATAATAAGCTATAAATTACTAAACTATAATCTAAGAGATATATTAACTTACTATAATTACTATAAGTAAAAAAAAAGTAAATAAGATATTTAAACTTAATATATTTAAATTATTTAATAATAATTTAATAAAATTAGTTATATCTTTTATTTAATATTAAGCCTTTATAAGTTACTTTTTAAACTAATTTAATAAGAATAATAATAAAGTTATATATACTTTAAAATAACTTAAAGGCAATATAGTTTAGTAATTTTAATTTATATTAAAAGAAATAATTACTAAACCTAAATATAAACTATAACTTTAGATATTTTAAATTTATAAAAATTATTTAATATTTAAAGAAATTTTATAATAAGCTTTTAAATTAGTAAATAAAAAAAAATAAGTAAAATAAAAAATTAAGATATTTAAGTAAATTAAATTAGCTTTTAAGTATAAAATTAAGTTTTTTTAACTTACTATAAAATTAAAATAAAATTAAAAACTCTTTATATTATTATTTTTTAATAAATTTAAAGAAACTATTTAAATAAAACTTTATAAGGAAATAAAACTTAAAATATTAATTAATTATATTAAATAAGCTATTAAAATTAATAATATATAATTTTAGTAAAAAATTTATTATAATAAAAATAATTAAAGATAATTAAGTAATAAACTATAATATAATATTAATTAAAGTAAATAATAAAATAATAATATATTTTATAATATAAAATTAAGACTAATAACTATTAAAATAATAACTAGAAATAAATTAAAAATTATTTATTAAAACTATAATAAAAAAGGTTATAAAGACCTTAAATATAAAAACCTTATTAAAACTAATTAAAAGTATAAATTAATATCTTATATTTTAAAAAGTAAAAAGGTAAATATTATTAAAAAAAATAAAGATAATAATAAACTATAAATAGCTATTTAAACTATTAATATAATCTAATTTAAATATAATAAGTTAGGATTACCTAACTTTACTTAAATATATAACTTATTTTTAAGTAAAAAAGAAATACTTAATAAATATTATTTAAATATTTTTAAAAAATAAAAAACTAATTTTAAGGTATATTATACTAATAATAGAGATTTTATATTAAAATAGCCTAAAAAAATAGAAAATAAAAATAAATAAAAATAAAAAAAAATTATATTATAAAAAAAAAGAAAATAAGATAATTTATCTAGAATAGATACCAGTATCTAAATAAGAAATATTACCTATTAAAAGAAAAACTATTATTATAATTAGGAAAAAAAAAGAAATTAACTTTAATTTAAATAATAAATCTAATATTAATTTAATTTCTAATAAAAATATAAATAAAGTATTATTATAAATATTTAATAAAATAAAAATATTTTTTAAAGTAAAAAAAAATACTATTTAATATAATCCTTATTTAATAATAAATAATATTTTTATTAAAATTATAATAAAATAACCTAATTAATATTATAATAACTTAAACTATATATTAGCCTTAAAAGTTATTTAAGACTTTAAAGCTAAGAAAATTAAAAAAAAAGTAAACTAAACTATTTAAAATATAAAATATATATTATAATTTAATAAATTTAAAAACTAAGTTTAATATAATAAAGCACTTAAATATATAAAACTTATTAAAGAAAGGGCAATAATAAAATAAAATAATATTATTTATATTTAATTATATATAAAAAATAAAGTAAAAAATCTAATAATACCTAAAAAAAAGATTTAAATTAAAAAAGACCCTTAAAGATACTTAAAATACTTAAATTATTAGTAAATATTTTAAATATTATATATATAATATTACTATTTATAGTATTAATAAAAAAAGAAAATAAATAATTACTTTTTAATATAAATTAGAAAATATAAAAAATAAAAACCTTATTTAATTATTAATACCTTAGAATATTAAGTTATTAAAAAATATAAAAAGATTTAAGTAATTAAGTTTATAGTATATATTAAAATATAAAAATAAGCCTTAAATTATATTTAAAACTTTAAATAAATTATAAAATAAAAGAAATATATTTAAAATAAATAAAATAAAAAAAAGAAAAACCTAAATAAGAATATCTATAAAGCTATTATAAAAGTAAATAGGCTAAAAAAAGAATAAAATAATACCTTTAAAATAAATTAAATAGATAAAATACTATAATACAATAATAAAATAAAATAATTAATATAAAAAGTAAAAGTAAAATATTAATATAAACTAGCTATATAATATAACTGCCTTAATAATATTAATTACTATAAAAGTAAATATAATTATAATTACCTATAAGGAAAAAAAACCTATTATTTATAATAAAATGCTAGATAAGTAAAAGAATAATAAAAAATAGACTTTCTATAAAAGCTTTATAAATTATAATTAATAAATAATAATAAATATATCTAAACTTAAAAGTTAAAATTAAAAGTAAGTAATTAAATATACTTATAAATAATAAAGCTATTATAAATCTTATTTCTTTTAAAATAGTTAATAAGCTAAGGCTATTATAAAAAGATAAAAAAAAACCTTATATAATATAAAGTAAAGAAAGAAATGCTTATACTTATAAAAATAAAAATATTACTTAAAAGATTAATTATTTAAAGGTATTTATTAATAAAAAGAATTAAGGTATTAACTTTAATATTATATTTACTTAGAAATATAATTTAATACTTAAATACCTATAGCTAATATACTATAACTTATAATTTAACTAAAAAACTAACTAAATAACTTATAAAGATTACCTTTTAAATAATAAAATTAATTTAAATAATAATAATAAGAAATCTTAAACTTTAATTAAAGAAAGTAATAAAAATTAAAGTAATAAAATATTACCTATTTTAAAAGAAATATAATATAAATTTTATAAAGACAGAAATAAATATATTAAATAAATAATAGTAACTTTTAAAAAAGTAATTTAAATAATTAAATTATAATCTCTAAAAGATAAAATAAATTATTAAAAAAAAATTTAATAAATAACTTAAAAATATATCTATTTAATATTATATTTATAAAAAACTTTTTATTAAAAAGCTTAAAATAAAACTTTTATAATATTTATAATAAAATATTAAAATAATTTTAAAAAATAGTAAAAACCTAAAAATTTTTTAAATTTATAATTTAACTTAAATAGAACTTATAATACTAAAAAAATAGTTAGAAAATATATTTAAAAAAAGATATATTTAAACCTTAAAATCCTTAATAAAATATCTTATTATATTTATTTTAAAACTAAATTTAAATAAATTAAAATTAATTATAAATTACTAATAACTTAATAAAATTATAGAAAAGGATAAAATATTACTACTTTTTATTATTAAACTTAAGGATAGATTATTTAAAAAGAAAGTCTTTATATAATGGTTGGGGTTTCTAAACAAGTAAACTAGTCTATACTAGATTTATATTTACAGAATGCATAGGGCGTTATACTAAGTACATTAGGTTATCATATCTCTTAATAGTTAATAGTATATATTAGGCTTATTAAGGTAAAGAAGTCTTATTAATAGCTAGTAAGCTAAGTTCTATTTACTGCTAAATAAATATATATATATACTAAATACCTTTTAGGGTAATTAGTAAGATTATTATAGGATTAGTAATAATTTAAATAGATTATTGCTAATTAAGTAAAATTAATTATAATTATAGAGTCTTAGCGCTAATTATCTTTAGCAGGAGTATTATTAATTAGTAAAAAATATAAGGCATATATAGATACCTATTAGGTTATAATATAATCTCTCCCTTTCCTAGGCCTTATCTTTAAGGCCTAGTTAAAATATCTTTACTGTTGGTTATTTCGGTATATTTAATCTTACTTTTATAATCCTTTAAGATATCTAACTATATAATAAAGGCTAAGAAAATATCTTCTAATAATTATAAATTTCTTTATATTCTTATTATAGTATTTAAAAATCCTATTATACTATATTTTAATTGTATTTGCTAAGAAATAATAGGTTCTTATGTTTTTAATTTTATAAAGTTAAATTATTATAATCCTTATATTAAGTCTAGTTTCTCTTATAATAGTTATGGCTTATCTATAGTAGCTAGTAAGTTTTTCTGTTTTCTTATAAAATATTTTATAGGCTTTTACTAATATAATATTAGCTTAAAAGATTATTAATAAGAAGTATTATCTTAAGTATAAAGAGGAAGCTATTAAGGATAAATTAATTAAACTTTAGGCAGAGTTTATTTATATTTATAATAAAATAAATACTTAGTTTACTAAGATTACTTATTTAAGGTAGTAATATTATTAGGTTAAAGTAAAGGGTCTAGATATAATTTAATATAATTTAAGCTTAATAGATAAGCTTAAAAGGGCAAAGTAGGATAAATAGTCTGCTATAGAAGGTGCTATTATTAATAATACCTTTTATAATTAATCTGCTATTACTAAGTAGTCTAAGTAGGAATTATTAGGTTTTAGTACTTTTATTAATTCTAGTAGAAGTTCTTTAAAATTTATTAGGTATTAATAAGGTATTTTAGTGGTTTCTATATATTATTGCTTTCTAGGTAGTTTTTCTATTTAACTAGGTATATTATTTATCTATTAATTTCTTATATATCTCTTATTTCCTTTACTTTTTATAGTTCTAGTCTTTCTACCTTTATAGGTTTATTACTTATTCTGACTTAAATTATATCTACTGCTGACTTAAGTAGTAAGATATAAAAGACAGGATAGATTTTAACCTTTAGTGATAGGTCTAATTTATAGTTATTTTTTAAGACTTTTTTAATAATCTTATATAATCTAATATATTTAAAGTCAAGTTTATGGCTTAGTTGTTTAGTTATTATGTTTTTTATAGATAAGTAAATTATATCTCTCTTTAAAAAGGTAGGTCTCTTTACTTTCTTAGGATTATAGTATTATTATATCTATTTTCTAATAAATTTAAGTTTTATTTGCAGTTTATTATATAGATTCTTTAAATTATTACTTTTAATTATTACTACTAGATTAATTATTTAAGGTTTTTATAGGTCTTAGTAGACTTTTGGCATAAATCTAAAATTAGTATATACTAGTATAAGCTTTATGCTTTTATTATAGGTAGTGTTATATACTAGCTAGGTATATAGTAACTTTTTAACCTAGTTATTCTATTTATAGTTAATATAATACTATAAGTATTATTTTAATACTTAATTTATCTGTTTTATCTGTCTATTTACTTAAGCTTTAAATGCTATTATAAGCTTATGGTTTAGCCCTAGTAATGCTAAGAGTGCGTTTTAAAATTATAATATAAGTATTAGACCTCTATCTAAGATAATCTTAGATAGCAATCTATATATGCCTATAATATATCTATAGATAATATATATAAGTTTTTTTGCATCTGTGTCCTCTTTATAAGGTAGGTAATATAAAAACTTAGTAAGTTGATTTATAATAACTATAATACTATTATAGAAGATTCTTATTAAGGGTTCTTTGGATAGTAATAGCTTTATAATAAAGTCTATTATAATTAAGTCTTATAGTTATTATGCTATAGGTAGTAGTTAGAGTTCTCTATAAGGTTTGTATTGCTATGCCTTTATTTTTATATAAAGGTTGTATTATCTAATTACCTTTTTTACTGTTGTTTATTATACCTTATATCTGTGTTATAGGAGTTATTTAAGAGTCTTTATTACTTCTTAATATCTATATATAGGGTGTTTATAGAACTTCTATATAAACTTTTCTGGTTTTCCTAGGATTTCCTTAGTTACTATTACTTATATCTATCCTAGAGTTTATATCTATTAGGTAAACCTATATTTCCCTTTTTTATTTATCTCTAATACTTATTCTGTTATCTTTGTGGTACTAATATTATAATCTAGTTATTAACTTATTATATCTACTTTTCTATTTTCTAATCCTTTTTTATAAATAATTATAAAGTTAAATTTATATAGGTATTTAGTATAATATAGTTATTATTAATTAAGTTTATATGTTATAGTAAAGTAAAAGATATTTTAATAATCTATATATACTTTAATTTAATGCTTATTTCCTATTAGGTAATATCTAAACTTCTTAAAGCAGTTAATAATTGCTAGGAATTCTTTATTATAGATTAGGTAGTTAAGTTCTACTTTATGCAGTTTATAAGAGTAGAATGTAATAGGGTATAGTTTTCCTGTATTATCTTATTAACTAATTTATCCTCTTAAGGTAAAGTTTAATATATTTATTTCTAGTTTAATCTCTTTTTTAGGATTAAATATTACTAAGATAGGTTTGCTAGAGATAGCTTCCTTAAGCTATATAAAGGCTTCCTATGCCTTATTATTTTATTTAAATGTCTTTCCTTTCTTTATAAGTTTTATTATTAGGTTAGTAATCTTACTGAAGTCCTTAATAAATTATTAGTAGTAGTTGGCAAGTCTTAAGAAGGCTTATACTTCCTTTATGTTATTAGGTTCTTTCTAATCTGTTATAGCTGTAATTTTTTTTAGTTTTATTTTAATTTTATTAGGTATAATAATATGTCCTAGAAAGTCTATCTTTATAATATAAAAGAAACTCTTTTCTAGTTTTACTAATAGTTTAGTATCTTATAATGTTTTTAAAACCTTATAGATATATTCTATATATTCTTTTTTATTATTTAAGAAGATTAGGATATTATCTAGGTAATATATTATAAAGATATTAAGGTATTATTAAAGTATATTATTAATTATCTGCTAGAATATTATAGGTATATTAGTAAGACTAAAAGGCATTATTATATATTTAAATAGTTTAAATCTAGTTTTAAATGCCATTTTCTATTTATCTCTTTTCTTAATATAGATAAGGTTATATGCTTCTTTAAGGTCTAGAGCTATAAAGATCTTTTTACCTTATAACTAATCCTTAAGCTCTGTAATAAGCAGAAGCAGGGTTTGGTCCTTAATAGTATATATATTAACCGGTCGGTAATTAATAACTGGTCTATCTTTTCTATTCTTTTTTAGTATAAAGAATATTAATAATACTAATACTAAGCTAGATTCCCTAATATAGCCTTTTTTAAGTATCTTATTAATATATTTCTTTTAAACTTATAGCTTTCTTTAGTTTAGTAGATAGAGCTTTTGGAATAGTAAGTTATTATTTATAAGGTTAATTTTATAGTCCTATTTGCTATATTTAGGTACTCTTATTTCTAGTTCTTTGCTAAATAGTTTATTATATATCTAGTATTATTTTAGAATATTCTTAAGTTAATCCTAGCCTGGTTTTATAGGTATTTTGTCTTTATATAGGTCTTATGCCCTAAGGATGCCTAGAATTTCTATTTTACTTTTTATGCCTTTTTTATACTTATATTATATTTTTTTTAGAGGTAATAAATACTTTATTCTATACTTACCTATACTATCCTCTCTGGTTAGGGTTTAAGATCTTTTATTATTTATTATAATTATTTCTTTATTACTATTAGGGTTACTAGGGAATATAACCTGGCCATTTCTCTAGTTAATAAATAGGTTTTATTATTTAAGTTATTATATACCTAATAGGATATTTATATCCTTTTCTAAAGGTATAATATTAAAATCTACTTTTTAATTCTTTCTTTTAATAAAGACCTTAAGGTAATTAATCTCTTAATTTATAATACTATTATTATAATTAAAGAGCTATCTTTCTATATTAACTAGCAGGTAGGGTAATAATTTCTATTTTTATAGTAGTTATAGCTCTATAACTATTTTTAGGTTAATAAAGTTCCTTCTTGCCTTATAATTAATCTAAGCATTTAGCTATCTTCCTTTAATCTAAACTTATAATACTAGGTAATCTGTTAAGTCTATTATCTGCAGTACTTCTAATATATTTATTAATCTAAGTCGTTTTTATTTATAGTCTTGGCTTATTTATAGCTTAGTTATAGATAGTATATAACTTTTCCTAATATATCTTAGTGTATCTATTTACAGTTATTGTTATTATATCCTTCTTTATTAGGGCAGTTATTACTAAATTTGTTATTAAATAGTATTTATTAGAAGTAGTTTTTTAGTTTTATATTTATTTTAGTAATTTCTTATTTAAAATATTTTTTATTAAGTAAATATAGTTTATCTGCTTTTTATTATCTTTACAGTTTTTTTATATCTTTTAAACTGGTATTATTAATTAATAGTCCTTTTTTCTAAGTATATCTTTCTTAGGTTACTTCCTTAAATTCTTTTTTTATTTCTTTAATAATTTATATATTTTCCTTAATTCCCTAGGTTAGTTTATTAACTTACTGTGTTTTTCTGTATAGTATTATGTTAAATTGTAATTCTGCTATTCTAAGGTAGTTATACTAGAGGTATACTAAGTATCCTTTTACTTTTTCTATTAAATAAGGGTTTTTATTTAGTATGCTAGGTATAGTAATTAGAAAGTAGTTATTATCTAGCTTATCTTATTTATATATTTTATACTAATAGTTTCTATATAATACCTAGGATATCTTATTATGCTTAGGATATATTAGTATTATATATAGGTTATCCTTTTTATTAAAAGCCAGTTCTAGGTATAGTGGGTTTAGTATATTATTAGTGTAATAAGCTTTAATATAGATTATTTCTTTCTTAGCTATGTTTTTATGCTCCCTGGCCTCCTAGATATAGAAGTCTTCTTATATTTAGTATATTTGTTTTTTATATTTATTATATTCTAGTTAGTAATCCTCTGTCTATTTTTAAGTAATTTATTTATCTTTTTATTATAGATTTAGTATATTAATTTATATTGCTTTTCTTTTATGCCTTATAGATTATAAATTTCACTGCTATCTTTATTAATAGCATCTTTTGGCTTTAATTTCTTATTTTTAGTGTTTTTCTTTTTTCTAAAGTATAGTCTAGATAGAAATATTATTAATAGTTTATAAGGCTTGCTTATGCTTATCTATATTAGGGGTACTTAGGCTTCCTTATCTTATTATCTTTAAGGTTTATATTTCTCTTTTAGTAATTTCTTTTTCTTCTTTATATCTCTGGCAGGCTTCTTGCTATTATTTCCTCTCTTTTTCTTTATATATAGGGTCTTTTCTTGCCTTTTATTAGTATTCCCTGGCTTTATAGTTATATAGTATTAGGATCTATAATATATCCCTGTTTTTTATATTTTTTTCTATTAGAAATTTATTTTATAGTTTTTAAATTAAGTTTCTAGGGTATAGATATTATTTCTTAATTGTCTTGTTTATTTCTTTAGATATCTTAGTGGCTATATTGTATATGCTTTATGCTATTCCTAGTGTTTAGGTTTTAATAGCTATTTATAGTTCTTGCTATTAGGTTAGTCCTAAGGCTTGCTTACCTTAATTTAGGTTTTATAGTTTTTATAGTTTTAGGCATTATTAAGCTATATATTCTATTTAGTTGCAGTTATAGTATTTATATTTAGATATATCTTATGGTTTTGGGTTATTTCTTAGTTATATAGCTCTTAGAGATATTAGTCCTGATTATATTTTATATAAGGTATTGCTTTATTAATATCCTTATTATTATCCTTGGTTTTAAGAGTTACCCTAATTATTATTTTATTATTAGTTAGGGTAATATGGGTTAAAGTTATTTAATTATTCTATCTTAATTACTTTTTTTTTTCTGCGTTTATACTGTCTTTTATTAATCTTAATTACTATTATAATATATTTAGTAATATTATTGGGTTTATTGGCCTTATAAAGTTTATCCTTAACTTCTTTCTTAAGTCCTATGTAGTATATTTTTATAAGGGCTTTATTATCCTATTAGGTTTTGGATATAAGTTATCTAAACTTTGTGGAATAGGTAGTGTATAAGTGTATCTATTTGAGCTTTATAATCTCTATAGCTGCTTATCTTTCTTTATTAATTACTTTAAAGTTATCCTTAAGGGCTATTTTAAAATTACTTTAGTTAATAAAGATGTTAATAGTATCTTAGTCCTGTATAATTTTTTTATTCTTAAGATAGTCTTTAAGGATAGGTTTGAACTAGTCCTTGGCATTTCCTTGGATTAGTGGTGCAGTAAAGAGTATCTTCTTAGTAGCGGTATTTAGCTTTATTAGGAATATATAGAAGTATCTTTTTATTTAGGTTAGGAATAGAATTATATTTATAGCTTATTTCTTAAATAGTTCTGGCTTAGGTAGTTTAAGGGCTTTTTTAATATCTCTTTCTCTTTAAGGGTTAATATTATTATTAACTGCAGGGGTTGTTTTCTGGTTATTAACCTGGTTTTATAAATTGTAGATAGTATTATATAGCTAATAGATCTTGGCTATTATCTCTATAGTATTAGGTGGTTTTTTAGTATAAGGTAGTGCTAGGCCAGTGTTACTAGATATCTTAATAGTATAATATTACTTAGTTATTTAATGTAGTATGTTCTAAATAAGAGCTATTAATGTATAATAGTTGGGGTTTTTAAATAAGTAAACTAGTCTATACTAGATTTATATTTGCAGAATATATAGGGCGTTATACTAAGTATATTAGGTTATTATATCTTTTAATAGTTAATAGTACATGTTAGGCTTATTAAGGTAAAGAAGTCTTATTAATAGCTAGTAAGTTAAGTTCTATTTACTGCTAAATAAATATATATATATACTAGATGCCTTTTAGGGTAATTAGTAAGGTTATTATGGGATTAGTAATGATTTAAATAGATTATTGCTAATTAAGTAAAATTAACTATAATTATAAAGTCTTGGTACTAATTGTCTTTAGCAGGAGTGTCGTTAATTGGTGAAAAATGTGGGGCGCACGTGGATGCCTGTCAGGTTATAACACTTTATAGCACTTAACCTTAAAGTTACCTATAATTTAATTAAAATTAAAAAAGGCAATAAATAGAAAATAGCTTTTTAAATAAAATATAAACTATTTAAATATTTAATTATACCTTTTAGACTTATTAATATATTAATAGTATTTTAAAAAATAATTATAAATATACTTTAAAAGTATTTTAATATCTTTATAGTTTACTATTTAAATAATATCCTTATTTTCTTTAATATAAAAAAAAATTATATAAAATATATTTATAAGGTTTTAAAAGTACTATAAAATACTAATATACTTATTAAACCTATAAAAAGCTATTTTTATTAAAATTAAGTTATATATTTAAAATATAAAATCTTATATAATAAAATTCAAATAAATAAATATAAAATTATTATAATTACTAAATAAAAGGCATTTACCTTAATTAAGGAAATATAATCCTTTTTAAGATTTACTAATTATTATTAATAATTTATTAAAAACTTTAATAAAATTACTATTTTATTTACTAAAATTACTAAGAAAGATAAGACCTTTAAATAAAATAATAAAGCTTAAAAAGCTTTTAAATAGTTTAAAATAGCTATTATAAGTAAACTAGTCTTAGTTATATTTAACCTAGAATAGCAAGTTAAATTTAAAACTAATATTTCTAACTTTACTTTAAGAAAATAAATAAAATAATATAATAATAATAATATACTATATCCTATAGCATTCTATTTTTATAAAATATATAAAGTAAAACTTAATTACCTTATTTATAATAAGAAATTTCTAGTAATTATTAATTACTTTAAGGAATTTAAATATTACCTTAAAGAAAATAAATACTTAATAAAAGTATTTATTAACTATAAGAATATAATTTACTTTATAATAATATAAAAACTAAATTAATAATAATTATATTATATTAAGTACCTATATAAATTTAACTTTACTATAATATATTATAAAGGCATAAATAATAAATATATAAATACTATTAGCTAATAATATAACTTTAATATAAAAACTATTAAAATTAAATAATAACTTTTAAAAATAAACCTAAATAAAAAATACCAGTTTATATAACTTATTAAAATAATAGTAAAAATAATAATTACTAAAATAATAAATAAAAAATATAACTTTTTTTATAAATTTTATTTATATTTACTATATAAATATTAAGAAATAATAAAAATACTTAAAAAACTATAAAAATAAAGTTATAAGGTTAAAAGAAAAGAAGTTAAAAAAGTTATTAAATAATATAACTTATATATTAAGATAAAATTATAATAATATAAACCTTATAGATAACTATAACCTTTATTAGTAATATAATAACCTTAAGACTTAATTATAATAGACTTTATTATAAAATTACCTTTATTAAAAAACCCCTTAACTAGAATCTTTTATAATAGTACTATAATTATAATTAATTAATTTATAAAATTCTTATATTATTTAGTATATAAAGAATTTATAAATATAAAAAAACTTTTTTATATCTTTTACTAATATATTATTAATATTTTCTATTTATATTAATAATATATTAATATTTAGCTAGTCTTTATAATTATAAACTAGTTATATACTATATAATATAATTTCTATTTTTATCTTTCTTTACTAATATTATAACTTTAAGTTATTAACTTTTAATAACCTGCCTAAACCTATATAAAACTTAATATATTTTCCCTTTAAACCTTATAATTACCTCTCTTTTATCTATTTTATAGTATACTATCTCTTTTATCTTTATATTTATATAATCTTTATAGTAGCTTAGTTCTCTTTAATACCCTCTTAGCCTATAACTAAATAGCCTTAAATTACTTATTATATATATTACTATAAAAGGCATTAATAAATATTAGCTCTTTATAGCTTAAATATATCTCTTTAAGTAACTTTCCTTTAAGTTTATTAAGTTTCTTTAGCTTTTTAATAAAAAAGGCCTTTTTAATAAGAGGATTTTACCTATAAAAGAATTATATAAATAAAAGGATTTTATAATTAAAGGCTACTAGCCTAATATAACTAGTATTATCTATATCTTTTTAAGTATATATAACTTTTATTACTTTATTATATAGCTTATTATAGCCTTTTTTATTAATAGCTTAATTAATCTTATCTTTTATATTATAGCCTTTTTTTAAATAAGGCTTATAGGAATTAGATTATAGGCTTTTTCTAAGTATTATAATAATATAGCTATATTATTATTAGTAATTATAATTAAAAGTCAGGCTAGATAACTTACTATTAAAGCATATTAGATAATTAAAGTATAATATATTACAGGGGTTAATATAAGACCTTTAAAGTAAGGTTATAGGAGAAAGATTTTAGCCAGCTAAAGAGCAAGGCTTTCTAGCTAAATTAAATATATCTAGGTTTAGGCTATAATTAAGGCAACTAACTTAATAATATTAACTTAATAAAGCTTTATTACCTAGGAAATAAGGAATATTTAAATTATAATAGACTTTAAAAATACTTAAATACCTTTTAAGGCTAATATATAAACTTAAAAAAAATATTATTAGTATATATAGCCTATTTATAAAAATTCTTTTTAATAAAAAACTTATATTTATAGTAAACTTTTAGTAATTACTTATAATATAATTTAAACTAAATTATTAACTTATAATTATATTTTAATTATAAGTTAATAAATAAACTAAGAAAATAAATTAAATACTTAAATAATACCTAAGATATTATATTAATTATAAATAGAATAATTAGGTTAAAAAACTACTAATAGCCTAACTAGTATATAATACTATATATAATAAAAATATAAAGCTTATACTAGCTTATACTAACTTTAGATTTATATTAAATATATATTATAATATATAATAAAAAAAAACTATTAATCTAGCTATTATTATTAAAAGTAATAATATAAAAAATCTATATAAAAAAATAAAAATAAAACTTAAGTTTATTAAAAAACAAATAAAAAACTATTATAATTTAAAATAGTTAAAGAAACTAACCTTTTTAAAAAAAGATATAATATACCTAGCTATAAAAAATATTAAAACAGACCAACTAATATATAAATTAAATTATAAATTTATTAGACCTTATAAAATACTATAAAAAATCTTAGAAAATAACTATAAACTAGATTTACTACTAAAAGTTAAACTTTATTTAATCTTTTATATTTTATTATTTAAATTAGCAGTAAATATAATATAAATTAAAATAGGCAATAAACTATAATAAGTCTTAAGATTAAAAGTCTATAAAGTAAAAGCTATTAAAGATATATATAAAAGTAATAATTAAAGAAAATACTTAATAAAATAAATAAACTACTTAAAAAATAAAAATATATAAAAACTACTAAAATACCTTATTAATGCCTAATAGCTATTAAAAAGTTTTTACTAATAATATTAAAAATAAAAATATTTCTTTAATTAATAATATTAACTATACTAATTAGCTAAACTTCTATTCCTATAAAAGATTTAGTATTTTTAACTAACTTTAGCTTATTTAAAGTCTTAATATTTTAATAAAGTATTTTAAAACTATATTTATTTAGCTATCTCTTTTAATAATAAAGATATATTAAGTAATTTAAATACTTATTAATTTATTATTATAATTATAATAACTTACTTTTAATAATTTCTTTTTAATATTTAAGATAATACTTTTTAATAATAAAATAATTAACTACTAAGGTTAGTTTTTAAAATATATATAAATAGGCTATAATAAACCTTTAACTTTAATAACTTCTTTACTATTATACTTATAACTATAATAAATATATTTAAAGTAATACTTATAACTAAATAAGGCCTAATACTTTAGGTTATAAGAAGTATAATAACTATATAATATAATAAAAAAACCAGTACTTTTAATTAAAATAGCTTAAGTATAATAATTATAAATAGCCTTAGATTTTAATATATTATTAAAAAAGAAAATAAAATATTATAAAACTAAGTTAAGATATATTAAGAATATATAAAAAGAAATATAAATAAATAGGTTTTAAAGGTAAAATTAAAAAAAAGAAAGAAATTATATTATAATTAAAATAAAATATAATACTTATATTATATATACCTTATTAATTTTTATTAATTATAAATTAACTTATATTATACTAAGGAAAACTTATTATAAGTTGCCTTATTAACTTATAATAAACTTATAATCTAACTTATAAACTTACTATAAGTTTAATTTACTTAATTATAAGCCCTTATAGTATATATATATATTTATTTAGCATTAAATAGAACTTAGCTTACTAGCTATTAATAAAACTTCTTTATATTAATTAAGCCTAATATATATTAAATTTACTATTAAGAGATATAATACTTTAATAACTGCTTAGTATTATGCCCTATATAATTTATTAATAATAAACCTAAGTATAGCTTAATTTAATATAGTTAAACCTAACTATAATATTATAGTTTAAAGGTTAACCTTATAGGTTATATTTATCTTATAACTAGCTTACTTTTTATAATATACTATAAAACTTAGTTTTATATAACCTATTAGTTCTTTTATTTCTTTTTTAGCTTTATATTTAAAACCTTTATAACTTATTTAATAAAGCTTTATTTAATTAAAAACTTAATTTTAATTATAATTAAACTTTTAATAAATAAGCTTTTTTATTAAATATTACTAGCCTATTTAACTTTTCCTTTTAGCTTATAACTTTTTAAATAATATAATTATTATTAAAAATAATAAGTATTTTTTTTTATAAATTTATTATAATATATATTTAAGCTAGGTTATATAATATTTTATTAATTATTATTATCTTATTATTTAATAGCTTTTTTAATTTATATTAAAAAATATCTTTTTAATATTATAAATTATTATAATATTACTTATAAGTATTAAATATAAAGTAAATAAAGCTTATAAAAATAATATTTTTAATAATAATTTTTTAAATCTTTTTATATAGCTTTTTATAATTATTTTTTATTATTAAATTATAATTATAACTTTTAAAATAAATTTATAATATTATAAATTATAAAATATATTAAAAAATAAAAAAATATTATAAATTATTAATTAATTAATTATTATATTAATTTAAAAAATATTTTAAAAGTATTATCTTAAATTAATAAATTTATTTATATTTAATAATTTATTTTTAAATATTTTATATATTTTAAGTTTAATTATTTTTATAAATAAATAATAATTATTTATTTATATATTTTTAAAGTTAATTATTAAAATATTTAATTTTTAATTAAAAATAAAATCTTAAATAATAATAAAAATATAAAGTATTTTATTTTATATATATTTTTTTAGTATTTTTTATTTTTATAGTTTTAAGGCTAAAGCCTTTTTTTAACCCCTTAATCTTATTATAGCTTTTTCTTTAATTACCAGATAAGGGGGTTAGCGTTCTTTCGCTTTTTATCTGCAAAGGTCTTCGGATCGGGATACTTTTCCATAGGCTTAGCCGCCTCTTCCGGTGTCAGGACCTTCACTGAAGTAGGTTTAGGATGGCTTTTCTCGAATTCTGGATAGTCATCCACGCTCTGTCGAATAAAGAAAGTCGAGGAAGCTTGGCTATCTGTTGATCTAGGAGTTTTGACTGGCTTGGTGGCGTCCTGTAGAGCTTGCAGAGTAGTCTTCTCAACCGCACGGATCTGCGTGCAGAGTTCCTCATCGCTTGGAAGGGTCACCATGGTTTCGTCGTGCAAGTAATACAGTCTCAACATGAGCTCGCTTAGCTGAGAAGCTGTGTAAGGTTTAGGCTGAGTGCACTTTTCTTCAGAAGTCCTTGCCCATATGATCGTCAGTATTCCGTCTCGGTGTGTACTGTAGTAAAGAGAGACCTACTGCCAGAAGTAGAAGGACCAGATATAAAGGTGGTTGGCGAGAAGTTCACTGCGGTTTTGTCACGGACTTTGAGTACAAACTCGTTGCTGTTGCAGATATAAAGGGGTTAAGAAACTTGACAGGAAATATAGCGATTTATATTCCAGGAGTCTCATATTCACTTTTTGTCATTCAATTAGCATGTTGCTATCTATAGACATTCGATTGAACAAACAATACAACGTGTCAATCGACCGCGCCCAGGGAAGACATGCATATATGCGGTAATCAGGACTATTTCTTTGTTAAGACCTCTTGACCACGCATTCAGAGGCTGTGAATACGCTTCCACCTTTCTATTGACTTTCCTTCGGTAGCAAGGATAATTAGAATCGATTCTGCATAGAATAATACAAGACTTATTCAATGCATTAATCCGTGGCTGGCTTTACTAAGTAGGCCGTTATAACTCCAACTTTGTGAACGTCATGTCCGCCTTTTTCTCTTCACCATGCGAATTACTCCCAACTATTGACCATCATTCATACGACTTTGTCTGTAAAATGTGTCTTTGAAAGCATCCTCAAGGGATGAAACTCGAGATTATTTCTCTCATATCCTGCCATAATCTTACCGTACTAGATCGGGTTCCAACTACTTGAATCACTTTGTTCAGCCTCGTTTATAGGCCACAGTCAATCCACAGTCAGTCCATAGTCATGACCCCGGGTGTCTCTGTCTCCGTGACAAGACGAAAGCCGGGCAGTCAGCCGCAAGTTTAGTATTTGCACAGAGACCGAGACAAGGAACATTGAAGACCGAGAGCCTGTAGACGATCTTTGAGCTATCGTTGCGGGCTTCGCCTGGAAAGGACATGCATGAAATCAAAGAAGTTGCATCGTGAGCTGGGTCATTGACCCTTGGTCTGAGAGGAAGTCTTTAACTGAAGCTAGGTTCTCTCGGCTGAATTAAGCTCTCAGTCATAAGTCTCATCGGCAAAAAATACTTCAAGCTCACAACTTAGACTGAAGCACTGGTATTTTTTACGACTTAAAGTATCTCACACGCCTCGAATTACACGGTAGCCATAAATTTATTGGCTAGAACTACCTCTACCAGGAGAGCAAATCAGCCCTTGTCTTCCCAGCGCTGGTCCCTGGAACCTTTGCCATGTTAAACTCCGGGGATACCTACCCATTCCCTTACGGCGTGGGTTCTCAAGAGGGAACTCAATCTCGAGCGCCTTGAGCTTGGGAAGGTTGACGACAGGGTCGATATCGAAGCTCCTTACCATGCGTGGTCAAGAATGGCCACCGATTCCCCGACCTTTGCGCAGCTTTCTTCTCTCAAGGTTCAAGAGGACCAGGCACTCGAATTGAGCCTTCTGGAGTTGACGGAACTATCGCGGAGGATAGACTGCACTACCGGCCCGTACTCACCGAGTGAGCAGCCCAGGAGACATTGCGGGAGATACTCGTCGCTTCCAGAATGGCGCTCAAAACATTAGTCTTGGAACAGAGACTTGGTGTCATACATGGTCTGCCGATAAGTCGTCTACCGCTACTGAAACAATTTGGCCTAAGCCGTATTGGTAGTCAGAAGCCTTTGCATCTGATTGGGACGCTGGATTCTCGGGATTCTGACCTCACGGGCGTGAAGGATGCAGAATTGCGAGGAATGCTTGTCAATGCTAATGAAAGTGGTCACCCTGCCATTAGCTCACCAACGGCGAGTCAAGGCTGTTCATGCGGGAGAATGGGATTAAACGCATGGCCAGACGTGGCTGCATCTGTTGATTTGATGGTGATTACTGTGGTGCGGATTGGGATGCGTGGAAGTCGAACTGAGAGAGTGAGTGGAAGAAAACAGCGGAGTAAAGAGAAGAAGAGGCAGTTACAGGACTAGATAGTGAAGAGATATTAGCTACCATCTAGCTACTGTTCATGAACAACGCTAACTAGTCCGAACATGTTATGTTGGAGCCTCATTGTACCTGGCTATGGTTTTCGTCAGCTCACAATGCGGATGTGATTACTTACAGGTTCTCATAACGCGTCACGAACACGGGGCGGGTCAAAAGGAAACCTTCTGAAGAGGGTCCTGGTGGTGGCCACGCCGATCAATTCGATCCTGGATGGCGTACATAAGACTCCAACAACAGTTGCTAGGAGTGGATGAAGCTCTTGACCTTCAAATGGTGGCTGATCGAACATATCACAAGGCTAACACTGTCATACAATATCATAGCCAAGTTGCCTCCAGCGATTAAATACATAATGGCTCAGGATCCTAGAGTAACAACGTGAAGCTTCAACGGTTGTCTGAGTAAACGGTGTAATGGTAAGTGATCTCACCTTCCTATAGCGGTGAGTATTGGTGACGTATATATTGTATTATGTTCCGGGTACTCTGATCCTATCCAAATCGTTATACACTCTCGCCTTCCAGCTGATAAAGAAACATAAAGAAGATAGTCGCTTATTAGGGTGAAGAAAACGCCAAACTAGCCAACCTGTTAGTTATTGAGTTGGCTACTGAGGCTGTGATGTGCATCATGGATAATCCGTTGCCATCATACTGTAGAACCCAGCGAGGACGATATGTTTGTGAGTATTTTATGAGTAACTGTGTATATGTAAACGTCAAACACCATCCACCGGGCTTAATTTAAAACTTGCAAGGAGTGTGTTACTCGTACAGACTTTTGCTCGATACCGATGAACTGCCATGTCACGATTCATACAGGGATCGATGTTCACGATTCCAAATATCAACTAATTATGGATATGAGCACTTGGCATCAAAAAGGTAGCTAGGGGTAGTTCAAATGGAAATGGAGGTTGCGTTTTGGCTCCCAACATAGTTTTCAGTATCTAAGAGAACAAATGCTGAGCTATGGAGTCTAATTATTCTCGTAAGCCCCTGTGAGTAAGGACCTTCGTTTCTCTTTCTGGTATGTCAGAGCGTGGTTTTATTTCAAAAAACTCGCGCTTGATTTGTACCCAATCTACCTTGCCATTCGAGACTTCAAAGATGCCATTATCAGTGTAAGGGTCTCGTCCGACATCCCTAACTGAAGACCGGTCCCTGATGTTGTCGTCGCTAGCCCCTGCTATCTCACGATAGTTCCAAGGCTGGTCTAGGGTAAAGTTACATTGAATGATGGAAGTTCTATCTTGGATAGCAGAAGTTTCGGTTGTTGAAGTGCAGGTTTGAAATGGGTAAGTCTCGCTCTCTGGTGGTGCAAGAACTCCCTGGGCCACGCAGCTGGTATATGCAGTCATCCAAGCGATTTGGATTTCCATGAGATGTCGGAAAGTTTCGGTCGAATGGTTCAATTCAGGTTCTCCGTCAAAGATAAAAGAGTATGAATGAAGTGGTAACCCTTCCTTCAATGATTCCAGGGTATGCATGATATATTGGGAAATCAATTCGCTAGCCCAGTCTGAATACGCCTGGTGTGGACCCGCGTAATCCTCATCAAGTTCAATGATGGACTCGTTGTAAGTGGGAAAAAGGCCAAGCGCTGATCTCCAGCTCCTAGGAATAATGTTTCGCCACAAATTGACTCGATGCTCAATAAATAACTTGGAATTTTCCTTGGTGAAAGGTATCAAGCCAATTATATGACACTCAGGGTTTCCAACGGCCATTGTATCTTCGTTGAGAATTAACTTGGTAATTAGAAGGCGTTGGGTCTGCGAGATGCTTTTGAGGAAGCGAATAGCCAAGGCTGCAGCAGAAAAGAAATGCTTGCGCTGGTAACAGTACCTTGTACCAGTGTAACCCTCTTTGAAATCTTCGCTGTAACGCCACAGGTCCAATTGATCCCATGTTTCCTCCAATTGAAGTTCTTTCACCATGTCTGTGATTTCGTGCACAGATGGTATTGCCCAGAAGTCAAAGCCAAGTTTGAAAAAGTCGGATGTTGGATTTGATTTGGACCTGGTCCAGCCTGGAAGAACATCCTCGATTCCCTCCCTGAACTTCTCAGGATTCCGGTTTGCAATCTGTTGTAGCAGATAGATATATGCGCGATTGCTTGATATATTGTTGTCGTTGTCCGATGGTCTTGTGAGGTCGCCTCCCTCGTTCTTATATCCACGGCCGTCCTTGAAGTCCAGCATGTAATCGCTGGCATGAGAATCCGCATTGTACTCTGGATGGCGGGTCTCCGCATCAATCGTGTCGGAAATGCTCTTTGCCATGACCGACATGTACCTAGAGTCGTGAGGGATGGGCAGTGTCTCGTACATGTCGGGGGTCAAGCAATGCCTGAGGCGATGTAGCATGGCACCTAGAAGACGGAAGTGGTAAGTCGTAATAAAGTCCAGCATAGCTGCCTTCTTTCTCCAATCCCGTCTGTAGGCTGTTGAGAATGTGATGGTGTTGAGTGTGAAAGGGTAATCGTGAGTCTCGTGCGCAATCTTACGGCAGACTTGTCGTAGTGATAGGTTAATTTTACAGCGATTGGCCTGTACTAGTTTGTCGCTCACGGCGTCGTAGATGTATCCCCCTTCGATGGTGAAGTATTCACAGTAGATTTGCTCGCGCATTTCCAAGGGGAGGCCTAGGAAGCTAGCCCTTGGCGCGTCAGAGATGGTCTCGAGAGGCATGGTGATGGATCTCTGTCGCGTGTTGCAGCGTAATGTGCAGCGATTGAAGACGGAATATAGAACAGAGATGTGATTGGGGAGAGGCAGAGGGGTAATTTATAAGCGGCTTGTCACGGAAATGGCATGACTCACACAGCGATATCGGTGTGCGCCCGAAAGCTTAACCGTCTAGGCAACAGTCAACACAGTCAACTACATAGTTTCACCAATGAATGAAGGGACAGAAATGAATGCGAGGGTATCATATGAAACTATCATGTCTCGGCCGGATTAAGCTCTCAGCCACAGGTCTCAGCGGCAAATAACACTTCTAGCTCACAACTTAGACATTTATACCAAGATGTCTGACCAATTGCTACAGCACAGGGCTGAAAAGAGGAAAACCTAGATGACTGTTTGGCCGGCCTTGGAGGCGTATAAGAACCTAGTACTCATGTTAGTTCAGTAATTGAACAGCCTGTATATGACTTACGTGCCTCCAGTCCGTCGGCCAAGGAAGGTTAGCTCAACACTACAAACACCCCTGATCTTCAAGATGTCGTCTCCTAGGGATGTCAGAGGGTCTTGATCGGTCAATTCAGAGTCACTCACCCGCACCAACAAGACTAGTCTTTAGTCAACAACATGCCAACCAAACCAATGTCCACAACTACACCAACTGAAGCCATGTCAGAGATATCGCAAGTTAACGCTAAGGTATACTCACTAGGGCTGTAGTCACACCGCAGGCTGCATCAGCGTACAGGGGGACCCTGCAAGCCAACCGCATCTGCAATCCCCTCAGGGACGACTTTAGGGCAGCTGAAGAGTCAATCCGTCTGCAAGACTTCCATACGCTTAGCAGCGTAATTCTCATCCCTGAATAACAGTTAGGCACTATTCATGCACCGAACTTATCATGGGGGAACTTACAGCTTGCTCTCTTTGACTGTGAGACTGTCGCTCTTACAGCAGCCTCCAGTGGATTTCCCGCAGGGGTCATCCTGGCCGCCCGGCAAGAGAAGAAGGCACTGAAAGAGCTGTTGAAATCAAAAGAGAAGATCCGGGAAGAAGCTGGACAGCTAATCCGGGGACTGTTGTATACGATTAGCTGAAAACACTAGAAGATCAAAATGGCGCTTACAATGAGGCCTGGATCGTGTCCGTGTTCGAGGTGTGGATGGCGATTCACTGCCTTGTGTTTAGCAAAAGGTATAGCTAAATGAGAAGCCGGTGGTAGATACCTGAGACGGGCTTCCTGCTATCACTACTTAGCTTGGGCACTTAAGAGCAGATGGGACATCTAGAAAGAGTACTGACCAGGTACGGCGCACAGCTATCAGATTTGTCGAGAAATACTGACGCACGAGAAAAGCTTGACCGGACTGTCTATGAGTCAACCTGTGAGTCACCCGAGAGCTGGAGGAGGGAAAGAGGCGTACAGAAGGTTTCGTGATGACACGTATGTCGGTGCCACCGGGCTGAGCTTGAACTGTCAGCAAAGGATCAAGTCGACGGTTAAATGAGTCATACAACAAGGTTGGACTGGCTGGACGTATGAGTCAGTCCGTTTCGCCGACTCGGGATGATGGAATGAACTTACGCGAAGGTTCGGGGAAATCGGAAGGTTGTGGCGGTATTGAGTTTATGAGTCAGTCACAAGGTTCTGCCATCAAGAGTCAGTATCAGAACAAAGCCTTGAAGAGGAATCGGGATTGGACTCACAGAAAATACACTTCAGGTTTAACACAATGGAAAAGCTCTGCCTTAAGCAGAGCTTCAAACAGGCAATCCGACCAGCAGATCACCTCAGATCGCCATAGAGAGGAACCAAGCCTCGATCTCATGGCAGTAGAGGATCCAACTTCTCCAGGAAGCAGGATAAGGTATGGTATAGCTCAGCATACCAGGTGGCGGTAACAGCACCCACCATCAAGGGGGCAACTGTCAAACGGAAAGGGAATGCAAGGTGCACCAGGCAACTGTGCGTTGGTAGGGTGGTGTTGGTGTCGTGGTTGAGGGTGTGCACCAGAGACTGCGCCAGGCATCTCAAGGTGAAAGGGAGGGGGTAGCGAGGCTAGGAGCGCGTTCAACGACGCCATCTCCTCTGCCCAGCAGAGCGATGGGTCGTAGTCCTCGGAGCGTAGGGGTGGTGCCGGCCTCGAGCCCGCGTGTTCCTCCCTCTAATGGAAGAGCGACGGGAAGGGGTCCGTGAGTGAGTAGGTGGGGGGTCTGCATCGTTCAACTGCCCGACGCGAGGAGAGATGATACCGGGAATCAAGTCAAACATCTTGTGTTTCGACCTCACCGAGTCAAACTGCTCAATGTCGAAGTACTTCAAGGCCCATTGGGTTGCAACCTGGCTGTCCTTGGTGAGCAAGTCCTGATAGCGGGTATGACCAAGTTCCTCCTCAAGCTTCTTGCGTGCGTCCTTGAGCCTCTCGCACTGAACAAAGAGATGGAATGGCGTCTCTCGAAACTTCCCGCATGCGCAGCGGCCAGGTCCCGCTTCCTTGATGCCAATCTTGGAAAGATGGCCCTTGAGCCCGATGAACTCGGTCCGGCAGTGGAGGAGAATGGTAGTCTGGGCGCGGCTCATCTTCTTGTCGTAGTATCCAAGGCTCGTTCTGCCCCAAGGCTCCAGGAGGGCAGCGGGCAGCTGAGCACTGTTATCCCCTAGAGACGTCATGGCTCTCCCAAGCCTTCGTTGTAGGACATACTTCTCCCATCTGACACTGCAGCTTCGGGCTGCTCGAACCCTGATGAAACTTCTCAGTCTTCTGTTGCAAGCTTCCGGGTCATATAGGGCTCTCAATCCTTCCTCGCGCGACTCCGGCTTTTCGTTAAAGTTGATAGACTCGTGTAGGTTCATGATGCATGCCCAAGCATCAAGGTTCAGATCGTCATACGGGTTGCGAGGCCCAGACTTCAAGAAGTCGAAGGTCTTGTCTGAAAACCAGGTTAGAGGAAGAGCGGAGAGCAATTTGGCGCGATATAGAGTGGCCTGTGAATGGAGAACTGTCCATATGTTCTCGATGAACATCTCCTTCTCCAGAATCTGTGAAGCAGTATGGTAGAAAGCCCCGGAAATCTTGCGAAGGCAGAAAGTGTAGGCATCCTCAAGACGCTTCATCTGCTTGTTGTTGATCTGATAGCTGATCCTGTCTTCGTCCCGTTCCCTTCTGATGAACCATGCTCCGCAGGCATATGTGAAGACCGGTCGGATCTTGGATATGAAGAAGAGGCGCATTGTCTTCAGATTGGGACCCCAGTGTGGCCCAGATATGAAGCTCAAGTAGCCCATCCTCTGCTTCACCTTGCTGATAACCATCGAAATGTGATCTCCCCAAGTAAGATCACTGCTGACAATGACGCCGAGGATCTTCATGTTGGGTTCTGGCTTCTTGCAAAAGCCCGGTATGTTTGGGATCACGTCGTTATGTCCCTTCTTGCTCTGCGGTTTCTTGAAGTGCATGATGTTGTACTTATGGGCCCCGAAACGAAGATCCAGCTCGTTTGCTGTGACCATAACTCCCTCGTGCAACATCTCGAGACCTTTGCAGTTGGCCGCGTAGTTGTCTGATATGGCCATGAGGTAGATGTCGTCCACGAACGCAAATGCAAAGAGATCGACTTTGCTCCTCTTGCCATCTACCTCGACAAGGTAATTTGTGAAGGTCCTTGCGCGTTGGAGAAGGGGAGCGGCGAAGAAGAGGAAAAGGATAGGCGAGAGCGGCGAACCCTGGGGGACGCCCGTGTTGAGATCGAATGGGTCGGATACGATGCCAGGAAGGTTGAAGCAAGCTGTCCGATCAGAGAGAAAAGACTGAATCATGTTGACGATCCATCGTGGGAAACCCTTGTCAGCCAGAGTCTGGATGAGGGCCTGCTTCCAAACATTGTCATAAGCACCGCTTATGTCAAGGCCCATGATGGTAACAACCCTACCCATGGCCCAGGCACTGTATATCTTGTCAAGCATGTACTCGAGGGCTTCTGAGGTCGTTCTCCAGCCAAACTGTCTTGCCGGTAGAAGATGTGGGTTTGCCTTGAGGGCCTCTCGCATCCTTGAAGCCACAATCTTCTCGAGAATCTTGCCGAGGCACGACAGCAAGGCCAGGGGCCTCCAGCTCGTAGGCAGGTTGGCAGGCTTAGGTGACTTGCGTACCATGACGAGAATCGCATCTTTGAAGTTGGCAGGGTGGTAGCTCATCTGCAGGCAGACTTGGAACACCCGTAAAAGATGGTTCCGCAAAATGCCGCCTCCCAGCTGAATGGCTTCGTACGGGACTTGATCGGGCCCGGTCGACTTCCATCTCGGCAAACCACTGATAAGATCCTTGAGTTACTCATCGCTCAAGTCCTGTCGGATATGGAGCTCTTCTCCGTTGTGAGTGAAGTCTGCCTGGACCGGTGCTCTGCAGGACTTTGGGCCGTCGTTGGCGCGAAAGATGACCTTCTTGAACATGTCAACCTTCGCTGGAGCGGTTTTGGCATCCTGCTCGCCGGGGTGAGTCATCGTAGGTAGCTGTGAAGATTCCACGGGTCGACAAATCTTCTGTCCCAGGGATGCCAAATGAAAGGTCTTGCGTATAGATGGGGGTTCCGCCTCGGTGAATATACGCCACAGCTCGCTCTTATCCCTCCTGATGTACCGTCAAAGTTGCTTAATCCGATCTTGCATCGCTAGTGTTATTATCGGGGACTCTTGCAGAGAAGTCACATGAGACAGCCGATCGTTCAACTGCTTTTCGAGGACGGTTTGTCGTTTCCTCTGAAAGCCAATCTCAATCCTGGGAGCAACCGAACGAATGGTTTCCCTCAAAGCTTGGATTAGCTTGGAGATGTAGCTGACGATCTGCTCACGAGTGCTGAGAGGGTGATTCCTTGGCGGGAGGTGGTTGACAAGAACCTTCGTGAAGGTCTTCTCGTCAACTCTGTCCAAACAGGGCTTCGTTCTGACCTCGGTTCCGATGAGGCGAGTAATCTTCGTCTCGATGATGCGGTGGTCGCTTCGGAACCCTGCAGCCGGATGAACTCGACAGTAAACCACGTCAGGAACAATCTCCTCGCTGGCGAAGGTGAGATCGATTGTTGAACTCCTGATACTCTCATCCTGAGAATTGGAGTAGGTAATCGTCCCAGGGACCGTCAGAAGCCTCATGTTACTGCTGCTGATTTTCTCGTGAAAATCTCTGCTTTTCGCTGTTTCGTTCCTCGCGTGGCCACTCCAGCTGCGATGATGAAGGTTGAAATCACCAACGAGGACCGAATCCCCATCAGTGTCGTCGATACGTTCGAACAAGGCGTCCAAGTCAAGTCGGTTATTGCGGTCGTAGACGTTGTGAATCGTGAGAATGCAACTGGCAGTTAAGATCTGAAGTGTAGCCACGAGCCCGTTGTTTTCTTCGGTATCCATGATCGCTTTCCATGAAGTTGTTGGAATGGATTTGTGGACGTAGAAGCAAACACTGTGCATCAAGGGTTCGATGGCTGGAGGTTCAGTACCATTGGGCAGATTGGTAGCGCCTTGAGTCCCATCAGACGGGTTGGTCGCAGTGTTGGTCGCAGTAGCTGAGGCTCTATTACCCCAGGTTGGGTATTGCTCCTCAGTAATGGGATTGTCTGAGGAGTAGAAGATGTTGTATCCCGGTATATTGTGAAAAGCAAGACGGTTTGGGGGGTCTTGGATGGCCAAGACAAGAGGGCGTTCATTCTCGGGCGCGAGTCTGAGTGCAGTCTCGAGATGGCGGATTCTAAGAGGGGCTGCTTTGAGATTCACACTCCAAATAGTGATTTCCTTCAGCAGAGTCTCGTCTTCGCGAATCTTGGTACCACTTATGTGATTATCATCGAAATCGCTGAGTTCGTCGTCGAAGTTCGTGTATTCGACGTCTTGGAAGTCGTCGACTTCTTCGATCGGGATGTAGTCTTGGTTGGTGGCCTCCATATTGAAGTGATGCAATCGTTCTAACTGATAACGTGTTGGGAAGGATAGCTAGGTAGGTAGGTATGTAGGTAGGTAAGTTGGTAGGTATGTAGGTTGGTTGGTAGGTAGGTAGGTTGGTAGGTAGGTTGGTAGGTAGGTAGGTTGGTTGGTAGGTTGGTAGGTAGGTAGGTAAGTTGGTAGGTAGGTAGGTTGGTTGGTAGGTAGGTAGATAGCTGGTAGTCTTGGTGACTGGTTGAGCCGTGGACTAGAGAAATAAAGGTTAATGAGGACGTAAAGAATGAAGAATTCTAAATAGCTGAACTTACGTTAGGACTGTAATACTGAAGTTGAATCCTGAGCTGTAAAGTTTTAGTATTTGCACAATGGGCTGGAGTCTTCCCTGAAGAGTAATACCTATATAAGATACAAGGTCTGTATGTTTGATGTGTAAATCGTGGTGTAGCTCGTGGTAGTGGTAGGTAAGATGGTTCAGGTTGGAACAGTTGTAGTACGCCAATAACGGTGGAAGATGAGATAGTCGAGAGTGATAACAAGCGGGTAATATCAAGACTGTTTTTTTGAATGTATTTTAAAAGATTTTTCAGAAGTGTTTTTTTGATGATATTGTGAGATAGTTTGAGGAATCTTAGCGTGGATGGTACAGAAGGACCAAAGAGACAAGTAATAGTGGTTGCAAAGAGTAAATGTAAAAGTGATAATGGGATGAGATGGTGAAGGAGGATTAGAGAGGGAAATGAGGGGCCTTTTATGTTCAATCTGTCCCATTTAGCGCCAAGTCGGAAAGGAATGCATCCGACTTTGTGGCTTCTACCCCTCTTCCTCTGATCCTCATGGTGTCCACGACCACCGACTTCATTGGCCTTCAGCGGCTCGCACGGAACGTTCTCACCCTCTCTGAGTGACCACATGAGCACTTTAGAATGGTCGTTTGCGTCGATAGCGGCCGCAAGGGAGTGAATAGCTCGTAAACGTGCATAATCATGATATCACGAAGTGTCCGTGAGCTGGCATCTGATCCATCGCCATCGACGGGATACGCAGCATCCGGCATGTCTTTTCCCTGATTCCATGCCAGAACATGACTCTAGATTCTCAACATCACGATGATGTTGCCGCAAGGACGCCCTGAAGCATTGATGATGAGGCTATTCGAAGTGTATTGAAGTTGTATGCTATCATGACTGCCAAAACCGTCACAGATCGATTCTACCACTGCTTCATCTGCAGGACATACCCTTCATCTGGGCTCTATCATGACCTGAAGCTCTTCATCCGAGCTACAAAGCCACGGGATCTTATCTATGAGATGATAGCAGACTGACGATGGAAGTGTACCGACAACGATGCTCTGACAACCCAAATACCTTCATATCGCATCTACCGAACAGTTTATCTTCCTTATCCTCCTGAACACCAAAAAGACCTCCAAAACTAAGAGAAGTACCGGTCCAGCTTCGTCTGCTTGGGGCCACTATCTGGTGCGTCCCTTGCAAGACCCTTTCCTTTGCGTCTAGAGCCAGTCTTGGACTTCCGCGTTGAACGAGCCTTCGGCTTCCTTCCAGGGCTATACTCCTCATCAGATCCACCCTCATCCTCAGAACCAGACTCTGATTCAGGACCGATCTCAAGCTCGAGCAGCTCTTGCTGGCTAGGCCTAGTAGTAGAAACGGGCGCACAAGCGATGGAAACCTGGGCTTGGCCGGCTTTCTCAACCTCCGTAGAAGAACTGGTTAGACCTTCCTCTGATTGCCGGGCTGATGCTTGAGAAGCGTCCCGTTCCAGCTGGTCTGCTATCTCATCGTCATCTGTTAATAGCGGTCGAAGTCGCACAGCTGATGGGCTATCGCCTGGGGCGATCTGAAGCGATCCCTGGGACGTCCCCGCTGCAGGGCTGCTATCATCTCCAGCGAGCTGGTCAGATGAACTGCGGCTGGGGGTGACAGGAGATTCCAACAACCCCGAGGTGTTGGGGCTAGAGTCAACCGTGACGAAGGATGATCCTGAGCTAGAGCTACTGGAACTAGACGCTGTTGAAGACCCGGGTGTGAAGGAAGGCCTCAAGCCGCGGGGGGACCTTCTAAGTGGAGGTGTACTAGGATTTACGCGCGATGGCAAGGAGTGGTCGCTGTTGGTAGGGGAAGGCCCATCAGACGGAACCGTGCCGGGGACTGCAAGTGAACTGGAGCTTGGGCTGGACAGTGAGAGTGCCGCCGAAGTCGATCCACCACGGCTCTCTTGTGAATCCTCGAGTCTCAACTTCTTGTCGCTGCTTGGAGATGCCAGGGGCACAAGGTCATCGTCCGAACTCCACCGTCGCTTCCTCGAGCTCGATGGGGCAACGGACAGACTCTTGGTGGCAGCGGACTCCTCCGAAGGCTGTGAAGTTCCGTCGGGGTCTGGGAGGGAGCAAGGAATCATGGCTGATGAGCAGCCAACATCCGAGGAACAAGGAGGCAGAGTGAGCTGCTGCTGTGATCCTTCAAGGAAGAGCTCAGAGGGAGATGCGCCGTTGGACTGATCCGTGACAGTAGATGAGGATCTTCGACGCTTCCGGGCAGCTGAGGCCCCTGGCGAAGCATCGCAGGGAGCACCCACCGGCTTGGTCTCGTCGGATGTGACAGTGCAAGTAAGAAGACCAGGAGGAGTATCGGGGACAAACTCCCAGTCCACTTCACCCTCTGTGCCGATAGGTGTAGAAGGGATGGAGATGATTCCTACAATCATATCCCGACTAAGCTCAGGAAGGCCTTCCAGGGAAACATCGGGACCAGAATCTGACCGCTCCATACTAGACTTATCCTCAACCTGCTGTTCGACGGATGAAGGCGCATGACCTTCAGGGTACAAAGGATGGTCGGCAGCGAGCTCAAAGATTGACTCCAGTGGGCAATCAGCAGAGAGCTCGAAGACTTCTTGCTGTGCCGGTTCCTCTGAGGTATCCATGAAGAGATCGCCATCACTCAACTCAGAGACAGAGGAGAAGGGGGGCTCAACAGACGCCTGCCTCACCGGGGAAGCGCCGTTGCTGTTCCAGCCAGATCCATACAGAGATCCATCGGGAGATGGAGTCTTCCAAGTAGGTGATCGGTTCGCATAGCCGTAAAGCACCCTTCCAGATGCCCTAGGGCTGTTGGCTAGAGAGAGATCGCCAGTGACTGAACCCAGGCGACTTGGAGCAGAGAAGACCGAAGGCGACGGCGACGCCGTGCGTGGCTCGACCGGGCTTCTGTGGGTGTTGGTAGAAGGACCTTGAGTGAGATGAGGTGCGACAGCTCGAAAAATCGCCTCGATAAGGCGAACCAATATCCCTCCTCCTTCGCCTTGGGCAAAGGAAAGGAGAGAGTCATCTGGTGTTGCCACTTCCTGGTCTACAAGGACGTCTTGGAGTATCCCATGAATGCCGCGGCGGGAGAGGTTGCCTCTTTGGTCACCGTGCGGTCTCGTAGAAGAAGAAGCCTTAGATGACTCAGAAGACTCAGAAGACTCAGACTCCCGTCCCTTGGTGTCCCAGGATGCCCGGCCTCGCCAAAGATGGCATCTGTTCATTATATCCAGAACGCGAGGATGCCTGCAACATCTCAGCCAGTAGCTGGGATGATTGCCGCCGCAGAAGAAACACTTATCTGGTTTTGTATCGTCGTGGCAGTCTTTTGTTTCATGCGGTTCTAAGCACCGACCGCATCGAACCTCATTGGGGCATTGCTTTGCCATATGACCAAGGTCCTGGCACCGGAAGCACTGCTTGGGCACATACTTGGGATCAAGAGAACTGGAAAGAGGGTCAGGATATTTCTGCGTATTGATCTGTCTGTTCTACTTACTCGAACGAAGTTTGTAGTCCCTCCAATGTATACATCTTCCCCGAAGCAGCAGTCTGGGCCTCCTCCCGATTCTGCAGGACAAGCCATATACGGCCATACTTCCAGTATGCCCTATCGATGTTGAGACCCGTTTCTCGTCTCCAGAACTTCAACCTCTTACCGGGCTTGTTGAACCTAGCCCGGGTGTCTTTGTTTCCATTAGCCTCGTCGGTGGAAGTCTCCATTCTGTTGACCTCGGCTCGAGTGATGGACGCAGGGCTGATATAGAACTCCTCGGGACATAAACGGCATCCTGGATCATTGATAATGGCTTGCAACCTTTTCTCGTGCCTCCGAATCTCACGAGCGTCGAGGTCACGATCAACGATCAAGAGCATCCGATCCGTCTCCAAGGGAGGGAACTGCACAGCCTTGATAGCGTCGAAAGGGAAGCCAAGGACTGCACATTTGGTAATGATGGCCTCTGGGCTCAATATCTGGCTGGAACCTCCGTTTATCTCGACCTTGAGTACGGCCTGACGAGATTCCTTCCAGGCTTTGTTCTTTTTGGCCCAAGTGCTTGCCATGGCCAGTTGTTGAGGAGAATATCCGGACCTGCGAGCAAGGTCATTGGCGTATGTGACCATTTCATCGTCTGGATTCTTGAACAATTTGCGGGCATTAGGAGGGCGGGAACGATCATCACGAGAGCGGGAACGATCATTTCTAGAAAGGAAATTTTTAATGGATGATTGTCGGAGATCTCGCCGAGCATGGGCTTGTCGGGAATGAGGTTGTGGAGAAGTTTGACGAGAGGCAGAGCCATTGGACGGGCTAGTACCAGATTGACTAAGGGCAGCATTGGAACGACCACGCTGGCCATTCCTGAAAGAGCTCGTCGGCGAAGACCGACGAGACTCAAAATCATGACTAGTACCAGGAGGGCAATGGTTGTCTGCAGTGCCACCCAAGCCGTTACCAACAGCCTGGCTACCACTGGAGCCGTGATAGTTGGGTTCGGAAGTTGTCGAATGAGTAGCTGAAGACGAGGAAGACATGGTGCGATGAGACAATGGAAACAAAGAACAATGCAGTTGGCAAGATATGTAGTGATAAAGGCAGCTTGGTAGATGATAGTAGTAGACAGCAAAGAGATAAGGTTGAAGTTAGGGCGGATGAGCTGGTGGTCTAGGTGATGGGGGGGGTGAGCGGGATTTATGGAATTCGCGCCTCGACAACGAAAAACAGTTTGCAAAGCATTGATGATGAAGAAGAAAAGAGATCTCGAGGAAAAAAAAGAAGAGGGCATCGCAAACTCCCTGAAAAATCTGCTCGACATTTCATATAGAAGAAGCCATCTTTAGTATCGTCCTGCAAGAATCTTCGGTGAGCCATTTGTCTCGGGATTGACGGGAGGGCTCGAAGCGCATTCCTCAGATAGTTGCGTCACGGAATTGCAATTAAAATGCAGGCTAAGACAGGTACAAACAGAAATTCCTCGATAGATGCATATCAAGTATCGAGCTAAGCTCAATTCTGCGAGACGGTTGAGGAGGCAAAAGAGTGCCCCCGCGTTCAGTACCTGTCCTCCCGTCTCTAACATCAATGGCCCGGACCGGGAGGAATTGAGGCTCGGCAACTCCCAAAGTGGTTAGATCGCTTCCTCGTGTAAGAGACCTCATCACGAGCAATTCGTTGTGGCCTTGGTATCAGATCAACTTGAGAAGACTTGGGAGGGAGGGGAGGGGAGGGAATGACTGGGACGTTCTGTGTCTGGTAGGCATGATGGCTCAACGGAACGCGCACCATGCTCCTCCCCTCGTCCCTCTTCTCACTCTTTGCTTGGTTCTCGACTGACTTACTACGGTCAAGTCGTATAGAATCATCTATAAAGAGCCCTCCTTGCCCCTCTATCTTCTTCCCAGAATCATCAGTCGAATCATCTACTTCTCTCCCTTCCACGCTTCCAACACTTCTTTGCTTCCCCTGCTATCTTTGCTACGTCATCATCCTCATTCTGACACCATACTCCGACATCCCCCCATTATCTGTTACAATTCACTTCCTCCATTTTCCTTCCTTGACATACTAACCCGTACTAACCATTGGAGAAAGCTAGAGTTCTCAACAAGATAAAGATGACGAAGAAGCCTTTCAATCTCTATGCCGTCAGTATTGGCCGAGACTCAGGATACTTGATCAACTGGGACGATGCCAATAAGTTAGTCCATGAG
This sequence comes from Fusarium sacchari, assembly GCA_017165645.1. Classification (NCBI taxonomy): domain Eukaryota; kingdom Fungi; phylum Ascomycota; class Sordariomycetes; order Hypocreales; family Nectriaceae; genus Fusarium; species Fusarium sacchari. The sequence continues at coordinate 256,189 of JADANP010000010.1, forward strand.
TATCCAAAACCTGAGTGTAAGTTACTGGACTCTTTGTTGTGGCTTACGATCTAAGAACGTTCAAACTTCTAGATAAAGGGTTTTACACCCTTGAGGAGGCTGAGGAGTGGATGGAGGAGCCGAGCCGCAAAAGACGTCGCATTGACCACAAAAACCAGGACAAGGAGAAGAAAGATTCTCATGTTGATTTGGAAGCCAAGGTCAAGGCCTTGAACGAAAAGCACGCCCTCGAGAAGACAGCAGACGTCGAGACTAACGATAACGAGATTAACGACGACGAGATTGATGCTCTTTCCAAGGCATATGGGGCTCTGAAGATGGGTGGCAGCATGATTGTTACTAAGCGAAGGTCTGGTCCTGACATTAGTGTCACTCCTCGGACTCCTCCCTTGAGTCCATCCGCTACGACTCGCTCGTCTCGCTCGTCTTCTTCTTCTTCTTCTTCCTCTGCCGGCGATACTATCCCTTCGTCTCCTCCTTCTGCTGCGTCAGTTAAAAGGACTTCTGCCACTCCTTCTCCTTGAGGTTTTGCTTCCGCCATGTCTCGGTATTTTTGTTGGACGGCCTAGGACACATTCCGACTCATGGATAAGCCCGAGTTCGTATATTTGTTACAGATGTGACCACTTGGAGGTCAAGCTTGGAGAAACGGAAGATTGATGGAATTTGTATCACCCCTCGTTTCAGTTCGTCGCTCTTTTGCTGTTGGGTCGTTCTAGTCACTCTCTGAATCGATTATTGCACCCCAAACCCTGCCCCAAGTGAATCTGGTCTTCCAGTTGATCTACAGTGTGACTTGATATCCTCGCTATGTCCACTTCGACATTCCATCACGTCGTCTGCACAGCTCTACAACCGCAAATGTACTCTGGCACTATCTCAGACGTCTATAAGAAGCTTGCTACCTGAGAACTCAAATACCATGTAGAAAGCATCCGCCTACCAAGCATTGCTATAGCTTTAATGAGACTTAGGGAGCCTCAGCTGATAGCACTCTACGTACTGACCATGTCATCTGATCTCTGTGATGTACCAAAAGAACGTCAAGCTCTTTCCCCATTCTTCATTTCGCTCATTCATACCCCCCACGTTCTGAATCGCATCTTGCAGTTTTCTTTGGTCCATATCTTCTTTCGATTTCGTCTCTGGGACTCAGGCTTAGGCAGAAGGCCTAGCTCCAAGCGTTTTGACCTGGTATTTCATCTCTCGGTGGATCAGCAGCCAGGAATCAATCTCCGCCCAGACGCTGGTGTTGCGAGATTGACTTCTCAACTCATTGGCTGCTTCCTCTCGGAAAATTCACCTCAATTTAGTCTTCACTTGCGGTAACGTGACATTTCTGCTATCGTCCTTGCAATCATGCGGCTAGATCTCCGCAACCGATGCTTGCAAGGCTTCTTGAGTATATCTAGAGATCTTAAGTACAGGTTAAGCTAGCTTACAATCCAAGTCCGAATTCGGAAGTTCCGTAGCAGAAAGTTTAAGCGCTAAGCCGAATTGAGTACAGGGAATAGCACCGCTAAACAACCTGTAACTACAGGGCACCTACATAATGTTCGCTGTCGCCGTGATAGAATGGTCTTTTCCGAGGTTCTGACAATGGTCTTAGTAGAGTTAGCATCTGTTGAAAAATAGGTAGTTAGAACTATTCGAACCTCGGAATAAGATTTCGTGGTGCAACAGATACATAAAGTATACAGAAGCAGAAATAGAAACTCTTAGGTTCATATAAGCCAGTTCTTAGCTTCACTACCAGGGGCCTAGGTGATATTTTGACAGACAACCCCCAATTCCAGGAGCATATGTGTCTATCACTACAGCTCATCCTTCTTATGCGTATTAACCTGAACATCCTTCTCCTTCTCCTTCTGCTTCTTCACACCCAGCGGATTCCCATAAGCATCATCAGGATCATCCCCAACGCAATGATGGCACCAGAACAAATTCCCTGGATCGTGCGCCCTCTTGACAGCCAGCAACTGCTCATACCTCTTCTCACCCCAGTACCTATCCGTCCAGTTATGCATCACATACGAGCTCTCAGAGAAATAACTGTTCCTCCCAAGCTTGTAGATCGTGTCCTCGCACTGCTTCGTCGACAACGTGCGTGCGTTCCATAGCATAAGACCCGAGCGGAAGCCGGGAGATATCGCGGTGTCATCAGGCTGTGCGCTGCCGAGATTGCCAGTGATTGACGTGTAGAGGTAGTGGAAGCCGCAGCGGTAGCCCATCGGGTCTGGGGATGTCTTGTCAGGAGCCTTGAGGCTGTTGACACAGATGTCCAGCACGTCCATCATCGTCGAAGCGAATTTTGTCTCCATGTCTTCTCTCGAGACAAAGACGGAGTTTTGAGAGCCCGTGGCATCGTCGGAAGGCTCGTGCGGAGCTGGGAGCGGGTTCATAACGGAGAGCTGGAACTTGTTCGGAGGCATAGAAAGAAGGTACTCATACGCCGAGTTGAAGTTGCTCTCCTGAACAGTCTGCGTCTGTAGCACGTCTTTGAGACTATCTCGGAACATAACGTACTCCTCCTCCTTCTGACCTCCAGCGTAGAAGTACTCAAAGTTGAATGTCCACGTGGCGGTGCAGAGATCACCCTTCTTGTACTTGCTGGTGTCAATGAAGAAACCAGGCTGCGTGCTGACCTTGGAATTAAGCCTCAGCTGCCACTCTGCAAAGCGAGGCCACATCTCACGCAGCCACTCGTAACCAAACTTGTCCTTTGAGCCAGGGCAAAACGTGCCTGTCTGAGACATGAAGACACGACTCAGGCCTCCATCGGGTACAGCGTGAGCGCGCAGCGTCATGGAGAGAATGACGCCCCAGACACCGCCGCCGCCACCGCGCATGGCCCAAAAGAGCTGAGGATTCTTCCGTCGACTGACGATCTTCCTGTGAACGACAGCCTGGCTATGTGCATTACGACCGACTTGTAAAACTTCAATCTCCAGCACATTATCAACTCCAAGGCCCATGGAGGGCGCAAAAGGACGGTGGCCGCCACCGAGATGATAACCCGTCATGCCAACGGTAGAGCACCACCCCGACGCCACAACACGGTCATACTTGGCAGAGAAAGCATGCATCTCAGCAAAGATGGAGCCTGCGCCAAAACGGAACGCACCAGTGGGAGCCAGCGCTGGATCCTCGTTCCAGGTCGGGAGAAACTCCTTGTTCTTGAGCAGGATCGTACGGATGAGGATGCCGCCGGTGGGACATGAGTTGCGGCTGTTGTACTCGTGGCCAGTGCCAGCTGTTGCGATACACAGGCGATGCTGTGTTGCGAATTTGAGGGCTGCCGTTATATGACGCTGGTTGAGTGGGAAGACAACGATGAAGGGATTCCAGTTCCGATATTCGTTCTGGTGCAGCGCTGCCTTGCACATTTCGGATGCAGTGTTCCAGATACTCACGCCGTCTTGGATGTTGAAGCATGGGCGCTGCATGTCATCGATATTCTCGTAATAGTACAGTGCCTTGAGACCCTTGCTTCCTAGACCATAAAAGGCCTGGTTGTTGACTGATCCCGTTGGGACTGGCGCAGGCTGTGGCGCTGGGTAGTCGCTCCACTGGACGCCGAGACGGGGCATGCTGGGGTCCAGAGCTTTCTCTAGCTTCTTGATAGCCGTCTTGGTAGGCCAGCAGCTGGAGTCTTCGGGAGTGCACCACCTATGCTCCTTTGGCGGAGGAAGCGCACCAGCAGATGATGAATCAGCAGGGTCGCACGATCCGGCACCACAGTTATCGTTCTCGGCACTGCATGAGTAGCGACACTCGGCGCTGCATGGATTACACCGACCCATGGCCCACTGCGTCTTCCTGTCTCCTGATGTACAGTCGAGCACGGCGTAAGAGTATACTGGCTGGTGCTTAGGGGGATGGGGTTGGCGGAGCAGTCGTCTGACATGCCGGTGCACTCGGCTGATGCGAGGCAGACCAAGCCTAGCACCAGTGCAAGGTGGGCGTGCCAAGTCATGTTAGGCCAAGATGGAGTATAATATTTGGTTGTCTACTGTTGTATTCTTGCGATTCATGTGTCCAGGTTGGGTATTCAAGAACCGCTACCTAGCTCGCTATATATTATCGTCACAACTACTTCAATAGCTCCCTTGACGACCCTCCCTCCCGCAGTTTCTGTCCTCTCAGCGACCATTCTGCCGGCCTAGACTCACCATGTAAGAGCTAGAGGTCAACTAGTCGTTGCGGCTGAGTACGGAAATGTCGAAAAGGGCAACGTCGTGGCAAGCGGTGCTCGGTGGCGGGCGGAAGAACGGATCAGGCACTAAAATGATTGGAGGCGGAAGTTCGGGTGGCTTCACGGATTAGTCCAGGCCCAAGCCACGGAGGGATTGGGGGCTCCCTGCTCCATTTCAGAACAGCTCAAAAGGCATGTCAGCTAGCCACAAGGACTTGATATCCAATTGAAAGTGGGCTCCGTTGCTCCATCCCACGTCATCAAGTGTTCATGCTCACCGAAATAACTCGCAAGGTGTAAATGCCTCATCATTTTCGGCCTCTGATTAAATGAGGATACTAGCTTTGGATCTATAAAGCGATAAGAATGGCATGAGTTCCACGCTAACCGTTTTGAAGCTGGTTCAGGCTAACAGTCAATAACCCCACCACTAGTTCCCGATCAGGCAGGGCTGAAGACGGGAAAGGGTCGTTAGATCGACTAGATCGCCAAGCCGGTATCGTCGATAGGCACCGCCGCTAGTAAACGGAGCTTGCGGGGTAAGCTCTACCCCTCAACTTATCCAGACCTTCTGATTTGATCATTTACGACAAGACCTCGTGCTGTCTAGTCTTAAGCTGCTTATTCTTTTCTATTCGCTGCCCTTACATGCTTAAATCTATATAATATAATATATTATAATTAATAGTTAAAGCTTATATAATATTTTATTAAAATATATTAAGCTAATATATTAAAAAATACTAATTAACTTTAAGCTTTTAAAGGTAATATATATATAGCCTTAATAAAAATAAGTCTTTTAATTAAAATTATAATAAGATATTTTTATAATAGTTTAATTAGTAATTTTATTAATAATTATTAGAATATAAAAAGCTAGTTTAAATTTAATTTTTTATTATTAAAAATAAAAAAAAGATTTATATAAAAAAAATAAAATAAAAAATATAAAAATACCTTTTTTAAATAATAAAATTACTTCTTAGTTATTAGCTAATAATTAACTTTAATATAATTATAAAAATAATTAATATTTTATAAACTTATTAAATAAAATTATAAATTACTTTAAAAACTTATATTAAATTTATTTATCTTTTTTAAAATAAAAAATAATAAAAAATATAATTTTATTAAAATTAAATTAATAAATTTTAATTATTATTATTTTTATTTTTAATTTAATTAATATTTTAAAAAATATATATTTTTTATAAATTAAATAAAAAAGCTAAATAAGTTTATTTAAAAGATTAAAAATAAAATAAAAGATTAAAAATAAAATAAAAGATTAAAAATAAAATAAAAGATTAAAGATAAAATAAAAGATTTTAATAATAAAATCTTTCTAATAAACTTAAAAAGTAATTAATATTAGCTATAAAGCTTATTTATTAAGTATATAATAATATAAAGAAATAAATAATTATATTTAGCTTTTAAAATAAGTAAATAAACTTTAATATAAAAGCTTAATCTCCTAGATATAGTTACTATTAAAGTTATATATAATATAAATAAATATAGTTAAAATTATATTAAGTTCCCTTAAATTATAAGTATAAATAAATATAGAAACCTTTAATATAAAATTCAGTGTATTGGCTTGATATATCTCGTTGAGATATTATATAAGCTTTAACTATCAATCTGATGCAAAACTAAGGGTCTTGTAGATATGTTTCGTTAGTCCTGACTGAGTAAGCGGCAGTTTTATACAGACAGGAGCTGCTGTTTCCGAAGCAGTCGAATGATTTTCGTATTTTCATCAATCCAGGACCAAGACAGTTGTATAGTTAACTGACTTTCCCAGTCAGGTAAGGTAGCAGTCAAACAAGAGAGCAAATTGGCACCCTAGGTAAACCTTGCGTGGTGATAGACGAGTCCCAGCAAAGCCGGCAGTTATGCTGCTGTTCAGTAACCCGTCAAGGACAGCGTCGTATTTAGCCTCCGAGGTACCGTGAGTAGTGTTCATGTTATAAATTCATTTGTGAAATAAAGAAAAGGCGCTGTTCTAGCTTTATCTTTGTCAAGCCAGGGCGTTGAACAGTCCTTTATGTTTGTTCGCGGCAATGTTACGTGCAATAATTCCTGAACATGCACCTGCTTAACACCAAGATACCACTAAGACAAGCTTGATCTGATGAACATGACGCTTTGTATAGGTTAGTGGCAATCCATAAGTAGGCTTAAATGCAACCCCATATGAGAAACCACAACACGACTTAACAATACCATCACAGCAACCCAAGATCATAAACCAAAGGATATTCCATTCACTCTCACTGCAGAAATGGCACCCTTTATGGATCTCTACAACCAAATCCTTTCTCTCTTGATTCAACTTAGACGCTCTATTGAAGAAACGAAGAGGACATATCCGAGAGATTTCAACCGGAATCCAAATGACCACAGCGGGACTATCATCCCCACTCCAACGGAAATGGCGGCGCTTGTGGAGCATATGCTCCAGGTTGGCCCGCTAGTCGACGCCTTGGTGATCATCGCCACTGAGGACTGGGATCGGCGGCTGGCTCAGGACCAAAGACGACAATTCCTGTCGCTACAGGAGGAGGTGCTCCAGATGCTGCAGGATCTGAAGAAGTTGGAGAGTACTAACGAGAGGCACGATGGACCCTTAGCTGAGACTGCTGACTAAGTGAGTATGTTTTACGATTGAGGCCCAATGATAGTGTCAGGGTACAAGAACAAGTTGTCGAGATGCTCAATTACCAATTCAGAGGAGTAAATCGAAGGAGATTTATCTATAAGCCTAGAGGTTTTGAGTGATGTGTTTGATGTAATTTAATGAATGGCGTTATAGCCACGTCCCAGTAAAACACGAGTTCTTACTATCGAGAACGTTGCTTTTCACATTGTGCCATCCCTGCTGTGCTGCGCCCGCGGTGCCTCCATGCTCACAGCACACGAAAAAGGTTTATCGCGAACTAAGAATTTTTGGGTCTGTCTACTACTATCAAACTGCCCCAATAGCCGGTTTTTGGTGTTGTTTACCTTTGTGGCCGGGAGCTGATGCCTCTTTTGACCCCTCAACCATATCACAGCCCCAATAGCCGTCTCGGAAGATGGCGCCGCCTGCTGTAGTCCCACTCACTCAGCAGTTACCCGGATGACGCATCTTGCGTTGTAAATGCAACGCCACAGACTCTATATTCAGGCGCGAAACTCTTTTGCAGCTCCACCTATGGAGGAGGCCTCACGATACATACTTTTCTTCTGTGATAAGGTTTGAGTTCAGAGGCTGACCAAGCTGGACCCTACGAGCCCCGCGTATAAAAAGGGGTGCCCCGGTCTGCCGATCCAGCAAAAACTTTTCTTATTCATCCCCATCTCTTACCATCATCCATATCGGCGCAAACGCCCGCGCACAGTTTATCTTCACCCTTCAATATGGATTTGTTTTCCCCTCTCCTCGGCAGGCAACTGAGGTTCTACACTCGCTTTCTGGCTCCATGTACAAGTAGGTTGCACTGACCCAGTCCCCTGTAACAGCAGCTGATCTTATCAAAGCAATCAAACCACGCCTCGTCGGGCTCAGCGACCTCCCGGACGAGATCCTCATGTCCATCTTCCATAATATCTATAAAGGAACTGATAAGCCATCTTTATTCGCCTTCTTTGCCCTTCGACAAGTCTGCCAACGGTTCAGACGCCTGACCCAAGATGAAGCCTTCGACTCGCACCTCTTCTCTGACAAGGGTTGCTGTGAACTGTGTGTCGGGTCTTCTGGAGTATGGGCAGGTCGATCACCCACTCTTGCGAATATCGATCCCCCCTTAACTAGAGAAAAGCACTGCTTCGGCTACAAGGCCAAGGAGAGAGGCATATGCTTAAAAGGGCTGGGGAACCTCGTCAGAAAGGGTAAAACATGCTATACTTGCCAGAAGGGTTTCGATGCTAGGAAGAGAAAAGGCCTCTCCCTGAAATGCAAGTTTGCCCCCCGAAACTATCGTGACTGGAGTTACTGCATAAGTTGCCTAGTTAATCATCCTCTGGTATGTTTTTCAGACGACCAAGAATTTATATGTCTCGCCAAGACGGGCTACATTCGGCTTTGTGAGCACAAAGTCATCCACTGGTATTTTGTCCGGCAATATGTCAATCGCCAGGATTCGCCCTCAAATATGCGTCGTAAATTCGAAATCATGAGGTGCGAAGATCCGAGTCATTATAGTCCCTGCAGTAGTGGACTTGGTGGGCCAAAGGCGGAGATGATCACGTATGCAATAGGTGGGGGCTTGTTGTTGCTCACATTTACCGGTAACTCGGATCCAGATCTGGCGCCAGATCAAAGCATCTGCGGCGTTTCTTACGGAATGGACTACGAAACTGGAACAATGACTCTCCCAATGAGGGTCATTGAGGAAGCTATTCGATCGGTTCGAGAGAAAGGAGGGAAGCACTTTGCACCAGAAGTTACTCCGGGAGTTTTACCCGAGTTGAGTGCTTTCAACCTTGAAGATGTCTCCACTGATTCCTCATCCGAAGATGGCCGTGTGAAAGTCATACACCAAAAAGACGCAAACCCACGAATAAGTCGCTCATCTCCACTGCACGACAATCTAACGCAAGGTAGCGTGCGGATTACAGCCGAACCCTGTACCCATACAGGCTCCAATGCCAATCATTCTTGCATCACCGTCCGCTACCAGCGAAGTATACGCGTCGGATGGGCACAGATGTCAGGGAAACTCCTAGATGAGAATCTGCCGAGCCACGATTGGTTTCATGCAATAAGCAGGGAATCATAAACTTACCAGGGCTCCTCTGGCGTTGCTGAGACATGCCACGATAAAAACTGTCGAAACTCGTACGCGATATCAAGTAGCCGGTTGCATTCCGCACCCTCAGAAGTCGAGCTATCAAGGCGACAAGATTGACAGCGTCAGATATAGCGTCAGATATGCGCATAAAGAGTATATATCCATAGCGGGGTCACACATGTTGTTACGCTCGAGAACAAATGCTAGTAGAAATATTTATAGAATAAAGAATAGTTTATTAAACCTTTCTGACTTACAATCAGCATATTAATAACTTTACGCACTGAATGGCATGTATCGTAAGTGCTTTAGTTCAGATGGCCTTTTGGGGATTTCCTTATTTATAGCGGCGGATAACCCTTCTTTAAGCTATAGCCAGAAATGGAGACAATTGGTGAATTTTGATGAAGTTTGGCGTGATGAACTTTCAAATTGATGGCAATTATTTTAAGGAGTCTTAATATAATAAACTTTAGTGTGATAAGTCTTGGACGGATAGAATTTAACATTACGAAATCTAAGATAGGTTTATGCCAACCATTGCTGATATATATTTAGCAGTCTGACTTAATATCTACTAACTCCACAAGAGCTGAGACAAGACTAGGCTCGATCGATAAGTACTCAGTGCTCTTTTTAATCATGCTGAATATACCAAGCTACACGCTACTCTTACTAACCTCAATACTAACCAGCTCGACATCGCTCCCTGTCTGCTTTTTATCACTCATACCCACTGTAATCTCACACGAATGAGACCCAGACCATGAATCATTTTGACCATCGCCCCTAAGACCCGACCCCTCAATTATCTCTTCGAAACCGCTCTGGTCGGTCCGCCGTATCGCATGGCCGGACTTGGAAGGACGCCCGGATTCTTGGATGTTGTAGTTGACTCCCTTCCTATGGAGATATGGTCTCAGAGCCGGGATGCAGCAGATGATGAGACCGATGTACACGTCGAGGGAACACCAGAGTTCTGAGAAGAGGTCAGATGATGGCTCGGACTTGTATCGTGAAATTTACTTGCCGATTATCGTGAAAGATCGAAATTCTTCGCTGTCGCCCAGCTGGACAGTCAAGAAGCGCGTGAGAGAAAATGCGATGTCGATAATGCCCAGGAGAAATATGCAGTAGACACTGACTTTGACCTTTGTTCGCATATTGAGATTGTGGATGACGAAGAACGGCAGGCAGAAGACTATCACAATGTTAGTTCTATGTCGTGTCAAGACTCAAGAGTAGCTGGTGGGCTTTCGCGCAATGCTTCCAACGAAATGCAACACCCAGTTGATTTGGAACATGAGAATTAACGAGGCAAATTTGAATGCTTCTTCAGGCTTCGTGACCGACCTGTAATCATTATTAGAAAATGAATTTTGGATATGATTGTTCTGTAGTACCAGTTCCGTTGGACTGGGTAGCACAGAAAAAGCTGCAGTGAAATGGTTACGATGTAGGCGCAGACGCAGTACACAACCACGATCCAGACCATGAGTCTTCTGATGACCATGAACGGCGGAAATAGCTGTAGATAGATGACAAGAAGCGATGCCTTGCAGAGATAGAAAGTCGTGTAGAATGGGAAAGGATCGATTTAATTGTACTGCAACCTTTGATCAGCTCCACCTCTCCTCGTGAGCTAGTACAACACCTACCTTTCTAACCCTGATCTGCTGTTCCAAAGGCGCATCCCAATTAGACAGAGTATAATTAATCCAAGGATGTAAAACGCCCTCTTTTGCATATAGTACGTCGAAGAAACCGGTGACGAAGGCGGTGCACCATGCTGATATGCGTAGCCAGTCTGCTGTTACGAGGCGCTGCTTTTGTATGGCTAGTCGGAGGTAGATTCGGGCGCCGATTATTGTCGCGGAGACGGTGATGAGGGTGTAGATGACGGTCTGAGTGCGTAATTGTTAGAAGTTGATGCTCTAAATGGCTGGCGATTGATCGCATACCAAAATAACAACACCTGACGGCCCTGCAGGCATTTTGACGAGGGAACTGATCAACGCTTCCACTCAATCTCGCGGAGAGGTCGACCCGGCTGGGGGCATGGGGGAAGGAACTCAGTTAAGCAAAAGACGAGATGGAACGCTATCCCAGAAACATTGGGCAGATACGCCACCGGCACCACCGACCATGCTTAATGGACAAGAGACTTTGGATGGTGGCCTATTGGTGTGCGCCAGTTTCGTGTGCTTCTATTCTACGCTCTGTAAGTGGTTAAGAGCAGATTGCCATGCACACCAGCGCTTTGACGGTGGCTGCGAAGTTCGGGAATAGACTCGACACTAACGAATTTCTTAGGGGCAAGAAGCGCGACAGAGTTTACGCTACTTACCCTCGATCACTGTACATCAGCCACGGGCGATGAATTTTGTCCAGATATGGTCTTGAGACAGAGGAGAATCCTGAAGAGAGAAGCATTGTGGCGTTGGGCCGAGACTAGGGAGAGGGGTTTGTGATGTAAATTTTGGATGGACATGAATCGCGAGTGCAGCACTGTAGCCACCATTGGATTTCAAAACGACCGGGGAAATCTGCAGTTGGGAGATGGATTTCTGAACCGGCCAGCACAGTTGTCGACTAGGGAGTTCTTGTGAAAGAGATTGTGATACTTGAAAAGGCCCAGCACTTTCTCGATCATAAGAAAGAGGGAGACATTGGGTATCTAACCCCCTGAACTAGTGCCCAAGTTTAGTCCGTCCCAGAGTCTGCAGTAGGGCACCAGCGCTAAAATATTCTGAATCAAGCTTAGACTCCGCACATCATCTTCAATGGCGTCCTTTTGACTTTTGTCTTTTGCCTGATGCATGCCAGTGTTTACCTTCCAAGAGAGTCTGGGACGACGCTACTCGGAGATATTGGCGAACTAGCAGGCATGTTGACTGAGTTTTGCAATGCCCCACGATATGTTCTTCCTGCGATAAGCACCATAATAGCAGAATTCAGCAATCAAGCACGCGATCAATCAAGAGGATAAATACTACAGATATAAAAACTGTCTTTACTAATATTAGCAGTCGTGTTGGTCTATATTTGCTCTTTGAGGAACTGGTTCTGCTAATATTAATTGCATTTTGACGCCCAGACGAGAGCAGAGCCTGAGCGGCATAGCTGTCAATCTTTTATACTGGCATCTGAGGAACAAGCGCTAGCAGTAAACGACAACTCTCCCAATCAACCAACAAGCGTTGAACCTCCTTGTTCAAATTTCGGGTTCCATCTCACTTGCCGAAGACTAGCGCTTCTGTAGAACATCGCCACGTGGCTGGACTTTTGCCAGAATTGGAGACCTTGCTTCCCCAAACCCACCAAGCGCCACAGAGCTGTGTTATAGAAATGTGTCCCAGGGTCATCTGCACGGCATTTTTGGAGCTTTAGACCCGTGAATGGTTTAATTAAATCTTTTCAGCAGTAGCGCGTTGTCAACAGGCTATGGGTCAATTATAGGACCAATTTCTCAACGAGTAGACAAGCAGCCCAGGAAAGCCTTCTAACTTGTTGCGGTTTGACATCCTCATAGACCGTTGAAGAAAATTCCGGCAAGCTTCGTCGCCGATCAAATCAACGAGCGATGTGATGTTCCATATGCGGTGTTGTGCAGCTACTTGTCTGAGTCAGTTCTGCCCGCGCAGAGAAACCTCTCCTCGGACATGGCAGAATGAAGGCAACAAAAGAGGCGATATCGGGCGAGCTCTTAACGACAAACGTCAATGAATGGGAGTGAACAGAAGTGGCGGGCTGCTGTTAAGACATCGCTGAGAGAAGGACTGTCTCTTTCTGAGTAGGCGTGATCTGAGAAGGCGTGTCGGTATTGCGATCCGAGATATTGCTGCTCATCGCCAATTGTCATGCTGCCCCAACCACAAACAGAGCCCACTCGCAGTGATTCAACTTTATGGAATACGATATATTTCATTCTAGTATTATCTAAGAAAAAGGCAAACTTGCAGCATATCTGTATCTGTTGGCTTATCTAATTATCCTTAAATAAATCTATTCTGTCTTACCAGTTTTAAGAAGGGTTCATACCCACTTAGAGTTCCTTTTCCGCCCAATCATCTTACATGGAATCGGCCGGTCTCTTAAATAGGCAACTCCGCAGACACTTGCCCCGTAATGCGGAGAACCGCCCAGGATTAAAACCAATCTGCGACAGAATAATAATGTCCTTCAACTGATGCAGCATAACTTATCCTCTTCTAGAAAATTTGCTAATTTCGTACCTAATCTAAAGTCGATCTGAAATAGTCGATTGATATGTTGCTTAGACATACAAATATCTCAAGCAGTCGAATTGCAATTGCAAGCACCATAGCACATTGGGCTGCCTTGAAAAAAGGCGTCAGATAGAGTGTCCACATAAAGGACAACAGCATCTTAGCCATATGGATCGTAGCCCTCAGAATATGATCTAGCATGGTGTGTGTAAATATAATGATAAAAAGCAGGATTGTGAGCCCCGTAATTATATTGGGAATTGGTGTGAATTCGCCGGGTACGACGCCAAAGAGGCGCAGGATAAAAGTGAGGGGGTGACGGTAGAAGTCGTAAGCCAACGAGAGGCCACTGATGACTTTGAAAAGAGCTTGGGTAAGCTGAATGATTAACCAAAAGGTAGACATAATGGTGTTGTTGTTGCTGTGGGATCTGGATTGTTGCTTGTGTTCTAACTTGAAATTGCGAATGATTTAGTACTTCTTATAAGTCCTTGATTAGAGGGATCGAGTATGCAGATATATATCAGATTGCGTTGACGTTACAACGAACCATTTTCAGGGAAGTGCGTGTTCTTTCAGGCTTGTGTTCACTTTGAAATTGCTCCAGATGTGCCTTTGTCCTCTAAGTATCTATTTAGAGATCTCTTAATGTCAGGTTACTGAACGGTGAACAGTAACTGGTTTTCTTTCAGGCCTGAACTGCCTCAATGCTGCTCAGTCACCTAAATTCCCTATATTCCAGAAATGTGGTATATTTACAATTACCTATAGGAATAAATGCAACCTGTTGCGTAGCATTAGAGGATTCCCTATATCGCTATGTATTATTAATACTATTACTTATACTTATTTATCGTGGTTGAAAATTGACAATGCCCTGCTAATATTTATATATATGTAAAACAGCATTTAGAAATAACAGTTTAGTACGATATATAATGTTAAGGCTAAGGAAAGAAAATAGTTTAAAAGAGTAACCTTAGGTGCAAATGTCATTTAAAGTTATCTATATAAGGGCCGAAACTCCAATACAATCTAATTGCGTAACCAATCCTCTATGTGAACTCCAAGTCTCCATTTCTATCACAGCGACATTCTCGATAGCAGCCGCCCGTACTGATCCATCCACTTCCACTGATCCTCATCCTCCTCCACAGTCTTACCATAATCAAGGATAAGACAATGAAGAACAACATAACCTTCATCCTCTATCGCACCAAAGTCAGGCTTCAATGAATTGAAGATACGACAAGGGTGAAGAGTGATACGATGGATCCGAGGCTCCTCATCATCAAACATGTTGATCCTCTCACACCCACTATCTCCCTCTTTGACTGCCTCGATGTCTAGACAGTTAAGAAGCATATAAATGTCTCCTTCCTTGTGGCGTTCAGTCCCGTCGACGATCTCCCAGTGGTCGCAGCTCTCTCGGGCAGGACACTCGTTGGCCTTCCGGTGTCGATATCTAAATGGCGTGACGCGTAGATCCATGTCATCCAGCGTCCACTGGAGATAAGCCTTAGAGAAGGCTCGTTTGGTAATTGGCGGCCCTCTCTGTGTGAGATAACGTCGATCCAATTTCGGATCGTCTCTCGCTTCAGACATGCAGGTCAGCAGAGCTGCCTTACTAGCCAGAACCCCTGTTTCCGAACGCTTGGGCGCCTTCTTTTTGGGCGGCTCTGCGTCTGTTGATTCCGTTGTTTCGTTCAATTTTCGTTTCCCTTTCGGAGCCACCTTGTCTGATGACTTTTGTGGTAGGATTTCAGCAAGTTGTTTCTCAAGAAGAGAGACACGCTCCTTGAGCCGCGTCAACTCTGCCTCGCAATTGCAGCTGGGATGAAGGCGATTCATAATTTGTGAAGTTCGTGGTTTTGAGTAAACGTGAAGCTCTTAGTAGTAAGACTAATTGTCTAAGTAGTCGCATAGGGTGGGTGATGACGAACTGGTGTTTGTAAACGAACCTGTTGGGTTGTCTTGAGAGTAAAGTTGAATTATCAAGATATCTCTAAGCTCTTATACCTAATTGCTTCCCTCTTTGTCATAAGGAGTGCATAGACCAGCATAACTGAACATACAAGCGAGGATGTAAAAGAACGACGAACACGGATAAATTGAGTGACTGCCGGCGAAGATTTTAAAAGAACGATTTGAACAATGCGAAATTAAATAAACGAATCTGCGAAGCTTGGGGACGGACAAAGAAAGTTACATCGGAGCAATGGCTGGCGAAGAAGAACATAAGCAAGGCATGTAATATGTTCAGTAGCTCAACAACAGTCACAATAGCGGGATTCTTTCACCTGCACTTCTTTGATATATCACTGCGGTATTAAACGGAAAAGGGGTTCCTCATCATTAAGTCGAAAGGCTACATCATCATGGGAAATGATTCAAGGTGTGTTGCGAACAGCTCGCAGCAAAAGGGTCATATGTTCTCAGGTTCTCTAATATGGCTATTTGCTTGACGGTCAATGGTGACCGCAGTTGGTGACTAGATTCCTTATTAAGATGCCTTTCGGTTCTTCGAATTATTTTGCTATGCATTCAATGCATCTACCTCTCACCCTACACAAGGATCATCACGATCTTTCATGTAGGAGAAACGTACCCATGGGGTTTCCAGAGTAGCCGCCTGTCACTATATCTACCAATAGTACCTTAAGTATCGTAGCATATGGTGGCCGGTAAGGACCATTGATACAACCACCAGACGTCCCCTTACAGTACCCCGCAAATATCGGTTTACAATAGCCAAGTCAACCGCTCGAACTGTCCGTATGCCGAACTCGCTTGCAATGGAGGCATTTTCCTTACAATTCTCCTGTCTTCTATATATATGATTCGTTTCAAGAGGCCAGCTTATGCTGAGTTTTATAGACAACATTCTAAGCTAGGTACACTCATAAGACGCTATCCTGATTCATTGGCCAATTCTTCCGTAAAAGACAGCTGAAAAATTCCGTCAGTGATTGCTCACGCTACAGGAAACCGGCTCACTATGATCTAGAAAAGAACACGAGTTATGCGGCAACAGTGGGATGAAGTCCTGTAGCGGTGAACGAGTCAAACAGAGCACGAGTTGCTTTTCTTGGCGGTCGCGGAGCATAATCATCCGTGTGACGCCCAATTTATCCAGAACATCCCTAGTCAGGTACCAATTACCATTTCTGGCAATCCCGGAGCCCTATCCTCCTTGTGCTTCGGCATACTCTTTCCGTACATATGACGCCAGACATGCGGGGTAAACAAG
The DNA here is from genome assembly GCA_017165645.1 of Fusarium sacchari. Classification (NCBI taxonomy): domain Eukaryota; kingdom Fungi; phylum Ascomycota; class Sordariomycetes; order Hypocreales; family Nectriaceae; genus Fusarium; species Fusarium sacchari. The sequence continues at coordinate 272,650 of JADANP010000010.1, forward strand.
ACTACCTCGGATGGATAAGTTGGAGAATGGAAATAGCCTCTTGAAACAATACTCGTTTCATCCATGCATGCGACGCTGTCTACCATTTGATCCTGCCCGCGACGGGCCATGCAGTATTTATTCTTTTTTCCCGGCTGCGGGGTCTCGCTTCGGACATGCTGCCTCCGGATCTCGCGGTATTTGACACCGGCATTTGAACCTCGCCTGAGCTGACAATAGAAATCACGGCTTGGTTCGGGTATAAAGCTGAGATCGACCGCGGTCGGGCAATTGAATAACAGACACCAGCAATTAAGCAGAATCGGAGAATTGATTGATCATGCTTGGACTCCCCTCACCCCGCAAGCTGCTCGCACAGCTGAGCCTGGGCGCTAGCCTTGTTGCGGCTCAGCTCCAGACCATCAACAACTTTGGAAACACTTACGGCACGCAGCTGGTCATGCAGGCCTACATCCCCAACAACCTTCCTTCCAGCCCAGCAGTCATGCTCGCCGTAAGTCACTACCATCAAATCTCACCATTCTTGAGCTGACCCGCGGATATAGCTGCACGCCTGCGGTGGAAACGGACCAGGCTACTTCCAGCAGACCCAGTACAAGTCCCTCGCCGATCAAAAGGGCGTCATCCTTATCTTCCCCTCATCGCAAAAGGACTTCAACTGCTGGGACGTCGCCAGCGCCAAGACCCTCAAGCACGATGGCCAGGGCGACAGCCAAGTTCTCGTCAGCATGGTCGACTATATCATCAACACATACAGAGCCGACCGCAACAAGGTTTACGTCACGGGCACCAGCTCCGGATGCATGATGACCAATGTCCTCGCGGCTACGTATCCAGACCGTTTCGCCGCTGCTACATGCTACTCTGGCGTTGCAGCTGGATGCATGGCTGGATCTCCTGGATCGAGCCCCATTAGTTCTGACCGTGTCTGCTCCGACGGGAAGATCATCAAGACGGGACAGCAGTGGGCTGATCAGGTCAAGTCGATGTATCCTGGCTACAGCGGGGCGTACCCGCGATTCAAGACCTGGCACGGCACCGCGGATAATCTTGTCTATTACCGGAACCTTCTTGAGCAGATCAAGGAGTGGTCAACGATTCAGGGTGTTTCTTTCTCGCGCAACGAGACCAACACTCCTCAGTCTGGCTATACCACTATGATTTACGGAGACGGAACTAAATTCGTAGCTGTATCCGCTGCAGGAGTCGGACATGTCGTACCTACTCATGAGGATCTTGACTTCAAGTGGTTTGGTCTTTCTTAAAGTCGCTGATGTGAGAAGACTTGTGGAGAGCGATACTGTCAGATGCGGTACTCATGTTAGGGAGGGCAGAAGTCAGGATCTAAGTGGAGGCACAGCAATGAGAGGGGAGGAGAGAGGCCAAATTGTGTATATAGTCATTTCTACTACATTCTTCTCAGTACATAACATTCATTCGTTTAGGTATATAGTTAACTGGGCTTTATTTCTTACTGCCAAGATAGCCTTTCGTCTGGCAATGATCTTTCGCATTGTAGTTCCCCATCTCTTGCTGCATGAGGTAATCAAAGCCAAAGCCGCTGATAGCCAAAGCCCTACTTCCCAAATTAGACAACACGAAAAGCCAAGTCGAATACAAATAAGCTTTTCTATTAATAGATCATGGCATTAGAACACTCTACGCCATTCTCCACCTCGTTGTTTCATGTTTGTGCTTAGGGCGCACCAACAGGTCAAAGTTCCGACGCCAAAACTCAAAGTGCTCCGAAACGCAAGACTCAGCGCTCTCAGCGAGTCCAGAGCAGCCTTAAAAAACACAAATAGTTGGAACGTGGTTCGTGAGTGCATAAACCAGCTTTGAATCTCATTATAATATTTAATTTTGTCATCAAGCTTAGCATAAGTAAACAAAATGCTTTCTTATAACGGCAGCAATCTTTTGCCTAAGCGTTAAATAGCAAAATGATATAACGACCGTTTCATCATGATCCATCTCAACGGCCAAACTCCAAGACCTCCCTCCTCTCAAAAACATCGCACCAAGTCACATGCTTCACAATGGTGCCTCAACCACTCAACCTCACCAAAAGCTCCTTTCTTTCAGCCCCAGCAGCACGAGCTTTTGGACCCAAGACACCAACAGATATACCCAGCTTCACCCAGACCTCAAGCCCACCACGCCTCATGGCCCCAAGACAGCGTCGCCGCGCTACAGTAATTGCCCTCAACGGCGGGACACCTCCCCATTTCGCTCTAGAGTCTCCTCCTCGCAGGCGTAAGAGCGCGACTGATCGTCGCAAGAGTTTACAACCGCATTTATGCTCAGCTCAGATTCTTACATTGCGCAATCCAAGCAATGGTCTTATGCAGAACGGCTCTGTAAAACGCGACATCTTATGCGACTGCACTTCGGGTCTGGATATAAAGTTGACCGAGCTTTGCGTCGAGCGACCAGATCGCGAGCCTCTGCGATCCCCAGCGCTTTTTGTACCTTGTCGCTGGAGTATTCCTTCTCCGACACCAGGAAGCTCTTACGAGCGCAGTGAGCATGTTTGCCAGTTTCAGGGTCACAGTGACGGGAGTCGTCAGAACCGACGGGCCACTTGGGCATTTGATTTCGATAAGGGCCTGAATAAGTTGCCGTCCTGTGCGTTCTGGACATGTTCAGATTATCCAGAGATGCAGGCGTCGCGATTATGATGGAAAGATGGACCAAAGATTTTATTCAATTCTGTGTTGACCTAGAGCTGCCTGATCTGCGATCGGTGGCCTGGTATTTTTATTGAATCATTTTATATGTAAAGCGATGGATGATTCTGCTTGCAAATAACATTATTTATCCGAATTGACTTTGAACCACAATTGAACTCCTTCGTGCTCTATCAAAATTGGCCCTAGTTTGAGCTAGACAGTCATAAACTACCTTAGGGTGATTTTTCTGACAGACTCGGTCATTTCTGTCAATGTTGCTGCTTCAACCTAGTCTAACCGCGGGTAGTATACCCATACGAAGCAGCCGCTATCTAGCGCTATGGCTGGCTGTTGACTCGCTGGCCGGGATGTGTCGCCGCTCTGAGTCATACCGTATACGAGCTAAATCCTTGAGTCAGCCTTACCAAAACGTGACAAACAGCATCACATATATATCATCACATTGCATAATCTTATACTCTCCTTCTCCATATTTCCTTTTCCAGCCTTCAAACCTCTTTTAAGTGGTGAATCAAAATGCGACCAACACCACTCGAGCGCTCGCATCTCTGCGACGCATGCACCCACGCATGCTCAATGTCCATTGTCGGCTGTACGCCGTATACCTGTCCAACCCACAGATCCCAATTCTCAAAAAACGAGTATTCTTATCCCAACAGCTGGGATCTTCTGAACGATCTATCGCGCTGGGCAAAGTGGTCAAAGATAAAGCGCGACTTTCTTTCCGAAACGAGTTCATCAGGATGTCATCTCTGCATTATAATCGCACACGCCTTTGATGAAAAGTCAAAAGAGCAGTTTCATAATCTAGGCAGTGATGAGGTTATACGGCTTTGCTTCAAATACCGCACTGTTGAGCGAGATCCAAGCGGCAAGTTGGGCTGGGATGAGAGGACGAGCATGGCGATTACTGAGATTGCGTTGGGAATCGATCTTCCTGATGAATTCTGGTTGGCTATCAGGTCGGACAAGGGTTCAGTGTTGGAAGATGTGACATTCGATCTGCGCATGCGACCGCTTCAAGGTAAGACTGCGATCGCATGGAAGAAGTTTGACTGATCTCGCTGTAGAAACGGACACGAACCATGTGATCAAAACTATCCCCGGGAAACATGCCTCGACGATGAACGAACAGAACTTACAACTCGCAATGAAATTGATCAAGGGTTGCAAGCGCTCACATCCCATCTGCAAAGAATTCCAACCGCGACAAACCAATTGGACTCCAACGAGACTCATCCACGTAGGGTCGAAAACCCAACAACCGCGACTCGTCATTCCATCAGCAGCAGTGCCCTACATTGCACTAAGCTACTGCTGGGGAACCGACAACACCGTTACTCTAACAGAAGAAACCCTCGTACCATTCCAAAACGAAATCCCCTTCTCAAGTTTACCAAAAACCGTCAGCGATGCAATCACCACAACACGAGATCTCGGCTATGAATATCTATGGGTAGATGCGCTCTGCATCATTCAAGACTCCAAGCCCGACTGGATCAAGGAGTCCTCCCAGATGGGAAGTATCTACGGCTCAGCAGCTCTGACCCTCGCAGCAGCTGGGGCACCAAGCGTACAAGACCCTATATTCTGCCGTCGCGACCCCCGCGCAGTGAGACCATGCGTCACAAACATCATCCAAAGCTCGGTATATCACCGATTAAGTTACCCGTGGGCTATTTATCCACACCAACCTGAACGCCTACTATTCGATACCATCAACGAGAGTCCTTTGAGCTGTCGAGCTTGGGCCCTGCAAGAACTTTTGGTGTCGCCGCGGACGTTAGTCTTTGGATCCAAACAAATGGTCTGGTCCTGCGCGACGACAGAAGCTAGTGAGACATTTCCAATTGGCTTGGATCCAAAGTTTAGTACAGTGGTGAACGAGAGTTCAAGTCTGTCACATCTTCGCCAGAAGCTCATGAGAGCTTCGAAGTTGGAGGAAGAGCCATCGGAGTTTTGGAACGACTTTATTAGCAGATATACCAAGGCGCGTCTGACTTTTAGTTCCGATACGCTCGTTGCGCTACAGGGAATCGTCGAAAGAATCGCTGAAGCAAGGCGTGGATCGAAGAAAGGTACATCGGAGCTGGAATACGCCGCTGGTCTTTGGCGCGATGAAAGTCTCCAGCAGAGCCTCTTGTGGCGTCCCAGGGCTGGATCATCACCTACCCGGCCAGAATACTATCGCGCCCCCTCGTGGAGCTGGGCGTCATTGGACGGTGAGGTTGCCTTCTTTGAGCAATACATCCCATGGATCTGGAATGGAAAGAAAACACAGCTTGCAAGGATCTTGGATGTTTGCGTTGAGCCTCAGACTGGGTACTCGCTCTCGACAACTGGGCAGATCAAGTCGGGTCTCATTGAGATGGAATGCCATTTGCGGGAGTGCTACTTAATGAAGACGACACAATTGGAAGACTCGCCGAAACATCAAGATGATGATGCATATGTCATCATCTCCTCTGACGAGAATAAGAGATTATCTGAAGATTTCTGCTTCAAAAGCCCCGCAGGAGGAATCCAACAGGCACACAAATTCGCCAACTCCTGCACCATCGATCTCCCACAAGATTTACCTTCATCGCAGTGGCTTCAGGTATATTGCGTTCCTCTGCAATTAGGATGGTGTCAAACCGATCGCTACGAACAGGCCGTTTGGGAGAGCTACGAAGGCTTAATACTTATCCAAAATGACACCGAAGAGGAGGATCTACTAACATCCGAAGGGTTCTGCGATGTATCTCAGACTTTCCGCCGAATTGGAACATTCACATTTGATCTTCATGATGAGAATAGAGAGGCGCGAGAGAATGAGTTGTTGGGTCCGGTTGCGTTTGATAGAGAGGGCAATTGGGAGAGGAAGAGGGAAACAGTCTGCATCATCTGAGATTTTACAATAACGATTATAGATAATTGGGATTTCCATTTCGCCCAAGTTGTGCAAATACTTCCTTGGAGACTCTTTCTGCCCATTCTGACTTATGCATCTGAGGTTTGTGAGCGGCCGTGCGGAAGGGCCGGAGCGACATACATCACTCACTGGCGCCGTCGTCTTCCCATTGACGGCTGGATTCCTCCAATGATGCTGACACAATGGGCTAGTCGTCAGCTGGAGAATATTCACAACCTTTCTCCGCGATTGGTATAAATCAAGCTGTGAATGGGAAGAGCGTGACTATAGTCTGTACTACCAGGCTCAACAAGAACATACGACCATACCTGCAGGAAAATACGGGATCCCGTCCGCTCTCCCATAGTCAAGCCTGTAAGGGGCGGATTAGTAGTTGGGTCGGTGACGACCAGCGAATCCCCGCTGTTGTATGTTTTTTTTTGCCGATTTTAATTAAGACATCTATCCATCTTTTCTTTTTGCAGGCTATCAAATTAGAACACTGGCAATGAGGTGGGTTGCAATGTCAGGAAGTCGGGAAGCTTTTTAGCTGGTGTAAATATATAATTATAATTAAATTGCCTGTGCTTTAAATAGTATAGGGTAATAATAATAGATACTTATTATAGTAACAGCAGTAACTAATTCCTTTTTATTATAATGGCTTTATTTTATTTTATTTTAAATTTAATATCTTTTTAATTCTTTTGCCTGTTATGTCTTTCTTTAACCTGTTAATTAAGATACTCTGGCTTTTTAGTAAACAAAGCCAGTGCTTGTATGTTTGCCAGTACCCAATCTTACCAAACCACTTTCGTGATTAGCGCAATATCATTGCTCTATTGTCAACCTCCTCTGTTCCTATTGTCCACGCCACCGTCGCTCAAGCGGTGATTCTATTTGCTTATCCTGACAAACAATAACCGCATTGACCTGGAGGTGCAGCGCTCAATTCAGAGTCACTGGCAACCGTCATTTGGATATCCATGTGATCATCCCGCCTTTGTCTCTGCTTCGCCTATCACGACTTTCTTACTCTTTCAGCGCACAAGTAGCCAAGTCAATCAATCGATACTGAGACGATCTTCTTCATCTTCCAGACAGTCTCATCACCATGGTCGTTCAAAGCCGCTTTGCTCGGGCTTCCAAGTCCCCTTCACCCTTGGAGTCTCCCTCCAAGGCATCATCATCCAGTGAGGATGATGCAGGCTCGGGATCATCACCAGACCAGGACATGTACCCCGACATGCCTGAATACACCCTTTTCGAAGTCACCGTTGGCGTTACGCCCCAGACATTTCAATCTATCCGGCTTTATTTTCATCGTCTCTGGCAGATTGAGGAGCCTATCTCATTGCGCTTCCAAGATACCCAGGTTGTCACGTTCGATGACTCTGTTATCCCCGTCAACGCACTTTCTCAAGCTCTAGCTAAGAGGGAGTTCTATCCAGATGATGATCCTGATCGAAATGACCAAAATGGACCATATATGCCTCCAGGCCGCGGCAATTTTATGCCCGGTCAGCGAAGACAGAGCCGAGGAGTGACTCCCAACTGGAAGCAAGCTATTCTGACCATGCTTGCAATCCTTCTTATCATTCCACAGTGGAGGCGCTTCTTCTCTCCGTCCGACATGCCGCATAGCCCACCATTCCCCGTCCAGCGTCCGATAGTTGAGCTTGCCAATACTATCAATTCAATGCCTGGCAAGCTGACGGACATCATGGAAAATCTAGGTGACTACAGAGGGAATTTGTCGTCTATGGTCGCCGTCCCTGAACGGTGGGCACTTGCTTGCTTACACAAGAACGAAATAGCAGGCATGCCCTTGTTCAGTACGAATAGGCGTAACAAGGCTGTGTGTGACAAGGGGCTCAAGGAATACGGAAGACTAGAAGAGAGCGATGCTCGTGATCTAGTCTCTCGTCTGAAGGACATGAGAAGCGCAATCCAAGATGCATCTTTTCATCTTGAGAACGTGGCAAGAGTTGTGAGACTGAACCTCGAGCCTCATCTCGGATCTTTCTTCGACTCTTGCATAGGGAATCCGACCGTGAAATCCCGCTATGCCAAGAAACCATCGAGCGATACTGCATCTATATATTTGGACGCACTTGTTAAAGAGAAAGCACTATACCAGAAATATGCACAAGCCGCCTCAGTCGACGGTAACGACAATGACGACAAGACTGATGAGCTTGTCGCCATGAACATACCCGAGGCCCTTCAGTACGTCGAACGTTCTCTGAACAACGCGTTTCTTTCAATCGATAAGTTGTCTGGACCCCCTAACCATCTTTCCCTCATCCTCCGGCGATTTGATCTTACGACTACAACGCAGAACAGAAGGCTATCCTGGGCGATAGGGTCCCTGCGTCGTCTTGGAGGGGAAATCGAACAACGCGTTGAGGAGCTGGAAGCTTTTCGGGTACTTCTTAAACGAGTAATTTCGTTGCGCTACGGGATTGAAGGAAGGGAATATGCTTCAGAGGTGTCTCCTGATATGCCTCTTGCCTATATGGACACCCTCGACATGTCGGCTTTGATCTCGGTTGCGCTGGGTATTACGGGCAGTGAGACTGCGCGCAGCCACATGGAGGGACGGCGCAGCGGAGGAGACTATGATCTCGGCTTCCCGTCGAGAGAAAGTCAGCTCGATGCCTTGAATTTTGCAGAAAGAGGTCATTTCAAAGGTTGAGGCTCGAGGGACAGTCATTACAGAACGGAAAGACGTTGTCTGAGAGAACCTTTTGTCACCGATGAGGAAATGAGGTAACAGTTCTCTGAACTTGAGTTGGCGGTTGTGCAGGTCTTTAGTTTGTGTTCTTTGTTCTCTGTTGTTCGAGTTGAATTGAAGTCCTCTGTTTGATTGTTCACCTGAACCTTGATATCGTTGTTCATTTACGCCGTGAGCAAACCTACCTTGTTTATATCGACTCCTGTATATAAAATTGTCTGTTCTGCATTGTGACTAAATACTTAGCTTCTCACCCGTCTGCTGCTCGCCGTAAATCCACCAACACCGTTCTATACCTACAGCTACACGCCCAGCGACAAAATTAAGACGGAACTAATCTGCTACAAAACCACTGCCACCACCATGTCTAACGGTTCTCTTTCCAAGTCCTCTCCAGGTGGAGCTCCACCATCATCTGCCCACGCCACTCTAGTTCACCCGGCCCTCTTCCTTCTCTGGTATACACTAAAATCACTAACCCTCCTACTTCCCGACAAACATATGAATACAACACCTGGACATCCCTATGCCTGGCAGTTGCTTATCACGTCCCTTCAAGAAGAGCTGTCACGACTCTGCACACGAATTCCCCATGGCCGTCGAGAAAAGTACCTATATATCGCTGCTGGCCAGCGATGCATCGACGCTACTGACCTAACGCCAAAACTCTTTGCATATTACGAGAGAGCAAGACACCTACGAATGCACTCTTTGAGAGAGCGCGACACACTAGTTGTGCGAGCAAATCTGTATCTGGACCTACTGTTGTATACCAAGAAGACGGTCTACATGATAAAAACATATGGAGCTGACAGTCTGCTTTACTGCCATCGAGCCTCGGCATTGCGTGTTTATTTGTACGCTCTTTTTACGCTCATAAAGTATAGTTTTTATAGGTGTTTCTCGACAGTCGAGGTAATACTTTGGGTCACTTACCGCAAGGTTCTTGGCATGCTTTGGTTGGTTGTCCCAGCCTTGATGTTGTATGAACTTCACTGGATGTTTCCACTCGGCCTTGAGCGTCAGTTGATGGTGTCAGACTTGCTACTGGATATCTTATATTATGGACCTCTAATCTTGGTACTATTTACGTAGACTGTTTCCTTGTTCAGGCAATAATGAGAGAGACTTTCCATGACATGAACTTAATCACTTCTATTAATAAATATATACTTTGATCAAAAGGCTCCTGCATGACCTATGCTTCTTGTATCTCTTTATATGTCGTCATACGTCTCATAGATTAGTTAATTACAGATCTGCATAAGTTTTATAGATAGTTATTTCAAAACAGAGTGGCTAGTGGTATTGACTATGGTATTGCTGTGTGAAAAAACCACTTCCCCACTGACCTACCTCACTTGTCCTGTAATGTTTGACCATCGCCCTACATGTAAGTAGACGTGCTTGCTTTGTGTAACAGATTGAGCTGGTTTGGGGAAGAATGCATGATGCGCAAACCTTGAATGAAAATGAAAGCGCGGGTGAATTGACATCCGGCCTTGACATGATTTATACTAAGAGCGCAAGAGGTCTTTGAGGTATAATTGAATGAAATCCGATGTAAGAGTTAATACTGGTTTTGTCAATATGGACTGTATGTTCCAAAGTTTGCCAATCTGCATGTTGGGCTCTGTCTTTGTTTGAAGCTGTCATTAACGGATCCCATCTCATATTCAATAGAATCAACAATGGTATAAATTGCTTCCATCTTTTCCAAATCTTAATCTTCTCTCTTCTCTTTCAAATCCCATCATCAACATTGCCCGTACTATTACTCTCTTCTTCTCCCCTCCACCATGAGCCTCAAACGTCGAGGATCCGAGCTCGATCATGAAGCGAAGAAGTTGAAGTCTGACGACAGCGATAGCGACGAAGTCTCACCCAGCAGTTTACAGACTACCCCGACTTTGACTCATCAGCCTGTCACTGATTTGGCCGACTTGCCCCGAGCGACTCGCAAGCAATTCGACTATCTACTACAAGCTCTCAGTGACATCTCCCCAGAGACTCTGTACGAAGTCAACAACTTGGATCAAATCAACGCTGTCAAATCAGATGGTGACCCGCCGCCAGAATACACCTATAAACCGCCAAAATTAGATGTAATGGTGAGCCATGAGCACGGTACATACACCACAGCTCTTGTCCAATGGTTCAACCTGCTGATTCTTCGATCAGGAAGAGACTCTACTCACGACTGCAAGGACGCCGCCTGCGATAAATATTTCGCCGAAACAAAATCCGTGCCATACGCCGGTGGTTCCCAGTACTTTACAGTCGAGGTCGTACAGCTCAGACACTTAAAAGGTGGCCAATATTGGCTTCCATGTCCTCAGTGGGAGCATAGTAGATCAACATTTGAAGAAAAGCCTTGGAAGGATAACTATCTACGTCAAATACAGACCCTTGTCGGAAAAGCCGTGGTTTCTCACAACCGAGATGTGCTCGGTTGGTGGGTGCGTGAAATTACTCATGCTGAAACCCCCTTAGAGCCATTCACGGGAAGGGAAAAGGCCAGGGGGAGTTTCTCTCGGGCCATGTAGTATGGACTGGACCATCTCGCGATGCTTGGTATTTCCACTGATAGTTACCGGAAAATGGTCCCGGTGGCTTTGCTGGTCTCCACATAGAGAGTCGGCAATAGCTGTCATAATCACCCAGAGTGAGAATGCAACAAGAGGTAGAGGCTGTAGGAGATGGTCGGATATTTGCTTCAGATAGATCACCTTTTCCCTGAGTGTCGCAAATTTAGTAATACTCATCAGTGCGAGCTAGAGAATGTAAAGAAAGTCCGGTTGCGATATTCATGGGTAGTGCATTGAGACATGTGTCCATATGTTGCCGAGATGCTGCGTTGTCCGCTCGATAAACAAGTAGAGCCTCTCGTGGTCAAGGTCATGCACAACTTGGATGAACAATTGCTTTTCGCTTTCATGAGGTCGTACTGACAGTGGCAGCGACAGGAAATTTGCGTTGATAGGGCGAACATAGCAGCGAAGCTTCATATCGTTTGCTGGTCGGAGTTCAGACCGCCAACGAGTGCCACTGGCAATCCACCTTATCAAATCACCAAGGTTCTAGCATCTAAAAAGGAACCACGCGTAACAACAACACTGCTTGCGAACCTCAAACAAACCCAGCTCCTGAGCTATCTACTACACGTCTCTGCATCGCAATCACAACATCACTTTCTAGCGACCTCGATCAACCATCAGCATCTGCAAACCGAAACAAAACACCCTGCTCTTTTTTCTCGTTTCCGCACTTTGACTCGACGTCACCATGGCGAATCTCATTGACCCCGGCACCACAAAGTTGGTCCTCACCGTCTCCCTCCTGTGGATCATCTCCTTCACCCTCCAGACGCTCTACGAGATCAACGACATCATCTTCTACTCCACCGCCATCGGAACTTCCTTCGTTGTCGCTGCCGCGAGCTGCGTCTGCCTCTTAGGTCTCGCGGTCATGGCCATTTACTTTTCAGTCCTGGCCAACGCGGCGATTCTTTGCATCATCGTCATGCTCATTCCGGTCCTTCAGTATTTTGTTCAGTGCATTTCTTCTTTCTTCGCTTGTATCAAGAATGTCTGCGATCGCGTCATCCAGTTCTGCGATGCGGTGGCGTTCTTTTTGGACAACGTTACTACGGCAGTACAGTTGTTCCCCCCCTCTTTTGACAGATTCCTTTATGGACCTGAAGGTCTCGAGCCTCTTACTGACGAGTGAGCGGTCTCCCGGTGCATCAGAAGCATGAGCAGGTGGTCATCGCGCAGTGGAAAGATATGCGCTTGGTGTTGTTGGTTGCACATTGGCAAATGCTCTACATGAGTGTCGGGTGTAGGCGACTCGACCGTAGTAGTGATTGAACCGTTGGTATCTATGCGGCATGAGATGATAGTCCGTATGTAGTGCGCCACAGAAAATAAAAGGTTTACTGAAGTCTCCAAGTCAGCTCTCCCGCATGATGACACCGAGTATAGTCTCGGCTAAATGTATATTGCCGCCATTGCTTTGTCTAATGATGCCCCAGTCTCACTGGAGTCAGCCAGGTTAATGAGATTATATACCAGTTCTGATGTCAGCTCCCTGTTGGGTGATCAAACGAGGTAATCGCCGTGGGATCCTGATGGATTGATGACCACGACTTCACCCTTCACACGTTCATGACTCTGACAATCCAAAATCCTCACTCAGCATGCACCGACGATTCCAAGCATCGGAGGCAAGGAAATGTAAGACCTGGATCATAGATACTAAAAGAGTTAAGTAAATTGAGGTATATTTAGGGAAGACTTGATAGGCCTTTTAACTGATTATTTTTGTCAGCCGAGTTTGAGGTTAACCTTTCTTACCCACAAAGGTCCAGCTACCTCCAGGTACTTTCTGAAGTGATTGCGTGTGGGGTAAGTACCTGAGTGCGGAGAAGCGGGCGTGATAAGGAATTTGGTGGCGTTTCAATTGCCGGCCCTATTTTTGGTGTCTTATCTGACGCTTCGTGTCAGATGATAAGCCCAGCGATGTAGTCAGGATACCATTGCCAGAATAGGAAATGATAAAAGAAGAGACTAACATAACGCCCCTCCCCCCTTCAGCAAGCGACGCCGATAAAGAGTCATTCACGAGGTTGGTAATAATGACAAAAGGCTCAAATGGCCCTGCGTAGTCTACAAAGCTGCAGTTGAAATACAGGACTTGCCATTTCGCAGTGTCAATTTCCTGCTTCTGAATCAACAAAATCTACCACTCTACAGCTTCTAGATATCCTACAACATGTCTGCAAAGGTAGCTCCGGCCCCGGCGAACATCCCCTCTCCAGCCCTCACCGTTCTTGACGACCTCGGCCTCCCGGACTTTGATCCCGCCATCCATCTCGCTTTCCAGCCCCCTACTCGACGCCACACCTTCCAGGACCTTGGTCTGCCGCAGCCAGAAAATGCACCCGATCTCTGCGTGACAGAGCCTTTTCAGCTCTTCTCAGAAGAAGGGGTGCGCATGCTCCGTCGTGAGATGCTGAGCAAACCGATTCTCGACAAGTATCTCCGTTCATGGGATCGTGCGCCGGCTTACATCGCGGGTCATGAGAAGGTCTGTTCAACGTCGCTGTAACAAAATCAAAACTAGACTGATTGAAAAAGACTGCAAAGTTTACTCTTCAAGCGTGGCAACATCCCGCGACTCAAGCTGCTATCGATCACGCAGCTGGCTTCGGCCTGCGTCTCTTGCGACGCGAAGCCGATCTCGGGCTCGTAAACATCCAACTCGGCCCCGAAGGTCTCCCCGGCGTCTACAAACTTACCGAAACACCATCCGCTCCGCTCTCACCCCAAGAGATGCAAAAGTCCAGCTACGACGACATACCCATTGACGCTTGGCACAAAGACCAAGTCCCCGTTGTATGCGTCGTCATGCTCAGCGACACAAGCAGCATGCAAGGCGGCGAGACAGCGATACGCACAGGAGACGGTTCTGTCGTAAAGGTGAAGAGTCCAAGAGTGGGAGGCGCAGTCATCATGCAGGGTGGATGCACTGAGCACGCTGCTTTGCGAGCGACGAACGTACCGGAGAGATTGAGCATGGTGAGTAGCTATGCGTTTGCGGATCCGAACTTGGATGATCAGTACACGTCGCTCCGGAGTGTGGATTTGGGTAATGATGATATCCCGACGTTTTGTAATATTTTCTTGCAGGAGAAGTTGCTTAGGTTGAGGGGGAGGATTGATGCGGTTTTAGAGACGCTGGTTGAGAAGGAGAAGAGGGGCGAGATGGTGGAGAGGAGTGAGTTCGAAGGATGGGTCAGGGAACAGACAAATTTTATGAAGAGAAGCGCCTGGGAGATGTATGAAAGGGTGCCGAATTACTTGGGCAAGGATGTACCTGAGGATGTTATTCGAGATTACCTGAGATGAAAGGAGATAAGTAGCTTAATAGTTGCAGACCTATTTATGGAACTTGCCTTTCTGTATCATCAGCATTCCAGCCACGAATTGCAAAAAGATATAAATGAAATAATGTACGATGACAGAACTCGTTTGCCTCGACACGGGATCGAACCGTGGACCTTGTCATTACTAGTGACACGCTCTACCACTGAGCCATCGAGGCGCGACCTGATTGGATGAGACTCCACGTTGCTCTCCGGCCCCAACATTGCCCCCAGTTTGACGGATGTTGCCGAGTCTCCTCCCATCATCGATACCAACGCAGCTGTTATTGCTCGTATCCAAAGCAATGATTCTGATGAGGAATGCTGCGGTTCAATCTGTACATATCACATCCCCTACAGGCTACTCAATTGTGGCTACCATTTTGGCATTCTCCATTGACCGATGAGGAGCGTCTATCTCCTCAAAGCCAAAGGCTCTGCAAGCCCTAGCATCAACCTTCCCCTCGGCCACCTTGGCAAGATGCTTCTCAACAAATTGTTAGACACTTGGAACTCTTCTGTTCCAAACACAAAACTCCCAAAGAAGCTCAAGTGAACTCCACATGCCCTTTTGCCGCAGTGGATTGAAACCGCGCGACGCGTCGGGCCCCGTTGGTTCCTTGATGGGATCTAAACCTCCTAGCCATCCTACCCAGCGGACCCGACCATCTCGACGTACTAGTTGCAGCGAGTCTACAATTATGCTGTTGCCAACCAAGTCTTTAGTACCGATTCGAACTTTTTGGGCTCGTTGCTCGCTTGAAGGTGTTTTCTCGGGTTGGGCGTTTCGAGGACTATCTCTGCGGCTCCGAAGTCTCGCAACATGGCGAACCTGGCCTCAGTACGACTAATCGCAGTGACGGAAGCCCCAGAATCGATTGCGAGGTTTATCGCCGCTCTTCTAAAAGACAAAAGAGGACCTCTAGTAAGAAGCCTCTGTCCACGCTGGAGACTTAAATTTCGAAATAGGAACGTCCAAGCAGTAGCATAACTTTCAGTCAGCGCAGCTACATCTTCCCAACACAGCGGTAGTCGTTCTCCAAGTTCACTCAGTTCGACTATGTTAGTGTTTGCGACAGTATACTTGGAGCTACCTGGTATCGTCCGACCAAGGCCGCCCATAAAAGCTGCGACTGGTGTTACCGCAGAGGACTCTCCTCCTGGACATACTTTAATGACTCCAACGCATTCAATATCGCCAACTAGGTACTGAATCTTGCTGTTTTACGTAATTATTGCGATGTGCTGCAGCAGTTTGAGTGTCAGGCAAGGACAAAAGGCATAACGCACTGACTTATTCAATTAAGCAAGCACCGTCATTCCGATCCAGTTGAATTTATAATACAAATAATCTCCAGGGAGCGCCCTTTTAATTGTGCTTTATATCAAAATTTCTGTGACTAAATGTTGTTTTGAGTTGATGCTAACTCGGAATATTTATGTGGTTGGCCTGGCCGGCCCAGCCGCTACAGGGTAGGTCCAACCAATTATGGGCTTTGAGGGAATAGCCAATCGACACTTCGGTACTTTGTTGATTAAGGACAACCACGACCTTATGATAGGATTATAGCACTTTTACAGCTAGTCCTTTCTTATCGGGTGCAGTCCCTGTTCAAGCTAAGATCAGAAATGCGGCGCGTGCTTCTTTGCACATCGTCACTCCAATTCAAGCCTGTATAAGCCTTGCGTAAAGCTTTGTTCTCATGCACAAACAACACTAACCTCTTTGTCCTAAGAACCATCCAGTACGGCAAGTCTACCGGGATTTTGAAGTCCTGAACAGTGCCACTGGCAGTTCAGTCACCAAAGCTATAAGACCCAAGGTCTTTCTGCATTCTTGTCAACAAGACTTCAAACACACCGACAAGGCCACAGCCAGCACTTACTACCGGTTGCACAACTCCCCAGAAGTCATTTCACAAATTCATATCAAGTCTTGTTCTCCTCGCCACGATGGATCAGCAGTTGAAGGAAATGAAGATAGAGATCATGCAGGATCGATTGGACAGCCTTGAATCCCGCTTTGAGGAACTTGCCAATACCTTTGCGCAACTCTCTGCTACGCAGCTCAGCAAGCAATGCATCAGCTGTATGGAAGCCATCCGAAACCTAGCTTCTGATGTTCTGATCGCAAACACCAATCAGTACCTTTCTTGCTTTAACAGAACCGAGTTCATTAGATACGCGCAAGAAAGTCGTCAAGCAATGCGTTTCACTGTCGACGAAAACAACACAATCCAACGCATCTACCACGAGGCCGGACACCACCGTCAAATGACAGAAGAAGAGCGCCATGATCGTTTTCTGAGTCTCAAAGCAGGCATACCGCCTGCCAAATTTTGCTTTCCGCCTTATAACGCCCATGAATTGTTCGTGGAACTTGCTATCAATCTCGAATACTTTGCTACCAGAGAGATGGAATACCATGACCAGCCTTACGTGCCGGATGATGCTGCGGTCAGTCAGCCTCCACCTCCCTACGAGAGTCAGGGCCGAGGTTTCCACGACCGAGGAAATTCCCATCCCATGGCCGCTGAATTGCCTCGTGTTGAAGATTCATTTAGCAGTGGGGCGTCCTTTGAGTCTATTGCCACGGACATGTCGGGAGAGGAAGAGTCTAAGGAAGAGCACTTCAAGAGATGGGCTCAACTGCAGCTTGCTAGATACGAAAAGTATTTGAAATACCCAGCCACCCCTCATGTGATCTCCGACGTTTTATTTCATTACCAGAAAGCCCAGGACTCGAGGCAGGCTCTTCCATTAGGGCTCCAGTTATTCAGACTATGTTCTGATGAGAACCACCCTGGGTACGTGAAATACAAGTCTGTGATTCCAGACTCTAGCGAGCAGAGAGATCCGACTTCTCCTTTCAACGAAGGTGATATTGAGGTTCTTACGACAACTCGTGACCGACTCAGAAACGAGAACTGGAACTCTGGAGCTGTTTTGGAATTGGAGGTACCTGCACCTCACCCTTTGCTCCCAGATTCCATGGTCGCAATGGAAACCTTTGAGCAGCTGAGTGGGTTTGGGCTGGTGGTTGCTTGGCGCTACTACGGAACTGAGGCATGGATGGATCGCTATGGCCACCTTGTCCCAGAGGTTTAAGGGCTGTTGAGATAAATGATCTTCTGGTGGAAATGACTGATCGTGTCGTATGGATAATTTTGCAGATATATCCAGCATTACTACGGTGAGTGTTGGCTTGATTGGGGGAATAGGACGACCAAGCGACATGAACGATTTGACAATCAGGTAAGTTTCTAAAAGCACTAGGCTCATGATAAGAAAATGTAAATGTACTTAACTGGAGGTTTTATCTCTCACATCTTAAGTTTATTATGACTCTCCCTCTCGATTCCGATTATATGTCATGGTTTCCTTCTTGATAACAATCCACGTTCCAGGGCGATTTTCCAAGAGCGCGATACGTCAAGGACAGTGAGTGGTGACCACAGAGTAGTCAAGATTGAAGCTAGCAATGTCTCGTAACGCTGAGACGACATCTTCCATAGCTCAAAGCAACCTTGGTCTTATCGTGATGATAATAGCTGCGAGCATATTGTCTGACGAACGTGGTCGAGCTTGAGCGGCTGAAGACGCTATCTAGACAAGCTACTACTTAGTGATTCTAGAACTCCCTCAAATGTCAAGACTGCCAAGTTTCCAGTTCGATTTACTAGAGTCAGCTTTTAATTGTAGAGTATTAAGTCAATCATTCAACAGCATATTACTTGGTAGTATAGAAATAGATAGATCTACCTTTATCTTTTACTAAGTGAAATTGGAGTCTCACGACAGAGGGTTCAGCCCAAGGAATACATTCCATAAATGCTTGATGAAGTCTGCTATCCTATGGCCCTGCTTCACCAATTTGTGAACTTTGCTCGCTTACTAGTCTCATCTTGATTGGCTTCGTCGTCGTCATCATCCTCAAAATAACGTTTTCTGGACCTCTGTGCTTGTCCCTCAGGCTCACCATATACCTCTTGCCCCATCATCTCATCCACCGGAGACCAGGCAATGTCTCCGTCGTCGTACTCCGGCTCATCCATATCCATACCATCTTCACTTTCACTTTCAGAGTCCGGCGTCAGCTCACTGCGCGCGATGATGGCTTCATCGCGTCCAGTGGGCGCCAGTCGCCGGGTTTCCTCGATGGGAGTCCGCTCCTTCCATTCCCAATACTGTTCAGAAGTGCGTTTGAAAGCCTCTTTGTGAGCCTCCTCATGTCCCATGTTGTGGTCTCCAGAGAACTTCCGGAGCTTAATGTAGCGCAGTGAATAATGCTCTTCCAAATGATACGGTTTCATGCCGGAGATCATCATGTTAACCACAGCAGGGTGCAATGGCAATGGATCGCTGCGCTCAGAATCTTCTCTGGGCCATGGACTTGCTGCAGGCGAATACTTGAGTTCACCGATGCGCTTTTCCTTGCCTGCGTCATCAGATAAGTCTATGAGCTCCGGTAAGATTCGGTGTCTATAGGCGTCTCGCCAAGTGCTTTCCACTGGCCAGCCACCCGTTTCCCACCCGGCATGTTCACGTCGAGGATAAAAACCTGGCATTCGTCTGTATTCCAGACTTGAACACTCGAGATAGCAAAATGGATGGAGGTGCTCGTCCTCTCCGCCGAAGCATACATACTGTTGACAGCACTCAAGATGATATCTAATGATAGAGTCGTTCTCTTCATTTCCATGCAGGCGCGGCATGATGTTGTCGAAGGAGCGGCGGCATACTCTAATCGGGTTGTCGAGGTGTGGTATTGTCCAGTCAAATTGATCCAGAAATCGCTGGTAGATCTCAGGGTGGGATGCGAATAGTGGTCGGATTTGTGATTCGGTCATCGTTGTTTTTCGTTATTGGTAGTTGCTGAGTTGTTGACGCTTTGGAAGAAGTAAACGTTGAATACGAAAATATGTGTTATGTTGTTGAAGGTATGTAAACATCCCGCACATTAAGTCTGCGGCTAAGCTATTTATTGCCCTATTCAGAACTCATCAAGTCCAGTATGTGTACCACTGGGAGAGGCTTTTGTTCTTGGCCAGGTAACAATGCCGGCACTGAACATTGACTAATTTGTGTTTCAACACTCATTGTAATTAAGTAACGGTCTAGGTACACTCGAAATATAAATAGATTTGCCGTTCTTTATACTCTTTATTCCAGCTGGTAAGGTCAAGTAGAAATAGTTGCAGAGTTTCAGTTAGATCCTTACTGGGTCCCTCAATGACTGGATGAACACAGGCGTTTGGCAATTTCGCCAAGCGCTTACAATCCACAAGCTTTGGCGGCCTCAAACTAGTGTCGGGGCTCTCATAACACCGCGATTGCTGCCGGTCTCTGACCAGAGAGTTCTCTAACATCCTGCAGAGGTATTTGTATTTCTTTATCAAGTAGTTGAATTATGGTACATCTTCTTTTACGAGATGAGAAGCTTGACAACCTATGGTGCAGAGTGAAGGCATTGGTGTCACACAAAGACTTTGTGAACAAACAATATCTTTTGATCGCCAATCAACGAATTCATCCTCCCGACGCAGATGTCTTTATTATTACTTTCTTTGAGTCAAGTCTGCAACATCTTTGTTGAGAATCATCCTGGACTTGAAAGAAATTGGCTGGCGATGGCCGCTGAGAATGGCCTCGATATGACGGCTGCTTAGTGATATGTTAAAATGTCTCATTTTATTCAAGGCCTACCATGCTACTGTGTATGCAACTATCTTACTTCTCTACCGACACTATCGAGGCTTAATCGCATTTGCAAAAGATCTAGTTACAATTTGCAGATCCGACTTGTTTTCGAAGCCTAGTTATGGCTTTGGCCTGCAATGCCTTGGTCTCTGGTACACTATCCCTCGTCCTTCCGAGATCCATCTCGTGGCACTTTTGATTGATGGCCAACGCTGAATATTCAAGCAAGTCGTGGTAGGCAGTGGGCAAGGTTCTCGTAGGATACCCTGGCTCTTACTGGTTTCCCCCTTGCTCCGCTGCTTTGCGAGCCGCCACTTTGGCTTTTCGCGCCGCTTCCCGAACCTGCCAGTCCGCTAAAGCGGCAGGAAAGTTATTTAAGACCTTCTCTTCCGGCTCCCACGTGTTCTCCTTGGGCGGGTAGCCAACCCAGTGACAGTCATAACGAATTTCGCCCTTGACCCAGCCCTTGGCCTTCACTTTGAAGACGTGATGACGTTGCAAACCTGTGACTTGGCCCCGATCACCATGATCTTCCCAGTAAGCATACAGAGCTTTGGGATCGATCCTCTGGAGGAATTCCTCATCTTCCCAAGACTGTGGGATGTCATCTGTCCACTTGACAAGAATTTGGACCGTGCTTTCCAAGCGGTTCACTCGGTGGCGAATGAGGGAGTCGATTTCATGAGCCATGTTGTCTGTGTCGGGGAGTTATTAGTACTCCTGTCGAAAAGATGAGTCTTTAATCACTTATTGGTACTGTTGATGTTTGTTAGTGCTGATGGTTATGCGTGCTGTTGTTTGTGGGTGTTGATGTTTGAGAGTAGATTACAGGTTTGGTCGGTCCCATGGATGGGCATTTAAGAATAAACGACAGAAAGCGAACAGAAGAGACGCGCTGCTCCAGTGGTAGATCATCAATCAGTTAGATCAGCTTTCTGTTCTTGGACCACTGGAACATCTCCCTAACAATATGCCACTGTCACCAATCGAAAAAATCACCCAAGTCAAGTCTACAATACCTGTTGCCTGGAATGGGCTTCAGCTTTCGGAAACCTGGCTTGGCGAGTCTCCATGTTATGGCCTCGTTTCAAAGTGCTGTTACATCTCATTTCACTCAAAGCTCACTACGGTATTGCATAGCCAATTGCTCTCTTCTCTGCCAACAGCATGGTCGATGGTTGGTTACATGTTCAAGCGTTATACAACTCCTTCAAGTTATCCATTGTATCTCTCTACAGCCTAAACCATTTCCTCCTTACTTAACTCACATTCGAATACCTCCAAGTAGCCACCCAAGTCCTCTTACTGATTTTGCTCTAAGTATTCGCCGCAGGAGTGTTCTGGTTACCAGCTGCTCGCAAAGCCTCAAACTCAGCAAGCACATCCTTGGCAATCCTCCTTACCTTTTTTCGAGGCTCCAATGTTGTATCCTCATGCGTGTCGTCGTATCCCACCCACTGGCAGTGGTAATACCATTTACCCTTCTTCCAAACTCGAGCAAGAACCTTGAAAACGTGGTAGTGTCGTAGATACGTAGCATGACCACGGCCACCGTGTTGGCGCCAATACTCGTATACTGTTTCGCTGGCGGTCTCTTGCAGGAGGGCCTCGGGTTCCCATGTTGGTTCGTCGTAGCCTTTCCACTTGACGAGAAACTGAACTGTCTTTTTATTTCTGTTGACTCTGTGGCGTATGAAGCGCTCGATTTCGTACTCTTGGTCATCTTGATTGGCGGCCATGTTGTGGAAGAATAAGCAGCACCGATTGTAAACTTTGTGGATTATTTGGATATTGATCGTGTTAACGTCTTGTACTTTGGTACTGGTCATTTAATCCTGCAGATGCATTTTATACAAATTCACAAATCGCGAACATGGCATATGGCATACGGTAGACAAAGGTGTGTGCATGTCCCCAAAATAAGACGCCGTTCAATAAAGTATCCCGAGTTCGTTCTTTGATCATTTTGAAATGTTCTTTGAGAACATGCCACTGTTCAGACGTACACAGAACAGTTCCGAAGCCTAGTAAGCTTTGGGCTCTGTGCATCAGATAGAGAGATATAGGCAACATAATTATGGTCAATAGTCAAACAAGATACATCATCTGCATACCCATAAGACCCTGAGTATAGGGTACTCGTGATGGCGATTATCTGTGGGTCAAGGACTTTTGTTAAGGAGGATCTCCTCGCTTGGACTGGAGTTCTTGGCATTGTCTTGAACGGGAATAGACAGGCCATCGCTTAGAATAACTCATTTTATTACCGCTATTAATAGTCTGAAGGATCAGAGGACACAATATTTCTAATCCTTTATCGTATAAATGTCTGAGTCTGGCTGAATGATACACCGCGTTATGACCGATGCAGGGCTGGTTCAAGAGTTCAAATACTGATGAGTACTCATTGAAACACATACCCTCAACACTTGCATTCTCGTTCACATACAACTTTTCAAAAGGTCTCTCCTTAATAGTTCCTCAAGCGTCACTCGTTCAACCTAATAAAAAACAAAATGGCACGATCAATCGCCCTCGCGGCTCTTCTCTTGGCCCTCCCAATCGCAGCTCAGCCCGAGATCACCTCTACCCCTTCCGCCACGGCTGCTGCCCCAGAGACCACCGAAACTACTTCACACCCTCCCGAAACTACTGAATACACGGTCGTGTCAACAATTATACGCAGTAACGGCATTGACTATTATGCCGTTCCGATCAGCAAGTCTAATGGGACTGCTCCTTCGGCGACTGCCGATGTAGGTAATGCTGCGGCTGGATTGATGGTTGGGACTGGTGGTCTTGTTGCAGGAGTTGCTGGCGCGCTTGCAATTGTGCTGTGAGAGGTTACGCTATGAGAATGGGAATAATAGACTGGGACTTGAGGAAGTGGTAGGAGGGTCACGAGGTTGGCTGTGACATCGCAATCTGGCCCAACTCCCATGATGATATTCTGTAAATCTTCAAGTACAATTCGCAACACAACCAGTCTTCTCACTCAAATGTCTCGCTCTCTTCCTCTTAATAAGTAGAAACTGTGTTGCCAGTTCAAAGTGTCATTTAGACGCGCTGCTTCATTCGATGATAGCCGGGATCGCAGGCTTCGACTGACAATGGTCTCTGCCCAAGGTCCAGCGCTGCACTGCGCTGCGACACAAGCTGGATGCCACGAGGCGCCACGAATATTACCTGAAGATTGGTCGACTGCTATGATTTCAGTGCTGTGACATATTACATTTGTGAGCACTGCGCCAAGTTCAATGACAATCGCGAAGAGAGGGGCCAACCGGGACAGTACTCAACGCTGATTGAATATTGCCAGCTAAATATCTAAATATAAAATTCCTGTTATCACAGGCATCCTGTGATTCTTTCACAAATGCGACTCCAGTTACCATCTCTTCATTCAATCAACATGGACAAGTCCAAGTCGAGAGTGGGTCGCATTCGATGGGCATTATTTTGAAATACAACCACAGTCTGCAGTTTTACTTTGAAATTCCATCTGGAAAATCGTAAAGACACTATATTCTATCATAGAACCGTTGTATTGCAGTTCCCAGAGTTGACGTGGCATTTAGAACTTGAGCGCCCAACAAAGGCACCGCGCACTGGCACCAGTGCCAGGTTGCAGTGGCAGCCGACCAGAACCCTCAGACTTCAGTCACTGCCAGAACGTCAGTGACAGTTTGGCCAATAGAACTTTGAGCCTGGGACGCGTCCAGGTGGCCGCCAAGGCACGTTAAACTAGACGTCCTACCAGTGGCAGATGGTTCAGGTTGCTCCGTTACACCAACCACGTCAAATAACAACCAACCTTTCGTCTCGCTTTCTTCCTTCTTCCTTCTTCACCATCACAACAAAGTCATCTACCTTCACAAAGAACTACTTCATCTACCCCCATCATCACAACAACTCCCTAGCCTCACAAAACCATCACAACAACTTCATCCCTCGCATGAAGCAGTAAACATCATCGTCCACTCATTCATGATGGCGACAACAATTTCCATAGAGTCACCATTCGGGATCGAAATGATCCTTTCGGCCCTTGCCCTCCTTGCCCTCACTTGGGCCGTCTACAAGCTCACGAAAACCGACAAAGTCGAGCCAGTCACCCCTGTTTGTGTAAGTGACTCCAACAACTCGATAACTCATCACCCTCTAATTGATCTACAGGACCCATTCACCGACGAGCTTCCACCTCTTGGGCACAGAGCCTTCAATGCGTCCGAGCTTGTTCCTCGTCGTGAGCAAGAGGGAATGAAACAGCAGATCGACGTCCTCGAACGACGCCGCCAGGCAGCTTTCACCCAAATCGGAAGAATCTACGCACGCCGCCTTCAGATCGACAAGACCCTCGACAAGCTGGTCTACGACTTGAGCAGGGAGTTCGGTCCCGACGACATGGAACCGGTCTTTACGCTGAAAAAGAAGATTCGTGACCTCTCTCGCGAGATGGAACAATGCTATGGCCAAGTTGATGACCTGTGCCACCAGATGCATCAGATGATGGTGATGCGACTCAATCTGCGTCGAAAGATTGATCGATTGGACCTCCAAATGGAGTCGGCGAGACTGGCGGAGATCATGTACCCGCATATCATCCCGGCGGAGGCTCTGGGAGATAAGGACCGGGAGATCGAGAAGCGAAGAGAATAAGGGGATTCATGCTGTTGCTATTCCACTTCGGGGGACATCTTCTGGAGGCGACATTTCAGATGACACAGCTGCTTTCATCTCTTCTAAGCGTCCAAGAACTGGCATGAAGCCCGATTTTCTTTGCCTTCAATATTCAACGGCATATATGTGGATGGCCAATAAAATGTGTTGCGATCAAGATGTTGACGAGGTTAGGATGCTAGTTAGTCAAGGTAGCCAATGACAAACCGAATCGCACGAAATCAATGACTTGGGTGATGACTGGGCTTTGAAATATTTGTCGTGACTGTGTTGTCCTTCTCCCCCAGCTTTTAGATAGAAGAGGCCAATACTAGATTCACATCTCACGACAATTCACAAGTCTGGGTGCCCAGCTCACACTCTCTCCGTTGATTCACGTATTTGTATTCAGTAAAGCAACGTTTCAGGACAATATTGGATTCTTTATTCCACGGCGTGATACATGTGACCAGCGCCTTGTGTACAAGACATACCTACGAGCCCAGTTCATCTCTGTCCCATGATGACGCAATCACTCAAGTCACTCTCAGTGGCCCTCCCCCATCGCATCATAGTGGCAGCCCTGGCTACTCATTTGTACTCGCACTCATCAATTACATGGCCAAAGCGATCCATCCACTCATCCTCCCCATAAAATCTCCAAGCAACAACACCTCCAAGGCTCCAATGCAAAACACCCTCTTCACGATCCATCAGATCAAGCTTGCACCACTGAAGAAGAGGATGGGTAGGACGGTCGCTCTGCTCGTCGTACTGTTGGCTGGGATTCCACGGAGAGTTGATTAGCTTCTTGGGTTCGATCATGATGAGCTGGATAGCACCGCTCTCCCATTCCGGCGCCAGCGCGTCAGCCCATTGCTGTTTCTTTGCAGTCCACTCCTCCTTGTTACTGTCCCAGGTAAGCTTGATGGAAGTAGCTTGGTAGTGGAGTGTCTTTTGGTGGTATTGACGAAGGCAATTGCGAATAAACAACATCGAGAACGGACGGGACACATAGCTCAGCACCTCTTCCTTGTCCAAGTGCTGCATATCCAGATCATCAGCCTTGATTTCGACCGCTGGATCAAGCCGCATAGCAATGCGACGGTGGCGAAGCTTGAGATATCCCATCACAGTGCCTTTGAAATCAGCAACAATGTTTGTGAATCGCGGGATACAGGCGCGCATGCTAGGTCCAGCATCAGTCATGTGGTCAGCAAAATACTGAATGGAGAGGTCTAGCGCCTTGAAACGCTCCTCGCAGTTGCTGGCTGTCATCCAAGGATATTTGAAAACCTCATCGCGGTCCATTTCCGAGTAGGCAATCTTGGCGTCAAATTCCAGCAGCTCAAGAAGCTTGTGATGCTCCCTAAGAAGATTTGCATCGCTGATTTCTTCCGAATTCGGGTCCTGGAATGTAGATGCGATACTCTTCATGTCTTTCATGAGTAGGTTGACAAGCTCAGTGACTTGAACCAAGTCCCGCGACTTCAAGTCCTTGGTGAGGGCTTGGATTCCGATTTGAAGCCCGTCGAGCTTGTTGAGATACGACTGCATAATGGTGATTGTGTCGAGATAGTGGCGAGTTGTTGATCTCGTGTAGAGCTTTTCTTGGCGAGTGATATTGTTTGGTTTCTGAGAATGGCTGCTAGGCCTTTCATGAGATTGGTGTTGTTGGGGAGATGAAATGAGAGACTTTCTTGGTGACGGTCGCGGCTGTATTAAAACGTCTCAGGCGTTGAATGCGTAAAGGATGTGTTCTGTGCTATGACACTGTCAAACAGGTCACTCTGTGAGTTCCAAACAATCCCTGGATTGAATGTGTAAATACTGGAAAATCACTGCGACACTCTTTCAGCATGAACAGTGAAAGGCCACACATAAATTCTGGCAGTGGCCAAATCCGACCGTTCGAGTTTTTGCAAAGTACCAGTCGATGTTATGGGTTCTGGTCAGGCTTTTCAGATCTATTGCTTAGCGGATAGCTCTTCAACACTAATTAAGCAGTCTACTGAACATGAATAATTGCAAGCTTTGTTGTTGTGAGCTTTATGAAATGATAGGGATAGTATCCCGCGTCCTACAGTGGCGTGGGCAAGTTCTTCGCTTAGGCCCTGACGTTCAAAGACATGCACTTAATGCATTCGATACTGTGAAAAATGAACACGGAACTGTGATAGGGTTGAGGGTTCAAAAAGAGGCTTCAGCCTCAAGGCCACCAAGGTAAAGAAGACCAAAAAAACACATACAGGCGAAATACTCATCGCCCTCACTGTTGCCTAGGATCTTGCTTTTGGCTGAAAAGCTAGATATCCTGATGATTGACTGATTCGGTCGTAATCGGGACTAAGCTTTCAGTTAAATAAAGCTTCGTTGAATGAGTCACAAAGGTTTTGAACATAAAGAGTCTGCTGAGGGCAGAGAAAACGGAACTATTGATAAAAGAATGTCATTTGCGACTCAAGTTGATTGCGATCAAAGCGTGAGAGACTCGTTATCCGCTCTCTCTAAGGCAGGGAACAAGTAGCGTTTGCAAATGTGATTGATCGCTGCGATAAGGTCAAAAGATTTCAAAAGCAATTTAGCCATCACTCACAAACTTGGGTGATAGGCGACACGTTGCTTGTAATCACTGTTGCCTACTCTCTTACTTTGGGCTGAAAAGCAAAAGTCCCGATGATTGACTGTAATGGAGTTGAGTCCAGTTTTGGTGGCAATCTGGATTCTGGACCAAAGTTTCTGTCAAATTAAGCTCCCACATTCAATGAGCCGTGAATTCTGTGAACAAAAGAGGTGGCAGTTGTGACCATGGCATTGGTCAAAAAGATGTCGAAGTGGCGATGTTGCGTTTGTTCGTCCATTCAAACAAAGCAAACCGTGTCTGTTTGGCCACGCCAGCATTCACCGTCAAAGGGATTCCTGCCTTGACGATGTTCTAAAGGCAGCAGGGAACTTCTGACTGCGAGTTCTCTTTCTCTACCTTCAAGATCTCACAACACAGCCGACAGTGGATCTTGTTGGAGTTCGTCAGAACAGCCAGTGTTCCTGATTCTGCTGCCGCTACCAGAGTCGCACATATAATGATGTTCGTAAGTCAACAATCTTTGCCTACCTCCACTTATTGACTCACACTGGCAGTACATAAACATGGCTTGAGATTGTAACTCACTTCTTAAGTTGTCTTGACAGTGCCAGCTGGTAGCACCTGCCAAACTCTACGTCTACCCACAATAAGTCCGATCCGAACCTTCCCATTTTGCATTTCACCAATCCACAACAACTTGATCTTTTGGCTTTCTTCACCTCAACTCTCACCAATCATCAACAACATTTAATCTTTTGACTTTCTTCATCTCAGCTTTTACATCGTCACCGGCATCTGAGTTTTGTTTTCCCTTTCGCCACCAAACCATGCTTCCCTTTAAAGACCCTCGCGCGCCCTCTCCAGGGCTTATCCCTCATCATGCCACGATGTCTGTCCAAGAGCCTAGCGAACAAGAGAAACGCTTGTACTACCACGGCCTCCCAAGCTGCCCGAAGCTTGTCGCCCGCTCCGGCACCACGCCCTGGAATCCGCCCCAAAATTGGCCCGAAAGCAGGAAGCTCCTTGTTGCCACAGGACACGCGATCCAGCAACCATGGAATGACCCCCAACACCCTCTCCAGCGACTCATCATCGGTGCGCTCGACCGCATTGACTGGACTGCTGTCGACATCTTGCGCCTTGAGATTATGATCAACCCGGAAGGCCACTGGCGGCTGACGCCAGAGCGTCATGTCACCATCCTCGTTTCCGTGTCCCCGAACTCGACCACGTTCCAACGCGCAAAGGACGCGATCATCGATTGCAAAGAAATACTTGCCCGGTTTAATCTCGATGATGTCGAAGTCGAGATCAAAGAAAGCATCGTCACTACCTCCGCCTCGAGCCCCAGCTCAGCTTCATTTGACTCGACCCCTGGCAGGGAACCTTCGCGCCTCCACCCTGGCCCTTTCGACAACGACATCAACGACGAGAAGTACAATCTCCTCCACGACATCTCAGAGTACACGGGAACATCGATCAGCACACCGGTACATCCAGATGGATTGTTCAAATCAGGAACTAAGGGCGTTTACCTACACGGTAGCAATGGGAAAGCATACCTACTCACATGTCGCCATGCTCTTTTTGCGCCAGAAGATCTCGAGGAGTACAGATACCAAGCTGGAAACGACACCCTAGATGTCCTTCAGCCAGGAGACAACACACTCTACGGTTTAGTGGGAAAATTTAAGTCTAAAAAGGAAACAATCGATGAGACTGTTGAGCTCTACTCAAAGCCCTTGTACAACACTCCAGAGATCCAACCGATGCTGCAAGCATTGTTGCGAAAGCAAAGCTTGCTACAATCTTGCGAGCCATACATGAGTCAATTTTACAACTACGTTTGCCCTGTCCTTGGTCGTGTCGAGTTCTCGCCTCGTATTCAACTCTGCTCTCGATACAAGACAGTCAAAGACTGGGCCCTGGTCGAACTGGCCCAGGACAGCTTTACCACCAGTCTCAGTGAGCTACGAAACAAGATCCCAGTTACTCAAGGGCTCCGATTGATGCTTGAACGCGTCCCCGGCCACGCAATTGAGATTGTCAACCGACTATACTATGAGTCATCTCTCGAGCGAATGATTGGACCTGCTGTGATCCCCGAGCGTGAACTGGAAGACACTATACCAAGCCAATCTGACGACACGGGACTTTTCGTCCTGAAGCATGGCCGCTCATCTGGGTTTACTGTTGGACAGGCCAATGGTATTCAATCTGTCCGTCGCAATCCCAACGGGATTGTTGGTGAGATGATCTCCCGTGAATGGTGTATCATTGGGGAGGAGAGAAAGGCTTTCTCCAGAAGAGGAGACTCGGGCGCTTGTGTATTTGACCTGAAAGGTCGGGTTGGCGGTATGATCACTGCTGGATTGGAAGCTGACCAGAATTCGCACGGGGAGTACGACGTCACGTACGCCACACCCATGGAATGGCTTTTGGAGGATATCAAGAGAGCAGGCTATGATGTAAAGCTGCCTCAGTAGATGTGGTTGTGATGAGTTTAGGGCGACTTAGGGCGACTTACTTACCTAAAATTAACAACAATTTTATGACGAGTTTAGGGTGCTTTTATGATGAGTCTAGGGTGCTTAATCCATCTCACTAAGGAGCCAGATGAATTTTGTCTGGTTTTTGTCGAGTATCGAGAAACATCTTGGACTGGCGATGTCGTCTCAAGATGAACTGGCTAAGGTATATTCCAGTGGCTTGGAAACCTGTAGGGCGGGCTCTGTTTTGCTGAGTAAAGTAGTTATGTCATGCCATAGGCGAATTGATCTTGTTATTCTGAAGAACTGTGACCTTGACGCCAGTCGACTCTGTGAACTGCCTTTTTATTTTCTAACTCCAGTTTCTGGGCTTTCAGGATGACAGGGATAGCAAAATATCCACACCAACAACCAGTGCAAGTCTCGCTGTCAGCTCGTGTCTAGCAATCCTGTTCCAAAATTGACTCTTCGTTAAATCAGTATTGGCTGAGCATAAACACTTTCCGAACTCTCTCAGTCAACCAACAAAGTAATCATCCTGCCTAATAAGGAAAAGGACAGCGTTTTACGCCCATTTTCATCTTGTTGTGTACTTACTAAGTACATTGAACTTGCAGTGTTTTTCAAGGTTCACCAGGTTATTAGAAAAGCAAGTCGGAATATAGAATGAAGTCTCCAGATCATTGTGTTCTACATCATAATCGAACAAAGACCATGCAGATATACTTAGCCTGTATATCTCTCGTGAGAAAGATCGCACATAGTATCTGAAGAATGCACAGATTGTGCTGCAGAAGAGTATATTAAACGAATGAGTCCCAGTTCCTATCGACACTATCAACCACCACTCTCAAGCACAGCATCAAGCACAACACCAACCCCTACCAACATCAACGGAACACTGTTCACTACAGAATCACTCATCGCCTTCTATCTCAACATGTTTTCACCTCCAGGGTTTATGTCCGGGGCCTTCAACTATCGGAAAATTCCCGCTTTTATCGTAATGACTTATCTAACTTTTCAGGCACGTTCGTTCATTCTCGAACGCCAGTATGATTGGTGCGAAGTTATACCAGAGTTAGCTTTTGGCGAGGGTCAAGCCGTCAGTATCCCATCAGGTCTTCTTTGGCTGCTCACTGATGCTACTCTCTGCACTCTCATCTGTATTCTCTTCTTAAATGTCCTCTGGATTATCATGGTCATCTTATTTTATGGTGATCGTTCTGTTACCCCGGTCCTAATTTCTTTCTTATCCTTCCTGCGCAGAGTCATACCAGATCTTTTGACACGGATGATCGGTCTTTTGGAAGCTTATCTTGCCATGATCGAAAAGCTTCATTCTTCTGATGAACCTTCGAACAGATCATGTTCATGGTCAACTTGATCGTTCTCTTTATCGATCTGCTAAGCTCAGAGCAAGCGTCAAGACTTGTGGAGCTTGACACCTGAGCTATCAGCAGCTTGCATTACGTTGAAATAGTATCAACAGTTAATACATATTGTTGAAGATATTTAATGTTATCCATAGGGGAACATGATATGGATATAACAATGCATATAAATTCCTTTTTACGAATTATAGTTCCGTGACTACGTGTCAGAGCAAATGCAGTAAACCAGTAGACAAGTATATTACTCAAAGAAACGTCCAATAGCTATTAGACAAACACCACTACAGGCCTGCAGTCTGATACAACAACAGTAACACACTCTTTAGCTGGAGTCAGTCCTAGTGAGAAGTCGTGATAACCTTCCCCTTTAGATCTAGCTAGGGCAAGTGTTGGTAGGATAGTTGCAGCTGCTAGTCTTGCCACCGCCCGTGATAGCGTTTCCTGAGAAGGTAAATCCAGAGCAGCTACCATCACCACAAAGAATATACCAGTTCTGGGCAGAGCTAGCCACAGTGCCAGTGACCTTGGTGAACTTGATGTTGCTGATCTTGACGCCGTTGGTAGGCTTTCCAGTAGGGCCGCCGTTGAGATAGTCCTGCTGGACATCGACACCGTACTTGCTGATGTTGGTAAGAGCGATGTTTTGGTACGTGACGTTGTTGATCTGATGTTCGGTTAGTTTAGACAGATCTTGTGTTGTATTGGGTGTTTACTTACTGTTCCAGTCGTGCCTGAGTTCGACTTGATGCGACATCCATTCTCACTGTTCACAATCTGCGAGTTCAAGAACTGAACACCATCGACGACGTTGTTGCTCTTGCCACCAACTGATCCGATACTGATACCATGGCCGCCGGAGCAGTACATGTTAGAAACGACGATGTTGGTACCCGAAGTGACAGCAACGCAATCATCCTGGTTATAAACATGGTTGTTATCCAATGTAACGTGGTCACTGGACGAGATGTCGAAACCGTCGCTGTTGTGCGCAGCGGGCAAGCCACCGCTCTTGGAGTTAGGCTTGTCGCCAGCTCTGTTGTCAAGAATGAGCCCTGAGATGGTCAAATCCGAACTGCCGGTGATATCGAAGCAGTGAACGGGCCAGTTCTGGATGTTTAGGTTTGTAATCTTTGAGTTGCCGGTGGTCTTCTTGACAACGATGAAGTGGTCGGGCCTTTGTATGGTCAGTACAGCCTCCGTAGCAGGTAGTTTGGGGTAGATACTTTGGGTTGTCCTGGTTGTTAGAACCCTGGCCATCCCAGTACGCCTGGCCGTTGCCATCAATGACATGGCCGGATGCTCCCGTGATGGTGATTCCGCTTCCACTAATGACGATGGGATCAAAGTCGTTATCAGCGGTGGTGGCAAAAGTCTATTTCATTCAGCTTCAGCACATCAGATACAAGAGGAGAGCAACTTACGGTCTTGCCCTTGAAGGTCACGGTTGTGCCAGCCTTGAGCTTTGATAGATCGAGCTGTTTGCCAGTCGGGACTTGGAAACCGGCGAGCACGATGTTTGTGCAGGATGAGACAGCGGTGGCGAGGCCAGAGTAGTCAGTCACGGTGCAGGCATCTCGTTCCTTGAGCTGCGTTTCATCTTATTAGTGAATGAACGTCGTCGAGAGATCTGCTTTTCTCACGGAGCTTGAAGGCAGAGCCCAGGCAGCTGGGAACAAAGCCGCGATAGCGATGTTTCGAACCATTGTGATATTCGTGTAAGACAAAGTCAAGAGGGAGTGATGAGATGCTGAAGTGCTTGGCGATACTGGAATCTGTTTCAAGTTGGCATAACATGATGTTTTATAGATCATCAACTATTCAATTCAACCTCAATTCCACTCCCCCGTCCCATTGAAGGAATATTCCAATTCCGTCTCGTCGTTCCAGAACATAGTCGTTCCCATTCCACTCATCAACCCCCTACTCAGCGTGTCCAAATCGGCATCGGCACTTCTGGGTATACGGCACGCTCGAAACATGCAAGTCGCGCTATAATAGGGAATTCTCCACGTCGGAAATATTCACAGGCATGGTCGTCCAACGAGTTCTCGGCAGTACGGCACTTCAAGGTCGGTCCGCTGTGGTGTGATTCGTGGGATAATGCAAGGGATTGCCTAAACAGGTTAAAGTGTTTCGCCAAGGAGCCATTGTCTACCCTGAAATTTGCTGTAAGTGACTCGTGTTTCTCGGAATGATTCGATGCATCAGTGCCTGTTTCTGAGATCAGTTGCTGTATGCCCACTGTATTGCGGTTTTGGCTTTCGGCGGTTCGGTTGTTTTTATTCTGAGTCGTCATGAAACTCGAAACACGGAAAACAATCCCTTATAGTCTTTGTCGGGCCTGTTCCTGTTGCTCTACTGTCCGTGCTACTCAATCTCACTCAAAACGCCGGTCTTCCCGAGGACCTCTAGTCTCCTTTTTCCGTGCAAGACGCCAACTTGAGTTACTTCCAGCGAGTGCAAAACACCAATGGAAGATGGTAAGCCACCCCCAATAATACCCCAGACTTCCCCAAAGTCTATCATCCGTAATTTCACTCAAGCTTAGTCGAGATCTGTCGAACGGACCGGACATAGTGCCACGCTAGCCCAACCAGCCAGAAGCCTTTCCAGATTTGTCTGGCAGATCGCGGATTGGGGGTTCCCTATATGCAATTAACTTTCCCATTTCCCATGGGGACGAATTCGCGGGGTACGGGGTAATAAGGTCCGCAAATCACAATCGTTCCCCCAAAGGTCATGTTAATGACGTTCGGCAACTCTATTCCGATCTTGATGCAACGTCTCCAATCGTTCATCGGCTGACGTTTATCTCTTTGAATCCACCTATCTACCCTAAGAACGTCAATTGTCTTCTTCCGGGAGAATTAAAGATTACTGCGATTGCTTCTTGACCAGCGACAGTGTTCCCAAGCTTGAGCCACACAAGGACTCTTGTAATAATAATTTTCCCTTGATGCAAGAGTAAATTGTCGCAAGAGATATCGTGGTCTTGATGTATCCCAAAGCCGGGGACTCATTGATTAGGAAAAAGTTAATTCAAGTTCGTAATTCCCATCGTGCATCTCGATTGAGCGACATCGTCGATGCTACAACTGAGAATCCTCCTGCTTACTCCTGATCTCTGCTCATTGACTGGCTCTAAGGGATCTCAGACTGGCATTGGCATGGCGCTTTATTATATATAGTATTTTTGGCAGCATTGATGCTGCCACCATCATTTATGGCCAGGTGGACTTCCACGTAGTAAGTGATTTAGTGCCTACTTGATACATGAATTGTGATCGGCGTAAGGTCCGACTTTCTATGTAATGATAAAGTTCATTCACAAAAAGGGGTACGATAAAAAAAGAATCCCGAATCAAGGTTTTGCAAGAGAGTGCTGGCCAGTTTATGGACTTTGACAGCCTGGGCGACCACTTGTAAGTTGTCCCTTATCTGATCTGCACTCTAAAGCAGGACTCACGTGCAGAAAGACCAGATCCAAATGTATTACTTCGAAGCGTAAGGATTAAATAATCGAAAAGAAACGCGATGTAAAGAGGATTTATGAGACTGACTTCAGCAGCCTGGCCGCGAGGGAATCAGGACAATTTGTGCTTTACC
The DNA here is from genome assembly GCA_017165645.1 of Fusarium sacchari. Lineage (NCBI taxonomy): Eukaryota > Fungi > Ascomycota > Sordariomycetes > Hypocreales > Nectriaceae > Fusarium > Fusarium sacchari. The sequence goes on from JADANP010000010.1 coordinate 307,331, forward strand.
AGCGATTGACGTACCCTCCTTAGGAGCAAGAAATATTAGACCTTGGTATAGGGTACTGTAATAACCTTAGCAAAGACTTCATTAAGTTTAGGCTAGATTTACTTGAACATTGTATCAAATAGAACCAAGGTCCTAGGTTTCCTTTGCTCCCCCAGACTCTGTAACTTTATTTGGACTCGTTGGTAAGACCGCTCGCTTTGGTACAATCGCACTGGTTCACCACCAGCGTAAGATACAATGAAATATTTATTTGTTGGTTGTTTTAAGAATTCCTCTTACAGCTTTCGCGAATATGCAAGAAACTGATCCCTCGTGACGATCAATGATGTCTGCTAGACCTAGGAGCTAATTGTTCCGTGTTTCCATATTGACTTCAACCTCCCCATCTAATTCAACGATTTTCCGTCAGGCACGGTATTTCCGACATCTGAGCCATGGCAACTGTCAATGACAAAGCGGTGTTCTAATCAGACTTATCCGACCGACGACCGGCAAGTGGGATGGGTGATGCACCCTCGTCAGGCTCTTCGCATGGACATGGGTTGATCTGGATGGCCCGGGTTGAAAGTGCCACACCGTAAGGAGATCCCGGAGATCGCGGCACGTCTGACTGTCCTTGTGATTGCATCTGGAGATCCTCAAAACGCTGCTCCAGCTGTTCGATATGCTGGCGCCGAGGCAGTGGGGGCGAGTCCTGCAGCACGCTTCCAGAAGTCGGCGCAAGGCCTTGTCCCCGGTGAGGAAGCAAATTGTTAACAGAGCAAAGGGAGGTCATTTCATCGTTGCTGGGATTGCGTCTCGTAAGACGTCGAGTAGATGAAAGATAGTGTTCGAAGCTCTCTGCCCGCTGATGGCCGCTTACAACAGGGCGACGTCGTTGGATTCTGTTGGAGGCTATGGGCTGAGATATTTGTTGTCTGGGGTGTTGGAGTGGTGTAATGAAGCTGCCGCTGAAGGGGAGGGATGATGAAGAAGAGGCTCGTGGACGACAAGCGCGACTGGGGCGCTGCTTGAGAGGTCTCTCGAGCTTTGCGGCTGGACACATAGTCTCGTTGTCAGACTCATCTGGTGTCTTGGGGTAGTCTGGGATGGGTTGGGCGGTAGATGATGGAGTTTCGGGGTACCACGGCATCTCGTTGTCTAAATCTGACATGATTCCGACTTGAATCTGGCAGACTCTAAGTCAAGAATTGAAAGACAGAAGGAATGATTTGAAGCGTATTGGTTGTGAAGTCAAAATGCCCTGCTCTTGCAAAGTTGGTCACTCGCATGCCCCTCAAGATGGGCCGGAAGTGAGAATGAGAGAAAGAAGAGAAATCGAGGGGGTTCTAAGTGACGGGAGCTTGGAAAACCCCCTCCACCTAGCAAGTTAAGCGAGTGAGAAGCTCACTTGTACTGTCTTCTCTTCTCTCGCCTCTGGGCTACGCCATCTGCCTACAAGAAAGTGATATATCATAGCGGCCAAGCCACTGTATCTCTACGTCAGAGTTTAGTTCCCCTGTGTCTAGGCTAGAACTACACACAGGAAAGTAATTAAGCCATGATGTGACAAATTGAACCTCTTGGTCACTTGGCGAATTTGAGTAAATTTATCACGCCCGTAGATAAAGCACTTTGATACACGTCATTTCACTGTCTTAATTCCGTGGCGACGTACAGCTGATGGCTCACATCACGCGCCTCACACACGCACTTGATCCTCAGGATGATCACTCCATCCCTGTCGCTATACCGTGCTCGCTATGCACTGCCTTTAGCGAGACGGGCTGAAAACGTTTGACGACGGTGGTGGTGAGACTTGCGAAATGGACCACCGAGCGTGAATAGTCCTTAGAGCGAGAAAACGCCAGACCTTGATAAAGCTAAACCCATTAAAGAGTCCCCTAAGCTTAGACTAGATTCACCGAAGCATTGTCATCGCTTGGGGTTAAGATCCAATGAAACACGGCAAATCAGGCGGGGAGATCGTGGTACATATACCAACTCCAACAGCCGGTGGAACAGGAACACCAGAGCTCGCGCGCGGATAAACTTGATCTTTCAGAGAGTTATTGCCTATAATCGACAGTCACGTTCAGGCATTTAGTTGCCGAAAATATTCTGCTTTCTTGGCCTAAGCTGCTGCGGAGAGAGAAGACGGCTTGGATAGGGTGAGATACTTGAATGCTTCTCTTTCCCGCCATGGCACCCGCAATACGAGAACGCACTTTAGCGCGGCCATCCTTGCCGTCGCGGAATTCATCTCAAGCCGTCTCTATCAGATATCAATCTGACAGCGGAGTTGGTGAGCCAATGAGCGCTACTAGCACCAGCTCTGAAATGTGACATAGCTGGAAAGGCAAAGCTCACGGCTCAGATTAGGAGGGGGATCATGTTGTGGTGTCCCAGGTCGAAACGGAAGTCGTGTATTTACCGTTGTACAAACAAGTACTTCAAATCATATTGTCAGCCTATTCACAGCATGTTACTCTCATGTAACCCTGTTCAGCTAGGGAAATGGCAGGGACTATGCCTGTTCGTAAGGCTAAGCGAAGCGACTAGTACCACGGCACTCAGCCACTGAGAGAGGCACTTTTGCTCATCAGTCTTGGCAATTTGACCAAGCTGAAAGTACATGACCTTGTTGGGGATGCTGGTAAGGTGAATCTCATGATCGTCTTGTTATCACGCCGTTCAGCTATGAGTTCCTTTCCGGCACAGGACCTCACTGGCTATAGATCGTCTTTGATATCACCGACGACAGGAGACAATCAAACAGACAGCCTTCGGCTGAAAGCTGTGAGTCCATCGCCGACGCCACTACTTTCCAGCCACTTAAATGCCACATGCCACACAACAAGCTGACCAGTCGCTCGCCCGAGATGTCAGGCCCTTGAGCAGCATCCAATTCATTCTTCGCACTACGGTTACAACTCCAGAGGCACCCCCGCCCTTGAATCAACGAACCCGTACCGCAATCTTGATGCATAGAGAATGCTTCTCAAGTATTTCCCGAGAGCAGTCTCTCGGCACAGTAGTTTCCCCTTTACCATCCGTTATCGACTAAATGGAAGACATTACGTGTAAAACTTGAACTAAGCCAGAGTGATATATCTGCAGACTATCGTGAACTGAAGTCTTATTAGCTACCTGAGCTTATCTAGGGTGATATATCTGCAAATGTTCAGTATTCTCAGCAGACATTTGGACGTAGCTACTCATCTGAAATAATTATCAAGAATCATAGCGGCACTATGTAAGGGGCCAACTGTCCGTTGTTCGGGCAGGCCTCACCTTGAAGGTTGAAGGCCTGGATCCGGCTTTTCTGGGTAGAACACTGTATTTCAGCCCCCGCCTGCTCATATGTGCAAGCTAAGAATACAGAACAATTCATGATTTCTTGTTTATGATCAGTTTTATCTATTGAATTCTGGTAATCGTAAAACATCAAGCAGCATCTATCTATCTTATGGTGAACAAGTGTTTGTGGAGATGAACGCATAGTGAACAAATCTATGTAAACAGCAAGCAACCAAAAAGAATACATTACGGTAATTATCGAACAAGGAACACGCCGCTCTTTTGGGGGGCAATTTATGCTTACGCAGCGGGTTTTGTGAACACACATGGAGTACATAGGCTTCGAGATTGAATATGAACATTGGACGCAGGATATTCTGCATTCCTCATAGAACAGACTTCTCCAGTCTTGAGGGTATAAATACACTGCTAACTCTGGTCAATATCCAAATACCAAGACTTCGAAAAGGTAAGAACGGTTCAGACATTGAAGCACAGTGTCACTCAAACACAAACAATTTGGAAATAAGTATTAACACTTCCGGTATACTGATACTACAGAGAAATCACAGATTAAAATGGAACACGTTAATAACAGGAACTCAAGCAGGAACTCGGAGCTCATTCGACAAGGTATTGTTCAATGCCTCACTCTTGAAGCAGAGTGCAAAGCCTTAAAAGAGAGTCTTGCCGAGAGCCGAGACTATTCTCAGAGGCTGGAAGCTGAGAACGAAGAATTGCGATTCCGCATTTTAGAAATGAAGGAGGATCAAGCTGAAATGAGAGCCGAGCAAGAAGGACTGATGAAGCTACTGGGGGAGAAAGACTCTCTTATCGAGAGTTATAGTGCTTTGGTATCAACTATATTGGACAGAACTGTGCATCAAGAGCGAGAGGGCCTGAGAGAGATTGAGGCCAAGGTGCTCTCGACCTTGGAGCAAGATCTCAATGATGAATTGAGCAAAATGGCTATTGGGCACGCGGGGTCGAGTGACTCCGAAAGAAACCAGCTTCCAGCCAAAAGACCCAGACTTGTCCGCCAGGGTGCTTTGAGACGTCGAAAAACTGGTGGAGAAACAGTTCCGAGACTTCTGAGACAAGACGCGGAAATACATAAGCATGAGGACGGTGAGACATCACCTGAGGGCGAAAGTCTCCTGGAAATGGCACGGGAGGTCACGGTACAGAAGCTGAGAATGGCAGATCAGTAGTCAGTAGCTATAACAAGCGTGCGGCAGGTAGATAGTTCATCTATTCTCGAATTGAATCATTGGTCCTGTATAAAAATGTTGCGAAATGAAATTATGCCAAAAATGTGAAGGAAGTTGGGGAATATTGATCAGTTGTTCTCGAGAGCTTACAGGTGCAGTGCCTACATAGACGTACAGAGAACAATGCCGTCGGATGGTGAGCATGGCTACAAGAGCTGCATGTTCTTTTACATTCTTTTCGATTTGCTCTATCACACATTCCCTTGTTGTCATTTCAAGGAATCAAATAGTACCTAAATTCACCTTTTCTCTCCCATAATCCTTTTGGTAAATGTAGATGGATATCTATGTATTTACCATTCTGTGTTTAACGGTAAAGCAATGGTTACGGCCCAGCGAGGTATGTATCCTAAGGCTTATTATTGGTACAGCCCACGCTTTTTTGAACCTGCAATGGGCAAAGATCATCGCTGTCATGTCACTCAAAAGTCTGTGCACAGCAGTCGGGCATTTCCAGATCAGAGACAACTGTGACATTACACGGCATGTGGACCAGAACCGAAGCGAGCCCTGGGTAGATAAAGAAGCGGGGTAGAAAAGAGGCCCGAAGTCACTGTGAAGAGGCATTTGAACTCATCCAAGTTCTGATGAGTATCTTTGAGGATACTTGCTCTGCCATGGGACTTATTCAGCTCGATTCTCAGGCTGCGGCTCTTATCGGAGTTGTTATCATCATCGGATATGTTGTCTCAACGATTCGCCAATGGGCCCGCCTACGCCATTTCAAAGGCCCTGCGATCGCAGGTTTCAGTTAGTTATGGCTCATCTCACGAGTTGGTGGTGGTCGAACTTATCTTGGCTTTTGGGAAACCTGCAAGAAATATGGTGAAAGGAGTAAGGAGTCTTACTCTACCCACCACCAGGTCGTTTTGTAATGTTATGGCTTGCAATTGACACTAGTGAATAGGCGATATTGCCCGCGTGGGACCCAACGACCTCATCACGTCCGACCCAGATCTGATGAAACACATGCTCGATGTGCGCACTCGGTACAATCGTTCCAGTTGGTGCGATGCCATGCGCCTTGATCCAAGAAAGGATAACGTTCTATCTCAGTGCAACGATGAGTTACATGCGAGTACTCGTTCGAAAATGGCTGCAGCGTATTCCGGCAAGGAAGTTGATAATATCGAAACTACCGTTGACGAGAATGTGGAACGCTTACTCAAGTTACTCGATACTAAGTACATCTCCAAAGGAAAGCCATTTGACTTTGGATATAAAGCTCAGTATTTTACCCTCGATGTCATATCTGCGTTAGCCTTTGGTGAGGCGTTTGGGGATTTGGAGACTGACTCGGATGTGAATGGTTACATCACTGCAATGGAAGAGAGTATACCGACAATCATAACTACCACTGTGATGCCATGGATGATCAAACTGCTGCAGCTTCCCATCCTCAGGAGTATGCTGCCATCTGAGAAGGACAAAGCTGGTGTTGGTAGAGTCATGGCGATCGCCAAGAAGGTCGCGGCCGAACGCTTTGGCCCAAACCGCAAGGTTCAGAGAGACATGATTGGTTCATTTGTCTCGAGGGGACTGCTTCAGTATGAGGTCGGATCGGAGATACTAATGCAGATGTGAGTCAAGGGCTCGCTTTTTCAACAGGTAGCTGACATTCGACAAGTCTGGCAGGGGTTGACACCACTGGCACGGCCATCCGAGCAACTCTGCTCTACATAATCTTGAATCCTCGGGTGGTTATTGCTATGAGAGCAGAGATTGACCAGGCCAAACTGAGTCTTCCTGTTGACACCGATACCGAAGCAGGCGCAATGCCATACCTCCAAGCCATTATCAAAGAAGGTCTTCGAATCCATCCCCCAGTCGTCGGTCTCATGAGCAAGGAAGATCCTCAAGTTGGGGATACCTTCAAGTGGAAATATTTACCCCAAGGTACCAAGATCGGTTGATGTGCTTGGGGTATATTCCGCTGAACTGATATTTGGGGTGAAGACTCTGACGAGTTTCGTCCTGAACGATGGCTGGAATTCTCTGAAGATGAACTTCGTCTTATGGAAGGGGCTCTAGAACTTCTTTTTGGATATGGGCGGTGGCAGTGTCTTGGGAAGAATATCGCGCTTATGGAGCTGAATAAGATTCTTGTTGAGGTGAGTGCAAACGATCTACGCACTCTGTTTTCGATCCGGCTGCTAACACGTGAGCATTTATAGCTGATCCGCCGTTTTGATCTTGCTGTTGTTGATCCGATCAAGCCATGGCAGTCCATCAATGTCGGCGTCTTCTTGCAATCAGAATACTGGATCAAGGGATATAAGGGGGCAAATATGTCGTGAAGGGCCTCGGTTTTGAACAAACTCAATCATCCTTGTCCCTTGTTTGAGGTGTTTCAAAGTTTTGCGCTAGGGATTTGAGATGGCCACCATGGACACCATAACAAATGAATATCAAAGGCCTGAATGGTAAGAAAAGCACAATGGAAGAACACGTTGACGAAACAAGACAGTCGTCCAGGTAAATAGGAACTTTGTTATCTCGAACACTATGTATGGCTGGGAAACAAACTTCATGGGCAGCTTTTATGAGTTGACATTGAACATGTCACGAGGGAAATTAGTTCAAACGGCTTTTCCTGGGGCTTGCATGCTGCAGCTAATTTGCTACTCAACAGCCCATGACGTGAATCAAATGCCGCATACAGGTACGCGGGAGGCTATAATACATTCCCTGCTTTATAGCCATACTGTATGCAAATTGATTGCATTTCAAAACTAAAGCTCCATCGTCAACAGCCACCCAAGATGTCCACTATGACCCAACGATCCAAACACTGTTTCCAAGTCACAAAGAAGCACCGGAAGTGACTCTGGAATAGAGACTCTCGGTTTGGCAGCTTCTCGATGGTCAGATCTGTTAGTGGTACTAGAACTGTGAACCTACAGTCTGAGATGATGACTGCACTCAAATTCAAGACGTAAATGTCCAAAAGATCGAATTATGCGATATCCGCTGAGGCGGCAGGTGATGGCTTCGGGCCAAGTACATATGTCTTATACCAAGGCCAGAAGACCTCAAGCGCCCAAATTCTCAGTCGATGGACGCCAGCAATGACCTGAAACGTCGAGAGCAAGCTTGCAGTCGATCCGAAAGAGCCATGGGCCGTAAAAAGGGTCTGAAAACCCACAGTTAGTTTATTGAAACGACAACAAATGGGAACACTTACAGTCTTTCCGCCGACAAAGGTAGAAGCCACGAATTCCCAAGCGTGTCCTCGGACAATTATCCCAGGGATGAAAGGCAAGTGGACCAAGCCGCTGCCAGCAAGAGACTTCAGATGCTTCCACTGGGCCGCATGCTATACGCCCATCTGAAGCTCCGCCTTTTGCGCCATCTGCGCACCGCGCTTCGTCTCGATGCTGAAGGAGATAGGTCGATCGAGGAGGCGTTGAAAGCTAGTGTGGTTGATGCTGTTGTCAATAGCACTAGCGCAGATCTTGTCGATGAGTTTGGTGGCGACGGGGAGGAGCTTGTCCTTCTCTGGATTGATGAAGCTGACGTAGTCGACTTTCTTGCCGGCGGTGGCGTTGATCTTGTACTCGGGGAGGATGGACGCAGTGGTGCTGTTTGCTAGTGTTAGTTATGGTTGGAGTGGGGTGAATGGTGTGACATACCAAGATTTGAAGCCATCGAGCTGTGTCGGGCAAGGGTTGGTTCCACGAAAGATGATGTTGAGAAGGGACGTGTGTACATGGTTGTTCCAATACGTTTCATCGGCCTGATACTCGTCGCAGTCTCTCGCATCGCTCACAATCTGGAGGACATCGCCAAGGCTGAGTCGTCGGTGCGAAACTTTCGGGTATCTCTTGTCCTCGTCGTCAAATCGGTAAGGCTTGAAGTTGCCATGAGCGGTAGTCGCTGTGCCAATGTCCTTGATCTCATCCTGCCAGACGTAAGCCAAACAACTTATTACCAAGAAAGGGTGAACCAACCTTGAGATATTCCGGTACAACACCCTCGTCATTGCCAATATCTTGCATGTCGTTCGCCAGTTCAACTAGAGACGCCGGAAGTGTCTTATCCGACAAGTCGAGCTTCACATGGTCCAGTCCATCTTCCTGATACTTGAGCGCTCGCAAGGCCTTGGTGGGAGACGAGGTACCGGATGCACTGGTACTACCAGTACGTTGGGAAGAACGGTCATCAGACAGTGAGGGCTCAGCTCTGGGCGTCTGCTCATTTTCCACTTCATCGTCGTCTAGTTGGTCACGGCTGGCAAGCGAGGGGAGACTTCCAAGCGTCTTGCGCTTCTTTGAGACCGGAGTGATGGGTAGCATCTCCTCAGGGCCAGACTCTGGCGAGCGAGGCGGCGAGGGAAGAAGGCCACCGTCGGAGAGGGAGCGCTTCTTGGGGATGGGGTGCGCGGGAGGAGGGAAATTAGAAGGGAGATCACCGAGCCAAAAAATAATGCGGTGATTGATTCTGTTCATGATGTATGCAGAAGAGAAGTGTGAGATCATTACAAGCGTTGCTGAAATGGATCTGAAGCTGAGGCCAAAGTGGAGTCAGTTGGTGATGCTTGGTTCTGGTTGACACGGCAACCAAAAATTGCCAGTGTCAATGTCGGCTCTACCAAATGTGATTCAATGCAGCCTCGGCAGAACAATCTTCCGCTCTACGCTCATGAGGCTCAACCAACAACCTAAGCTTCGATCATCGAACAACTGAACAAACAAAGAATGAAAATAGCATTATTTTCTTTCAAAAGAAATCTCATTGTTGTGCGGCATGGTCGTCTTGCTTGAAGTTGTGTAAGGCGAATTGCGCCGAGAGGATTTCAAAACAAATGAACCGCATGCAGTAATTGCGGTGGCTGAGGATCCGAAAATGGGTGCCTTCGAGTAAGTTGACTTGGGGCAAACTATGTAATGAACACCGGCTTTCTTTTCGTATATCAATTGATTTTCTGTTATTACTGGTCTTCCTAACTTATCTAGGTATTATTATTTGTGTTCATATACAAATACAGGGTAATGACAATCATCACACTTACGAATAAGCCGACTAGAGTCCTCCAACTGTCGGCCACTTAACCTACAACCTGTTCTGTAGACTATCTATAATCTTGTTCTACTGTTTTGCTCTATGCTCTATGGCCCTGTCTCAAAATGACAACCGAGTACCTGTATCATCTTAGTCAACAAACCCAAACCACGGCACGTATCACCAGTTACTCACAGGATTATTCCAAGCAAAGCCATCAAGAGGCCAATGATGGACTTATCAGCAACATCTCTACCGGAAATGTACCAGCCGATAGCCACGATGATGCAAGTCTTGCCGTGCGCAACGACTGTGCTAGTCACGGGACCCATTTCCGCAATGATGAAGAATTGAGAAACGTTGACCAGAGCTGCAAAGATGCCAGACTGTATGACTTATTAGCTGAGATTCTATCGCAGCACTTTGATGAGATAGGAGTGTACCATGAAAATCAAGACCCAAAGGTTCGGAGATAAATCCTCCTGAGCGGGAGCCTTATCAACAAAGGGAATAAAATACAGCAGCAGGAAGGCAGAGAGAGGGGCCTGGTTGAGTAATAGCTGCATACTTGTCATACTCAACTGCCGTCTGTAGCTCTCTAGCCAGACTGTATACAGCGACGAAAAGAAGATGCCCAGAAATGCAAAAACAACACCCAAAAACCCAGTCGTAGCAGCACTCGCACTCGTGGCTTTGGTGTCAAAATACGACACCATTCCAACACCAACACACGCCGGAACCAGCGCCATACACGCATTGAGAGGCAGAGAAGCTCTATAAAGTACAAAGTTCATGGCAGCGACGCAGGGCGTGATCAAGATACGGGAGATCTGGTAGAATGGTACTGAAGAGTATGCAAGCGAGAGGTTCGGAAAGATGACGTTGAGGGCCATGACGGTGGAGAGCGGTATCATCTGTCTAATGGCGACGGACTTGGGCGTGAAGAAGGCGAATCTGGGGCGGGAGAGGATGAAGAGCACGAGGCCAGTGATGGTGAAGTGAAACGCCGCGAACGAGAGTTGTGCGTGTTTGAGGGAGTTTCCAGAGAGAATAGCTTTGTTTGTGAAGACCTAACTACTGTAAGCATCACGGTGTTGAACGAGGTGAAGGAGAGTATACAATCAAAACTGTTGCAACAATGTTGACCAATGTCCAGAAAGCTGACTTGATCGCCGAGCTCGTTGCTTTCGGTACAGGCTGTTGCTGTTGCTTCTCTCGCACATACCCATCGTGTTCAGACAGAAGGGGCTCTTCGTCGTGAAAGAGGTCGTTGAGCTCAAAGTCACTAGGCCGTCTACCGAGATTATAATCGTCGACCTCGCTCGTCTGAGGTGAAGAATCTATCATTGTGGCGGATGAAGACGATGATGCTGCCTCGGGGATGGAGTACAGCTTAGGGTCTGCTATTGGAGACATGATTGGATTAAGGAGTGTAGAAGTTGGATAACTAGACAGACAAGAACGGTGTCAGATGGTTCGAGTTGAGAGACAAGGTTGAAGTAAGGAGCGTGCTGCATGTATAACCTCAGCAATTCAATCCAAAATGACACATTTCTGAACTCTTCTGTTCGACAGCCTGTCAATTTCACAGGTCAAGGCCATAGATAGGGATATGGTGCGGTCTTTTGGCCATGTGCTTGAAAGCCAGACTTCGATTATCTTCATTCGTAGATCCAGGGTCATCCCCTGGGCACTGAGGGAGCTGACGGTTTACCGCCGCTCAAAGAATAACTTTATTTCAGACACAGAATAACAGTGAACTCTATCCAGAAGCGGAAAGAAACTCTATGGAATATTTAGGTGACCTAGCCTAAGTTTAGGGGATTCTCTACTACGTTTATTCTTGCATCTCCCTTCCAAGTCTTGAGTTTTCTTGCTCCCTGAGGTCTGATTACCTCCTGCATCTGCTGGGGATAGACAATCTGATTCGCGTTTCTGGTCCAGCAAACAAGCTTTGGTTAGTGCAAGGGCGGAAGGGTTAGTAGCGCGGCCGTATTTGTTTCATCCCCTACACCCTACACGGCAAGGGATAGCGCCCGACGGGATACACTATCAGCTACTGAAGATAACTGCTAGACGAAAAGGGAGAGCGGACCTTTGTCAAGGGCTTGAGGGATATCTTAGTCCCGTACGAATCGTATGCCAAGTGACCAGAATTTGTGCGTCAGCTTAAGAGCGATGCACCATGTGTACAGTTCTACATTACTGGCCTGTCCAAAAGTGGTTAGGGGCTCTTAAAGGTCCTGAGCGGTTACACTTCTGCAGCTCTGGGATCTTGAAAATACATGGTAAGCATATTAGTGAGACAGCGGCAAGAAAACACATCCTTGATGATGTTTACAAAAAGTAATATTGAGCATTAATAGACTATTATGAAAGTTGTGGGATCATGTTATGAAGTAGTTAAAGCTGATGCCGTCGTAGTCGTCGAAGCTACAATCTGACCCATGAGATTATCCCCAGTGCATCTCTCCCTCTCCAGTTTCATGTTAAGAATGATATGTATCTCCGGACAATAATCCAGAGCATATTTTCTAGCCTCAGGATACTTCCAGACTTCTCGGTCGACCTGATCCCCACGGCCTTGAAGGTTGTAACCCATCGGCTTCGCGGTGATATTATTCTGAACGGCAAAGGGTCGATCTGAAGTCATTGCTAGTTTCGCATCTGGCAGAACTTCAAGGCGTGGGCCGAACCATGAGTCATCAGATGCGGTGTCGTTGTATCGTGACTGGAAGCTTAGAATCTGCTTGATGGCTGAGACGCGACGGAGAGAGAGATCACCGTAGACTGCGAGGTTCTGCTTCTCTCTGTTGCTGCATGTTTGTTAGTTGAGGAGGAGAATGTGGAAGAGAAGGGTTTACTTTGTAGCACCAGCCCAGGTATAGTCCAGCCAGTCGTTCAAGCTCAACTCCGAGTTGGCACATAAGATGCTATCCGAGCTGAACATCAGGAGCCACTCTACTTCAGGTAGGAACTCATCATAGAACCTGGTGTCAGTAAGGAGACGACTTCTATCCTCCCTCGATCTGATCTTCCAAGGCTGCGGCAGCTGTATCAGTTCAATTTTGCCCAGAGCTTGCTGAACCTGGATCCCGAAAGCTCTACCGACAGTCCACACACTCTTTTGAGATCCGACGAAGATGAAGCGCCAATCTGGGGGCACAACACCGATCATGTGGAGGATCAGAGGCACGAGAAGGGGCAATGGCTCAGGTTCGATGATGAGAGCTACTTTGGAGGCGTTGTAGTTCTTTCGAGGGTCATTGTTGGGGGACCAGTCGATGGCGATTGAGGGGAGGTTTTGACGAGCTGAGACGATGGCGGGTTTGAATTGTGGGAGAATGACGAGAGCAATGAACCATCTGGATAACCTTTAGATGATGAGCAGTCGAGAGGGGAGGTATCGCTTACGCAAAGAGTAATGCTACGATGGCAATGAGAGGAGCTTGGAGAGAATCTCGCCGAAGCTTCAATTTGACAAAGGAAGCCATCGTTACTCAGGCTTGTTCATTTGACGAGAATGGCATAAATGAGTAAATGCATGAAAGAAAAGTGTGAGGGGCTTGAAATCGCGGTCTGACCCCGGGGCCTGGGGAAACGGGGGCCTCAAGGACAACACACCATTCAAAACTAAAAGAACAAAGTGTCTTGTCTGTATGTTCGCCACTAATGACTTGGCTGGCCTTATCAACAGGCGAAGCAACGGGGACGAGTTTGTGGCGGACTTGGAGTGGACCATGCCGCTTTTGGCAATCCCTGCGCACGTTCTGGCGCTCAAAGGTTGGGCCAGATTTAGGATACTCTGAGCATGGACGATAAGAGTTCAGCACGATTTGCAGCACAGTCCAGATTTATGCAATCGCATCCATTTCTGGATGAGCAGCTGCCATTGACATCAACCTCTACATGTCATCACCATGATCACTTCAATGTTTCAAGCGCAGCGACGGCTATCGTCACTATCGCGCATCGCCATCATAGCATTGATGGCAGTATCTGGGTAAATCTCCTCCTCTCCTCTAATAGCCAAGATTCTGACAACAATTGCAGCATCCTCATCATCCTCAACCTGACAGAAGTGCCGTTCCCTGCCCTTCCAAAAATCACCCTCCACTACGCCAATCAATCCCTATACAACGAGTCCAAAGTCGCCCTCCTCATCGAGAACAGACCGCAGCCCATCATCGCCCCTCTGCTCCTCAAGTTCATGTACCAAATGCCGCCGGACTGGAAGTTCCGCTTCATGGGGTCCAACGAATCAGTAGCCTACGTGAACTCCTCCGCTGCAATGCGCGAACACGTCAAGTCTGGGAAACTGGACTTGACTTACATACCGACAAACATGAGCACTGCCGGCCAAGAAATGATCTCGCGTTTCTTGACGAATTTATGGCTGTATGACACTGTACTTCAGCCGGCGGAGATGCTACTCGTCTTTCAGACGGACTCGATACTCTGCGCGAATAATAAACGGACTGTTGATGATTTTCTTGGATATGACTATGTTGGGGCACCTTGGGATGTAGGAGGACGCTATGGTGGCAATGGCGGATTGTCGATCCGTCGGGTAAGCAGTATCGTCAGCATTCTACAGAACCAACAGCGCGCCGACAACAGCGATCCCGAGGATGTCTGGCTTTCGACACGCCTTGGCCATCACGTGGATGGCAGAGTCGCCAATGGCTCTGTGTCCCAGCTCTTCTCAGGCGAGATGAACGGCGGACCTGGAGAGATAGTACCTGAGCCAAAGTGCGACGGTGACTACGATGATGAAGAGTGCGCCCATGTGAACATGATGAAGCAGATGGAGCAGCCTGGAAGACCGGGGCAGTGGGTGAAAGGTATAGACGATTGGCGAGATGGGTTCTATGAGCCTATGGGGTATCATATTGGTGGAGCGGGATTTATGCATGGTGGTGTTTGGGGGTCGAGAAAGAAGCAGGAGCATATTTATAATTACTGCCCCGAGGCTAAGATGGTGCTTAAGATGGATTGGGCACCGTTTGTACCAGGGGATTGTGGAAAGGATTGGTAGATATTCGTGAGTTTGAGATGTAGAAGTAGGCCACTAGTATAGCAATGGGAACGTATCATACTTACTGTATTATTGAAGGTGTACCTTGCCGAGAGATCTCGTCCAAATGAAAGAGAAGGTTAAAATGCTGCACTAAGTTCCACGTGGCGATAAAAGCTCTGAGCCACGGGTCACAACTGCAAAGATGACATCCGGCTCGCAAGTCCAGCATTGTATCACTAGAATCGTGGTAGTTAATAAGGATAACTCAAGTTATTGAAGCAGAGCTAGTCTGTCGACGAGGACTCAAAGCTATATTACAGAGAAACAAAAAGGGAATTCCCCACTACTGAATCCCCGCAGCCTTCATCCTCTCAAAGCATTGCCTATACGCCTCATGAACCTCGGGAATCTCATACCCATAGCTCTTCATCTTCTTCACCAACTTAGTAGTATCTAACTGACAATTACTCCGTCCAGCCTTGATCACCTTGGCCTGCTGCTCAACGGTAAAGTTCTTCCACGTAAACGCCGGTCGTACAATTTCCTTGAACAAGCTGAGCACCTCATTGTGAGAGATGGCACCGGGGTTTGTAAAGTTGTAAACTCCGGTTTCTTTGTTCTCGGCGAGGATAATCGATGCAGGGAGGAGGTCGTGAAGAATGGTGTTGCTATTGGGTATGTCGACGACGAATTCGTACTGCGAGATCTTGGTGACGAAGTTCCGGGGGTTGAGATCGTCGCTAACTGGCATGCGAAGGCGGAGAATCAAGACGTTCTCGAAGCTTGCCAAGATCTGAAATCAATGCTATTAGACACGGAAGGCATACTGTCAAGATCACCAGCACTTACAGGTTCAACGTGAGCCTTGGTCATAGAGTAGAAACTCCCATCAAAGTTCGGTGCATCAGTCTCCTTAAATCCAGGCCCACCAACAGGATGCTCCTCATCATACTGATAAATACACCCAGTCGCAAAAACAGTGCAGTGAATCCCCCGTCGAGAACACTCATCCGCAAGCGTCAGAGTCCCGATGACATTCGAAAGCACAGTCTGCGCCTTGTTGTCCTCGCACCAATCCACGTTAGGCCGGCCTGTACAGCCCGCAGCGTTAAGAACGTGCGTAGGTTTAAAGACTTCAAGTACTTTGCCGACATTCTCGCGATCTTCCATGCGGATTGTCGTGGTGTAGACCTCCTTGCCTTGGCGGATGAGGAGATCTTTCAAAAGGCCGGCGATCCAGCCGTGGCCGCCCCAGATGAGGAAGCGGTCTGGTGTACGAACTTTCACGCCGTTTGAGCCGTTGATATTGATTCCAGGCATTTTGACGGATGTGTTGGAGGGAGTTGTGAAGTATGAGGCGGAATAAAGGACGGTGATTAAGTGAGGATTTAGGGATAAAAGTTGTTGGCGGGAAGAGCTGAAAGACGACCTCTGTGTGATATGCGTATACTCGTATGATTTGGCTGGGATATGACAACACGCAGTTTGAGGTCAATGTTTGTAAGTTGATGTGAGACAGGAGGTGACAAAGTGGAAAACTAACCAGGATCCGCGCTATTCCATTAATCGTTGAGCTGCGCTGAACATGTACACGTTCCGCCACAAAGGGATAAGGGATCAAAGGGGAGAATAGAGTTTGGGGCGCTGAAGGATTTCCCCCTGGCAGGGCAAGGGAATTACGCGGAAATACGAGTTCTCAACGCGTCCACA
The DNA here is from genome assembly GCA_017165645.1 of Fusarium sacchari. NCBI lineage: Eukaryota > Fungi > Ascomycota > Sordariomycetes > Hypocreales > Nectriaceae > Fusarium > Fusarium sacchari. The sequence continues at coordinate 323,612 of JADANP010000010.1, forward strand.
GGAAAAAGAGAGTAGAACAGATGGCCTTTTCAATTGTGAATGAGTATTCATGTTTTAATAAACTCGATAGCTGCTTGAAGAAAGGCTTCAAGGTTTGCGAAACAATCACATCGGTTTGTCATCTCAGTCCCAGAAACGATGGGTTACAGCTTTCTTCCCGAGCGGGATATCTGGCAGCACGCGCCCATTCTAACGGGCAGCACCAAGTTCGAGCCGCAGCAAGACGTCAAGAATATCATGATCACAGGAGGCGAGGGATTTATGTAAGTGCGACCCCAAATAAACTCGTATGATCTAATAAGAAACAGTGCTTCGTGGCTCGTTCGACACCTCGTCCTCACTTACCCCGGCGTATACAACGTCATTTCATTCGACAAGCTGGACTACTGCTCCTCCCTCAATAACACACGCGCCCTCCGCGAGAAGTCCAATTTTACGTTCTATCAGGGTGATATTACAAGCCCGAGTGAGGTTCTAGACTGTCTGGGTCGCTATAGCATCGACACCATCTTCCACTTCGCAGCGCAATCGCACGTGGATCTCAGCTTCGGCAATTCATATAGCTTCACTGAGACCAATGTGTACGGCACGCATGTTCTTCTTGAGAGTGCGAAAACTGTCGGAATTAAGCGGTTCATCCATATTTCTACCGATGAGGTCTATGGAGAGGTTGCACATGGGAATGATGATCTTCCTGAGACGAGTCTTCTATCACCGACGAACCCCTATGCTGCGAGTAAAGCTGCTGCAGAGATGCTGGTGAACTCGTATCAGAAGAGCTTCAAACTTCCTGTTATCATTGTGCGGAGTAATAATGTTTATGGACCTCATCAGTATCCCGAGAGTAAGTATCCCCTTCATCAACTTGGCGCAACGAGTCTAATCTTGGGGGCAGAAATCATACCCAAGTTCATCTCACTACTTAACCGTGGTCAACCCGTAATCCTTCATGGAGACGGTAGTCCAACACGACGCTATCTCTTCGCAGGAGATGCCGCTGACGCCTTTGATACCATTCTTCACAAAGGCGAGATCGGTCAGATCTACAACATCGGCTCCAGCGACGAGATCTCCAACCTCGAGCTCTGCCATATTATTCTCGGCGAGATGGGCATTGACATCAAAGACACTAGCGACTTCGAACGCTGGGTGAAACATACTCACGACCGTCCGTTCAACGATCAAAGATACGCTGTGGACGCTACCAAGCTCAAGAAGCTTGGTTGGACACAAAAGACAAGCTTTGACGAAGGACTCAAGACGACGATTGATTGGTATAAGCGCTATGGGGATAAGTGGTGGGGTGATATTTCTCCGGTATTGACGCCTTTTCCTCAGGCCTTGAGCAAGAAACAGGAGGAACAGGCAGTGACGCCGACAAGTCTTCCTGAGGTTTAACACTTAATCTCATTTACTTACTCGATGTTGTGAGGACCGATTGGCGAATTGTTTTACCGGGATCAGTTGATAATTAGGTTTTCATCATTATTCTACCATAGATTTATCATCATATAACAAACATTATAGTATCACCTCAGCATCACGCATTCATCCCAACGCACGCAGCCATATTCTACTGTGTACCAAGCTTCCCTCTCACAGTCCATACAATCCAAAAGAGACATGGCACTGCGCATGGTCGCATGGATCGCGAGCTCTTGCAAGAGGCCAAGACCCGTATTTGCACTCTTTCTGACACTTGGGCTGGCTAGATGCCATCAGAGTGATACGTCAAGAAAAAAAAAGGGGATCAGCTTGTGCTGGGTTCCAGACGGGGCACTTGTTGGTGGCAAGCACCCAGGAAGTGGTACTCTGTATCTCGAACGGAGAAAATTGGTGGTCTAGGTACAAGATCCAGTGCCTTACTGCCACATTTCCAGTACATCCTCTACCTTCAACGGTTTGATGCTTGGAAATACTTTGTTCAGAGACTTGTCCGTCGGCATATCATACTTGCCCTCCAAGACATAGAGTCCCCAGAGTGACATGAGACCTTCCAGTACCTTCGGAGGAAGATCGGCCGCGTTCTGGTTGAAAGGGAGTTCAGTAACCTCTCCCTTCTCCAGTTTCTCGGGAGGGTCATAAGCTACATCGAACTTGGAGCCTATCGTCTTGTCAGCTTTTTAACCGGTAGTCGTGGGTGAATTTCCTGCCTGTAGCATTTTCTGCCTGCTTGAGGACCTTATTCCACGTCGTCTTCTCACCATAGCAATACATCAATTGCTCCCACTTGGGCAGGTCCAGGGCTGCAACCACAAACTTGGCGACGTCGAAGGTATACGTGAATGTCATTGGTTCATTTCCGGTCCCCGGAATTCCGGCTTTCTTATGCGCGATATCGATAGCCCAAGCAACTCTCTGCATATAAGACTTCAACGTCGGCGGACCGTAATAATCAAGAAAGAACCCGTTGTCGAAACGGGTCCATTCCAGATCTGTCGTGCGCAGTTCGGTCAAGGTGCGTCCTCGAGCTTGTCCAACCGGTGTCCTAGCCTAAGTTAGCATGATGGTACAGGAACTGGGAGGAGAAGGTGTACTCGTCGGCATATTGGATGCCCCATGCGCTTGCGACAAACCGTTTGGGGGTTTTAGCCTTAGCTGTCGCTTTGACAAGGTTGCTCTCTGCCTCGGAGGAGGCTGGATCCCAGACACGCAGCGCTGAGATAACAGTGTGGACATTGTTATCGTCAAGGGCCTTGGCCATTGCGTCGACGTCACTGTAGTCGAGGGTGACAAACGTATCGGTCGCGTGAGGTGCATCAAGGACCTAAATACTTTTAGGCGATTGTGTCTGAGTCTGTAGTTATCGTTGGACAGCTCACCTTGCGAGTTAGAATAATCATCTCATGGTCAGGGCTTGGGCGAAGAGTGTCGACGATGGCGCCGCCTATGCCACCAGTTCCTCCAGCTACAGCAACAACAACCATTTTGAGTCTCGGGGTTATAAGGGGGTGAATGAAAGAGAAGTTATGTTTGTGCTATTGTGTTTGGCAAGTAGGAGACTCTCTTTGGCTGAGATGCTGGGGACACCCGGCTTTATACCCAACTGTTCGTCTAGTCTTTCAGACCATTTCTAACCTCGAATACATGTTACGGATGACATGGACCAATAGCCTTTGATTCGGGGTCCGAAACGATCCATAAATAAGTGTCGCCGAATCGAACTAAGCTTCGATTCAGAGAGCGCGCGCTTTCCTAATCGGGCAGCGGGTGGGGTTACGAAGCGATCATCACGCACGTAGACAGACAAAGTCTTGATTAAATTAATGATCCATTGCTGGGTCGCGATCCGTAACTCGAGTTACCAGACGCAGCTGACATATCCTGCTTTTCTGGGTATTCATATTCCTCCAGGCCTAAAACTTTACCACCGGAGGTCCCGGGATGATATACTTCGCATCGCTCCACTCATCCACAAAAACATTATGCAGCAGCCCCGGATCCTTGGAAAAGTAAAGATCGGTCGCAAACACGCCTTCAGGCTGTTCAGTCCCATCTCCCTTGACAACCAGGTTGATACATTGAGGATACATCTGAGTTGACCCTTCTGCACCTCCAGCATGCAGGGCAATAATCTCGTGTCTAAGGACATAACTTCCCGGAGCCAGCTTAGCCGGGATCGTTATGTTCCATGAAAAGTCATCGTCACGGAGTTTATTATTCGCCCAGTAGCCCGGCTGACCAGGCACAGTTCCCCTGGTCAGCTGCCCCAACTCATCAATCTTGAAAAACTTCAACTTGGTCTTGTCCACGGTCGTGCAATCGTCGTTCGGGCAGCGCGCCATGTAATCCAGAACTGGTCCCCAGTGGGCCTCAGGCCAGTCCGACCAGCGAACTGTAATGGTCTTACCTGCAGCAACGTCTGCTGTCAGCTGCCCATTGGTGGCGTTGAGGTGGCAGATGATATCCGGAGACGCCAGTGCAGTCGCGGCAGAGGTGACAAAGCCATTATCTTTGGCGCCATTTGACCAGGTGATGCTCTCTGGCTGGGTTACATAGGGAACTTTGGTGGGATCGTGGCCGTAGTAGCTTTTGTCGTTGATGAGGACCTCAGATACATGGCCGTGGGCCGAAACCTTGGATGCGAAGAGAGCACTGAGGGCTGTGTAACGAATTGCGGTGAACAGCATTTTCTCTTGATATCAGGGAATTGAGGTGAATTAACTTATGAGAGCGAAGCCAGCTTGATGAAGTCGGTCTCTCTTGGTGATATCGGTGGATGGCTGTCTTAAATAGCACTCTGGTTGTTATTAGCCATAATAGGCAAAATGACCAGCAACTGACTGTTTCATTCGGTCAACCATGTTCCGTATGCCTCTTTCAGAACCAAAGCGATGCTTCCTTGATGGGTTCTCCTGCCGAGGTGCCATTTTCAGAAACAAGGTAGTATTCGGAGAAGTCTTCATAACCGTTGTCTAGCACTATCCTCTTCGGAAATCAGATAACATTTCCTCGATCCTACATTATGCCAGCTATTTTCCCACCTTGTTCATTTATACAGACCTCAGCAGTTCACAGCAACTCTTCCCGCATCGGGTATGTTCTTATTGTTGCCCTGAATACAGCATTGCAAAACCGCATACTTTCCTCTCACTTCTAGTGTATTCGGTTATCCTAAAGACCAGCCAACAGCGCCGTAGATCTTCTCCGTAAGGAGAGAATAGTTGAGGGTCAGTTCATTCAGTTCATTCAACCGATGGCCTTTCTACTGTAGGCTCAATTATGTTCTACGATGGTTCATAGCTGTCAATGAAATGTTAATCACAGTATCTATCAGGGATCCACGCGAGCTAAGGTGATAAGTGATGATTTCGACTGAAAGAATTAACAAATGATGAGTACATGTATGAACAGCTGCTGCTCTACAAACCCCAAGCAGTGGTTCAATGAAGTTGTCAGATCTCCCATATCCGTAACGCCCTGGAGAACTAATTACATTGCATTGACGATTTCACCGCCGTCTGACTCTTCTGAAACGCTGACGGCCTCTAATGTTTCATAGCAGTACTCCAATTTCTCTATGGATAGCTGCCGAAAAGGATCGTCCTCTGGTAGTACAACCGCCTGGACCGCAACCACATGTTCAAGCAGTTCAATTGCCTCTGTTGGCTGCCCATTCGCTTGGTATATTACCCCAAGTAAGTGTTCTGAAGCCAGCCGGTTCATATGATGTTCTGCTAAAATATCCGCCTGAACTGTAACTATATGCTCAAGCAGTTCAATCGCCTCTTTTGTCTGCCCATTAGAGCGATATGCCGATGCAAGCTCATGCTGCGATGCCAGTCGGTGTGGGTTATTCTCTGCTAAGTCTGCTTTCATTGCAACCACATGTTCAAGCAGTTCAATTGCCTCTTTTATCTGCCCGTTACACCTATATGCCGATGCAAGCTCATGCTGCGATGCCAGTCGGTGTGGGTTATTCTCTGCTAAGTCTGCTTTCATTGCAACCACATGTTCAAGCAGTTCAATTGTCTCTTTTATCTGCCCGTTAGATATATATGCCGATGCAAGCTCATGCTGTGATGTCAGCCGGCTTGGGCTATTCTCTGCTAAGTCTGCTTTCATTGCAACCACATGTTCAAGCAGTTCAATTGCCTGCTTTATCTGCATATCATGTCGATATGCCGATGCAAGGTAGAGCTCTAGATCTAGTCGATTAGGGTCATCTTCTGTCATGACATTCTTCTGGACCTCAGCCACAGACTCAATGATATGCACTGCCTGTCTTGTCTGCCCTTCAGCGAGCAAGCATCGGCTAACCTTAATAACGAGCAGGCATCTGTCTCCCGAATTGGCGCTACCAGTGCTCGTTAGGAGTTTGAGTGCATGTGGCATATATTGCCGCCATAACTCATGGTTCTCCCAATCGTTGTATGGAAAGACCTTAGCAGTATGTGCGATTGCCATCTGTCGTGTTTCGGCCTCAACTCCCTCTTTTTCACTCCATAATTGTGTTGTGAGGTGTACGAGGCTGTGCATGTCGAAAGTATCGCCATCTTCTCGTTTACTAAAGAAGCTGTATCCACAGAGAGTACCGAGAGCACGAGTCATTCTTTGTTCCGAATCCAGTGGTGGAAGCAAGGCACGAGGTATTGCTTTTGGCTCAAGACAGGCAGTGCATGAGAGGATTGTAGCAGCATCTTCGTGCAGAGAGCGAATTTGTTGGAAGGATACAATCCAAGTCGTAGCAACGGCGCCTTGGGAAGCATGGTAGTGGGCACTGTCACGGAAGCCACAACTCAGCAACTCCACCATATCTTGGTTAGTACTTTGGAGGAGGTGGAGATATTTTTTGACTGAGATTTCATTGACTTTCATGTATGCTGAAGCTTGAGTGATAGCAAGGGGCAGATAGGCCAGCTTATATAGAAGCTCGTCGATGAGGGCAGTGTCTTGCATCTGGTCTTTTTCGATCAATGAACCTTGCAAGAGAGCCTTCGCATCCTTATCATCCATTTCTGACAGCTTAACGAAATTATTCTGCGCGACGCTAATGGCAACTTCACGAGATCGGGTTGTATACAAAATGCAACCGTTCTCGGATTCCGGTATGAACTCGTCGATACCACCCGGGGCCTCAGTCGTTCCATACAGAGTCTCGATGTTATCTGCATTATCGATGATAAGAAACCACTTTCCGGCTTTTTCTGAGTTCAGGAACCCCTTGAATGTTTCTTTAGGGTCCTCATCGTTAGTTCGTTTGATGCCGAACTCGCTAATCATCTTGGTGCAGGCTTGTTCGAAACTTGCCATGCTCAACGCAGGCATCCATATGACGGAATAGCTGCGATCTGTCTGGTTATCTTTCTTGACGAGATGTGCAAGCTGAAGAGCAATTTGTGTCTTGCCAATGCCGCCCAAACCGTAAAGAGCGACTCGTTGGCCATCGGGGTCAGTGAAGAGAAGACGCTGGAGCTCAGCGATTACCCCCTCACGACCTATAAAGTTCTTGTTCTTCCGTAGCGGTAGGTAGTGAGACCTGGATTCTGTCTTACGTGAGTCATAAGGGCAAAGCGACGAATAGCCTAGCTGTACTGACTGATTGTCACATTCTCTCCACTTCGCGATGCAGTTACTGTCTGTCCTGAAGGCCTGTCTTAGTGATGAGAATCTGTGAGCCGGTGTACTAGCTGGCCTTACCGATTTGCACTTCCTGTATCATGGGGTCTTCAGCGAGCCGTTTTCTCGGATCAAAGTATTCTCGATCTGCCAGAGAGCAGCGTCTCTCGAGGTTTGCAGTTAGACACACGACATCTTGAAAAACAATTAATTACATTTCGCCAAAACGCTAATTGCTACGAACCTTGAGTGACTGACGGAACCCAAAAGCCAAGGAAGGCCTTTGCACAGGCTGCCGCCGTGGCTGCTGCATATCGTTGCCAGACCTTGCTTTTGTGACTATCAGCATAGTCACAACCGCCTTTTATTATAATACACGGGAAGCTATCCCAGACACCAGCGCCTTCCATTTCAAAGGCAATAACGTTTTCTGCTGAGGCGATACGGTCACGGTCTTCGCCAGACTTCATAACTGTATCTGCAGATGCCATCAAACCAAAGTGCACAGCAGGCTTCGGAGGGGCATCTATTCTCAATAGGCGGCTTCGCGAAACCAGGTTACCTTTGCATTTAGCCTGCTCACATGACTTCCGATCATCCACATGACGATATGTAGCATGGAAGAGCTTATCTTCCGCGACTCCAGGATATTCAGCATGAAGTTCTGGATCCTGGCAGAGAGCATCCAGAAAGCTTTCGATCTTAGCGCTCAATTGACGGCGTTGTCGGAGACCTTGCAGCTTTGTCAAGAAGGTCCGAATCTCCAAGCTAGGTCTACCAGGGACATCTAGCAGCGTATCTTTACGGGCCAGGCCCTCGGGAAACTGTCGACCAAAGTCATACTGGATGACCCCGTTGCTGATGATGACGTCGCCTAGGACGATCTCGTCCTTAATAGGAGTGAAAGGAACGACACCACATATGCCGACAACGAGAGCAAGCTTGATGTTTGGAAAGCTCTTCCCGCAATTGGCAGCGACGGTAGCGGCATTGACCTTGCCCGTTCCTGGCATATATGCGAGGACAACATTAAAACGGCCGATCACGCCAGTTGAGTATGCATTAGGGTCACCTGGCTCCTTGTCGAAAGACGGGCCGTCGTCTTCCCAGTGATGATCGAATAAAGCTTCAATAGCATCTGCTTCAAGGGTCAATGCACAGATGATAGCTATCTCGAAGCCACGGCGGTCACTAGGGCGAGGCGGGTAGGAGTTCGCAGAGCTCGCGCGAGTATCGGAGGTATTGACCAAGGCCCTAGCATGATCCGGAGAGTTCATTTCGGAACGCCGTTGACTAGGCTAGGCTGCCTAGTCGGTGATTCAAGATTGAGAGGCGTAGATTGAAGGTCTGTTCCTCCCTCTTGGCAGGCAAGCTCCGGCGATTGGATCTCGGTCAGCCAGCGTGATTTCTGATGCCTCAGAGGAGGCAACAGAGTCAGTAGAAGAACAGTAAAACAGCGGCGATAGCTCTTAGGTTCTTTGCTTATGCGATGAAGTTCATCTGTCGAGTTTGAAGGAAGAAATCTGGTTGAAAACAACGGAGCGGGGTAATTTTCAGCTCTGTCTGTTGGTTGTGCACTTTTGCAGGCAACAGTCTCATGATCCTTGCAGAACAGCCAATATTCCGGGCTGTGCAGCCAATGATTGCAAAGGTGGCGCTCTCCCAGTCAGACTTTAGCTTGATGTCTTGTTTCTCGTGATCCTAGCGAAAATGAGCAACGGAACGAAATTGTCACGATGCAGGCCCTAGGGGGCAAGGACATAGCAGACCGTACTATAGATTATTAAAATAAACTTAGTAAAAGTTATCCTAAACTTATGCTATTTTACCTAAGTCTATTTTTCATTTATGATCGAGGTCCTGTGTTTTCTTTCCTCCCCTAGGCAGGATGTTAACACAAGGATATAAAAGGTAAGGGGAGGCCTAGCTTTCCTTGACTTCATGCTGTGACGGGGGCAAAGATGTTGAGGGCGATGCATGAGACATTTTTTTATATGTTCTCGTTGGTTTGAGAAAACACTGTATGTACCACAATTGACATTCGACAGCTGGTACCTGCATCGTGAGCCTGGCCTCGAGATAAAGCACGGTGAGCCGCCAGGCTAGATTGATAAATAGCGCCTGTGGGCAGAAATATTATAGTCATGGAGCATAGATTTAGACCAATATATCATTCTTGATAGAACGCGGAACATATTACACAATCCAGCATCTCCACTAACAGTTTAGTCGCAATCCCCCATAGCTCTAAGCGCAGCAAACGCGACATCAGCACTGTACCCTTTCTTAGAAACTCTAGCTACTTGACAATCAGCACTAACCCATCATTACGTCGTAATTGCAACATGCTACCGATACCATCGCCACAGAAAGTGGTAGGCAGCCATAGGGACGGGTATTCTTCGCTGCTCAGATTTGACAGCCGATCTAGCAGCACCCATTGCCGCATGGCTCCCCGCGACACTGCTACGATATGCGAGAGTACACTAACAGGAGCTACAGAAGATATTCGGGTTTAAGTACTCACCAAAGCTCGTGGGGTTTCGGGGATTAACTGGTGTCACTACCATGTGTAGGAAACACTGATCCAAAGTCATATAATGCAACAGTCTCACGATATGAGGATGAGTATGATAGCAAGCACTGTCCAAGAAGCCAGGAGTTGGCATGTATTGATATCGGTAGTTGATTCAAACAAGGTCCCATCGGCATGGCCTTGAAGCGTGATTGATTGAGTAGTGCTGCTTAGACACCAGGCCAGCGCTCTCATGGGAGGCTATCTGTAGCTACTGAGCACTTCAGCCTAGATTCAATAGAGAGAAACAAACACCGACTACCCAATCTTGACTCTGCTTCGACTTCCGCCAGACCAAAAGACAACATAATTGGCAAGACGAATAGATATTGATCTCTCGAGATGGCAAAACTAACCAAGGTCGTGCTGAGGTTTCATTTCATAACAGGTGTCCACCGCATCGCATCCTGACAAGTTCTGAGTTTCCTTAACTAGAGACGCAGATGCAATATCAGCAAGTATCTACCGAGTTATATGCGCGCGACACGTAAGGAAGCCATAACGGCATTTCAAATGGTTAAGAAACTTAAACGAATCTATTAAATGACCAGCCAATTGCATGGGGTTTTGCACCTATTTTACCTCAACCATGGCAATTTCGGAACTCGGCTACTCGTGCAAGAGTCAGTATTGAAACCCCGTCCACGGAAGACCGACATATCTTTTTCTACATTATCCCAGTCCTAGAAGTTTGAATCAAGCAAGTTATTGCCTGTCAAAGACTCGGAATGCACGGATATTAGCACGGAAAATGTCCAGTATTTTAAAATTCTTACCACAATTCCGGCAGTCGGGTTTGAATGTATGTGAAACCTCTAAAATGGTACTAGGCATGGTCTAAAGTTAGAGCATCCTCATCCTAAAGATCATCATAAGATACTCTAAGCTGTGGCCCGCACAGTAATGGTATGTAACTAATGTAGAAAGCGGTGTGTTGATGTTCATCAGGATATTTAAGGTTTTCGGCACCGAGGGACCGGTCCACATCAAGTCAATCGGCAGATGCTAAGTTTTTGACAATCCCAGTAGATGAGAACCTTATTCCATAAGTGCATAATAATTCTTCCGTATAATATACTTTTTAATTTCCCATTGACTCTACCTGCCTTTACCGCTGTGTCCGAAATTGCTCTAAGCCTCACTCCTTTTGGAAGAGGACAGTCTATATATACCAGTCGCCATCTACTGAATATGTAGTGTATTTCAGTTCTTCAAGCATACGTGACAAGGTTCAATATCATCAACATGAAGCTCCTCACTCTCATCTCTGCTCTCGCTACTGTGAGCCTCGTATCCGCGGACCAGAGGTCTCAACTTGAGCACCCTAACTGGCCCCCGAGCCGCTTGAGTGCCCGTGGAAGCACTTGCCCCAGGCCCATGGTAATAAATGTCCTAGCAGTACAACTTGGAAAGATGTAATATTCTAATTACTCTTCAGTGTCAAACACCTGCTTCTCAGGGACCAAACGACCCTCCTGCCTGCGGTGACTCATACGCAGCTTGCAAGTTCGACCAGTTCCCATGCGATGACTACATGACTCCCAAGGTTACCGACACTCACCACTGCTACTGCATCGTAAGTTTTACCCTCGTCAATACCAAGATTCATCTGACCACTTTATAGTTGGCCAACAAGAAGGCAATGGATGCGTACTGCCAGGAACGCGGATTCAAGAGCGGTACCAATCCCTGGAAGTACTACTACGCGGTCGAGTGTCACGGCGCTGCCAACGATCAGGTCTGCAACAAGGATTGTCATGATCAGGGCCGTGGAAATGGCAGGATCGACAAGGCTCACCCGAATGGCGCGTGTGCGTGTGACAAGCCTAACCCGCCTTATGACACATGCAAGTCTTGAGCGACTAGCTGCCGATAGTTCGATCCAGCCAGGTCTGTACGTGGACCCGCTAAGAGGCTCTTGTCCATAGATTCAATTCTTTGCTCGATTTACAATAATACCTCTGGTGAATATATGCAGCTTGCGTCGTGATCAATGTTTGACCCCAACGCCCGATAGTTTCGACAACCGGCTCGTCCTCGTTCACAAAACGGCCGTTATCTCCGCGAGTCCTCACGAGCCATGACGGTGGGAATATGGGTTTTGACTTAAGCATCAAATACGAGCATTCTTCATTATTGACAGTAGATTGTTATGAGTACCGAAGCTGATTGAAGTTGAAGTTAAAAAACATCCGATTACATAAATCTCCTTCCACAAACAAGACCTTGCTTTCCCTTCGCTTCGTCCGCCATCGAACTATATAACACACCATCATTTACGCCGCATAATTACCTCTAGTGCAGGATCGCCCACTCAGCGACTGTAGCGCCCGTACCATTCCCAGCTTTGATATCAACCGCATCTAAGGCCTGGTTCCCAGCGATCAATAATGTGGCATATCGCGATAAAGGAACAGGCTCTGGAAGAGTGACATTAGTTGTGTTTCCTCTGGGCATAACAACTGCATCCAGATCATCGGTCTTTGCGTTGTACGCATCCGAGAGGTTGACCTTTTTTATGGACACAACGACATCATAATCCGAGTCATGACTTGACTTGTCATAGATCTTTGCCGGATCATCAATGGTTTTGTTGTGAAACAGAACCGTGACGTTGACAGGTGGTGCATCAGCCCAATCGAAGTAGAAGCCCTTGACCTTAGACCCGACGTCCTGTTTCGCAAGGGAAACAGTCAGTGAGCTGATCTCAGCAGCCTTCGAGGGCTGCCACTTCGTAGATGTAGCTCCGTCAACAGCTGCAAGAGGGAACTGTCCTGGCTCGTATGAGTTGGGTGACTTGACTGGTCGACACTGAGCAAGATTGCCGTGGACAGTATTGACACTGCCTATCTGTCTGTTCTTGATAACAACGGGCTCGTCAAATGTCAAATGGTGAAGTGCAGAGTCTCCTTGTTTTCCAGAATACACCGGAATGCTCTTGTTGGCGTACCGAGAATCCGCAACGTCTAGAGGCTTGGTCATTGCATGTCGAGAGATCACTGTATGGGTGTAGTTTGACCATGCAGAAATAGGCCAGCCTCTCCAATAGAATGTCCGATATCTGATATAGGGAATTTGAGGGGGGATGTTCGGATTCACGTGAAGGCCTTGATCGGGCACGAGGCGCAGCCCAAGGTATCCAAAGATAGTCACCTGATTAGCACCTCCATGGCCAGTGAGGAAGGGATATGCAGGATGCGTGCCACCATTGACGGTTGCGTTGTCGACCAACTGTTCGGAAAGCTGGTAGAATGGAGGTCGTGTATATGGCTTGTAGGAGTACTGTGCGTAAGTGTATGCTGAACAACCAGATGGTGAGAGCTCGTCGGCTACGATGGAGTAGATTGCCCAAGTCATGGCTGGTCCATCAGGGGATTGCTTGTTTGCGTACTTAGTCATTCGAGTCAGTATTCGGTCACTTTACTCATTCCAGTGAGCTTACATAGTCGAGGTCATCCAGTCCATTCTGGTCAGTGTAGTTATCATTATAACCTAATGGAAAGCTCATGAGCACCACGTCAGCCTGCTTTACGATGGCGCTGCCGTTCATAGTCGTGAACTCCAAGGTAATACCGTTCTCTCTGATGAACAGCACGTCTGAGGCTATTTCGTCCTGGGTCTTGTTCTCCGTCATTCCAAACTGTCGACGGATCTTGTTGGCCTGGATCAAGGTCTCCGAAGCAAGTGCCATGGTAAAGCCACCAGCGTCGATATGATTCGCATACTCGTCCTATAGCACGTCAGCATTGGAATCAAGACAAATTCTCGATTGAACTTACGGGATCAGTCATGTTTGTGATAGTCCATGATGACCCATTTGGCTTTAACAAATCCGCAAAGAGGTTCGCGACCGAGTCATAAATCGGCAGTAGTGTCTCCTTGAAGAAGTCCGTATCACCGCTTGTAACCCACTGATTCACCAAAGATATCCCAATGTCTCCATTTAAATGGTACTCATAGTCCCAGCAAGGACCTGTAGCAGTGCAATTACCGAACCGGCCACTGGTCCACGGATACACAGCCGCTGACTCCGAGAATTTGGTCTTGTTTTGAGAACCCGCAAAAGAAGTCGCGGTGTTCTTTTTGGCCTGGTCGTACTTGGCCACGCGGTAGTTTGTTATACGCTGAGCCGCTTCTGGGTGCGATGTCGTGAGACCGGGTTGCATGAAGAGGTCTGCGTCCCAGAAGATCAGGCCGGCGTACGAGTCTGATGTCAGCCCGCCGACCGAGATACTATCGACATTGACGGGGGCTCCTGATACTGCCTTTTGCGCATTTTTGCCGACCGTGTTTTGGAGAAGGTAGTATGTGTTTGTGACGGCGATGATAGAAGAGTCGATGATGTACTCATCGTCAGGGAGGGTGTTATTGTCGGGAAAGGCGTAGCTATCCACAGAATCACTCGGCATCACGCTCTCCCATTCCTTGATATGCGACAAAAGAGACTTTTCGTATCCCTCCTCCATCGCTTTGCGTGAGGCTTCTTTCGCAGTCTTTTCAGGATCGTCGAAGGCGTCGGAAGAAGCGGCTCCGACATATTTAGTGACGTGAACAGGAACACCCGCTGAGAACTTGACAGGGATAGCCTGTGTGATAGACGATTCGTTGGTGTGCACATACGGCTTTCCATGGACCAGTTTGCGACGAGATAGATCTAGAGACTTTGATCCGTTGACTTGTGCGTAGATGAAGGCGGTCACATTGGCGATTCCAACTGGTCGGACAGCTGAGAATATTGCACCGTCATCATCCTCGCCTGACTTGACAAAGTTTGAGCGCACTGCCGAGTATCCGTCAATTACATTGACAATCGTCGCTTCGGAGTTGGTCGATGGGATGACTGTTAGATCCACGATGGCCTGGTTGACGTGAAGTTTGTGCGCGAACAGGCGGTACTTGATGTCATAAGACCCCTTCTGAGCCTTGGGCTTCCACGTATACGACCATTCCAAAACACCAGCCTTGAAGTCATAGGTCGACGTAAAGTTATGAACAGTCCGATTATCCACCGTCGCATCAAGATAGACATCATCTCCTAGATCGAGAACAAGTCCGCTCCAATGTGGAACTCCACTGATGACACTCTCATAGCCATACTGCAAAAGCCATGGAAAGTTGGTCCCGTTTGTGTTTGGCTGCGCATCGTAAAAGCCCGCTATGGTAGCAAAGGTTTGACGCCTTGAAAAGAGTGGCCAGCCGTTGATGACGCCACCTTCTTCGTCGAGGTCAATTTCGAAGAACGGGCCGGCGGCGGCAACGTTGATGCCGAGATAGCCGTTTGCTACCGAACCGCGAGATTGATAGTGGCCCTGGTCGAGATTGGTTGTGCTGAGGAGCCAATTGTCGTTATCCCATGTAACGCCGGGGAATGAGGTCTTGTAGATGTTGTCGCTGGCGTTGGCTGAGTGATTTGATGAGCTATGACGTTGATAGCAATTTTTGATGCGGTCATGGTCGTGAGTACTGGTTGCCAGCGCTATCGAGGAGAGAAGCGCCAAAACGGCAGATGTAATCTTCTACACCAGAGGAATTAGCATTCGAGTAATTCGATAAGATAAATGTGAGTTATCGTAAGAATTGAGCTTGATGAATTTAACAGTTTGTGCTGACGTACTGAAGAAAGCATCGTGTTGATTACACCATTTGGTGCTATACACACAACAACCAGCAGATTTACCAGAATATTCTTGCAGATTAAATCTACGATATGTGAGTAATCTGGAGAAAATAAAAAGTCTCAAGGACCCTGAAGAAGAATTTGGCCTTGTATTCGACATGATGAAAGTAAGCAAGAAGCCAGACAACCAGGAATCAGACGATGCCAGAATCCTGGTAACCCCGCAAATTAGCTCCAAAGTCGTGAAATTGCTATCGGCATTTGTTCAAGACTGCCAAGTCGGCCCGAGCTTGGCGCTCATCATTTCCTGGTTAAGCTAAATTATGTCATTTTTCAGTGCTTGATTGGTAATCCGGAGTAAGCGGCATTCATTAAATGCGGGGAGTGACGATGTTGCGGGAGAACATTGTTGAAGGTGCCTAAGGCACCTACCTTGTATATTAGCCAGACCACTTAGCCTAAGACCTTAGTTAGCTATAGTTAATATATATATATCCTCCTTAATAGGTTATAAGCCCTTTATATATATATTTACTATATAAATAAGGGAATTTTAGTTATTATTAATTAATTTAAAAGGCAAAATACCTTATTATAGGGGTTATATTATTAAAAAAGCCCTTAAAGGAAAGAATTAATTATTTAAAAATCCTTTATATCTCTTAAAAATACCTAAAACTAATATTAAAAAGGCTAATTATACTTTAAATTATTAAAAATTAAGGTTTTAATTAATTAGGCCTTATAAGTAACTTAAAAATATTTATTAATAAGTATACTTTATACCTTAAATTAAACTATTAAAGGTTTATTATTAAGTAATTACTTTATATAAATTAATTAAATTATATAACCTTAATATAATTAAAAAATACTAAAAATATAAAAAAAAGTATAAAAAGATAAAATTAAATCTCTAGCTTAAAGAAAAATAAGGCTTTAAAGACTAATTTTAATTAAATAAAAATTACTTTATATTTTATAATAATTATTTATATTACCTTACTTTATAATAGCCTTAATTATATAATTATTTAAATTAAAAAAATAAAAATTATATAATAAATTAAATTATAAGCTTTTAGTTATTTAATTATTATAAATATTTATAAAGAAAATAATTTTTTTAATATATTAATAATTAAAGTAATTTATTTATTTATTAATCTAGTAGTAAATATTATTTATTACTTTTAAAGAAATAATACTTAATTAAAAGAATTAAAGTTTTATTTAATAAATAAATTATTAATTCTTTAAATTAAATAGTATTATAATAACCTTTATATATTATTAAAGGTAATATAAAAAGAGATATTATTATATAAAATCTAAAATATTTATTTTATTAGGCTTTAAAGGTATAATAAATAAAAATATATAAAAGGTATTTAATTTTTATTATACTATTTATTATAATTTCTTTAAATCTTTTATATTAATAATAATTAATTTAATAATTATATCTTATATATATAATTTAACTTAGTAATTAATAATATATTAAAAAGAAAGGTATTATATATAAATATAGGTAATTAAATTATTATAATTATATTATAATTATATAAATAAAGCTATTTATAAAAGGCCTTTTATAAAAGATTATAATTTAAAAGGTAATTAACTAAAAAACTATTTATAAAATATATTATTTAAAAGGGTTTAATTATTATAAATACAATATATTATTATTATTATTAAATACTAAAAGGTAAAATATAATTAAAGAAAATTATATATAATATAGCTTTAATTATAAACCTTAAAAAAGCTAATAATTATAATAAGTAATTTATATTTATTTAAATTAACCTTGAAGTAATAAAATTAAAGTATTATATTAATCCTAATATAATTCTTTAAAAATAATAAATAAAATTTAAATAAAAAAATTTAAATAAAAGAATTTAAATAAAAAAATTTAAATATAAAAATAATTATATTTTAATTAATTAACCTATTAATTTTTATAAAGTTTTAATAATTAAAATAAAATTACTTAATAATTATAAAAAAAATATAATATTTTATTAAAATTATAATATATAAAATACTAAAGAAAGATTTTTATATATTTATTATAGTATTTATTAAAATAAATAAAAATAACTTTAAATCCTTTAATAATTATATTAATAAATTAAATAAAATATAAAAATAAACTTTTATTAAGAAATTAATAATACCTAGAAGCTTATTATTTATAATTACTTTTAAAGGTATTAAGACTTTTAATTTAAACTAATATAATAATTAAAAATATAATATAAAAAAAAAGTTATAATAAAAAATAACTTTATAAAGTATCTTAATAATTAAGTTAATATAAAAAAGCTATAAGAAATTATAATAATATTTTTTATAAAAAGTAATAAATAAAATAATAATAAAAAAAGGGAAAAAAAAAGGTAAATAATAAAAATAAGTTTAATTAAAAAAATAAAGATATATAATACTTAATTTACCTTTATTTTAATTATAAAGTTAAAACCTACTAGGTAATATATCTTAAGCTATTATTAAATTAGTAAAAGTTAAAAAAAAATAAAAGTCTTTAAATTAAAGAAAATCTTAATATTATATAGGCTAGTTAAATTAAGGTAATATTAATTTTAATAACTAAATATAAGAAGTTAAGTGCTATTACTTATAATAATTATAATATCTTTAAATATAATTTTATTTTAAATATAAATCTATAAAAAAAAGAAATAGCTTTTAAGATACTTTAATATAAAAAGAAAAGAAAGAATATAATTTTAAATTTAAATTAAGAAATATAATTATAAAAAAAGATCTTAAATATAATAATAATTAATCTATTTATAATAAAAAATACTATTATTATAAATATTAACTATTTAATATATAGCTTTAATAATAAGAAGTTATTTATTTATTTAATAAGTATATAAAAAGAATAATTACTAATAATAATAATATATTTTCCTTAAAAAGTTATAATTAAGTTACTATTAATATTAATTATAGTAATCTTAAAATTAAAGCTTTATATAGTCTAAAAGTAATAATAAATATATTAAGCCTAGGATTATTTTATAATAAAAATATAATCTTAAATAGAAAATTAAATTAATTAATTTCCCTTATTAAAAATAAGGCTATTATAAATATTAAGTAAAAGTAAAATATTATAATATTAAAATACTAAAAGTATTAACTATATTATAACTTCTTTATAATATTAATAAATATTAAAAAAAAGACTATTAAATATAAATTAATTATAATAGTTAGGCCAGGCTGACTGGTTTATTAGTTATATAACCTTAAGACCCCCTAAAATGCCTTATAATAATCCCTTTTAAAGAATCTTCCTTCCTTAAGCTTTAATTAATATAATACTATTATATTTACTTAGCTTATTATTAACTATAATAATTCTAAAACTTTTACCTAAATTACCTAAATATAATAATTAATTTATAAAAAACTGCTATAATTAGATTAAAATTAAATAAGTTATTAGTAATAATCTTAAAAGTTAGTAATAATACTACCTAGATAAAATAAAAAAAACTATTTTAAATAATAACTTATTTTATTAAGTAAGTTATATAATTAACTTATATTATTACCTTTAAGATTTAAATTAAATAATTAAAAAAAAAGCTTACTTTAAAGTAATAAGTAAAAAAATTAAAATAATTAATTAAAAGGTTTATAAAGATTTTCCTTAAAAACTAAGTAAAAAATACCTAAAATACCCTTTTAATTAATATTAATAATAAAAAACTTATTTAAATTAATAATAATACCTTATTAAGTTACTAGTAATCTTATAAAAGTTTTTTTTTTAGTAATAATAAAAAAATAAAAGTTAAAAATATTATTATCTTTAAATACTTAATTACCTTTTAAAAAAGAAATAAATAGCTAAATAATATAAATTAAAGCTTTAAAAAAGCCTATAAGTAATACTATATTAATAAAAGCTAGATTCTTTTTATATATAATAATATAACCTTAAGTATATAATTTATATAATTAAATTACTTAAATAAATAAACCTAATTTTATAAGGAAATACTTAAATAAAATTAAAAAGCTTTTAAAAAATAATTCTTAACTTTTATAAAAAATAAAAAAATTACTAGATTTTTATTATAGCCTAGCTTAAAAGTACTTAATAATAACCAGGATAATCCTCTTAAGACTTTTATAAATACCTTATTTTTATTAAAAACTACCTTTTATATAAACTTAATATTACTATATAAATATATTAATATTATATTAAATTACTTTTAATTTTTTAAAATACTATAGATTTTTAAAGAGATATTAATTTACCTAAAATTAAAGAAAAATTAATATAACTTACTTAAAGATTATAAGATATATTAAACTATAAAAATAAATATATTAAAAACTTTTTTAAGACTTAATTAGCTAAAAAAAAACCTTATATATTTAAAAAAAATTTAAAATTATATTTACCTTAATATCTTTAAAATAATAACTTAAATTATATTTTAATCTAATAAATAAAAAATAAAAAATAAATAAAAAAAAGTTCTTTTTTATAATTAAATACTATAATTACTATAAAATAAAATATTACTTTAAAAATTACTTTAAATCTTATAAAATTAATTAGGTTAAATAATTAAAAAACTAATTTTAATTAAAAATAAGAATTAATCTTTAATTAAAAACCTTATAAAAAATACTAATTATTATTTAAAATACCATTAAATTTAATTTAAAAAAAAATCTTTATTATTATTAAAATATAAAGCTATAAGAATATTACTATATAAATATACTTAGATTATAATATAAAAACTAATACTATTAGTAAGATTTTTATTAAATCTTAAGGCTTTTAATAATTAAAAGATATAAATATTTTTTTATAAGAAATTAATAATAATTAACTAAAAATAATAAGAAAATAAAAAATATCTTTTATTTTAATAAATTATTAAAAATAGATTTAAAAAATAACTAAAAGTTTAATAAGTATTAAAAAAAAAGATTATAATAAACTTATCTTTCTTTTTATAGCTATTTTAAAAAACTTTTAAATTATAACTAATTTTAAGACTAAGAAATAATAGTTTAAAAGATATTATAATAGCTTAAAGCTTTTTTAATTTTAATAATTCTTAAAAAAGACTTAAAATAAAATAAGAATTTTTATTATTATTATTTTTAAAAAACTATATTATTTTCTAGGAAAAAACCCTAAGAAATTTAATTAAATAATAAAAATATCTTTTAAACTTAAAGTATATATTAAGGTCTTTAGCTATAATAAAATAATTAAAATCTTTAACATTAAGAAAATAATCTATATTATTAATTTAATTAAAAGAAAAAAACCTTCTTATAAATCTATTTATTTATTATTATAAGTTAAATTAAAAAAGCTTTATAAGTATATATAAAAAAACCTAAAAAGTAAGTAAATCTATCTCTTTAAAAGCCTTATTAGCTTACCTATCTTATTTATATTAAAGAAAAATAAAAGACTTTATTTTTATATTAATTATTAAAGACTAAATATAATTACTATTAAGAATTAATACCTTTTATTTTTAATTTTAAAAATTATAAATTCAATTTAAAAAATAAAATATTTCTTTAAAATTAATATTAAAAATATATATTATTAGATTTATATTTAAAAAAGAAATAAGTAAAAAACTATATTTTAAACTAAATATAATTACTTTAAATATATAGTTATATTATTTAAACTAGCTAATATATTTATTATATTTTAATATTATATTTATTAAGCTCTTTAAAGTCTTATAAATATAATTTATATTATTTATTTTAATAATATCTTAATATTCTTTAAAATTAAAGAAAAATATATAAATTACTTTAAATAAATTCTTAAATAAATAAAGGCTATTAGATTATATATAAAACCCTTTAAGTATTTTTTTTACTAAAATTACATTAAGTTTTTAAGATTTATCTTTATTATAAAAAAAATAAAAATAAATTTAATTAAAATTTATATTATTATTAAATAACCTAAGCTAACTATATATAAAAAAATATAAGTATTTCTAGGATTTTATAATTTTTATATAATAATTAGGGTTTTCTAAATAAGTAAACTAGTCTATACTAGGTTTATATTTATAGAATATATAAGGCATTATACTAAGTATATTAGGTTATTATATCTCTTAATAGTTAATAGTATATATTAGACTTATTAAAGTAAAGAAGTCTTATTAATAGCTAGTAAGCTAAGTTCTATTTAGTGCTAAAGGAATATATTTTATATTTTATATAATATTAATAGTAATTAAGAGGATTGCTATAAAGTTAGTATTAATTCTTAAGAATTACTAGTAATTATCTAGAATTACTAATAATCTATCTTAAATTTTAATAACTAGGGCTTAGTAATTACTAGTAGAATCCTTTAGTATATTATAATTATAAATAATTAGAAAAAAAATATAAGGTATATATAATATAAGTACTTCTTCTGTTTAGGTTATAATACTTAAGGGTTAGATCTATAGCTTAAGACTCCGAATTTAATAATCTTAACTATATATATATTATACCTAACTGTATATATAAACTTATAGGCTTATAAGTAAGACTTATTAGTAGCTAAGTGTTATGCATCCGGTATAGCGTTGTATTTAGCCTTATTTAGCTAAATATTATAATAAAATACCTATAAAAACTATAAAAAGTAAAATTAATTATAAGTAAATCTTTTTTTATTTTAATTTATTTCTTTTAAAAACTATAAATTACTTTTAAGTTTTACTTAAAACCTAATAATAATAAGATTAATTATAAGCCTAGGCCTAATTTCTTATAAGGCTATTTTTTAATAAAAGGTTTTTCTTAAAATAATTATAATTATAATTATAACTATAATTATAAGAAATAGATATTAATACTTAAAATAAGAAATTACTAGGTATATTTCTTTAAAAAGCTAATAGAATTTTAAAAATAAAAAACTAAATAGCTTTATTTAAAAAGTTATTATTAAAGACTTATAATTACTTATTTAAACTATTAATATTTAAAACTAAGGCTATTTTATTAAAAGGATTAAGTAATAATTTAACTTAATATTACTAAGCCTTTAAACTTAAAGGCTATAATAACTAATTAATATAAAGATATTTAAATAAATTAATTAAAGTAAATATATAAAATAAAATTAAAGCTAAAATAAAGGCTATAAAAGAATTATAATTTTTAAAGAAATTATTACTTAAGTAAAAGCTAAATAAAAAAAAACCTTTAAAATATATCTTAATATTAAAGAGATTATTTTTTAATATTATTTAAAGCTATTAATTAAATACTAGGTTTATAACCCTTTAGGCTATAAAGCTAGAATTAGCCTTCTTTAGCTAAAAACTCTAGCTAGTTTTATATATTACTTAGGTCTTAAGATTCTAAAGATATTAATAAGAAATAATATAAATATAATATTAAGATTTATAATAATAATTAAAGAGGTTTTATAAATAATTACTTAATAAATATAATAATAAGCTATAATAATAATATATATAGATTTAGCTTATTAAAATTAAAAAATATTAATAAAAAGATAATAATATTAAAAAAACAAAACTTATAAAAAAAGAATTAATATCTTTAAACTTAAAGGTAAATATATAAATCTCTTTTAAGTAATAAAAGGAAATTAAAAGCCAGAAAAAGGTATATTTAAGCTTATAATAAATATAAATAAAAAAGTATTATAACTATTTAATATTATAAATAATAATTAAAATAATTATAAACTTTAAAGCTTTTATTATATCTTTAAAGTTACTTTTTATTATAATAAAAAGGCTATAATTAAATTAATAGTAAAATATAAAAAAATTATAAAAATAATATATAATTTATAATACCTTTTATTATAGTTATATTTAATATAATAAGAGAAATTAAAATTATTAAAAATATAATAAATAGGCTAAAGAAAATAAAATATATCTTTAGAATTATTATTAATTAATAATACTTAAAGCTTCTTTTAATAGACTTAAATTATAACAGTTAGGTCTAACTGTATTAAACTAAGCCATACTTAGGTTTATTATTAGTAAATTGCATAAGGTATAATACTAAGTGTTTATTAAAGTATTATATCTCTTAATAGTAGATTTAATATATATTAAGTTTAATTAATATAAAGAAGTTTTATTAATAGCTAATAAGCTATTTCTATCTAGGTAATAACTATAGTTTATATAATACTATTTTACTAGTACTTAATAATACTTATCTTTAGATTAAGTATATATTTAATTAGTCCTAGACTATAGTTATAATATTTCGGTCCTAAGGTTATTAGTTAAATCTAGAGGATTAAGAAGGAAACGTTTAATCCTGTTATAATTAGTAATTAAAGAAGGGAATTTTATAGGGTATATATAATATAACTGCCAGGGTTATAATATAAATATAATATATATAAGTCTAATAACCTATAAAGTAATTAAAAGGCTTAAAAGGTATAATTATAATAAAGTCTTTATTTTTACCTAGTATTTTAAAGATAAAAATAAGCTTTTTTTTAAATATTATAAAGAAATTAAAATAAAATTATTAAAAAAAGAAAAGGTAAAGGGCTAAAAGGTAAAAATATAAATAAAAATAAAAATATATAAATTAAAAAGGTTATATAAAAAAAAGAAAAAAAAATTAAATATTTATAGTTAAAGAGAAATTAAAAACCTTTTAAGAGCCTAAGGTATTAAGGGTATTAATAGTAAATTAAAAAGTATAAAGTATATAAAGCTATAAGATATTATAATAAAACTGCCTATAACTTTATAGCAGTTTTTATATAATAAATAGCTAAGATATAAGCTATTATTATTTTACTAATTAAATTAAGAAATTAGTTATTATAAATAAATATATAATAATAAAAGCCTATTAATAATTATATAATTTAATTTTATTATTACTTTAACTAAAAATAGCTAAATAAGGAAAAGAGAATAATTATAATAGTTAGGCTAGGCTAACTGGTTTATTAGTTATATAACCTTAAGATCTCTTAAAATCCCTTATAATAATTCCTCTTAGAGAATTTTCTTTTTTTAAGCTTTAGTTAATATAATACTATTATGCCTACCTAGCTTATTATTAACTATAATATTAATATATTATAGACTTAATTATATAAGCCTTAAATAAGTATTATAAGGTTATTAAAAAATAAAAAATATATATTAATATAATTATAATAAAGAATTTTATTATAAGATGTATTAATTAATAAAAATAAATATAATAAAAAGAAAATTATATTTATATAAAATATTAAAATTCTTAAAATATATCTTTTAAGATTTAATTAAATATAAATTAAAAATATATAGTAAATATAAATATACTTTATATAAAGTTAATATAATAATAAGATATTATTAAATATTTTTTCTAAAGAAAAAATTAAAAATAATATAATACTTTAAAATATAAAAAAAAGAATTAAGTTATATATAAACAGCCTTAAAATCTAAATAATAAAATTTAATAATATTAAAAAGTTTAAAATAAAAAAATTATAACTTTAATTTAATAATAAAAGAATTATTTATAAATATTTTATATTATATAATTTCAAATAAAATAATAAAATAAAAAAAGTAAAATACCTATTAATAAAATTAATAAAAGTAATAAAAATAATATACTTAAGAATAAAATTTTTAAATTTTCTTTAATTACTATTTATAAAAACTAATATATATATTAATAATAAACTATTAATAAAGGTAATATAAAGATTTAAACTATCTTTTAAGATAATATATAAGTTAATTAATATTACTTATAAACTATTTTTTAATTATATTTATACTTAGAGATATATAGCCTATATATATATTTCTTTTATATAATAGTTAGGGTTTCTAAACAAGTAAACTAGTCTATACTAGGTTTATATTTATAGAATATATAAGGTATTATACTAAGTATATTAGGTTATTATATCTCTTAATAGTTAATAGCATAGCTAGGCTTATTAAGGTAAAGAAATCTTATTAATAGCTAGTAAGCTAAGTTCTATTTAATATTAAATAAATATATATATATATATTATAGAGGCTTATAGTTAAGTAAATTAAGGCTTATAGTAAGTCTATAAGTTAGGTTATAAGTCTATTATAAGCCAGTAAGGCGGCTTATAGTAAGTCTTTCTTAATATAATATAAGTTAATCTGTAATTAGTAAAAATTAGTAAGGTATATATAATATAAGTGCTATATCCTGTTTAGTTATAATATTTTAAATATTAAATAATAAGTAAGAAAATAGTATTAAAAGTAAAGAAAAAAAGGCTTATTAAGATTAAAGGTAATTATAATTATATATTTAAAATTTAAATTCTAAAAGACTTAAAGGTAATATAAGTATATAATATATATTTTTATAAGAAATTTTTTAAAAAAAAAATATTTAATAAAAAATATAAAATATAAAGTAATATTAATAAATCTTAAAATTATAAAAAAAAGATATATAATATATTATAATACTATAAAGTTTATTAAAAAATCTTTATAATAAATAAAATAATAAAAACCTTAAAAACCTTAATTATAATAAACTAATTAATATTAAAAGTAACTTTTTATTATTTTTATAATAATAAACCTTAGCTATTAACTATTTACTTAATACTTTAAAAAAAGAAAAAGGCAATTTATACCTTAATAGCTAGTCTTTTTTATCTTTATATTTTTAATAATTTCTATATACCTATAGAAATAACTAACCTTTAAGATATTTAATAAAGACTTATTAAAATTACTTTTTATAGAAAAGCTTTAATAAATTTAATAATAAGTTAATAATTTAATAGTAAATTAATATAATAAATTAATAAAATAATTTTTAAAAATACTAATATTTAATTTAAAAAAATAATATAAAGAAAATATCCTTATTATTAATAAAGTAAAAATACTATTAAGTATATTAAAAGTATATTTAAAAATACCTTAATTATAATAATATATATTTAGGCCTTTAATAATACCTATAAAACTAATAGTTATTATAATATTAAAAGCATTTTACTTTAAATAATAATAAGATATTAATAATTTACTATTTTTTATAAATAAAAAGCTTAAAAATAGCCCTTAAGGTTTCTAATATAAGGTTAATAAATAGAAATAATATATAAAAATAGTAATAATATTTAGAAAATAAAATAAATTTAAAGAAAGCTAGAAAAATATATACTTTATAATACTTATAATTAAATAAATTCTCTAATTAAAGATCCTTAAGATATAAAAAAAAGCTAGGAAATAATATAACTATAAAGTATTATAGTTTTTAGCTAAGTAAAAGTAATATAATAGCCTTATTAAAAAAAAGCCTAGATATTAATAGATTATAAGCCTTAAATAAAAGTCTTAAATAGGAAATAAATATATAATATTAAAAGCCTAAAAAAAAATTAATATATAAAAGTATAATAAGTTATTAAAAAAGACTAAAAAAAAAGAAATTATAATACAGTTAATTTATATATAATAGTTATATATATTATATTAATATATCTATTTCTTATAATTATTATAATCTTAAGCTATTATATTAAATAATATAATATAGTTATAGTATTCTTAAACTTAGCAGTTAAAAATAAGATTTATATTATATAACCTTATAGCTTTAAAAAAGAAAAGAATAAGGTATATAAGCTAAAAGAAGAATATTATAAACTTATAAAGTTATTATTATAATAATTTAAAAAAGTAATAAAAAATTATAATTTATTAGCTTTTATTATTTTAATTTTAAAACTTATATTTTTTATAAAGATAATAATATATTATTTATTTTATATATTAATAATATAAAAATAGCTATTATAATAAAAAAAAAGGTTAATTTAATTATTAATAAAATTACTAAATTATTTAAAATTAAAAGACTTAATAAAATAAAAAAATTCCTTAAACTTAAATAATTAAAGATTAAAAGAAATAGTATATTTATATTTATTAAAAGAAATATATTAATAAAATATTAAAAGAATTTAATAAAAAACTAATTAATATAATTAAAATACTATAGCTATTAAAATTAAAATATTTATCAATTAAAAAAACTAAAAACTAATAATAAAAATTAAAGAATAATTATAAAAAATAAAAAGCCTAAACTTTTTTTTATTAAATATAAGGCCTAATATAATATTTATAATATAAAAGCTTAATAAAATAAATATTAATTTAATAATAATATACTTTAAAATCTTAAAATAGTTATTTAAATATATATTTAAAATAAAGAAATATACCTTAATATTAAAAAAGAAATATAAAATAATAAATTTAAAGTTAAAGGTATATATAAATATATTATTTATAAATAATAAATCTATAAGATATTTTATAATAAAATATATTATATTTATTAAAAATAAATTAGTATTTTAAAAAAGTAAAAAATAAATACTTATAATAACTTTAATAATAAAAATAAAATTTATAAACTTAATTTCTATAAAATATATATTTTTATAATTTAAAAATATATTAAAAAAAGCTTAATTTAAATAGTAATATTAATACTTTTATTTATAAATTTTAATAATATAAAGTAAAATATTTTAAAAATAAAAATAAATAAATATATATAAAATATATTAATTTATATTATAAATAAATTATTTAAAAAATAAAAATAAGCTATTTTAATATATAATATATTAATATAAAAAAATAATAATAAATAAATTAATAAAAGTATTAATATATTAATTATATAGCTAATTTATATAATAGCTTAATTTATAAGTTTTATTAATATAAAAAATACTAAGAAAATAAAAAAAAAGGTAATTATTATCTTATAAATAGCTTTATTTATAATATTATTATAACCTGGCTAAGAGGTAATATTAAAAGTGCCTAAGGTATTTATTTTATATATTAGCCAGACTACTTAGCCTAAGACCTTAGTTAGCTATAGTTAATATATATATATCTCCCTTAATAAATATTCTAGTTTCTTAATACTAGATAGCTAGGTATTAATTCTTTAGAAAATCTTTATAATATTTTACATAAAAACCCGAATTTATATAACGGCAGCATATTAGTAAAGTGTCTATATGATTTTTTATCTAATTTAATTCTCTTTATCTGCGTCTCTCAAGACCATTGTATTAATGCCTGATAACACGGTTTAACAGTGCAATACTACAGTCATTTAATCGAAACGCTTCACAAAATTACTACGATATGTTCTGTAATGAAGTTGAAGGCATACAAGTACACATCCCCAGATCAATTTGTAAGGGAGAATCTTTCATTGCTGAGTGAATAACAAGTGATTTATTCAGCTGCCGTACCTGTGCCGTTGGGCGAGTTACCCTAGACAATTGCGCTCTTGAGATTCTAACCAATCACAACCGCGCCTGCATATAACCGCTAAGGGGATTCAATCGGTACGGCCCGTAGGTCTAAGTGAAGCCACAGAATAACAAGCAATGAATATCGAATGACCTCTCGATGAAGAAGATACTGTAGACTAGTACGACTAAGATTCCTGGCCGAAACAATACCTTGTGCTCTCCCTGTAAGGACATTACCTAATCGTTTAAGTAGTACGGTAATAACCTTTGATGTTAGAAAACATGTGAAGTGAAGATCTGATGCGAAATGGTGAGCGCGTATTCCCGTGTCAGAGGTATTCTAAATCCCCGTGGGCAGCCGAGGATAAATAAAATGGGTATTTGCGGACGCGAAGCAAATTTCAGGCAAGAGCTGAACGATGATCCTGGTCCGCCAAATCAGATCAGCCCCGAATCCCTCGCAGGGCACGGAAGCCGGCAGGAAATGGCTAGAACAGGAAGCTACCAAAATTCCTTTTACACACGAAGCCACAAAATGTCTGTGCCCGCCAAGGGTCTAGAATCTGTCCGGAACAGGTTCCCGTCTTACCCGCTCGCTCATCCAATGCGACATTTTCGCTTGACTCAACGCAGCCCTACAAAGTACACAATCATAATAGAAGAGCAAATAATCCTCCAGGCGTCATGGCAACTATCTAGAAGAACATGCGTCGTGTTGGCAGCAACCTGCTGATGAAACATCTAAAGAGAAATGAGTCGCTCTCGACGCCAGGCCATCTAACTAACCCAGCAGTCGGCAAGGACTTCAAACTCAACCTATCATGACCCAGCAAGGTACAACTTACCGTCTGCTCATCAAGTCATGGGGGAACCTGTCGCTTAGCCAGCTCCGGAACCCCTAGAACCCACCCGCTGGCATTGACTCTAGCCCAGTCTGTAAAGTCACTACTAAGCAGCTCGGGATATCGGCACATCTGCTGTAAGACTAAATGAACATACGATGCCACCAATCATGTAAATGCTTCTCCACCAGTGAACGAACCTAAATCCCCCTTAGCCATTTACCGATATGCTTAATGTAGTTAGGGCAAAGCCTTTTTGGACGGGCACAGCGCGACTCCTGGCCAACATGCTTGCAGAAAATGCCTCTCTTCCTGTGCACAGACTGATTCTCCTAACTTACTGCAAGAGCGCGTGCTCAGTAAGTAGCTAACCGTGAATACAACTTCCATATAAAAGCAGCATTTTATTTTAAGAAGCCACTGACCTTTGCTATGCTATTATTCTATAGTCAAGATTAAAGAGTTCTACCAAGAAATTCCTGCATTGACTATTAACATGAAATCCAAAACACCCTTGTTCCGCCCCTTAAACTGAGTTATGACAATTCACAATACAATCTTGTCGACTGTACGGAGTATCGTATGATTCTTAGGTATGTGACTAGCCGCTTAATGCTATAACCCTGGAAACCTTTGCCTTTACGCTATGACTACTTCTAAAACAACTGAGCGACATTTGAATGACTAAAGCAAACTTGCCGCTTACCTGGCAGCACACCTTGTTTTAGTTCAGCCTTGCGTCTGATTGCTATAGCTATAGCTTTATATAAATTTAGAAGTAGTTATTTAAATATTTTCTTACATTCTATTTCAAATCGAGAGAGTAATTACTGTTCGGCCTTATATGTATTCATTCTACTACTGGCATACTCAATATCGACCCACATGGTTACTCCATCCTGGAACTCTCGTGTATGCATGTTGGTTGTTGGTCGTTAGTCGAAGCTGTTGGTTATTAGCCTCTGGCTAAAAAGAATCAAGGATACAAACAAGGGCAATCAAGCACGGAGGCGGCCGACTGACAGAGGAAATGAGACACGTTACACACATACAGTTGATATCTCAATTACTTATAAAAGCCAGGTCTTGTCTCTACTTAAACATTCTCATTCACTCCTCATCTTCTTCTTGAGCATCTCAACCATCTTATATTACTTAAACCCAATCAACCTTCAAAATGGTCAAGTTCACTGCCGCCCTTGTTGCTGCTCTTGCTGTTCTGGCTCCCGTCGCCGAGGCCAAGACTTGCAAGAAGAGCTTAACCTACTGCGGTTACGTTCTTCTTCAGAGAGGTAAAGCATAAGTTCCTCGAGCTATGGTATTCCGTAAGACCTAGTAGCTAATGAATTAGGAAACTACTACGACCAGATCCGTGAGGCCCTCTCAGATGCTGGCAAGCCTTCCAATGACCCCAACTGGATTAACCAATCCCGGTTCTATTGTATTGGTGGCGCCGATGGAGACATCCGCTACGTTGACCATTGCTCCAGCTGCAAGAACGGAGGAGACGGCCACAGCGACTTCTGTTAGATATTACGCAATGTTAACAATCTGTAAGGGCAGCCAACGGGCAATGAAGGAGTACCATTTATGTCCAGATAAACTCTTAAGATAGTGTTGAGTACTCAACTTAGAAACCGCTTTTCTGCTTTTGATTGTGTTTTAAGGCAGAGTATTCAGACCACTTGAGACAAATATAATCAGTGCGACTTCAGGACAAACTTAGGTCAGCAGATGATGTTACTCCATACATTCCAGGCTTTTCACGGATGTGAACTGGACTAATTCAAGCCTCGAGGACTAGTATAGTACAAAGACTCCGGTGGTTGTATATGTAGATGCGCCCGAAGACTGTTGCACGGGCAGCCGAGTCCCGAACTTGCGTTGTAGGTTAGGTTAAGCATGGGCGAAACTCAATGGAATTGGCCGTCACAGGTTGCTTTGAGCTCCTTCCACCAGCTGGAATGTCGTCATGACTTCCTCACATGCTGCACTGACATCAGCCGTCGACACTTCAGCGATCGCCCCCAAATGCTTCAGTAAAAGGGCTCAGAACTTATCACCAATGAAAACGGTGTCCTTATAGTTGTCTGGATAAAGAGGATACCTCAGGGCAGTCTGTATCCAGCCTCCTTCCTGCTATAGTTTCTTCATTACACACGGCAGGAGATTTATAAATATGCCCCTAAAGATGACTAGGATATCATACGGCATGTTGAACACTTTGCCTTACAGAATAAATACTCTTCTGGTCTCTCCCAAGTCCGAAGCCTATCAACAACTATGCACTGGAGTATAAGGACTGAAGGTCGATATGGAATCAATGACAGCTTTTAATCGACGGCGTACAACATGCCAAAGGTTAAGCAGTAAGTAAATACTTCATCTATACCTATAGCTCTCACCAGAAGAAAATCCACGCGCTCGCCCCGATGACAAACAATATCATTCCCCACCTCGCTAACCCTCTGTTAACATGTTTTTTTGCAAACCTGTCAATAGCTTGGCTATCATTGATCCTTTGGAAAGGGATATCTTTCGGGACTGGTAGATCCAATGCCTTACACAGCGGCTCCCAACCATCACGAACATCTATGAATACCAAGCGATCCTCTGGCACATTTTCCTTCAGCCAAGTGATGTGCTGGTTGTACGAGCGACTCGTCACTGGCTCTGTTTCTCCAAACTTCAGAAACCACTGCTGGCGTAGCGCGTTGATGTAGTCGACAAAAAATCGCAGTGAAGGCAGAGGGAAGAGGACGAAGCGTAGGAACCACTGTGTTGATTTGGTACTGACGGTAGCCATGCTTCGTTCCCAGGCTTCAACATCGCGCACAGTGCAGATCACTTTGGCATCTGGGTAGATTGCCATCAATTCTCGCACAAGCGTTGACCCAGGCGAGTCAGTGATTGCGACAAACCCGTCAACGCGTTCTTTGATGAGATCCAGATTGGAGCGCTTTATGGAAATGCCTTCTGGCCGCCACTGCTTCAGCACCTGGATCCATGTCTTGATTTCAATTTCAGGGCCAAGAAAGGCTTGTGTTCCGCCGTGATACACGGGACCGTCGAAAAGAATTTCCAGCGCGCGACTGATGGACGCAGTCCCGGTACGGGGAAGGCCAGCGCCAATGACTTGGAGCTTGGTGCCTGGTTGAGGCTGAGAGTATTGTTGACCCATTATGGATGCAAATGAGATAAAGTAAAGGATCGTGCAGCCCATAGAATGATCAAGTTAGAAGATTTTTCTTTTATATGAGACCAAGTATTGGGCTGCGGGCTTTATACAGCCACTTTGTGATCGCCAATTGGTCCTCACAACTGTGATAGGGTTTGAGGGGTCAAAAACAGGCTTCAGCCTCAAGGCCACAAAAGTAAAAAACACCGGAAAAAAAAACACATACGGGCAAAATACTCGTCACCCTCACTGTTGCCTAGGACTTGCCGCCTACCGTCTTTGGGATTTTGCACCGCCGAGGTTCGCTGCCGTGATTTTGCCAACGGCAAGTGATATAAGAGTATCACGTCCAGAGAGTGAGAGCGCCAGAAAACACCCTTTACGGTCTAGTTCCATTGGCGCCAGGCTTATTCTCACGTGAGATCTTCTTGGCGACGATCTTCGATTCATCTTCCGATATCCGACTGGTTAAAGACAAAGAGAGCCAGGCGCTACGGATAATATTAGCACAGTAAGCATAATTATCCTCGTTCTTTGGGGTGAAATCGCCCGCTCAGCTCCGCCTCGTCTGCACAGCTTTGTCCCGCTCTGTGTAGGACTCTGCTGCTTACTACGGCGTCATGATGGCTATGCTACTGTTGTCGTGGACTGAACTTATATAAGTATGAACAGGACAATTCGGTTGTGCTATCAGGCCAGACTGCCCATAGTCTATCACCCCGAAATCAGAGTCAAACATTCTTCGCCCCTTCTATCATACACTCATCACTTCTCTTTATCCCCAAATACACTATTGCGTAGACGTACACCGTCGCCATGGCCCCCAGCTCGATTGCTTCCAATCTGTGCACATCAGCATCTTGTGTGCACATCGCTTCAGAGATACTCGGAAGTCTGGCTTCGAACTACACCGAGATTGACCCTTGCGAGGACTTTGAACAATGTGAGATCTACCACGTAATCACCTCCTCAATTCAAGTCTAACCCTTAGCTCAGATGCTTGCGGTAACTGGGCTGCTCGACACGAGATTCCTGCGGGAGGTGTTTCTACAGATGGAGTCACTCTTGCCCAGGAAAACGTCAACAGTGCCTTAAGACAGATCCTTAAGAGTCCGTATCCCTCCGGCCAAGACGCTGGATGGATCACTGTCAACCTCACCAAGGAGCAGTCCAAAGCAGACAAGGAAATATTTTCCTTGATGCAAGATGCGTATCAGGTCTGCACTAATTATACAGCACTCGAAGAAGAGGGTCTCAAAACTTTGCAAGAGCTTGTCAAGACAGTTGTCGATCTGTACCCTACTACTCTAGCATCAGGCAACAAGACAGCTGCAAACACAACCCAGCGATCTGCCGCTTTGGGCAAGACTTTGACCTTCTTTGAGAGCGCTGGCATCCAGACCTTCCAGCGGTTCATCCTCCAGCAGGCAGACACCGACCCCGACGCGGTCCAACTGACCCTTCTTCCACTGCAGCCCGAGGAGGTGGTCCTCCCAGCCACGGAGCAGGATCTCGAAGAGTACATCAAGATCGCGTCCCAGCTCATGGTCGCTGTTCACCCTTCTAATATCAGCGCAGCAACAGCTGCCAAGCTAGTCGCGTCAGTCATCGATTTTGAAGTCAAACTAGCGACCGCCTCGACCTTGGCCCAACAGAATGGACCGCCATCTAACATTACATCAGTTGCCGAGGCCCAGAAGCAACATCCTGAGCTTAACTATGAGTACGTGATCGAGCAGCTTGCTCCAAAGAACTGGAAAGGCGACATCCAATTCATTGCACCCGCCTATTTCAACAATGCATCCCAGATCATCTCGGAAACTTCGAATGAGATTCTCCAAGCATATTTTGTATGGAAGGCCATATCTTCCATTTCCACCTACGTCGAGGCCGATTCGACCAACGCATATAACAGCTTGGTGGCTAAGATCAAGAAACGAGATCCTGAGAGTCCTCTACCCCGGTGGAAGCGGTGCGTCAACTTGATGAACTACGGAGTTGCGTGGACCCAAGGCTCCCAGACCACATCGCAGTTCATCGGACCGACGGGCTTGACATGGATACTCTCACGCTTCTTCGTGGACAAGCATTTTAGTCCTGAAGCTAACAAACTCACATCTGATCTTGTGCAACACATCAAGGACTCCTTTTCGGACCGCATAGAATCACGGGATTGGGCATCAGATGAGGTCAAGAAGGCGGCTCTCGAGAAGGTGGAGGCCATGAAGAAGATCATCGGCCTGCCTACGTTTCCTGATGCGGTAGACCCGAATGCCCTCAAGGAATATTATTCAGATGTCGAGATCCAACCTTCTCTGGCCCTAACTGCGCTGAGTTTTGCAAAGTCCAAGGTTAAGAACAACTGGATGACTCTGGGGAAGCCGTATAACAGGGGTCAATTTGTCTTGAGCACTCTAACCGCCAACGCCTATCACGCCCGCACCCTGAACCAGATCGTTCTCTTCGCAGCATTCCAGCAGTTCCCTATTTACGATGTAGAATTCCCGTCCTATCTCCTCTACGGTGGAATGGGTAGCGTCGTTGGACACGAGATCACACACGGTTTCGATAACACGGGCCGCAACTTTGATGACATGGGCAATGCTACAAAGTGGTGGGATGAGAAGTCGATCAAGGCCTTTGAAGAAAGGACCAAGTGCTTTATCGAACAGTACAACAACTTCACCATCCTTGCGCCGAACGGCACAAGTGTTCATGTGAATGGAACCCTCACTCTTGACGAGAACATCGCTGATGCTGGCGGTGTATCTTCCAGCTATGAGGCCTGGAAGAAGTGGGAAACCGAGAAAGGCAAGGCAAAGAATCTCCCAGGTTTGCAAGACTTTACCCACGAGCAGCTCTTCTTCATCAAATGGGGCCAGACCTGGTGCTCTAACGTTCCGCCCGAGTTAGGGTTGAAGCGACTGAAGGATGACGTGCACAGCCCGGCACCCGCGAGAGTTCTGCTGCCTCTCAAGAATACTGTTGGATTTAACAAGGCTTTTAATTGCCTCAAGAAAGAGCCTGTTTGTGAGCTCTGGTGAGGAACTACCTTGGGAGGGTGACTTGGGTAGCAGACACGGCTCCATGTTGCGAGTCTTATTTTCACTTTTTTCTTTACACGGCATGTAATTCTATCTATAGTAACACCTAGTACGATGAATTTAGCTGATCGAGAGACAGAAAGGCTGAGGCGTGATACCTAAGTTCTGTTAAGGTTTCGGTAAATTTTTATTTAGTTGATGTTTGTATAGCCATAGACTAAATTTACATCATTTAGGATAAAATTCACAAGCTCTTACCTCGGAGTCCAGGTTTTTATGCATAGTGATTCTCCTTTCAGGCTGCTGCCGCTATAAAAGCACTTACCAGAGAGGAGCATAGAGATTTAAAGAACCGCTTAAGCAATACTCTCACCAAGGCCACCGATAAGGTCACTGAGATAACCAAGAGTCTTATAGAGTCCTAAGAGTAGAATTACTAAATATAAAAAACTAGGCTACTTTAAATTCTTATACTTCTCTTAAGTAACTATTATAGTAATATTAGCGATATTTTTATTTATATATCTATTATTAGTTTTATCTACAATCTCCTAATCTTTCTTCTTAAAATATATTAATATATTTTAAATATATCTTTAATCTTTTTATAAGTAAGAGAGTCCAAGAGGTCTGATCTCACTTTAGGTGGATCAGATTCACTCGAATAGGTCTTAGGCATAGTAACCATTGTATTGAACCTAATAAGCTCAGCCGTGGTTGCACAAGTTGGATCGCAACACCAGGTAATATGCATAGTTTCTGGGTCCTGAAAGTGGCCGTAGCTGTGTGGGTTTAGATTGTGAATCCAGTCCTGAGGGACAGCTCCATCGGCATCATTCGGCATGTGTAGTACACGTGATAAGTCTACACTGTTATGGGGAAATCCCAACACGTAGCCAACTCTACAACCGGAAGAGCATCTGCGGGCTTCCCCTGATATCCCTGAAAATGGCAGGTAAGTGTCTCCAGAGAACCCAGCTTGGAGCAGACGCCCTGGAGTTACATTGAACGCAGGACAGAGAGCGTGCGGATATGATCTGTACACCTCTTTTGTTTTGGCTGTGCATTGATCCACCAGAGGAGCATCACGGCTTGAGTCATCAAGTCGTACAATCCAATCCACAAAGACGGTATCATTTAGACAAGGTGATTTCTTGCCTATCTCTGGCAAGTGGATGGCGATACCACGACATGGGCATTTTTCCCTCGTACATTGTATCGATCGAGTCCCGCTCACGTTTCGCCACGAGGTAAGATCTTTCAAAGTGATCTTCAGATGGGGGCAGATGGTAACATGACCCTAGTGGGCAATGCAAAGTCTGGAGGAGGGATTTGCCTTTCGGGACGCGAAAGAGAATTGCACCGCCGAGTGTTCGGCTTCGCAGCCTGAGCACCACAGGGGGCTCATCAGGTTTGCAACACGTTCATGATATCCCGGAGTATCTCTTGCATTTATACAATGGATACAGTATGTGGTACGAACGGGATCTTCGGGAGTTTCTATATCGTTTTCGTCCCGGTAGATGTAGACTTTTGTTGAATCTAGTTTTGGTGGATTTGTCTTGCTCTGTGTTTTTGTTGCTAGAGAATGTCTAGTCCTTTTTCTAAGTTGCTTCGGGGACTCGATTGCGGAGCTGATTCCTGTGGAGACTTGAAGGTGACTCTTGTCGTCGCCTCGATCGATTGCGGGGATCATATTCTTGAAGATGAGATCAGGGTCAACTATCCAGCAGGGCCAAGTACTCTATTATATCTTAGCCAGATTAAGCTCTTAGCCACAGGTCTTAGTGGCAAATAACATTTCTAGCTTATAACTTAGATATTTATATTAAAATATTTAACTAATTATTATAATATAAAGCTAAAAAAAGAAAAACTTAAATAATAATTTACTTATTTATTATTATAAGTTATAAAAAAATACTTTTAATATATTTTTAAGAAATAATTAAATATAATATAATAATAAAATAAAATAATAATATATATATTTAAATAAAAACTTATTTATATAATATATTTAAATAAATTTTAATAATAATATATTAATAAACTTTTTTTTAATTTTATTAATATTAAAAATTATAAATAAATATTTTAAAATAAATTTTTTTTTTAAAAAATTAAAATTATAAAAAATAAAATTTTTAAAGTTATTAAAATTAAAAAATATAAAAAGCTTTTTAATAAATTTATTTAATAATTAATTATTTTTAATATTTATATTTTTATTTATATTATAATAAAATTTTATTAAAAAATTAAAAAAACTATTAAATAAAAAAAAAAGTATTTAAAGCCTTTTTTAATAATAAAATTAAAATTAAGAAAATAATAAAATTAATTAAAAAAAAATTTAAAATTAAATTAAAATTTTAATTAAATTATAACTAATAATTTACTAAAATAATAACTTTTAAATATAATATATAATTATTAAATTTATTAAAAAATACTAATATATAAAAAAAAAAAGTTTTATAATAATATATATATTAATATTATTAAAGAGAAGGTTTAAGGCAATTAAAATATAATAGCAGTATTAAGTTTATAAGTTAGTTATAAGGTTAGAAAATATACTTTAGGTTTAATATAATAAAGGCCAAATACTTTATATAACAGTTAAGGTTTCTAAACAAGTAAACTAGTCTATATTAGGTTTATATTTACAGAATATATAAGGCATTATACTAAGCATATTAGGTTATTATATCTCTTAATAGTTAATAATATATATTAGGCTTATTAAAGTAAAGAAGTCTTATTAATAGCTAGTAAGCTAAGTTCTATCTAATACTAAAGGAATATATTTATATATTTTACTATATATATATAAAAATAATATAAATTAAGGTTATTATTAATCCTAGTATAATATTATTCCTAGAGTACTATTAGTTTAATATTAATTAGTTTTTTAAGAATTAGTTTAATATAAACTATATAATTAAATAATTATTTCTAGATATTATAAAGATATTAGTTAAAATTTATAAAAATCCCTTATATATATATAATATAATTACTAAGGTTATAATATAATCTCTTCCCTTTATTAAGTCTTACCTTTAAGGCCTATTATTTTATTTAATATCCTTTTTCTAATAAGTCTAATTTTAAACCTTTTATTATTATATTATATAATATCTAATTATATTTTTAAGTAATTATCCTAGAAAGACTATAAAATCTAAACTCTTATACTTTCTATTAAGTTTACTAATAAAAAGGCTAATATACCCTATACTTATTATTTTTATATAAGTAAAAAGTGCCTAATATCTACAGATTCTGCTTATTATAGTAAATATATTTAGGCTAAAAAGTCTTATAATAATACCTATATTATATCTTTTTATAAGTAGTTATATATTTCTTTTCCCTTTAGCCTTAGTCTTACTAACTTAAATAGTTATATCCTTAATAAAATAAGAAAAGAAATTAAAGAATAATAAAGATATAGTAAGTAAAGATCTTTTAAAGCTATATAAAGAGATAGTAGCATTATAATCTTATTTAGCCTTAGCTACTAGTTATCTATTAAGGATTTAAAAAATCTATAATTATATAAAAGAAAAGCATTCTAAAGCTACTTACTATAGTCTTTAAGAAGTAGATTAATAGGATACTATCTTATCTAGATTAGATATATATAAGGATATATTACTTTATAACCTTTAAGTAGATTATATTTTTAATAATATTAACTAGTTATCCTTAAGGTTAGGTAATAATTTTCTAGATGCCTTTTTTTTATTTAATACTAATAGAAATTCTTTAAAAGTTATTAGGCATTAATAAGGTATTTTAGTAGTTTTTATATATTTTTACTTTTTAGGTAGTTTTTTTACTTAATTAAGTATTCTATTTTTTTATTAACTGTTTTTATTTTTTAAATTGCCTTTACTTTATAAGTCTTTAGTTTTCTTACTTTTATAGGTTTATTATATATTTTAATATAAATTATATCTACTGCTAATTTAAGCAGTAAAATATAAAAAATAGGATAGATCTTAACCTTTAGTAATAAGTCTAGTTTATAGTTATTTTTAAAGATCTTCTTAATAATCTTATATAATCTAATATATTTAAAGTTAAGTTTATAGCTTAGTTATTTAATTATAATGTTTTTTATAAATAGGTAAACTATATCCCCCTTTAAAAAAGTAAGTCTCTTTACCTTCTTAAGATTATAATATTATTATATCTATTTTCTAATAAACTTAAGTTCTATTTAAAGTTTATTATATAAATTTTTTAAGTTATTACTTTTAATTATTACTACTAGATTAATTATTTAAGGTTCTTATAGGTCTCTATAGATTTCTAGTATAAATCTAAAATTAATATATATTAATATAAGTCTTATACTTTTATTATAGGCAATATTATATATTAATTAAATATATAATAGCTTTTTAACCTAATTATCTTATTTATAGTTTATATAATACTATAAGTATTATTTTAGCACTTAATTTATTTATTTTATTTATCTATCTACTTAGGCTCTAAATGCTATTATAAGCTTATAGTTTAGGCCTAATAATACTAAAAGTATATTTTAAAACTATAATATAAGTATTAGTTTTCTATTTAAGATAATTTTAAATAGTAATTTATATATACTAATAATATATCTATAGATAATATATATAAGTTCTTTTATATCTATATTTTCTCTATAAGATAGGTAATATAAGAACTTAGTAAATTAGTTTATAATAATTATAATACTATTATAAAAGATTCCTATTAAGGGTTCTTTAAATAGTAATAATTTTATAATAAAGTCTATTATAATTAAATCCTATAGTTATTATACTATAGGTAATAATTAAAGTTCTTTATAAGGTTTATATTATTATATTTTTATTTTAATATAAAGGTTATATTATTTAATAACCTTTTTTACTATTATTTACTATACCTTATATTTATATTATAGGAGTTATTTAAAAGTCTTTATTATTCCTTAATATCTATATATAGGATATTTATAGAATTTCTATATAAACTCTTTTAGTTTTCCTAGAATTTCCTTAGTTACTATTATTTATA
The DNA here is from genome assembly GCA_017165645.1 of Fusarium sacchari. Taxonomy (NCBI): domain Eukaryota; kingdom Fungi; phylum Ascomycota; class Sordariomycetes; order Hypocreales; family Nectriaceae; genus Fusarium; species Fusarium sacchari. The sequence goes on from JADANP010000010.1 coordinate 364,369, forward strand.
TCTATCTTAAAGTTTATATTTATTAGGTAAATTTATATTTTTTTTTATTATTTATTTCTAATATTTATTTTATTATTCTTATAATATTAGTATTATAGTCTAGTTATTAACTTATTATATTTACTTTTCTATTTTCTAATTCTTTTTTATAAATAATTATAAAGTTAAATTTATATAAATATTTAATATAATATAGTTATTATTAGTTAAGTTTATATATTATAGTAAAGTAAGAGATATTTTAGTAATCTATATATACCTTAATTTAATACTTACTTTTTATTAAGTAATATCTAAACTCCTTAAAATAGTTAATAATTACTAAAAATTCCTTATTATAGATTAGGTAATTAAGTTTTACTTTATATAGTTTATAAAAGTAAAATATAATGAGATATAATTTCCTTATATTATTTTATTAACTAATCTATTCTCTTAGTATAAAGTCTAATATATTTATTTTTAATTTAATTTCTTTTTTTAGGTTAAATATTATTAAAATAGGCTTATTAAAAATAGCTTTTTTAAGCTATATAAAGGCTTCCTATATCTTATTATTTTATTTAAATGTTTTTCTTTTTTTTATAAGTTTTATTATTAGGTTAATAATCTTATTAAAGTCTTTAATAAATTATTAGTAATAGTTAATAAGTCCTAAGAAAGCCTATATTCTTTTTATATTACTAGGTTCTTTTTAATTTATTATTACTATAATTTTCTTTAGTTTTATCTTAATTTTATTAAGTATAATAATATATCCTAAAAAGTCTATTTTTATAATATAAAAAAAACTTTTCTTTAATTTTATTAATAGTTTAGTATCTTATAATGTTTTTAAAACCTTATAGATATATTTTATATATTCTTTTTTATTATCTAAGAAGATTAGGATATTATCTAGGTAATATACTATAAAGATATTAAGGTATTATTAAAATATATTATTAATTATCTATTAAAATATTATAGATATATTAATATAACTAAAAGGCATTATTATATATTTAAATAATTTAAATCTAGTTCTAAATACTATTTTCTATTTATTTTCTTTCTTAATATAAATAAGATTATATACTTCCTTTAAGTCTAAAGCTATAAAGATCTTTTTACTTTATAACTAATTCTTAAGTTTTATAATAAGTAAAAGTAAGGTTTAGTCCTTAATAATATATATATTAACTAATTAGTAATTAATAATTAATTTATCCTTACTATTCTTTTTTAATATAAAAAATATTAATAATATTAATACTAAGCTAGATTCTTTAATATAGCCCTTTTTAGATATCTTATTTATATATTCCTTTTAAACTTATAGCTTTTTTTAATTAAGTAAGTAAAGCTTTTAAAATAGTAAGTTATTATCTATAAGGTTAATTTTATAGTCTTATTTACTATATTTAGGTATTTTTATTTTTAGTTCTTTTTTAAATAATCTATTATATATTTAGTATTATTTTAGAATATTTTTAAGTTAATCTTAGCTTAGTTTTATAGGTATTTTATCTTTATATAAGTCTTATGCCTTAAAAATGCCTAGGATTTCTATCTTACTTTTTATACCTTTTTTATACTTATATTATATTTCTTTTAAAGGTAATAAATACTTTATTTTATACTTACTTATACTATCCTCTTTAATTAAAGTTTAAAATCTCTTATTATTTATTATAATTATTTCTTTATTACTATTAAGGTTACTAGGGAATATAACCTGGCTATTTCTCTAGTTAATAAGTAGGTTTTATTATTTAAGTTATTATATATTTAATAAGATATTTATATCCTTTCCTAGAAATATAATATTAAAATTTACTTTTTAATTCCTTTTTTTAATAAAGACCTTAAGATAATTAATTTCTTAATTTATAATACTATTATTATAATTAAAAAGTTATTTTTTTATATTAACTAATAAGTAAGGTAATAATTTTTATTTTTATAGTAATTATAGCTTTATAACTATTTTTAAATTAATAAAGTTCTTTTTTACTTTATAATTAATCTAAGTATTTAGTTATTTTCTTTTAATCTAAACTTATAATACTAGGCTATTTATTAAGTCTATTATTTATAGTATTTTTAATATATTTATTAGTTTAAATTATTCTTATTTATAATTCTAGCTTATTTATAGCTTAGTTATAAATAATATATAACTTTTCTTAATATATTTTAATATATTTACTTATAGTTATTATTATTATATCTTTTTTTATTAAGGCAGTTATTATTAAATTTATTATTAAATATTATTTATTAAAAATATTTTTTTAGTTTTATATTTATTTCTATAGCTCCTTATTTAAAATATTTTTTATTAAGTAGGTATAGTCTATTTACTTTTTATTATCCTTATAGTTTTCTTATATTCTCTAAATTAATATTATTAATAGATAGTTTATTCTTTTCTTATAAATATTTTCTTTAAGTTATTATTTTAAATTCTTTTTTTACTTTTTTAATAATTTATATATTTTCTTTAATCCTTTAAGTTAGTTTATTAATTTCATATATCTTTTTATATAATATTATATTAAATTATAGTTTTACTACTTTAAGGTAATTATATTAAAGGTATATTAAGTATCTTTTTATTTCCTCTATTAAGTAAGGGTTATTATTAGGTATTCTAGATATAATTATAAGGAAATAGTTATTATCTAGCTTATTTAATTTATATTAATTATATTAATAGTTTCTATATAATACTTAAGATATCTTATTATATTTAGGGTATATTAATATTATTTATTTATTATTTTAATTATTAAATGCAGATTTTAGATATAAAAGGTTTAATATATTATTAATATAATATACTTTAATATAAAGTTTACTTTTTATTTTAGTATTTCTATATTCCCTGGCGCCTTATATATAAATTTCTTTTTATATTTTATAAATCCTTATACTATTTTTATTATATTTAGCTTTATAAGGTTATTTTTATTTTTATAAGATCTATTTATTATAGCATTAAAGGTTTTATATAGTAGCTTTAATAGCCTTGCCTTTATATCTTATACTGCAGGAGCTTTATTATTTCTTTTATTAAAGTTAGCTTTTTACCTTAACTTTCTATTTTTATTATTCTTCCTTATTTTAAAGTATTATTCTAGTAAAGATATTATTAATAGTTTATAAGGCTTACTTATACTTATCTATATTAGGGATACTTAGGCTATCTTATTTTATTATTTTTAATATTTAAGTTTTTCCTTATTTAAGTTATCCCTTAAATTCCTTAAGCTTTTCTAGAGTATATAATTTGCTTTTCTTTCCTAGTCTTTTATTATCTTTAGGTTTAATCTAGGTAATTCCTAGGTCTTTATTAAAGTATATATTATAGCTATTATATATTATTTCTAGTATTTAGGTATATATAACTATTTATAGATCCTGCTATTAGATAAGTCCTAGGACTTACCTACCTTAATTTAGGTTTTATAGCTTTTATAGTTCTAGGTATTATTATACTATATATCCTATCTAGTTATAGTTATAGTATTTATATTTAGATATATCTTATAGTTTATAGTTATTATTTCTTTTAAGTTATATAATACCTAGGGATATAGGTCTTAATTGCATTTTATATAAGGTATTACTTTATTAATATTCTTATTACTATCTTTAATTTTAAGAATTACCTTAGTTATTATTTTATTATTAATTAAAATAATATAGGTTAAAATTATTTAATTATTTTATTTTAATTACTTTTTTTTTTTATATTTATATTATCTTTTATTAATTTTAATTACTATTATAATATACTTAATAATATTATCTAGTTTATTAGCCTTATAAAGTTTATTTTTAATTTCTTTTTTAAGTCCTTTATAATAAACTTCTATAAAGGCTTTATTATTTTACTATATTTTAAATATAAGTTATTTAAACTTTATAAAGTAAATAATATATAAATAGGTTTATTTAAGTATTATAATTTTTATAGCTACTTACCTTTTCTTATTAATTACTTTAAAGTTATCTTTAAATATAATTTTAAAGTTATTTTAGTTAATAAAGATATTAATAGTATTTTAATTTTATATAATTTTTTTATTCTTTAGGTAATTTTTAAGGATAGATTTAAACTAGTCTTTAGTATTTTTTTAAATTAATAGTATAATAAAAAGTACTTTTTTAGTAATAATATTTAGCTTAATTAGAAATATATAAAAGTATCTTTTTATTTAGGTAAAAATAAGACTATATTTATAGCTTATTTTTTAAATAGCTTTAATTTAAGTAGCTTAAAGGCTTTTTTAATATCTTTTTCTTCTTAAGGATAAGTATTATTATTTACTATAAGGGCTGCCTTTTAGTTATTAACCTGGTTTTATAGATTATAGATTATATTATATAGCTAATAGATTTTAGCTATTATTTCTATAGTATTAGGTAATTCTTTAATATAAGGTAATACTAGGCTAGTATTACTAGATATTTTAATAGTATAATATTACTTAATTATTTAATATAATATATTTTAAATAAAAGCTATTAATATATAATAATTAGGGTTTTTAAATAAATAAACTAGTCTATATTAGGTTTATATTTATAAAATATATAAGATATTATATTAAGTATATTAGGTTATTATATTTCTTAATAGTTAATAATATATATTAGGCTTATTAAGGTAAAGAAATTTTATTAATAGCTAATAAGTTAAGTTCTATTTAATACTAAAGGAATATATTTATATATTTTACTATATATATATAGAAATAATATAAATTAAGGTTATTATTAGTCTTAATATAATATTATTCCTAGAGTGCTATTAGTTTAATATTAGTTAGTCCTCTAAGGATTAGTCTAATATAGATTATATGGTTAGATAGTTGTTTTTAGATGTTATGAAGGTATTGGTTAAAATTTATAGGGATCCCTTATACGCACGTGACGTAATCGCTAGGGTCGTAACACTCTGTTAGCTGTGAAATCGATGGGGCCGTTGGCGTACGTGCGTGAGTGATGTGGAGAAAGCAGCAGGCAGACTGGACCGTATTTATACCTGTAGAAATCTGTATAACTTTAACAACACGAAGTAAAGGCTAAAGTAGACTTTTTATTCCAAAACTCTATTTGTGTCCATTATGTCATTTTTGTCCTCTTGATCAGGATTACGCTTCGCCCCTTAACGTAATAAGATAGAATTTATAACTTAATATTAACTCAACTGACGTGAAAGGTCAGTTGAGAGACTCAAAACCAAGATAAGCCTTCAGAGTTCAACATATTAATAATGCCATATCGTGCCGTAGATACTGTACCAATATCCAGGTCTTCAATTTCTGGTACAGAATACAAAAGCTCTTCGCGGACTTCGCTGCGCTAAGCATCGACCGAGAGATAGATTTTTCCCGATGATTTCGGAGCAGGCGTCACGGCGAAATGGTACATCGCAGTTCAGTCTGATCTTAGTAGACACATTTCCTCGCACGCGACTCATTTGACCAGTTTGCTTTCGCATACTGTGATAGGGTTGTGTGATAGGGTTGAGGGGTCAAAAAGAGGCTTCAGCCTCGAGGCCACAAAGGTGAAGAACACCAAAAAAACACATACAGACGAAATACTCATCGCCCTCACTGTTGCCTAGGATCTTATTTTTGGCTGAAAAGCCCACGCAAATGACAATCGCGTTTCTGTCGATGCTTATCGCGGCCTCGAGTTTAATCAGGATAATATATTCCAAGGATAAAGACTTAGGTAATAAAGAATAATACTAAAAGGATAATAAGAATTCTACTGCTATTACTAAAGTAGTTACCAGAGAGGAGCATAAGAATTTAAAGTAGCCTGGCTTATATTATATAGTGATTCTACTTTTATAACTCTATAAGAGTCTTAGTTATCTTAGTAACCTTATTAGTCTTAAGCTAGTTATTTATAGACTTAAGGGTATAAAGCTTCTAGGCTTTATTTTAAATCTATTAAAGTTTAATATATTATATTTTAAGTATACTTAAGTTTATATAAATTTATTTTACTTTATTATATAATTTACTTTTATTAATTATTTATAGTATATCTATTCTCTAAGGCATATTAAATATTTTGCGTATTAAACTGCTAGCATATTCAGCTATTGACCCGTAAGCGGCCTTGACAGGGGTTGTTGCATAATTACGCTGTTCGTTGTCGATCACACCAGAAATCACTGCTCACGTAAAGGAATCATGTCACTTCTCACAACTCAAGACTTTGTTAAGAACTATACCCATAATTTGTATTTCATGCATTTCATGATACCCTCCAGGGGCAATCGTGAGCCATTTCCACCCTCGTAACACGTTATCATTCAAATCGTACGATAACCCAACAGAAACCTATGTACCCCTTCTCAAGTCATCCTTTCTTTCTTGCCAGCAGCAGCACTATTCATCAGAGTAATAATATCTATCTCGATGTTCTTCCTCCTGAATACGCATCCGCCTCGCCAAGGCCAACGCTCTCCGCTTATCCTGCAGCCGTTTCGCCTCAAGATACGCCTCTTCCAGTTCCGCCTTTGTATGCATCTTGTTGTCACCAGAAAATCTGACATAAGTGCTGTTGAAGTGAAACTCGAGACTCTGAGCAATCTCATTTACTTTGTCAACATCATATTGGTTCAGCTTGAGTTGCTGCTGCAACTTCTCACGCCGAAATGTCTCAGCACTGTACTTCATCTCAACTTCTTGGCTTCTGGATTCATAGCGCAGTTTGTCAGCCTCTAGAGCTTCGGCCTGTACTTCCAGCTGGGTAATGCGCTGTGATTGAGTTTCCCATGATGAGTCTTTCGTTTGCGAGGCGTCGAGCAGCTGGGCAATGAGATCCTCCTTATCCTTGAGATGATCTTTCAGAACCTCAATCTCAGCTTGTTGATCTTCCTTCTGGCTTTGTAACTCCTTGATGCAATCTCTCATTTTCACCTTCTGCTTCAGATTCTTGCTATTCAGCTCTGTGATTTTGTTCTCGCATTCTTCTTCAACACGCCTTAGCTTAGACTGGAGGAAGGAAAAGTTGGCCTTGACGCCCGAGACTTCGCATGTCTTTGCCTTCTGTAACTCGGCGACTTTGGCTGCTTGAGCCGCGTTCTCCTTCTTGAGTTCTGAGATCTTGGCGGCGTACTTTGACTCGTCACACTTTTCCTGGGTCTTCAGCACCTTGATCTCGTCCTGTTGCTGTTGGGACTCTTCCTTCAAATCTTCAATGTGGGCTTTCTGCAGCTTAACCTTTGCCTCAAGAGCCCGAATCGTGACTTCGGTCCGTGTGAGCTTGTGCTTTGTGGCTTCAAATCTGGCATGTTGATCTTCATTTTGCTTCTCCAAGTCTTTGATCTTCTCCTCTTGCTGGTGGTTGATGTGCCAAAGCTGTGTGACCTTTCCCTGTACTTCCCGAATGGCAGCTTCTAGCTCCGCCCTACTAGCCACGAGTTCATTAGAATCCATAGTCGCGGCGGTTCGTAGAAAATTTACCTAGCCTGCTGCTTGTTCGGGTGATCAGGGAAAATGTCACGTCACTTGGTGTTGTGGCGAGAAGCTGGAACGTAGTCCTAATGCTGGAGTCATGAACGAATTTATAACGGAAGATACTTCGGTTTTGTGTTGGTAAGGACAATAGATTGTTCAGAATATTACGTAAATATTCGTGTTGCCGATCCCCGATCACTTAGTCGCTTTATGTTCTGTGAATGGTGCATCATTTTCAGTATTTAAAGGATCAGCTATATTTTGACTTTATTTTTGGTCACTTCTCTGAACAACAGCAAAATTTCAGTGTAAAGCTACTGACTTTTGGCGCCGATACTTAAGAATGCAGGCTACGCAACATAAGTTCGCTCTTGTATCAAGTATGTAAGACTGCCCAGTTGCTCCAGTAGCTTGAGCTCTATAGTACCACTGCGAACGATGTGTTGTGAGTTTGTGTCATTTGAGTTGGGGCTTGTGTCTGAAAGCTCATTCTAGCTGACAGAACTCAGTAGTGGGGAATATAAGAGGCGGGAAGTTCAACCGTTCTGAGTGTTTATTGCGCCACTGGTCTGCACTACAGTGTTCCTGAACGGAGGAGGTCATGTTCAAACTTCTAACGGCGGCATCTCTTTCGTGTGTGTTCTGCTGTGCGTGGGTCATAATTGTTTAGCCAACATGTACGAACAGCTTGTGCTCGGTCACACCCACCGATGGCGTGCTATCATGTCTCGGCCGGATTAAGCTCTCAGCCACAAGTCTCAGCGGCAAATAACACTTCTAGCTCACAACTTAGACATTATACCAAGATGTCTAACCAATTGCTACAGCACAGGGCTGAAAAGAGGAAAACCTAGATGATGACTCTTTGGCCGGCCTTGGAGGCGTATAAGAACCTCCAGTCCGTCGACCGATGGCGTGCAGCGGTGGATACATTGGAAAGTATTTAAAGCGTAGACAACCCGCTCTCTATGGCGATACCAATATGTCAACCTTGTTACCGTAATCTTATCTCTAACTATAGAGCTGAGTATGAATTACGACATAGGATCTGTAAGTTGCTATGTAAGTCAAGAGGTAAATTACGAGGCCTGGGGCGAGTTGTAGAGCTGTAATCATAGCTTCCGTCTGGGGAGGCATATCCGGATCATGGCTTCCTTTTGTTCAGGACCAGATAGGCAACAGATATGAGAGTGACTGAGATACTGCTGCCTGATCCATAGGCAGCTTCATGGATTAGCCACTGGCTGGAGCAAGAGTTGCTGAACATGCAAAGTGACGATATAAATAGACAATTTCTGCCGACGTGGGACCCATGCCAAACCTCCACAACACAACACACACACAACTCTCTTTACCATACTGTGACAACTGTCAACGACCCTGAATTCCTTCCCCAGAAGCTCAAGCATCTGAGTTTAACCTAATCTCGCCATGACTACAGCATCTGTTGAGAAGCCCAACTCAGGGGCCGACGTTGACACTCTCAAGGTTGCCAGACAGATCCAGCATCTCGCACACTTCTTAGCCCGAGGGGCTCCAATTCTAGGCCTCAGTGTACCAGATAAGGATCTCAAAATGGCACGAATCCTCAGCCCGGTCACAGAAATCACATCTCACCGCCGACAATCAGATTTGGAGTTTCCCCGAGAATGGGTTGAAGATTATGGTGCCCTAGCCATTGCACTTCGTGACTGGAGACGGGATATTGATCCGACGAAGCTGAGCGATGCATCTGCGGTGGTAGAAGCACCACCAGACAGCACAGATACCCCGACAGATGCTGACAACGAAGAGGCTGGCATCGAGGCTTACGCGAATATGTCGTTCTTGTCATATTCTGCTAAACGAGAAGCGCACTGGATCGCGAAGACGAAAGAGCTCGAGATGAAGCTGCGGCGATCAGAGAAAGAGAAGGAGTCTCTTATCCGGGAAAATCTCAAATTGCAGCGCGACGTAGAAGTGATTCAGCGCAAGGCTGAAGTTTTCCATACAGCACTTTTCGACCCAAAAAAGAGCATCCACCAGTCTAACTTGAAAGCCAAGGTCAAGCTCAATGGGGACATTCGCCAACTTGAAAGATCGCTTGCCGTAGCCACCAGCAAGACTGAGTCCCTGGAGAAGAAGAACATGGACTTGGAGTCACGTAACAAGACTCTCGTCACTGAGAACGAAGAACTTGTTAAGAAGACTGAAAAGCGGGAGCTGAGTAACTATGATCTTGTTACTGAGAATGCGGAACTTGTCAAGAAGACCGAAAAGCTGGAGTTAATCAACTTTGATCTTGTTACTGAGAATGCAGAACTTGCTGCAGAGCTCAAGGACCTAGATTCAGATAACACCAAGCTTCTCACTATGGTCCAGGAACACCTCGACAAACACGCACTTTCGCGAGATGCTGCCAAGACCCACGAGAAGAACCTCGTTGCAAAGAATCAAGCTCTAGAGAGCAAGAATGAGGCCCTCGTGAAGAAACTTGAAGCTCAGAAGATCGACAACAAGTCCTGTGCCACCCAGGCCAAAGAGCTCCGTGACAGATATGAGCTATCTGTGATGGCGACGAAGGTCGTTAAGGAGCGCCTGGAAACACTTACTGCCAAGGTCAATGTTTTATGATTGGCTTGCGAGTTATGACTTTTGGGAGCATCGGATATCCCCTGGGTTTTGGAATCGGCAATTGTACCAATGACCTGAATGATGATGACCATGATACTGAAGGATAACGAGTCGCATTGATGTATTATGAGATTAATATTAATTATTAAAGTTTAATATATATCTTATCAATTTATTATAAAGCCATTTGCTTATATAAAGTAAACACAATTCAAGGCAGCTAGGGTAAATCTCTTAAGACAGCTGCTGCTTATCGTTATTAATATCTTTACTATCTGATAAGATAAGATAGCCGAGATAAGCCTAAGATGAGTCTGAGATAAGACCGAGATAAGATTCAGACAAGACCAAGATAGATAGATATACATATAAGACTTAAAGTGCCTGCTGTAGTTAATTAATCCAGAGTAATAAATTAAATAACTATTTATACCGATTTCTGTTTATATATAAAATCTACCTATAAATAATACGCAACAAGTTCCTGGTTTAGATATAATAAAGCGGCTTAAACATCTTAAGTCTTGTAAGAAGAAAACTTCCCTGAGCTTAATAAAAGACGAAGTCCTCTACCCAAGTCGTCTCTCAATCCCAAAACCCTTTACCACCCCAGGTATTACCAATATTCACTCTTGAAGCCTCTGTAGTATTGACCTCATCCGCATGGTTGACTGTACTGACCCGAATCCCTTGTGGATTCGAGAACGACCCTGTCACAAATGAGTTACCGATGTAAACACTACCTGGTCCAGTGATCTTCCCTGCAGTGTTTTTACCAGCGATTTCTCCTATCTTATCTTTAGATACGTTAGATAGCACAGGATCTAAGCCTCCAGCGACATCGTTGATCAATTTCAGCTCCTGCTCGTCATTTACTTCCTCAATTTCCATTTCGGCCAGCTGACGTGTGACCTGTGGGGTGCTAGGAAAGACCTTTTCCAAATCATCAATTGAGGCGATAATATCATCGATCATTCGTCCCATATAGTTCTTATCATAAAGAGCCCAGCCTGTCTTTTTCATCAAATCCAAGCTCTTATACCGCTGTTTAGTCAACACGTCAAAACGAGTATGCACGCGCTGCGGAACTGCACCAAGATCGGCTTCCGTGCAAATATCCAGGCCCTGTTCTTCCGTCGTGGCCTTGTAGCGTCTGGAGACCTTGTATGCGGCTCCGAATCTGGCCACTATCTCTTCCAGAATGCCTTGAGCCAAGACAATCGTGGGATCCGATGGTTCGGTGAGACTGAATCTTTCGTCGTTGTTGATGTCGATTGATGCTCCCCATCTTGCTAGTCGGCACTTGGCGACGTCAAGCCGGAGCTGATAGCGCGAGAAGTCTTGGCCGAAATGTTTGGCGATCTGGATGTAGTTGAAACAATCGACGCAGTTGTTAAATAGACCGGCGATGCTTATAGCGCCAGCGACGGTGCCAAATATCTCAGCCATGATTTCTTTTCTAACTCAAGGTTATCAATTGAAGAAATCGACCACTTTGGTGAGTTATTTTCGCTCAAGCTGTTGGTTGTTGGTTATGAGTGGGGCATACTCAGCCACGCAGAATTAAGGCAGACACCTTCAAATCTCTGCTGCGATTGGACATATCCTTGTTCACTCTTCTCTCCCCCTCTTTCAACCCTCGCGTGACATTTTCCGTCTGTATCTCGTTCAACTCCTACACTGAATGAACATGACATTTGAATGACCGATGTCACAATGGAGAATTCAACTGCCAGCGCTGTGCAATCTCTGAATGCATCTGGCTCTTCCAGAGTACACGTCGGCAATAGCTACAACATAACGCATAATCATGGCACAGGATCCGAGGAAGACGGAGCGAAGAAGTACCTAGACGCCCTGCGCTCGACCAATCCTCGTGATGACAAAGCCAGAATCGAACAGATTAATGGCGGCTTGTTGAAGGATTCGTATGTGTGGATACTTGAAAGCCCCGAGTTCATTGCTTGGCGCGAGGAGAGCAAGACTGGTCGGCTCTTGTGGATCAGAGGAGACCCTGGCAAAGGGAAGACTATGCTGTTGTGCGGTCTCGTCAACGAGCTGCAGCCTTTGACGAGGCTGGGTGGCTCGGATAACAACAAGACAATATCCTATTTCTTCTGTCAAGCCACGAATTCTGGTCTGAACAACTACACAGCAGTCTTGAAAGGCCTCATCTACCTCTTGATCATTCAACATCCCGCTGCTGCGTCTCATCTGGACGACAAGGAAGACAAAGACCACTGGAACTATAAGGTGTCTCTCGAAGCCACCCTCCGCAAAATTTTGGACGATCCAGGTCTTGGCGAGACGTACTTGCTTGTGGATGCCTTGGATGAGTGCATCGAAGACCTTCCCCTTCTCCTGGCGCTGATATCGGGTACTTCCTCACGTGTCAAGTGGATTGCCACCAGCCGCAATCGTTGCGAAATTGAAGAGTTTTTTGGACAAACATCATCGAAACTAGCGCTTTCTCTAGAACTCCACGAAAGATCTGTCTCTAAAGCTATTGACAGTTACATCAACTACCGAACGCGCCAATTAGCTGAGCGGAAGAAACTCAAGAAGAGTTCATTACAGCAAATCCATGATCACCTATCTGAGAATGCCCATGGTACCTTTCTCTGGGTGGCCTTGGTATGCCAACGACTAGAGAGATGTCGAGCTTGGGAAATTCCCAATCAATTATCACAATTTCCCCCAGGCCTCAACCAGCTCTATGCGAAGATGATGGACCAAATCCGCAAGTCTGACAGCTGCGATCTCTACATTAGAATCCTTGCTGTCGCATCGACGGTCTTCCGCCCTCTCAACTTTGCAGAGCTCATAGCTATGGAGGACCTACAAATGGATGAAGGAACAGTTCCTGATCTCATAGTGGAATGTGGTTCATTTCTCACGACAAAAGGGAGCTCTATCGTCTTCATCCACCAGTCTGCCAAAGACTTTCTGCTCAAGGAATCAAGCACATTACTCTTTCAATCTGGACTTGCGCATCATCAGTACAACCTCTTCCAAAGGTGTATCGCTATGATGCAAAGCCTTCAACAGGATATCTATGGCTTGGTATATCCTGGAGTCTCATTAAAAGAAGCTCTTTGGAATTGCCCGAATCCGGATCCATTAGAGAACATCAAATATTCATGTGTTTTCTGGGCTGATCATATGCAAGAGGCGTATAAGCTCTTCTTTGGGGTCGAGGAGAACAACAATATCTCCTGTATTGACACTGTTCATGATTTCATTAACGAAAAGTTTTTGTTCTGGTTAGAAGCCCTTGTTTTATGCCAAAACCTACCCGCAGCACTGAAAGCTTTGGTATTTCTGGGGGATTTACCAGTCGTATGTTTTAAACTCTTCCACATGAGGCTATTTACTCTGACTAATCGATTCTAATAGCAAGGGCAAGGAAGCTACAAGGCCCTGATCAAGGATGCCCTCAGATTCTCACACCATTTCGGCTCTATAATTGAAAACTACCCACTCCAGATTTACGCCTCCGGTTTGCTATACAGCCCGAGAAATAGCCTTATACGCCGTCGATTTGAGCAGCACACCTCGAAGATTTTCTCCGAGGGTCCAAAAGTCGAGGAGGAGTGGAGCCCAATTCGGGCCACTTTTGAAAGCCCGGACGACGACTTTACGATTGATGCTATGAGTTTCGCGCCTACAAGTCAAATACTGGTTGGAACCACACGCTATAATTCAGTGATCAGATGGCACGTCAGCCAAGAGTCTATACCTGACGTCACGGACAGGTATTCTAGGAAAGAAATAATTGCACAATCGTCAGACGGGAAATGGCTAGCAACTGTCGATTGCGAACCGAGTTACGACTCCGAGACAGAGCAGTCATCGGCTCAATGCGAACTTCAAGTTCACGACTGGACTTTGAACAGGATCGCTTGGCGTCAAGAGCTTGACGACGCTGAAGTTCTAGGCATGGCGGTGTCACCTGACAGTCAGTACATGCTACTGTGCTACAGGTCACTGTTGGTAATCTATAATATCAGCGGTGGAATTCGTCAACGGTGCCCTCTTAAGAATGAATTGCCCTCTTTTGGTACCAAATTATCATTCTCCTTCTCCTCAGACTGTTCCTGGGTAGCGTTTTACAGGCGCAATAAGACGCAAATTTGGGTTCTTGATTTGAGAAGAGGCAAGCAGTACAACAATGCCAACTGGAAAGACGCTTTGCCCATAAAGGACACAAACTTCATCCCCAATACACACTGGCTCATGTTTTGCGATAGCGGAAACAACATTTATCTCTGGAATGTTGTCGAGCAAACATGTGAAATGTGGAGTCACATCGATTACTCTTTTTCTCGTTTCGCAATCTCACACTCTGATTCTTGGATGCTTCTTAGTGGAGAAGATGGACTCATCATCTGTGATCGTGCTTGTCACCATGTTCGACAGGTAAATGGCTTACCATATCTACCAGAAAATCAAGAAATTGCGATTTCATTCGATGATCAGACAATTGCATGCGGGAGTACGGAGGGGCTATGGATCCTCGATGCTAATGCCCTTCTGGCTGATGAGCAACCTACAGAAGGAGATGCTCACAAGAAATTCTACATCTCTGATAATGGGAAACTCATAGCTTACGATCTCGGTCGTAATGTTGAAGTATGGGACGCAGTGACAAGAGATATGCTATGCTCGTTAGCCTTAGACGATGTCAATCATGAAAGCATCCGGACTGTCACATTCTCACCCAAAGATCGCTACCTGCTAGTCGGCAGCCTGCAATCAATGCTGGGGTGGGATTTAGCCGATGAGAGCTCGCAAAGAGTCTTCGGTAATTTCCACAGTGGACCTATTGCGGTCTCTGATAAAGGACATAATGGCGACCGGTGGGCAGCTGCATGTCAGTCTATGGGCGACGTTTCTTTATGGAATTTCACAAACTTGGAACAGAAGAGAACTCTCAAACGACCAGCCAGCCAATCACGGGAGGCTGCGTCAATAGACTTTGCTGGCAATCAAGTAGGAATTCTATGGAACCCTACGGGGGAATCACCAAGTACTTCCCTATTTATCCTCTACGATAATGGCACTGGCCAACAGCTCTTTGGATTCAATTTCCTGGAGACTTATAATGGCAAAGGCTGGTCCTTTTTCGCGGAACCAAAACTTAAAATTGTTTTGAGTGGAACTTGTGTGATGATCCATCCCCGCCCGTACGGCTCATTATTCTTCTGGAACATGAGCACAGGTGATAATTCCATCCAAGTTTGCAATGAGTTCCGTCACTTTTCTCTTCTTGACGACTCAACAGTGTCTACTGATCAGGGAATGTTTCACATGAGTCTCATAGAGTCTATTTTGAGTGAACCTTCTGAGATCAGTACTTTGAACCAGTTGAGGATAGCTAGGACGAGTCCAGAAGTCCCAGACCGCATACACAACATTACTTTGAATGGATTTGCCGACGATAGATACCACAGATGGATAAAGTTTGACAAGAGGCCGTTATTATGGAGGCCTATACAATATCAAGAGGAAATTATAGCAATTGGCTATGATTGTATTATGTTTGAGTCTTCCAATGGTGTTGACTTTATTCGTTTTGCAAAAGATGCAGATAGAATACTACGCCAAGCTCTACAGAACTTGTCATAATTGGAATACAAATTCTATAAGTAAAAAAAGCAAAGTGCAGCAAACGGGGGAAGAATATCACTTACGGCCTTAATCATATCTCAACAAAGGTCGCCACATGCTGTCCAAGGAAAATAATGCTAGAGAAAAGTCAAATGGAACATTGACGACAGCCAGGCATAATGAAAAGGACACTCAGTTTCACAACTGATCTTACTGGCGGTTTACTAGGGGTGTATAAGGAGCACGAAATGTGTGATTGCGCGAAACAAAAGAGCCGCATGATACCGGAGAGGTCCTTCACTCCCAGTTCTGGTCGACAACAAGATACGATTTACTATATCAGCCACAAATAGTTATGATCTACGAGTAGCCAATGAGATTCCATGTAATTGTATCTCATAAATGAAAGTCACCTCGACCGCCTTCCTGCTTCTTACCTTTGCAGAGGTAATAGCTATAGCAGTCCTAGATATCAATAAGTAAACACTTCTGCTAAATACTTCTTGCTTAAAGAGTGAAGCGAATAACTTTTCTTATCCAGGCTTTCTCAACGTCACAGAACTAACGATTAAGTTATCTCCAAGCGGAAAGTTGATAGTATTTCAGCACAGTTCAGATGACAGCTTGGTTACCTGGAGCCTGAGAGCAGAAGATCAATGGATCCTATGAGGTATTACTTTGACCTGTTCTCTTTTCTTGATGTATCTACTATGTGCACTGATGCAGGGATACATCAATCTATCGTTATGGAAGCAGCGCGGCTGAATGAAAGATTTGACAAGGCACCTAACTCCTAAATTATTGCCTAAAAAGCAGTCTCACTACTTACTTTAGCTTGAGTTAATCTATAAGGGACAATTTACTCTGGAGCGTCGTTCAGTTGATGCCAGATTAAAGCCCATCGTACTATTTCTTGTTCCGCAGCAAATAATAAATCCTTCTTCCCAGTGTTATGCGATTATTATCTGACTTACTACATGTGAAATATACCAGGTATCTGCTCTGTTATGTCTCAGCTAGACGATAAGCATGACGGAAGCCATATTGGTTACACCAAATTGCAGTTTTCGCTCTTCTATTTTCAGGACATGATATTAATATTGGTATAGTGCTATATAAAATCCTTGTCATCTGATCGGTCTAGCGAGCTCCTCAATGGAGTCCTGCGATCCCACCGATGAGGCGCCGTTTTCCAAGGTATGCATCTCCATGTCCACGGTGACATGAATCCGCCGCTTCGATGAATCATCGTCAAGTCGCTCCCACTCGCCCCCGGATGAAATACCACCAGTCGTCGAAATCTTTGGCTTGCGACTCGATGCCCCTACCTTGGTTGTGACTCCAAGTGCATTGCTGCTGGCATATGGCGTGGCCCCCGACGAATGACCTTGTGAGGAGTCGAAATTGACCCAGCGTTTGAGTAGCTTTCGTAATGGCGGCAAAAATCCGGCGACGATACCGATCCCCGTTTCGAACAAACACCATAAGGCGACGTTGCAGACTCGGTCTGTATTCCGTGTTAGTTGCATTTTTAGAGGAGCGGGAAGAAGAGGACTGACATAGATAGTCCTTTTCGGGAAGTAGAACTTCATATAGGGCATTCGTACGATCGTGGCTACAGATGCACTGCTCATAATCAGTTTCTGATAGGTTTTGCGAGAACACACGAGGGGGTTCACATACAGAGCACCCATTCCAAGGACCAGACTGATGGAGATCTTCGTTGCAGTCTTCATTTGGGGTTTGTAAAGCATAAAGCCGGGCAGTATGGCGCATACCAAGTCCGTGACCAAGGATGCCGCCGACACAAAGTAACTCAAGATCGCCAGGGCCGATGGTGACGCGCAAGTTCCTTGGCCTGTCCACGTGGCTGGTAGTGGCGTACAAAGAACAAACAAGCTGATAAAAACGATGAGGGCCGCGCAAATGGACATAGTTAATGTCGCCCAAGCGATGATGCGATGTATCGGCACGACAGAGATTCGGAGCAGAGTGGAACAAATCGAGGCTTTGATGAAAATGAGGGCCGCGCAGTAGAAGATCTGGAATAGCCAGACAAACTAAAAGAGATGAAGGCTTGTCAGCCACGTGTTAAGTCAACCAGGGGTGGTGTCCAGTGTCTTCTCTTACCTCTCTGCCATGCGGTACTATCTCTTCAGGCAATTCATTATCGTGGATACCCATTCCATAATAGGTAGCTTGACACGATATGCCGACGAGACACGAGAACAGCACCTAGCGCCAAGAGTGTCAGCAGCATCACTCGCGTGATCAATTGCCAGAAAGATTGCTTACGTATCCAGCAGTCATGAGTGCATCATCCATGCCGAAAACCTTGTCGCGAAATCGAATCTGGGCCCGTAGAAACATGACAATCGTGCTCAAGATGCCAAAGACGATGGAGCTCACGAGCTGGACCATGGCGAGCCCATGAGGCTGAACCGTAAGTGCCATTCCGGGGATAGTCGTCGAAGATCTCCAAGTGAATGGAAGACATGTACGAGGAAAGGAAGGCAATTAGTAAAAGAAAAGTTTCTTTAATTGTTATATAGATAGAGTGCAGGAACCGAGTATTAAAGGATATGATTCAGGGGCAGATCGGCACAGACATCGGAAACGCCTCTGCTCGTTCATGTCAACTACCGTGTTTCGACGCGGGACCCGGGGGATGGGAGACAAGAGAGAAGAACTCAAACGCCACAGGCTGATGCAACAGCGGGGAGACTCGTCTGCGACAGGCACTCCGTTTGATCTAAAAATGGGATTGTCAGGGTACCAACTAGTTTGGCATAACTGCATGATTAGAGCGACGATCACTACCACCCGCAGCGGCAGCTAAGGATACCGGAAGGCCATCCCAACGAGTCACGCTCAGCTTGTGGATAAGCAGGATCTGTATCCTTGGGCGTGCAGGGCTGGCAGAGCGGCATTTGGCGTCCTAGCCATTGTGCCGTGCGTAGCGTAGTAGTGCTTATTATGTCGAAATAGAGTTTTCGGCTGTCTCGCCTGTTGCAAACCGTTATCATGCATACTGTCCTGTAGTGTACTGTACAAGACTTGGTCTCAGGGCAGTTCTGGGGTCCTTGAAGAAACAGGGCTAGCATCTCATATCAGGTCCAACATCACACAGCGCTCGCCAAGTATCATACATTCCGGGTGAATAGACCCTCCATCGTGGGACTTGTGATGTGAATTATCGGTTAATATTCGCATCTCTAGAATGTTACCCAGTTTATCAGTTCATCAATACAACGTGTTGCGATTGGATGACAACGCCATCTCGTATCATAACCCGGACAAGACCCCTGTTCCATTGTTGGCACTACAGTAAAACTTTCATCTCGCGAGTCCTCCGTAAGAATCATTGTATTCTCTCTTGTCTCGTCTCTGGCAATTAGGGCCGGGCGTAATGCGTATGATGTCTCTTATCTCCAATAATCAATTAACGTCCCGTGCCGCGCTAGCCCGGAACACTTCTGAGGATTTAATTGGATAAATTACTCCTTCTTGCCTTTGTCTTCATCTCATTCAGGCTAGTCCCTACCTGCTGGCTTGTATCCGACCAGGGTCCATGCCCGCCTTGAACCAACATGCATTTCATTTGTCACTTTTGCATGGAACAGCGAATCACGCCTACGATAAGAAAATCTCTTCTTCACGGCGATAGGGTTATGGCACAAAATGCAAGGCAGCGTTGCATTTAAAATAGTCATTCTAACACTCTTGGCTACGGCTTGGTTAGATACAATTTGTATCGGACATGTAAGCAGACCTAGATCTACAACCCGTCGGCTTATTTCTGAAGAAAGCGACCGGTTGCCATTGCAGTATGTACCCGTGTCACCTGCAGCGCATGCTTGGCCTTAGTCACACGCACGCAAAGGCCCCCCATGTACAACCCCGTCCTGACTTGAGCTGCAGAGAGAGAACGGGGGCATCCTTGCAAACAATGAGGAGTCGACCGCCCCTCTTCTCGAGTAACCTCTGTCAGCTACATTTTAAAAGGACGTACTTGCCGTCAAGGTCAAAGCTCAATCACACACACATTCATCTGAGTTATCATCTCTCCTCTTCTCTCAACTGTTCTCCAACATGGCTGCCCCCGCCCCTGTACGGGAGCTCGAGCACGGTTCTCGCAACTCAACCGGCACATGGACTCCCTTCAGCTGGGATGACCCTCTTCACGGTCCTCAGTCAAAGGGCGAGGTCGTAACTATCCGCACTGGAGGTACGACTGGTGGCAATCTGGCGGCTGGTCTGTGGCGGGAGGGCCCTGGCATTGCTGGCTGCAACGATGATGGCACTGTCGATATTGTCTACTCGGCTCCCCTAGGCGACGAGACCATGGTTCTGCTAGAGGGATCTGCGGATGTCCTGGCTACAGCTTCAGGCAAGAGTTATCATTTCAAGGCGGGAGATATCCTAGCACACCCCAAGCACCTCGACCTCAAGTGGCATGTCCACGGGCCGTTCCTCAAAAAGTTCTGGGTTATTTGGGATGCCCCAATTGAGGGTACCAAGAGCGACGAGCTGTTTGTCGGCAATTCACGATAACCCTAGTGACTGGGAACCATATACCTGGGAAGAGCCAGGAAAAGGCTCTCAGACGGCGGGGGAGCTGAGATTGGTTCGGAAGACTGGGTCTACAGGTGTCCTTAATGTCGGCGTCTGGCGAAGCGGACGAGGACTGCCAGGTGCTACGGCCGATGGAACAACTTGCTTTGAGTACAGCTCTCCTCTTGGTGATGAGACTATCCTAGTCCTCGAGGGTGAGATCAAGATTGAGGAGCACGAGAGTGGAAAGGTACATAGCTTCAAGGGCGGAGATATCTTTGCGCTCCCATCTGGTTTGAAGGTTACATGGACTTCCGTGGGGCCCTTTACTAAGAAGTACTTTGTCATTACGAATGGCCAAAAAGCTGGTTAAGTAGTTAAGTATAAAGTACATTAATTAAGAAATGTTCAATCGATCCTTGGGTCGAATGTAGCAGATGAGATCTAGCAAAGAGTCTCGGCCGACTTCGATGGTGGACCTATTGCAGTCTCTGACAAAGGACGTGATGGTGACTGGCGGATAGTTGCGTGTCATATTCTGATATTCAATGGACAGAGGACCGGATCAAGGCTTTCAGTAAAGCAGAAAATGAACTCCAGGAGGCTGTCTCAGTAGCTTTTGCTGGTAGAAGCTAAGTGGGAGTTCCATAGTGCCCTAGTGAGGAATAATGGACTATTTCAGCATTTCTCTTTTCCAATCCCAGGACCGGTGAGCAACCCTCTCGGATCAATATTTTGCATTAGCAGATGTTACAGAACAGCCTTCTTTTCAAGTTCTAGCAAGCAAGACTTTTATGGGCTTTAGGGTGATCTTTTGTAATCGCTCAACCCCGCCCAGGCTTCTGCTCATTCTTCTGGAATTTGAGCATAGATATATTTTATGCAATCTCTATTTAATTGACTTAAATCGATCTACTGAGAAAGTCATTAGTGGTGGGACGGGAATGGACATAGATGGCTAAGATGGTCTATTCGGCATATTCCTTATTTTCAGTATGGCCCTGAGCCAGTGTATAACTTTTGACGTTAAGGTGCTTTTATAGAGAGGCCTGGACAATGCCAAGAGGTAATTGAAGCGATTGTATTACTCCTCATTCCTCTTATGGTATTTGTAATTACTTTATTCCTTATGAAAAGTGTATCACAACAGAACAGAAAGTGCAAAACGCTACCTATATTATCAGTTCTATCTCAACACCAGTTATAGTGCATTATTTGAAGAAACCAATACTAGTGAAAATTAAGATAGGATACTTATGATAGCTATATATCTTAAAAACAACATTCTTTTCTTACCTGACTTTATTAATGTCTGGTTTACCAGGCACGAATTCAGAGGTATAGAAAATGCACTTTTGTAAACTAGATGACCTCTATGGTGTTTCCCCCAGAAGTGGGAAGCTATCTAGTATTAAGCTAAAGTGCTAAAGATAACTAATATAGTGCCTACTAGATTATTATTAAATTAACCCAGTATTTTCATAACTTGGAATTTAGGTGCCGGGTTTTCTTTACAGTGCGCTTCTTATATAAGTGCCTAGTGGTTAGTGACAAAACTCGTCGTCAGCGCCTGAGAATGGGCCAAAGCCATAAGTCAGCAATCATACAATTCCATGTCAGAAAGAAAGCCCATCCAGCAACTTTAGTAGGTTGAAGAAACGCTGTCAATGCGAATAACCTACGAATGGCTTTTGGAGAAATACAATAAGGAGTCTGACGACAGGTTTAGGGTAATTAACTTGACGTTGCGGAGAGCTTAACGTGTCGCACCAAGTGATGATAAACAGCCTTAACACGTTATCGACTTCAAGCATAAGCTTGAGACTGGCGATATTTCACCTTTAATGGGATAAGCTTTCCTGAAACTTCATTCTCGATTCCACACTTTAACCTTAATGAGATGCGAAATGACGCTGAAGAGGTTGAGGACTCAAGTACCTCCGCACTATCGGCATGGTGACTTTCCGCGAAATGACCAGAGACTGACTGTGATCGAGCTCACCAGAGTCAATTGTATCGGGAGACAGAAATGAGTCGCAGCTCCTAGATCGCCCGGTGAAGGTAAGACAGAATGCTGACAATGGTGAGTACGTACAACGCGTAGACGAGACGCGACCTGCCAAGCGCGCTGAGCCACGTGAGTGCATCTGTCGTTCGGTTTCGCCACGTGGACTCGGCATGGGATTGCCGGCTTGGCCGATGAACGGGTTTGAGGCTGAATGGCTTGGATGATTGACGGGACATTGGATGAATGGCTAGACTGTTGGCTGATGCCGGTGAGCTCTGCGCAGAACTGGCAGAATGCGCGACACAGATGCCTGAGCTAATTGCGTGTAGCGTTGAGTGCTTTGTGAGTTTCCATTTTTGATCGGGTTAGACTTGCGAGTTCAGTATGAATGTCTTGATGTCTTTGTGAACATGTACAATGGTCGAGACTGTGTACGACAGCTGAGCTGTGCTTGTTCCCGTGCTCCGAGGCGAAAAATCGGCGCTAACCCGCCTGGACGATGATCTGATGCAACCCTTGGATCTCAACTGATGCATCTTGCCGAGGGGGAGAACACTTGAGAGCTTTATCCTACCTAACTAATAAACTACTTGGGTAAAACTGGTAAAACATTAGACCAATTTAATCTGGCACCCTAATTCAATCCCTTTGATTCCTAACGCGCTCACGTACCTAAAAGGCTGCAACCAATTAAATCTTCTATATCAAGAGTACTTCTTTTCTCTAATATATTATATAAGATCTTAAGTATCTTAGATTATACAGCTTGCAGATCGTGACTTTTACCTTTACTATTAGGCCTCTATAAAGCTGGTATATGTGGCAAAATGATCAACAGCTAATCAAAAATGGAGCATAACCCACAAAAGTAACATTAAGTGAGCGCTCTAGGAATCAAAGGGATGTCCGAAGTTCTAATTCCGCCTGTAGCCTGCTCGCCAACCTCACCTCACTAATGCCAAGCGCATGCGGGTTTACCCCGTACAAGGCATTTGCAATGGCAATTAAGTGAAGAGGTTCCCGCTTATCACTCTTAGGTTGGAGTACAACAATGTGCAACCAGACAACTCATATTCTCTGCTCTGGAAGGGCCGAATGCAAAGTCCAGCTCATGTATGGGGTAACACCACAGACAAATCGAGCTGCCATCAACGATTTTAAAAATGGCATCAAAAGTAAGCGACTTACCCGAGGTCTTTCGAAAAATACGGTAGTGGGTACAAGAAAAGAGAAAACAAGTGGCCTGATTGGGGAGCGTGATACGGGTTTGCGGGGGATTTTTCCGTAAAAGTCGAGCGCCTCCAACGGCAGCCGGCCCGTCGAATCATGCGGCTCCAAGAGTTTTTCCCTCTGTTCACTGGAGCTAACCCCAGAGAAGGGCCCAGCAGACACACCACCACCTGGGGAAAATACCCGGGGAGAGCGGCCCTATTAGGCTGGGCGGGCAGTTTAGCCTATATTCGCGGGCCGGGGTACTGGGGTAAATTACAGGACCCGGTTAATAGGTTAATCTGTAACCTTGAACTGATAGGGCCTCCTCATATTTAATGTCCAGCTTGGCGCCAAGTTGGTTTTTACTCTTTTTGCTATCACACTTGCATTTGTGGCTTTCCAGAATCCAACCCAACCTCGTTCTGTACACAGCTAGCTATCTCTCTTCTCAAAATGGTGGGTTTCGCTGTCGGCACAGCTACCAAGAAGCAGGACCTCGCCGTCGCGCAGGCTGAGGCTCCCCAGCTCGCAAAGGTCAAATGGTGGGCTGATCCTGGAATGCGCGTGTTGTACTTCTACGCCGCGATTCTGTGTGTCTGCTCTGCCACGACTGGTTACGATGGGTAAGAAGCCAAGCGATCGCCCAGAAACTTGGCGATGCGATCAGGCTAACGGAGAGTGTTTTAGATCCATGTTGAACACGTCGCAGGCCATGGACGATTGGCAGGATTACTTCGGTCACCCCACGGGCTCCAAGCTTGGTATTCTCAACTCGATCTACCAGATTGGTAGCATTGCCAGTTTCCCTTTCGCGTACGTTGCTTTCTATCTGCGGGGAGATAATTGGTGGAAACGAAACAGAATACATACTAACCCGTTTTTGGTGTAGTCCATTTATGGCTGATCACTTTGGCCGAAAGATCCCTATTGCCACAGGATGTCTCATCATGATTCTCGGCGCTTTCATCTCCGCCTTCACCAACGGATTTGGCAGTATGTTATTAACCAAATCACGAATTTGAGCAGCGCTGATCAGCTTGCTAGTGTACCTTGGTGGTCGATTCCTCGTCGGTTTCGGAAACTCTCTGGCCCAGCTCTCTTGCCCCGTTCTCCTCACTGAGATCTGCCATCCTCAGCACCGTGCCATCGTCTCTGCCATCTACAACTGCTTGTGGAACCTGGGTGCCACTCGTAAGTCGATTCTTTACACGCTTACCTCAGACCACCGCTGATGGATATTTACAGTTTGCGCTTTCATCGGTCTCGGCACGATCAACATCAACAGCAACTGGTCATGGCGATCCATCACCCTCATCCAAGCCGTGCCCTCTTTGATCCAAATCACCTTCATCTGGTGGATCCCCGAGTCCCCCCGTTGGCTCATGGCTCACGAGCGTCACGAGGAAGCCCTCAACATCCTTGCCAAGTATCACGCCAATGGCGACGCCAACAACGCGACCGTGCAGTTCGAGTACACCGAGATCAAGGAGACCATCGCCCTCGAATACCAGGCCCAGAAGAGTGGCAGCTACCTTGATTTCCTCCGAACCCGCGGCAACCGTTACCGTCTTATGCTCTTGATCTCCCTGGGTATTATCTCGCAGTACTCCGGCAACGCTCTCATCAGCAACTATTCCAACATCATCTATGAGGGAGCTGGTATCAAGGATCAGGCCCAAAAGACCGGACTGAACGCAGGAGAGAACATGCTCAAGCTTTTCGTCGCTATTGGCTGCTCCATGGGAATTGATAAATTCGGACGTCGTCCACTCTTCCTTACTGCCACTGTCGGTATGTAGAAACATCCCCTAACTAACCAGTTTCTCCGACTAATTGGCCACTAGGTATGCTCTTGTTCTTCTTGGCCTGGACCATTGTTGCCGCCCGCTTCGAGGCCGGTGGTGAGGTCGAGATCAAGCGTCTTGGATACCCCCAGATCGCCCTCATCTGGCTCTTCGACGTCTGCTACTCTATCGCCTGGTCTGGTCTGATCGTCGCCTACGCTCTGGAGATCTGCCCCTTCAGACTTCGTGCCCGCGGCCTCACTATCATGAACTTCTTCATCCAGGTTGCCCTCACCATTGGCAACCAGACCAACCCCATCGCTCTCGATAACCTCCCCAACAAGTGGAACTTCTGGTGCTTCTACACTGTAAGTGCCGCCTCCTTGAGTTTACTTTAACTTCAGAAGACTAATAGAGAAATAGGTTTGGATCGCCGTTGAGCTCGCCTTTGTCTTCTTCTTCTACGTTGAGACCAAGGGACCTACTCTGGAAGAGATTGCTAGAATCTTTGATGGTGATGATGCTAATGTCGCACAAGTCGACCTCAAGGACACTGAGAAGCAGGCTGTCTTGGAGACTACGGAGCAGGTGCATCATGATGAGCGCAGAGACTTGTAATTGTCTCGAAATTGGCCAGGAACTTGATCATTACCGACCTTGTTGACAGTCGGAAATACCTAATAGTTTGATCCCTTCTTGCTAGAAGTCCGCAAAATTATAGGACACTTTTACAAATATGACACTTGATGAATCTCCGCTACGAGCCTGATCCTTGATCTTGAGGTTACCAGGCAATATTTTCACTGCCGTCGATATTGTGAATCTGTCTCAGCACGCTAATCGCCTTCTTCTATTTTCTTTCGGTCATTTTTTGTAATGAAGTAGTAAGTATCACTTCAGAAGCCATTATCTTCTAAAAATCTTCTAAAGTACCTTCTCCAAGGAGGATATATATAAACCAGTGTAATTCAGATGCCAACAAGCATAACACGTCCGATGTCGAGACCGACCACAGCATCTTCACTCTCAGATCTATTCAGGAAGTCATCCGCAGTTACCATCAATACTAGACCTACATGCAATAATATGGTTCCAATCCAAAAGCATAAAGCAATGAGGTGGACAACATAAGCGGGAATGCGTGCCCCGCCAGATAACACGCTAAAATGGTATTCGGAAGCGTATTAAAGCAGCAATGCACAGCAAAGTCAATAGCCACCAAGAAGGGTATATGACCCCCATAACGCAGCCGCTGAGCTAGTCATCAGTATATGATCCGTAACTGATAGTAGTACTTACCTATTGCACATGCGATTGGATCTCTGTAGGAGTACCAGGTAGAACGCATTGAGAACAAGTCCAATCGTGGAAAAGCCAAGTACTATTGCCCATTGCATGTAGACAACGAAGTAATGGAGAAAGAGTTTCTGGTACTCCCTCGGGAGACGGAGGCCATCGCGAAGGAGAATGGGAGTAAGATGTACATTCCCCGGAGAATTCAGCTAGCTGTGACTTAGGGGCGGATTTAGAGTAGTATTTGCATTTCTCGAGGACTGGGCAACCTCCTGGGTAGTATGGCGTCCAAAGCTCAATCTCCGGCTCTGGTGCTTTTCGAACAGGACGGCTACCGGCCCATTCCATATCTTTTCGATCTTCCTCAAGACACTGTAGAATCTCAGAAGGAACCGTTCGATGGCAAATAGTGATAGAGTCCGGATATCTCTAGGATGTTGGTAAGACTCGTAAGATGAGGAGCTTGGCCCAGCGGACAAAGGCAACAGTGGCTGAGAGGACGACAACGCCAACAAACATGTGACAACTGGGTCTATCTCTTGTTCCTTCGGATTCTTACTAATTTAGTCACCTCTTGGAGGAGGAGTAGGAGGCGGTGGAAGGTCGGGAGGGAGGGGCATGCTCGGTCCCGCTGGTTATCTGTCCAGCTCCTGCCACCTATTCAACAAGGCTCGAACTCGTGGTGAACTGAGACAGTTGTGTAATAGATCCGCAAAAAGACTTTGACAAGCAATGCCGTTGCCAGATGTACAACACGTACGACTGCATGAGCTAGTATGACGAGTCTCGAAGTATACGTATTAGCCTAGGCGGGATTATGTCTGTATCTCGCGAAATACCAAGCCGGAAAGCAGTCGCATAGACTCAGGGCCATGTAGATATATAGTAGAGATTCGACAGTGCGTTCTTGGCTATCAAATCGAGCGAGGCGGCAGTCGTCAGATGCGCGCTGAGAATAAGCCATGATCCCCGGACCTTTTGAGTCGCTTTGCCGGAATGGATAATTGTACTCAACAATCCTTGTACCAGTAGCGATAATAGCAAAGGTGAATCGTAACATGCTTATGATGAACAGATGGTAACCGGTAGCGCGCATCAGTAGTACATCGCGCCAAGGGTGGACATTAACCTGAAACTTGTCTTGGGCCATATCGTTGAGTACGCATGATATTTCTTCCTTATTTGGCCTTTTATAGTCTTTTAATTCTTTTTAAAGGCTGATGGCACACGGACAAAGATGCCTTGTAAGCCGTTGATGATATTTGTGCTTTCATTCCAGCCGCACGCACTCATGCCTCAGGCATTACAGCACAATGCCATCATTCCCTGCCTGCCATGTCTCTGTGAATAATTTATGCTTCTTAAACTCTATTATCCGTATTTAAGACTAACATGGCAGCTGTCGTTAGTTTTTGCCTGTCCTGTCAAGGATTCGGTATTCAGGCATTTGGCTGGCCTGGAAGCCCTTGGATGACTACCAAAACAGCCCTCGTCAGAGAAGGGAGTCAGAAATGCGGTCACTTTTGAAAATTCCTCATCGGAGGGAACTACAAGAATTTCGTTCGTGAGAATAGTTTGTTCAAGCGTGGATTTGAATGGCCTCACTGGGCCTCAGCAAGTCTTGTTGATATACCCAGCAATAGCTGTTCAGCAGACCGCGGACTGGGCATTTCCATACTGCTTGTCAAGCTTTCGGAAGATCCCAAGCCTTCTTTATTCTGTGAAGGCAACGGCTGCAATGTGTTCAACTTGCATGCTGATCAGGGTAAGCAAGGCCCCGTGGAGCAATGCTATACGGCAAGAGTAGTCACTTTCCTGGCCATAGGTAGTCTAGCAACAACTAGTAGAGATATAATAGGACTTCCTCCAGTTGATAGAGAACCATAATCTAAATCACCATATCATAGGACACGGCAATGGCTTGATCCCTGCGAAAGTCACCAAGACTGTGGAAAGACGTTGTCCATGACTCGAAAGGTGGAAAGACGTTGCGCTCTACGGCCAACAAGGTGTATTCGTGTGGTGAGATCTATGACTGCGCCCAACGGGCTTCAGTATACGTTAGAAGAGACTGGAGGTAGGTTGGGCGAGTACGTATCTCAGTCACCGCCAAGTACATACCTGCGGAAATATCATGATCGCGTGGCATGTCAACAGCCATGTGAACCATACCGCCGCCAATACTCACCCAGGCCTCGGGGGCCAAGGGAACAGCGAACCTTGCTATAGAGTGCTAAAATAAACTCAGGAAAAGTTATCTTAAACTTAGGCTATATTGTATCAGTCTTTTTGTCATTTAGCATTAAGGTCCTATGTTTTCTTTCCTCCCCTTGCCAGGTATGGCGGCTGCTGCCGACCTTGCTGCAAGCTGACTAACGAGCTTACCAATCACATAATTGGTAAGGTTGAGGCCTCATATGCAGATTTCAGCTGCCAAGCACTTTTCTGCCTACTCACCAATTTCAATCTTCCCCGCACCCAAGCTCACCAGCTTAATTTTATCCTGCTCTATGCTTCACTAATCTTGGAATCGATATTGAGCTACGACGTTGCACCATGAAGCAACTTTCTAGGCTCAAGAAGAAACTGCGGTCCTCAGACTCGGCGAATGAATGCTCGCCTCAGCCAACATCAGTACCCGCAGCAGCTTCAGCCACTCAGATCACGACTCCATCAAGCCATCAGGCCAGCGGATCTTCTTTGACAGTACCTATCGTGGGCTCTCCGGGTACCCCATCAACATCCGATGCGACGCCCGAGCCCGAAATTGTTGCCTCGCCTCCCGTCGAACCAGAAAACACTACTCCAAGTGTAGCCGACCGACTGTGGAGCAAGGCATATAGCATACTCGAGGAGAAAGAACCCGACATCGTCAAAAAGTACCAGGAGATCCTGGAACGAGTGCAGAATGAGTGGACCGACATAGCGCCTCCCGAGGAACTCCAAAACCTGCAGCACTGTAAGAGCGCTAAATCACGACAGATGTGGAGATTGGTATATTCTGGGCTTGAAAGGTCTAAGAGACAGGCCAAGGTCAAGGAGAGTGTATCAAATGTCATGGAAACCATCGAAAATCTCAAAGGAGTAGTGGATAAGGCTGTAAGATACTCATCCGAAGCTGCAATTGCATGGGCGGGTGTCAGCCTTGGTTCAGAGGTATCTTGGATGCATATCCTGGAATTACTCTTGGAGACTGGTTAACATGACCTCAGATCTTGTCCAATCCCATGAAGGAGCCAGGGCTGAACCGGAAAGGCATTGCCTATGTCTTGTCGCGAATGGAGTGGTATTGGAACTTGGCCGAGTTGGTCCTTCAGGATACTTCGAGCGTTTCATCTGCCGCGTTGAGAACTAACTTGGAAACTCAGACCATAGAATTCTACAAGAAGCTTCTCTTGTTGCAGATGCGAAGCGCTTGCCTCTACTACCGCAACTGGGCAGGTGTTATCCTCAGGGATGCAGTTAAGCTAGATGATTGGTCCGCGGAACTCAACAGTATCAAAGATGCAGAGAATCTCATTCGCAAAGACATAAAACAGTATGACAACCAGGATATCCAATTGAAGCTCAGCACGATCGAAACATCTGCACTAGGACAAGCTGAGTCGCTCGAGTCCATTTGCATGATCCTCAGAGAGGAGGCACGACTAAAAGAGAAGAACAAGCAGGACGACAAAGACAAGGATTGTCTTGTCGCCTTGTTGGTAACAGACCCTCGTATGGACAAGAAAAGGATCCAAAGCCAGAAGGGTGATCCACTCAAGGAATCATATGAGTGGGTGTTGAAGAGTGACGTCTACCAGAAATTCATGGGTGATCTATCGAGTCGAGTTTTATGGATCAATGGACCGCCTGGAAAGGGTAAGACTATGCTACTTTGTGGCATCATCGATGAGCTACAAAAGAGCCTCAGGCCGATCTCGTTCTTCTTATGTCAAGCAAACGTCAAAGAAGAAGACTTGTCTAGTGAAGTTGCTGTCATGAGAGGGCTGATCTATGTTCTTCTTGAGTATCAACCAACTCTTATGTCAAAACTTCGTGAAAGCTACGACAAGCAAAAGGACCGGCTCTTCAATAGCATCAACAGCAGTGAACTTCTCACTGATATTCTCATCACGATGCTTCAAGATCCATGTTTGCAGGATGCAATCTTGCTCATAGAGGCACTGGACGAGTGCAATCTCAACAGGGCAAAGCTCACGAATCTCATTGTGAACCTGTCTAAGTCATGTAACACCAAGTGGATCGTCTCGAGTCGCGACTGGCCCGAGATTCACCAAGAGCTTGCAGATGCAACAGGGTTGATCTCGCTTGACCTTGGGTAACAGAAAGAGGCCATCTCCCAAGCTGTCAAGTCATATATCAGCAAGAAGGTCGACCATCTCGCAAAGACGAAGTGGAAGAACGACTTGGAGTTGAAAGAGAAAGTCTTGGATTACATGCAATCTCACGCAGATGAGACGTTCCTTTGGGTAGCCTTGGTGTGCGAAAGACTTGCCAACTCCGGCATCAGAAAGCGTTTGGTTATGGAGGAGCTAGTGAAGTTCCCGACAAGCCTTACAGCCCTTTACCAGGCTATGATGGATCGAATCACAGGCTCATCCGAAGCTGATCGGTTGAAACAGATCCTAGCCTTAGTTTGTGTCGCTTACCGTCCCATAAGATCAGTCGAGATACCAACGCTTGTGGAGCCAATGGCTACCTACGATGAAGAAGATGTTGAAGACACCATCGCCTCTTGCGGCTCTTTCTTGACACTCCAGGATCAAGAGATCTTCTTTGTGCATCAATCAGCCAAGGATTTCCTTCTCGATCAAGGCCACGAAATTCTCTTTCCTCGCGGAATAAACCACAAGCACGCGCACATCTTCACTAGGTCGCTTGAGGCCATGGAGAATAGCCTCACACAGGATATCTACGAACTCGGGTCGCCCGGCATCCTCAACCCGGTTAAAGTCCCAAATCCCGATCCGTTGCGTGCTATCGGATACTCGTGCGTATACTGGACACAGCACTTTTGCAAGTCGGAATCCGAGCAGGAACCTGATCACTCTAGCCATACAAGATTGTTCAACTTCCTTCAGTCGAAATTCACAAATTGGTTAGAGGCACTTAGTGTCATGAGAGAATTGTCCACAGCAGGCACCAGTGTACTCCTACTGAAAACCAAGTTCGTAAGTCTTACTCTTCTCAGTATGTAGGCAGACGATTGATTCCTATTTAGGCCGAAATTGACAAGCCGGAGCTCAAGGATTTCATTCATGACTCTTATCAATTTATCCGCCATCATAAACGTGCTATCGAAAATGCTCCTCTCCAGGTTTACTCCGCCGCGCTCATTTCTAGCCCCAAGAGCAGTGCTATTCGCCGTCAATTCTCCTACCAGATTCCTGAGTGGATCATTGTGAAGCCAGAGATAGATAACCGGTCGGATTATCAAACACAAACAATCTATACTTCCGCTGATGCACATCACGCCAGTTACTCTCCTGATGGCTTCTACCTAGCTGTTTCCAATGTTAGCGGCTTTGGTATCTATGAGACAGCCTCAGGTGATTTGATTCATCAACAGAAGAGCTGGGCACCTTGCCATATGGCAGTGTACTCTCCAGACGGGCAACTTCTATGCCACACAAAGAATGGAGACATCCATATCCTTCGTGCAACTACATTCAAGATGATAAGGAAACTGGGGTATGGGGCAGAGCAATTATTCTTCTTACCAGAAAGTAACAATATTACGATTGTCTACCTAGGGGATGTTGCCGTCTTCAACTGGAAGACTGGAGAGACTGTCTCTCGTCTCCATCAGATTATCGAAACACGAAGCAAAATAGCCTTATTGACCCCAACTCACATTGTCGGGATCTCCCAAACTGAAAAGCAGGTTCAGATCTGGAACCTATTCACAGGCTACTGCAGGAATCGTTTGCCTTGGGACGTGAAAGAGATTCAGACAGTGGCCTGCTTATCAGATGGGCATCGGATTGCAGCAGCGTCATCAGACCATATTCGAATCTGGCACTTAGATCACACGCTAGGCTGGGTTCACAAACACGACGTGGATAATCCGGCTTATGTTGAAAGTATCGCTTTTTCAGAAGACAGCCT
Source organism: Fusarium sacchari (assembly GCA_017165645.1). Lineage (NCBI taxonomy): Eukaryota > Fungi > Ascomycota > Sordariomycetes > Hypocreales > Nectriaceae > Fusarium > Fusarium sacchari. Next base: position 397,026 of record JADANP010000010.1, read on the forward strand.
TATGCTAATCTCCGGCTCGTATGACAATTTCATCAGGCTCTGGGATGCGACAGGAAGCTGTGTTGAGGTGCTTAAGGGGCACTCTCAACCACTCACGTTTCTCTCAGTATGTGGACACCAGTTGGCTTCTGGAAGCATGGATGATACTGTTAAACTTTGGGACTTGTCTCATATTGTTTCGGGCCAACTCAGGCAGAAACGGACATCATCGGTCCGGACATGTGATTCTTCGTCCCAAACATCCCTACAGAGTTCTTATCCCGACCAAGATTTTCCGATCGATAAACTTCTATTTTCTCCTACTGGCAAGATGTTAGCATCGATATCATACGAAAAGACGAATATCTGGGATACTGCAGCAGATGTCTGCACAGATATTCTCCTCCACGGTGGAGCTTCGGGCCTTGACGGGGTAAGCTTCACACCTGATGACAAACTACTGGCAATGCCCGGCGTGGATGACAAGCTCGGTGTCTGGGACACAGAAATCATGAAACAAGTGCACTTTTCGGATCTTAAATATTCACAGTGCGTCGCCATATCGGCCGATGGAAGCAAGGTGTCATCATTCTTTGATTTCTACATTTACGGACACAATGTGGTGATAGTCTGGGACTTGGTCACAGATGCTGTTACCAAGCAACGTCTTTCATCCGCAATACCTCATCCAGTCGACGGTTCCGCTCTATCAGAGGATGGGAAATTCTTGGCTGTTGTTGACGCCTTTAAGCTTCTATATATCCTGAAACAGGAATTGGGCAACTGGGCCAAGCAACGCCTACATTCTACTTCTCGATCTCCATTGGCAATTTCACCAGATAATGTATGGATTTTGACACACGATCACCGAACAACTTCCTTCCGTATCATGGAAATGACTTTCCCCAGCTATTCGAAGAATCTTGGATCTCGTGAAGGAGATGCTACAACGCGCGATACCCCGCCCATCGAGAACCCCTGGTGGAGAATCGCCACGCGATATGGCTTGCTGGCAGTTGGCGAGCCGAGAGATTTCAAGGGCACAACGCGTATTGGATGGGGGTTGTCCCTCCAGATGGATTGGATTATGCGAGGGAATGAACGGATGCTCTGGATACCTGCCGATTATCGCCGGATGGCGTTGGATATCAAAGCTTCACGAGTTGCTTTTGTTTGCCCTTCCGGCGACATACAGATCATGAGGTTCCAATAGGAGCGTAGAGGGCTAAGGTCACGATGTAGTCTTAAAGCGATTCTTTAGTCGTAGATCCGGGTTCTTGATCTAACTGACCCTTTCTGCAAACTATGACTGTTAGATGCGAGACTTAAATATCTCCCAGCAGTTCTCATTGACCGCCTACGACCCTAAATCGGGATACGCATTGTGTCTTGATTATGCTTGGCCGGCAGATGGTTTTATTTGAGAGTTACTTATGCGTAACTTTAGGATTCTGAGAATTCTTTGAACATGGTGGAATATTCATCTTGAAGTCTCCTACACGATCTCTTTAGACGGGAGGCCTTTGGCGCTTTCACGCCACAGCCTGGCATACCCGGAAGCACTTGGTTGTTAATGCAGTAGCGTCCGTTTCCCGGTAAGAAGGACGAGCAATGGGGCATTTCGAGCAGCGCGACCCATGTAAAGGAAGTCCGAGTCAGAAGCTCACTTGATTTAGCTACTACCTTCAAAGCAATGTTGCGTTACATCTGGCTTTCCCCCAGGTAGTATCATACGGAACGGCCAGCTTTGGGAATGATATGCATCTACCGCTATTCTCTGTAGCCAGGTGGTAGGTACAACAGGAATCCAGAACTCGCACTTCTCACACGCCAATATCTTCAGTCCCTTTGTCCATGAGCCATGAGCCTCGTCTTTCTCGCTTATCGAGAGCAGTGCATGGGCCAAGGACAAGAGACATACAGCGGCTATGAAACCATGAGATGAGCCAATCGCATGCATATGGCTAACTTCTTCAAGCGCAAGTGTCCAGCGTAGCATAGCTTCACATGGGTCTATCCTCATATGGGTTATTCGAGCTGATGCCAGTAGTGTTCTTATGTATAGCTGTTGGTCGCTGATGTCATCTGGAATGGGATACAGATCACTCAGTGACTCCTGGAGTGCTGACTCTGAGGCATCTAATTGTTTCAAACCGATATTTGCCTCTACCCTTGCCAGAATCAGCCTACGAAATCCACGACGGATGCGGTCACTGGGATTGATATGCTTAGGTTCAGGTCCAAGTATCTCCATAGCTTTGACGTGCTCTCCCATCTCGCAGTACACATCAGATAATCTCCCAAGCAAGACTCGACGTGAGTTTGTGGGTATAGATTGGATTCGACCCAGTGACAGAAATTGATCCAAGGAGGCCCTCGCTGCGTCAAAATCGCCTATTGACTGGAAGTATCGAGCGGCTGTGCTCTGGAGCCGAAAGGTCACTTCCATGTCGAGGGTTGACAACGGCTGCCGAGCCTTCCATTTGTAGGCAAACGATGGCACATCAGTATCGTAGCACCTAATCTTGTTCTCCATCTGGGAAATGTGTAGACGGCCCTCGATGCATGGTCCCGACGAGTACTTGTTCGTGGCCCTCGCCATAGAAAGTCGCGTATGTGGGCTTCTGACTTGCCAAGTTCTCCATCAACTCTATGGAGTATACTGCGGAACAGTACAATCGAGGCGTGGTGATGGTAGGGCATTGACTTTCGTAACAGCAGTTTGGCCTGTTTAACTGCAGCATGGCGGATGGCAAGTGAGTCTCTCTTGCAAAAATACAGGACGGCTTCGATAACATGGGTCCTGAGGGAAGCTGTTATCTTGCATGTTCTAAGAAGAGTTCGTTGGTTTCGTGGTGTGATCTGATACTGCACCTGACGACTGAGCGAAATTGCCTCCGCTAAAAATCATCGCAGATCTTCTAGATGGCAATTTAGCGCAGGGATCAGCCCTCTCGCGTGGACCTCGTCATAGTCCTTGGCCAGGGTATGGATTGTGTTGCAGAGGCAGCTGTTCATGACGCAGCTATTATATTAAACCTAAAGTGTATTTTCTAACCTTATAACTGACTTATAAACTTAATATTATTATAACCTTTTAATATCCCTAAACCTTTACCTTAATAATATTAATATATATATTATTATAAAACCTTTCTTTAATTAAGCTTTTTTTATATATTAATATTTCTTAATAAATTTAATAATTATATAATATATTTATTTATTTTAATAAATTATTTTTTATATTTTAAATATAAATATAATTTAACTTTTATTTTAATAAATTTATTATATAATTATATTAAATTTTTTTTATTATTTTAATTTTTTTAATATTTTTTTTTTTATTAAATAATTTTAATAATTTTAATAATTTTTTAAAAAAATTTATTATTAATAATTATATAAATAATAATTATATAATTAAATAAAATAAATTTAATAAAAAATTTATTATTAAATTTATAAAAATTTTATAAATAAATTATATTTAAAATTTTATTAAAATATAAATTAAAAACTTTAAAAAAAATTATATTATAAATTATTATTATTTAAAAATTTTATAATAATTTTATTAATATAATTTTAAATATTTATTTAATTAAAATTTTATTAATTAAAAATTAATTTTATTAATATAAAAATTATTATTTTAAAAATTAAAAAAAATATTAATAATATTAAATTAACTTTTTTTAATTTATAATAATTAGGTCTAATTACATTAAACTAAGCCATACTTAGGTTTATTATTAGCAGATTATATAAAGTATAATATTAAGTAATTATTAAAGTATTATATCTCTTAATAGTAAATTTAATATATATTAAGCTTAATTAATATAAAGAAGTTTTATTAATAGCTAGTAAGTTATTTTTATTTAGATAATAACTATAGTTTATATAATACTATTTTACTAGTATTTAATAATACTTATTTTTAAATTAAGTATATACTTAATTAGTCTTAAACTATAGTTATAATATTTTAGTCTTAAGGTTATTAATTAAATCTAGAAAATTAAAAAAGAAATGTTTAGTCTTATTATAATTAGTAATTAAAGTAGGGAATTTTATAAGATATATATAATATAATTACCTAGATTATAATATAATCTCTCTCTTTCTTTAGGTCTTATCCTTAAGGCTATACTTATTTTTTATTTTATTAGTTTAGTTTTATAAGTATTAACTTAGACTTATTTTCTTTTTTATATATCTTATTAATTACTATATTAAGTTAGGTTTTTAAGAAAAAGTATATAAAAACTTCTAAATTTAGTGCTTTTATATAATATATTTATACTTTTAGAGATTTTATTATATTATATTTCTAGTATTATTATTATAGTTTTAATTATAAGGCTAAGGATAAGAAGTTAAATTATTATAAGAATTATATAAATATAAAGGTAATTTATAATAATTCTAGTATTATAACTTTTTATAAATTAGTAATTTTTATATTTTTTTTATTTAATTATTAATTTTTTTATAGTTTTTAAAAATATAAGAAAATATAAAAAGTTAAAAAAGGATAAATAGAAGGCTAAGGAGGCTTTTAAAGAAGCTATAGCTTACTTAGCTTATATTTATAAAATAAAATATTATCTTAAGGAATAAGGTAATATATTATTTTCTTATAAAATACAGTCTTTAGAGAAGTAAGGTAGTTTCTTTATTAACTAGGCTAAGTTATTTATTATTTTTAAGGCTTAATCTTATAGTACTATAGATTTAATTAACTAAAATTCTATTTTAATAGATATCCTTTTTTTTAATCCTTTTATTATTATTAATAAAAATTCTTTAGAAGTTACTAGGTATTAATAAGGTATTTTAGTAGTTTCTATATATTTTTATTTTTTAGGTAGTTTTTCTATTTTACTAAATATTTTCTTTAATTATTTTTTTAATATATATTTTTAATTACTTTTACTTTATAGACTTCTAGTCTTAAGATTTCTTATAGTTTATTATCTATTTTAACTTATATTATATTTACTGCTAATTTAAGTAATAAAATATAAAAGATTAAATAAAGTTTAACTTTTAATAATAAATCTAATTTATAGTTATTTTCTAAGATTTTTTATAATATCTTATAAAATCTAATAAATTTATAATCTAATTTATATATTAGTTAATCTATTTTAATATTTTTTATAGCTAGGTAAATTATATTTCCTTTTAAAAAGGTTAGTCTTTTTAACTATTTTAGGTTATAATAGTTTTTTATTTATTTTTTAATAAATTTAAGTTTTATTTTTATTTCTTTATATAAATTTTTTATATTATTACTTTTAATAATAATAGCTAGATTAATAGATTTTTCTTATTATATATTATAATATATATTTAATATAAATCTAAAGTTAATATAAGTTAGTATAAGCTTTATATTCTTATTATATATAGTATTATATATAAATTAGGCTATTAGTAGTTTTTTAACCTAATTATTCTATTTATAGTTAATATAATACCTTAGGTATTATTTAAGTATTTAATTTATTTTTTTAGTTTATCTATTAACTTATAGTTAAAATATAGTTATAAGTTAGTAGTTTAATTTAAGTTATATTATAAGTAATTACTAAAAGTTTACTATAAATATAAGTTCTCTATTAAAAAGAATTTCTATAAATAGGCTATATATACTAATAATATATTAATAAAAGATATAGGAAAGTTCTTTTATATCTATAAATTCCTTATATAGTAAGTAATATAAAAATTTTATAAGTTAGTTAACTATAACTATAATATTATTATAAAAGATTTTAGTTAAAAGGTTTTTTAATAAAGGCAACTTTATAATAAAGTCTATTATAATTAAGTCTTAAGGTTATTATATTATTAATAAAAGTTATAGTTATTTATAAGGTTTATATTATTATAATTTTATCTTAATATATAAGTTATATTATTTAATAACTTTTTTAATTTCTTTTTTTTTAACCTTATAACCTTATTTTTATAGTCTTTTAAGTATTTTTATTACTCTTTAATATTTATATAATAAATATAAATAAAATTTATAAAGGAAGTTATATTTCTTATTTATTATTTTAATAGTTATTATCTTTATTATTATTTTAATAGGTTATATAAACTAGTATTCTTTATTTAAATTTATTTCTAGGAGTTATTATTTAATTTTAATAATTTTTATATTAAAGTTATATTATTAGCTAATAGTATCTATATATTTATTATCTATGCCTTTATAGTATACTATAATAAAGTTAAATTTATATAAATATTTAATATAATATAGTTATTATTAATTTAGCTTTTATATTATTATAAAATAAGCTATATTTTTATAATTAGTAAATACTTTTATTAGGTATTTATTTCTTTTAAGGTAATATTTAAATTCCTTAAAGCAGTTAATAATTACTAGAAATTCCTTATTATAAATAAGGTAATTAAGTTTTACTTTATATATCTTATAAAAATAAAATACTATTAGGTATAGTATATTATTATTATTATATTATCTTATTTATCTTTTTAAGGTAAAGTTAAATATATTAGTTTTAAGTTTAACTTATTATTTTAGGTTAAATATAATTAAGATTAGCTTACTTATAATAGCTATTTTAAGCTATTTAAAAGCTTTTTAGGCCTTATTATTTTATTTAAAGACTTTATCTTTTTTAGTAATTTTAATAAAAGAAATAATAATCTTATTAAAGTTTTTAATAAATTATTAATAGTAATTAGTAAATCCTAAAAAAGACTATATTTCTTTAATTAAAATAAATACCTTTTATTTAGTAATTATAATAATTTTATATTTATTTATTTTAATTTTATTATATAAGATTTTATATCTTAAGTATATAACTTAATTCTAATAAAAATAACTTTTTATAGGTTTAATAAGTATATTAATATCTTATAGTACTTTTAAAACCTTATAAATATATTCTATATATTCTTTTTTTATATTAAAAAAGATAAAGATATTATCTAGGTAATAAACTATAAAGATATTAAGGTATTCTTAAAGTATATTTATAATTATCCTTTAAAATACTGCTAGTATATTAGTAAGTCTAAAAGGCATAACTAGATATTTAAATAGTCTATATTTTATTTAAAATATTATTTTTTATTTATTACTTTCTTTAATTTTAATTAGGTTATAAGTAGCTTTAAGGTTAAGTATTATAAAGACTTTCTTTTTAAATAATCTATTTTTAAGTTTAATAATAAAAGGTAATAATATTTTATCTTTTTCTATAATTTTATTAAGTTATTAATAATCTATAATTAACCTTAATTTATTTAAGTTTAGTTTTAAAATAAATATAATAAGGTATTTTACTAAGGATTTTAAGGTTTAAATATATTTTTTTTTAAGTATATTTTTTAACTATTCTTTTAGTATTATAAGTTCTATTTAAGCTAAATTATAAATTAAGAAGAATTTTAGGTTTTTACTATCTTTTAGAACTATTTTAATATCCTATTATAAGTATTATAAAAGTTTTATTTTAAGCTTTTTAGTAAAGAGTTTTTTATAAATATAATACTAAATAGATATATTTTTAAGTTATTTATTAGATTTCTTTTTAATAATTTATTTTATTTTTTAAAAATTATAATCTAGTTATTTAAACTATCTTTTAAGAGTTATTATTATTTATTTAATATATTTATTTTTACCTTTATAAAATTCATATTATATTTCTTTTAAAATAAATAATTCTCTATTACTTTATTTTTTATTACTCTCTTTAATTAAAATTTAAAATCTTTTATTATTATTATTTAAATTAATTTTATTATTTAAAAGGTAATCTTTATAAATTACCTAGTCAGTTCTTTAGTTAAATTATAGGTTATAGTATATTAACTATAGGTATCTAAGTATTAAGTTATATTCCTAGGTAAAAATAATATTAAAGTTAATGCCTTAATTCTTTCTATTAATAAATACCTTTAAGTAATTAATCTCTTAGGTAATATTTCTATTTTTATAAGTATAAGCATTTCTTTTTTTATTTTATACTATATAAGGTTTTTTCTTATCTTTTTATAATAGCCTTAGCTTATTAACTATTTTAAGGGAAATAAGGTTTATAATAGCTTTACTATCTATAAATATATTTAGCTATTTACCTTTAATTTTAACTTTTAAATTTAAATATATTTATTATTATTTATTAATTATAATTTATAAAGCTTTTATAAGAAGTTTATTTTTTATTACTTTTTTACTTATTTAGTATTTTATTATAAATAGCAGGTTTCTTTTCTTTATAGGTAATTATAATTATATTTACTTTTATAGTAATTAATATTATTAAGGCAGTTATATTATATAGCTAGCTTATATTAATACTTTACTTTTACTTTTTATATTAATTATTTTACTTTATTATTATATTATAATATTTTATTTATCTAGCTTATTTTAGAGGTATTATTTTATTCTTTTTCTAGCCTATTTATTTCTATAATAACTTTATAAATATCCTTATTTAGGTTTTCCTTTTTTTTATTTTATTTATTTTAAATATATTTTCTTTATTTTATAATTTACTTAAAGTTTTAAATATAATTTAAGGCTTATTTTTATATTTTAGTATATACTATAAGCTTAATTACTTAAATCTCTTTATATTTTCTAGTAACTTAATATCCTAAGGTATTAATAATTAAATAAGGTTTTTATTCTTTATATTCTCTAATTTATACTAAAAAGTAATTATTTATTTCCTTATCTTGCTAGTATTATAAGTAGTAATATTATATATATAATATCTAGAATATTTACTAATAATTTAGGTATTTTAAGTATCTTTAAAGGTCTTTTTTAATTTAAATTTCTTTTTTAGGTATTATTAGGTCTTTTACTTTATTTTTTATATATAACTAAATATAAATAGTATTATTTTATTTTATTATTGCCCTTTTCTTAGTAAGTTCTATATATTTAAGTACTTTATTATATTAAACTTAGTTTCTAAATTTATTAAATTATAATATATATTTAATATTTTAAATAATTTAATTTACTTTTTTTTTAATCTTTTTAGCTTTAAAATCTTAAATAAATTTTAAGGCTAATATATAATTTAGGTTATTATAATATTAATTAAATTATTTTATTATAACTTTAATAAAAATATTATTTATTATTAAATAAAGATTATATTAAATAATACTTTTTTTTATTTTAAGAGGTATTTTTACTTTATTAAATATTTATAATAATATTTTATTTATATTTTTATTAGAGGTTAAGTTAATACTAGGTTTATTATCTAAATTAAGGTTAATTTCCTTTTCCTTTTTAACTATAATAATAGTTTTTCTCTAGATAGATAGTATTCTTTATTTAGGTATTAGTATTTATTTTAAATAAATTATCTTATTTTCTTTTTTCTTATAATATAATTTCTTTTTATTTTTATTTATTTTTATTTTTTATTTTTTTAAATTACTTTAATATAGAATTTCTATTATTAATATAATATACCCTAGAATTAGTTTTTATTTTTTAGGGATATTTAAATAGTATTTATTAAGTATTTCTTTTTTACTTAAAAATAGGTTATATATTTAAATAAAATTAGGTAATTTTAATTTATTATATCTAGATTAGGTTATATTAATAATTTAAATAGCTATTTATAGTTTATTATTATCTTTATCTTTTTTAATAATATTTACCTTTTTACTTTCTAGAATATAAGGTATTAGTTTATACTTTTAATTAGTCTTAATAGGGTTTTTATTTTTAGGGTCTTTATAACCTTTTTTATTATAGTTTTAGTAAATAATCTTTAATTTATTTTTAATTATTATTTTAATAGTTATTAGTCTTAATTCCATATTATAAGATATATTATTATTTTATTATCTATTTTAATTAATATTATATTATAGTTTATTATTTAATTATCCTTAATTATTTCTATTATAATAGATTTTTTACTAGAATTATATATTATTAATTCTAATAGCTTATTTAATATAGTTAATTAATATTTTAGGTTTTACTTTTTTATAAAGTTTTATTTAAATAGTTTCTTTAAATTTATTAAAAAATAATAATATAAAAGGTTTTTAATTTTATTTTAGTTTTATAGTAAGTTAAAGAAACTTAATTCTATATTTAAAAGCTAATTTAATTTACTTAAGTATTTTAATTTTTTATTTTACTTATCCTTTCTTATTAATTAATTTAAAGATTTATTAAAGAGCTTTTTTAAATATTAAGTAGCTTTTATAAATTTAAAATATCTAGAGTTATAATTTATATTTAGGTTTAATAATTATTTCCTTTAATATTAGTTAAAACTATTAGGCTATATTACCTTTAAGTTATCTTAAGGTATATATAACTTTATTACTATTTTTATTAAACTAGTTTAAGAAGTAATTTATAAAGGCTTAATATTAAGTAAAAAATATAATTAATTTTATTAGATTATTATTAAATAAATTAAGTATATTAGGTTTAAATATCTTATTTACTTTCTTTTTACTTATAGTAATTATAGTAAATTAATATATTTTCTAGATTATATTTTAATAGTTTATAACTTATTATACCTAAAAGGCAGTTATTTTAATAAAGGCTTATTTAAGATTATTTATTTTAGTAGTTATACTAATTATTTATTAATATAGCTATTTAATATTAAAGTTAATATTACTATTAAAATTATTTTTTATATTTATATCTTAGGTTATAAGGTTAATATAAGTATTAAATATAGTATATTATTAGGTAAAATTAACTTAAATAGCTATTATATTTATATTACTTAGTATTATATAATATAGTTTAAATAAGAGCTATTAATATATAATAATTAGATCTAATTATATTAAATTAAGCTATACTTAGGTTTATTATTAGCAGATTATATAAGATATAATACTAAGTAATTATTAAAGTATTATATCTCTTAATAATAGATTTAATATATATTAGGCTTAATTAATATAAAAAAGTTTTATTAATAGCTAATAAGCTATCTTTATTTAGGTAATAATTATAGTTTATATAATACTATTTTATTAATACTTAGTAGTATTTATTTTTAGATTAAGTATATATTTAATTAATCTTAAATTATAATTATAATATTTTAGTCTTAAGGTTATTAATTAAATCTAGAAGACTAAGAAGAAAATATTTAGTTCTGTTATAATTAGTAATTAAAGTAGGGAATTTTATAGGGTATATATAATATAACCGCCTAGGTTATAATATAATTAATAAATTAAAAATTTTTATATATTTTTAAAACTAATTAAAAAGTTATTATTTAATTTTTTCTCTTTTCAGTCTTATATTATAATGATTAATTAAATATTTTAATATAATATTTAAGTTATAAGCTAGAAGTATTATTTATTACTAAGACCTATAGCTAAGAGCTTAATCTGGCTAAGATATAATAGTTTATGATGCAGCGTTGTGTAACCTGCAGATGTTGGGTCAAGGGCCGTATGAAGAGATGGTTGAATCTTGATCTGCAGACTCTGAAGTGGATTGTCGAGCCATGCGCGGTGTTCGGGTCTGCTCGCCGAGCTGCACAGGACTGTACGCGTATTCGCTATCGTCATTCCAGTCGAACCAATTATCAATCTACACTGACATGATCTTATCTGATCTTGTGGATCCGTGAGCCACCATGCTTGTGAAAAATCGGCTGGCTCATGCAAATATCCCAGCTAGTTAACGCCCTCTCCACTCAAGGACAGAGGAACAAGTTCTTGTCGAGCAGGGGTCAAGAAACAGACTGTTTCTTCACAGTGAACAATTCACAATAATGAAAATCCCCGTCACACCCCATAATGACTTTAACAGCCTATCAGGCTCGTCATCGAAACACCGAGCCTAGCTGTCTTGGGACCGAAGCCGACGGAAGCCCGACGGAGATTGATAACAGCCAAGTTAAATGGATCTAACGCGTGCTAAAAATTAAGAACACTCATGACACCCTCTTGGCTAAGATCTTGTCCAGTCAGAGCTCGCAGCGACATCGGGAATGTTCGTAGCTTGACCACCACGAAGCGTGACTAGGATCATGCGGCGGGGCTCACGCGTAATGCCCGCTTGACCGAGACTCTGGCTAGACTTATCAATCGAAATTCGACGCAATCTTATCAATCAGGACGAGATCTGTCATTCTCCTTTCCGTCATACCACGACCGCTTGTCAAAAATGGAGGGAGCCAAACCACCAAGTACCAAGCAGGACAAGAATGAAGAGGCACTGACCAAATATGCCGCTTTTCTATGCTGTCTCATACTTTTAGTTATCGCCATTCGCTGGCTGCGCAGTATTCACATTACATCTCCACATCTGAAAACATCCGCGTCATTGCCAACTTACGGGCGCGAGGCTTGTTCCCTGGTGTTCCAGTATGTAAAAGTGTCCGCATGCTCTGACAGAACTATGCTCATACTGCTTATAGAAATCTTGAAAGACGTCTACCGGCTTCGTGGTTCGGCCGACCTTCCTTGGGGTTCATCTTGATGATCAGCGTCTACCTTATTGGCAATGTCGCTTTCTGCTCAAATATGCTTGCGATGCCTCAACTATTGAATCATTGGGCTTCTCGCCTCGGATGGTACGATGCATAATTCTTCTACGGTATTCCACGCGTAATTGACCAATTTCAGGATGTGCGCTGGTAACATGGCGCTATGTGTCTTTCTTGGCCTCAAGAACACGCCTCTGGGCTTCATTGCCTCAGTTTCGCACAGCCAATTGAACATCCTACATCGCGTTGTTGGCTATACAACTGTGCTCCTTCTCGCACTTCACGCTCTTGTCTACACCATACATTTCGGCCGTCAAGGTCGCCTAGTGCAGTTGTTGAAAAAGGAGGACATCCATGGCATGGGAGCCGGGGCTGCCATGCTTGTACTACTAATGGGAGTGCTTAGACACAAGCACTATGAACTGTTCTATGCCAGTCACGTTGCAGGCTTCATGGCGGCCGGTCTTTTGACAGCGCTGCATAGGCCAAACTGGGCAAAGAAGATCCCAACGGTGATGCTCATCATATTCAGCGTGTGGACAGTGGACCGACTCATACGGCTGAGCAAGTTGTTTCGTAACCTTGTGAACAATTCGGCGACAGTTTATCCTCTTCCATACAATGGAACACGAATAGTGCTCAAGAAGCCTGGGATGGAAAAGGCCTTGCCTGGATCCCACTGCTTTTTGTGGATTCCGGGACTTCGATTATTTGAGACTCACCCATTTACTATCGTCAGCAATGACTCCTCTGGTCTAGAGCTGGTCATGAAATCGCATGAAGGTTTCACCAAAGCTGTCGGTAGCTTTGCAAGCCAGAATCCCAGGACTTCTCGGTGGGCATCCATTGATGGGCCATACGGCTCAGGCTCACTGCCAGACGCGAACAACTACGATAAACTGATACTCATCGCTGGTGGAAGTGGGGCTGCCTTTACCTTTGGCGTCATTAATCGTATCATGATGCAGCGCGAAAAGATTGCAATCCAGTCTATCGAGTTTGTATGGGCTGTAAGGCGTATGGGTATGTTGAGATCAAGCCCTACTTGCCCAGGCATCCTTTCTCACAACTAACACCTTTTAGAACAGTTGAGTTGGTTTCGAAAACATTTAGATAATCTTACGGAGTCAGCATCTCCCATCAAACTCAAGGTCTATGTAACAGGGGAACAGTCTGCATCTGGCTCATTACGTGACGACATCGACACTCCAGAGTCTTCATGGGGAGCGGAAAGAGAGATTCTACTAAGAGAGGATGCTTTCGGCTATGAGACAATCTCTGCGATGGACGATTCATGCGTGTCGGCCCGTGGAGCGGTTGAGGATGAGCTGAAATCTAGCTTAATTTTTGAGAGGCTCGATGTGGATGGGACAATTAGAGAAACCGCACAAGCCTCTGGCTGTCATGACCGAGTGCTGGTCTTGTCTTGCGGACCCAAGTCGCTCATGGAAGCCGTGCAAGATTCGGTAAGTAAATGGCAGAAAAAGACAAATATTAGAATAGATGTCCACTGTGAGGACTTCGGTGGTTGATTGGGATTATATTGGAACGACTTAGAACGCCATTTTTTTTGAGGAAAATCACGTTCAATCGGAGTCGCAGATCACCAACCCGCAAAATGACGGTCGCGAATAGACCACGTCTGAAGAGAGCCTTGAGGGGTTTTTGCGCCTTCAGCAAAGGTACTGTGGCCGAGAAGGAACAAGCATGCTGACTTGACAGCCGCGCTGAGTTTCATGGTTGTAGCTTGGGAAATGCAACAGAACAAGCAAGGCAGAGTGTATGTAAAGTAGTATGCGATTGACATTAGGAAACAAGAGATACAGAAAATCGCATGTATTTGGGTCAGACTTGGCTAATTACGTATTTATACAATTGAACTGGAAATCTATCCCCAAAGATGTAATCAAAAATACTCCATCATTGAGTCCAATGCCCCGCTTCCCCGGACTGGAAGGCTGGCGCTAAGACGCATCTTGAAGCTGGCCATGCTGATCTCGGAGCATTTGCCGATACTTTTTCCACGACTGCAACTTTACGTCGCATTGAGCCATACTGGAGCACAAATTGGCAGTGTATCATACGAGAGCCAGAAATGTGACTAGCCGATGAATAGTCTGACGTAAATAGTCCGAAGGGGGACAGGCCTCAGAGAGCTAATAAACGTCGGATAATAGTACAGGATAATAAAAAACTAAGAATTATCCTAAACCGAGGCTAAATTTATACTAAGTTATGTAAGTCTTTCATCACTAAGGGCCAAGTGTTTTTTCCTCTCTTAAGCTAGGCTGGACAGGCGTCACCCGAGGAATCTTACCCCGAGGCGGACTCTCGTAGGATATTTGGGCTCAGCTGCTGTGGATTGCGAGCTCCAAATTAAAGTGACAAATGAGTGTGATAAGATTGCAGTCAAAAGTCTTTGCTCTTGCTATAGGCCGGTTTGTGTCGTATTTCACCTCGTGGCTTGCAGTAGCGTAGGACTTATTATGACCAGTGAATGGGAGTCCTTGGAGTGAGGCCAACAGTCAACGCGGGGTATACCATGACTTTGCCAATTCTGCGAAATCAAAGAGTAACCAAAAGCATCACCCCTCATATGCCATAAACACCATGGATTACATTTACGAGTCGCTCAAACCGAACAGCATCCGGCTATTGAGGCTTGCGCCTGGGCAATGGAACGCCCCGATGTGCTGCGACCTATATCAAGCACCATTGGATGAATCGCATCCTTACGAAGCTCTGTCTTACTGCTGGGGTAGTGCAGATAACCGCCCCAGCATCACCCTCAACAAGTGTCCTCACTTGGTCACAAAGAATCTTGAAGCCGCGCTACGTCACTTACGCTCGGAAAATAAGTCCCGAACGTTGTGGGTTGATGCGCTCTGCATTAATCAGGAGTCATTTGAGGAAAAGAAGGCGCAGGTCTCAATGATGGATGAGATATACCGTCGTTCTCAGAACGTCGTTAGCTGGCTTGGTGAGGCGAGCCACGACAGCGATGAAGCTATGGGAACGATGGGAATTCTCGGAAGATGGGCGAGAGACAATGAGTCGGAGATATTTGATGGGCCAAGTGAAGATCAGGAACACCTGACTGTCAGCGAATATTTCGAGGCTAAAGGCTTTCCAATGTCGAGTCAGAATTGGTCGGCAGTCTTAAGTCTTCTGGAACGCCCTTACTGAACACGTGTCTGGATCATCCAGGAGCTCGCAGTCAAAGGTTTCCTCTTTAGAAGCACCGGGGATATTTTATGCGGCACATCCTCCATGAGCAGAGTCGAGTTCGATGTCGCATGTATTATAATTCTCCTTACCGTACAAGGAAGCTCAGCCCGGGGAACGGGTCCCAGTCTCGATGTTGACGAACCGCCTCAGTCCATTCTCTTGAGAGGGTGGCCCCCAAGCCTCGCAATGATCCAGACAATCTCTACTTGCAACGGACCCGCGAAGCCCACACTGACAACATTGATCGATGTTTCGAGAAGATTCGAGGCGTCAAATTGCAGGGATAAGATATTCGCCTTACGAGGTCTGGCATGCGAGCGGGACCGCCTCTTACAACCTGACTACGAGCAGCCTGTTTCAGCGGTGCTAATGAATGTCGTTGATTTTCTCGTCACATCTTGGGGAAACCTGCATATCTTGCTGGGTAATCGCTTTGAGTTGAACCCCGACGGTCCTAGCTGGACACCAGATCTTGGAAGCCGGCTGAGGGGAGATACCACGTTGAGAATATTTAACAAGACGTTTAAAGCTGATGATGGCCAAAGCCTGAATGTCCAAATGGACAAGAGTTTGGGAACACTAAGCTGCAAAGGCGTTTTACTCGCAACTGCGAGAAGAGTTATTGGTCCTTATATACAAGGTCAAAAACCAGCCGATGAAGCTGATTTCTATCAGGAGGTCGCTCGTGGTTTTGGAAATCGCCAATTCTTGACTGAGATATGTGATTTCTGTCGCTCCCTCTCGGAAGCCGACAAAACTCTGCTGTGCAGGACTCTTGTCATGGATCATGACTCATCTACACCCGGGGAAGATCTCTCATACCCGGCCCCAGCCGAGTTTGTCGACATGATGCAAGCTGTATTCGAACAGAAACCAGTTCCCGATAGCTTTATGCATGAAGGGAGCCGTATCGACAGATGGATACAATACATCGCTCCGTTTACGAAGTCGGTTGAAAACGCAAGCTCTAATCGTTGCTTTTTTGTTACTGAAAGTGGGGACATGGGAATGGGGTCATTCTCCATGAAGCCTGGTGATATGATTGTGGTGCTGTTTGGAAGCCCCTTCTGTCTTGTCTTGCGGTCGGTTCAGGGAACAGATCGGTATAATCTCATCGGCGACGCATATGTCCACGGGGCGATGGACGGCGAATTTGTGAAAGCAGCAACGCCGGATGACTACCGAACCTTTGTACTTGCTTAGTGAGATGACATCTTGAATGTTGATACAAGTCTCGAGCCTCGATTTTGCCTTTTGGCGAAAAAAGATCCCATGCAGGTTAGCGTAAACTCACTTAAGCGAGCTATTCGGCCATCCATGATTGCAGAAGATCGACGAGGATTCAGCTACGTAGGGAGAGATTTTGGCATTCGCGAGGATGATCAGCGTACCGTGGGTCCTTATGATTCAGGCATCAATGACTCTCTGCATATCACATATGCGTCGGCCTCGGGAGGTAAGAAAATAGCAAACCTTACTATAGGGTATTAAAATAAACTTAGTAAAGAGTCCCCTAAGTTTAGGCTAGATTTACCTAAGTATTTCTATTACTTAGGGTCAAGGTCCTGTGTTCTCTTTCCTCCGCTAGGTCGGCAGTTGTTGTCTCACGTACTGACACGCAAATTGACTAGTTCTCGTGTCTCAGCAGCAAACGGTTCTTGGTGTCTCAGAATTGAAATGACATGCCAATCTTTGATTTTGTAGCGTTCAATTCATCCAAGAGCTCTCTCATCTGAGAACCATTTCAGCTATCACCTGCGTTCCGGCAAGGTGATATAAGGACTGGGTAATGACAAGAAGCCTGTAAAACTTGAAATGATGAATACAGACTCACCCACATTTCTGAACTACTTCTTACTCGCCTAGGCAAATGAAGGAGATAGATGATTGCTGTGAATAGATCAGGCAAATGGACTCGGTATTGATTCTTGGCCCCACTAGAATCAACGATATCTGTGGCCAACTGCCGCTGTTGTCTTCGTTCTGTCAGGAGCCTATGACATAGGCAGTAGCTAGAAGGGTTAAGAACGATAATCATCCGAGTTACTGAGTTGAACAATCACATACCAGAAGATCAAGTTCTGAGCCCGGCGCAACTGGGGGGTAACCTTAATCCTACTGCATAGATACCCAAAGCTACAGGTACCAATACCAATACGGTGATGAAAAACAACGCGTCTATCATGCGATGTGACTCCAATTCTACATTTGACGAACCCGGAAGGAATTGAATTACCCCCTTCCAAGACTCAGGTATGGTCGCATCATGGAGAATGGACAGTAATAACCGAACTCCACTCTACAATGGCCGTTGACAACTATAAAGCAACTGCATTTTCCCTTCTCATCAACACTATCCGCAGCACTCACAATTAACACTTTTCCAACACAAACACTTCAATATCAAGGACATTGTCGACCATCACCATGAAGGTCTCTACCATGCTCGTTTTTCCTGCCCTCGCTCTTGGAGCTGCTACGCCCAAGCTCCCGGTTTCTTCTATCGACCCTGCTTGCCTTGAGAGAATCACCAGCGTCGCCGACTGCATCAAGAACCTCAAGCCCACCGGCGACGCTGCTCTTACCGATGTCGCGACTTGGTAAGCCTCATTCCCCCGTCTCTGCTCTACCATAGATGGCTGACTAATAGAATGCAGTCTCGCCGAACTTGTGGCCGGGGTCCAAAAGTGTATCCCTGGGGTTCCTGGAGGCTTGCCTTCTGGTCTTCCCACTGGTCTCCCCACTGGGCTGCCGGTTCCTCTGCCTACTCCCCTCCCCGGTGGCCTTCCTGGAGTTGGTGCCCCTGGAATTCCCGGGCTTCCTTGAGCTCTTTCCAGAGCATCAACAACCCTACAGGCTTAGGTCCGACCAGAGGATGGACTGGCGGCGTTAAGCAACAGGACGAGTTGAGAAAGATGTCGAATGTTTGCTCGGAAGTTGCCTTTGGTTCTTAGGGGACTTGGATAGGAATGGATCTACTGTGCATATGATCCTATAGTATTAACTGTCAAACTCAATACAAATCAGAAACTCTAAATACCCTTGGTGTTAGTATTCTGCGTGATGCAACACCCTCTTGTCTGAGGATGATGGTATCTCGGATAGGTAACATCTTACTCCATGCAGCTCGCCCAACCTGTCGTCCGACAACACTGACCCCGACATGTTCTCCGCAAAGCTAGACATGAGTGTAATAACAGCGGCCGTCCTGGTATCGTCCAATAAAGCGAGCAGTTCAGAGTGTACTCCATGTTTCCGAGTGTCGGCTTGTAGCCACGATGAACCTTCAAGAAATACAGTTGGTATTTGCTTTGAGTTACTCGAGTTACAAGTCTAACTGCATGCTTTTTGGAGCCCAGCTTACCAATACAGCCATGCCTGTATGTCCACTCAGCGATCAAGCTCGTCTCCACCCATCAGAGTAGCCCAGTTATCGAGGAAGTGGGATTTACGCCCACTTAGAAACACTTGGGACCTCGATACTACGTCACAAAACGACTTAGACAATTTTGTTATATCTTAGCAGGCATGCGTTTAGATCAGTTTATCCTGCTTGCTCATGGCTACCGGGCGTCTTTCTTCAAGCCCCATTAGAATCTTTGACTAGCGCGGGTATAGTTAGTCTACCATCGTTACCTGCATAACAGCATTTGTCATCCTCCACCTCGGCATCATGTTCCGTCATGTAACTGAATGACTCACTGATCATTATTTCATGATCAATACTATTTCTAGTTTTTCTTCTCCTAACTCAGCACCGTAAAAAGGTTAACAAAACAGTTTTTTTACAATCATGTCTCACCTTACCTACACTGCCTACGAAGGCTATGGCGAGCGCGCCAAGAAGGACCTCTGGTACAGCCAAGCCGTCCGTGTCGGAGACATCATTGAATGTTCTGGGCAAGGTATGATTGGCTCCTAGAAATGGAATCGACGTTGTTGAGATATCTTTAGGCGGCTGGGATCGAGAGACAGAAAAAGTCGACCCCAATGTTGTGGTACAAATAGAGAAAGCATTCGACAATGTGGAATGTGCGCTCAAGGCAGCGGGTAGTCGCGGTTGGGAGGATGTTTTCTTCCTCAGGTCACATCACTTGCCCTGCAACAACGAGGCCATTGAGACAATGGTTCGCTGTCTCAAGAAGTACTGCCCGAATCATCAGCCAACCTGGACAGCCTTGGGGGTTCCTCGCTTGGCTCTTGACGATATGCGAGTCGAGATCGAAGTCCGCGCGCATGTACCTAAGGACCGAGAAGAGAAGTAAAGGCGACGGTTGAGCGTACCGGAACGGCAGATATTTAGATTGAGTATACTGTTAACTCAGTGTGCAAATCACTATCGCTTGCCTGTAAATTGCACCATCGAAGTTACTCTCGGGTATTTTAGTCTTCATATTTAGTGTTGTTTTGCGTATGAGCAGACGACCATCAACAGCATGATTGATGAATATTTCAGGAAGCTACTTTGACAAGCAATGCAATACTAGACTTGGAAACAAAGCGCAATTAAAGCATAAAAGAAAAAGAAGAAGCAAAGTGCATTATCGCCATCGAGATATCTGGCTGTTTTGCTGATCATTTCTTTTTCTTGAATCGTTATCGTTATCATCATGTCCCCAGCTAATCAGGTAGATCTAGTCCTAAAACGAGCTAATCGGGGACTGCAGCCAATCTAGAGTGCGTCATTATAGTTGCGCACCAACAGAGCTGCTGAGTGAATGTAAGAATGGGAAAAAGAGAATGAGGGACCGATTTCTGGACATATAATTCGCAAATCTGGTATATAATGACCAGTGTCAAATTTGCATCTCATACCGTCAGGCGGCGTCACATGTCTTGATAAGAAACCAGTGCGCCTCAAATATTTCCTCTAGACCTTCAGTTGGTCGCTGGTTGCCAATGCGCTTTATTACTGGGATTTTGGGTAAGTTGAATCTTAGCTACCGAGCTGCAATCAATCACCAACGCTGGTGACTTTTGACTCTTCTTCTGCGGGGCAAATTACAGAGATGCTCCAGGTCCATGAGTATCTGATTGGACCGGCTGACAGTTTCGAATCTTGGGGCTGTGAAGATGAATGAGGCGGATATTGATGCGAGTTCCACTGCGGGGAGCTCGCTCGTGATCTTGCTTTGAGGCGGCCATAAAGAGCCAAGATTGGAGCGCTTCGAGTAGCGCGCTCTAGCGCCTTTTCCCAGATCCATCAGTCATACAGTACATGCCCAGATAGCGGGGTTGATGTGCTGTAGGTAAAATATTGCAGTCTCCTCAAACATAAATACTCTCCCATCTTTCTTTTCTCATTCTTTCATCTCATATACCCACACTGAATTTCACAATGTCCCAAGGCAAGACTTTCACCCTCAGCACCGGCGCCAAGATCCCGTAAGTAAACACCCGAAACGCGCTTAGAAGGATGAGCTAATTGTTTTCAAGTCTCCTGGGATACGGCACATGGCAAGCCTCTCCCGGTGAGGTCGGTCAGGGTGTCTACGAGGCCCTCAAGGTTGGATACCGACACCTGGATCTCGCCAAGGTCTACGGAAACCAGCCTGAGATCGCTGAGGCCTTGAAGAAGTCCTTTGCTGAGATCCCTGGCCTCAAGCGAGAGGATGTCTTCATCACCTCCAAGCTCTGGAACTCGCAGCACGACCCTAAGCAGGTCGAGGCTGCTCTGGATGACTGTCTACAGGAGCTCGGTCTTGAGTACCTTGATCTCTACCTCATCCACTTCCCCGTTTCTTTCAAGAACTCTGGGGCTCCTATTGGTCAGGATCTGTTCCCTCTCACCGGAGGAAACCAGCCTGATGGTGATGTCGTCATCGATGACAGCATCTCCATCGTCGACACATGGAAGGGTGAGTTCAGCCCACCTAATCTTGAGTTTTGATGCATGCGGCTAACCTCGTTATTTCCAGCCGTGACCGAGCTGCCCAAGTCCAAGGCCCGCGCCGTCGGTGTTTCCAACCATACCAAGGAGCACGTAGGTAGCCCTCCTCTGTTGCGCTGAACCAAGAAGCTAACGCATCCTAAAGCTCGAGGCAATCATCAAGGGCACTGGAGTCGTCCCTGCTGTGAACCAGATTGAGCGCCACCCTCTGCTGATCCAGAAGGATCTCATTGACTACTGCAAGGAGAAGAACATCCACGTTACCGCATACTCTGTGAGTTGCTGCAGACCAAGACTAGAATTAGACGCTAATATATGCTCAGGCTTTCGGTAACAACATGGTCAACGCTCCCCTCCTCTTCACCTACCCCGAGATCAAGGCCGTCGCCGAGCGATTGACCAAGGAGAAGGGTCAACCCGTCTCACCCACTCAAGTCCTGTAAGTCATCATCATCTCCATTTTGCACTTCTGTACATGACTAACATGAATACAGTCTCGCCTGGGCCCAGGTTGGTGGCCACAGTGTCATCCCCAAGTCTGTTACACCCAAGCGTATTGCCGAGAACTTCCAGGAGATCGAGCTGTCCGAGGATGATATCCGCGAGATCGAGCAGGTCGGCAAGGAGCAGCGCCGGTACAACGTTCCTTACGTCGCTAGTAAGTTCCATCAATAACCTTCAACGGATTAAGTGCTGACCATCTCTCAACAGACAAGCCTCGCTGGGACGTCAACATCTTCGGCCATGAGGATGAGAAGCCTGCCACTCACCAGGTCATTATTTAGATAAAAGTAAAAGTAGATATAGAAACGCTTGACTTATTTTCTCGTATTTTGAAGAAGTATGTATTGTGATTATGTCGTTGGTTGCTCACCAGTGATTCGTAAAGGTCTATATAGATATGTCTCCTGAATATGCATCACCTATTAGGCTATTACTATCTGGACCTCCAAATCATATCTAGATCACGGCAATACCTGAAGGCAAAGGTCATTCTAGTAACGTCCCACGAAGCCTCCAGGTCTTCCTTCACCACTAGCCTATCTTCAGGCGAAGAAAGAAATACTCCCAACGTATACGCTGGCCAATTACCTGCATAAGATCTTGCCCATTCTCGACTCCCTTGATGACTCTCAAGAATTCGTAGGAACATTTTTATCTGCCACTTGTCTCTCGATACCACCGACGGCATAGTTCCTCTATTACCATTCTCACTAATCTCTTCCAGTAGGAGAGACGCAACCAACGCGTATAAATATGTTTCGTCCCTGATTTTTAAGCTGGGTATCTTTCTAACTGTATCGGTGGAGGTGTAAATGGATTCTGAGTCCGGGTCGCAGAGTTGTGTCTCCCAGTATTGTACCTCTTGTTGTATCTGGCTGAAAACTACAGGATCAAGACTGACACCTGAGCGGTAGCATTCTCGTAGGATTATGGCTGTGCGGAAGAAAGACAACGGCACCCCTAAGACAGGGCTTTCAACGTTCCAGGGCGCTCCTGATAAGAGTGAGGATCTGTTGAGAAGCTTCTCAACGCTATCCCAGAAATCTGGGTCGAACACGAAGTCGGATTGGCTGCTTTCTGACCATAGGCCTGTTGAGAGTAGGAACTGCTGATATATGACACTTTCGAGGGCGAGTCTGTCAAACAGTCGTTGGATACCAGCCGGTTTGTCGAGGAGCCTCAAAGTGACTATACGGGTCGCAGCATTGACGTGCTGTGCAACATCACTATGCGTGCCCCATCCTAGACACTATTGCTGTCAGTCATTGTCTTCCGATCTTGATCGTTGAATACATACCCCATGGAGATAAAGCAGCATCACAGACATGAGGAGCGCGTCGTGGTTCTCATATTGAGCAACTTTCCCAAGCAAAAGCTGAAGCTCTTTCACCCCTTCAGCGTAATAGGATAACGCAAGAGGATGCATTTCCCAGACAGAGTCGCTGAGGAATATGTGCGATGCAGCACAAGCCAAGACTGAGTAGTATAAGCTCTTGTGAGTCACCATGAGCTGCTTGATTTCGGTGAGCCAGCCGTCGTGGAATCCGCGGTAGCAGTCTGGTAGTAGGAGGAGGGAGAAGTATTTGTCGGAGAAGTGATCTGAGACTCGGAGCTCTAGGTGGTTGGATAGCACGCGGTGCACTGTGGCGGCTTGTGACAGGAGGTCTAATGGACAGACAGAATCCGTCTCGTAAGTAGTCGATGGGTTGGAGGGAGAGAGGGCATGTTGTATGGGCTGCTTGCTGCAGCTGGGTATCAAGGAAAGGCCATCATCTTCGGGTTCAGGCAATTGTTCTTTGAGGCTTCGATCTTGGTGCCGTGAATCACTATGGTGGGAGTAACGGCGATCGAGTAAATCGCTCGGTGAGGGCCATATGCATCTTCGCCCTGAAGATCGGCACAAGTCGCAGATCGGGGTCTTTTCGTCGCATTTCTTTCGTCTTTGTCTACCTGTTTATCTAAGTGTTAGCAACGCGATAGATAGCACGCTATAGACTTACATGTAAAGCAACCAGTCTTTGTGCGTAACTTCCTCCGTGAGGTGTTAATTTTATCGGTCATCGTCGCATCTTTGCCCGGGACACAAACAAGAAATCGCGGGCGGGGGTATTTATGAAGGTGTTTATTGGAGACGGCAATGGTCAAGGGAGGGGGGAGCTTCAGGCGCTATTTGAATCTAACGTTGGCGTGTGACCTGGGACATCTTGACCTAAAGAGGTTAACGTGTGTTCCTGGCGTGCGTCAGCGTTATCTGGGGCTGATCATCTCCAACATCACTGGACGATAGCTTCACGGTGGAGTTGTTGGGATGCGGGGTTAACATGGATGGTTATCCTGCCAGACGCTTGGCACAACGATAGCCGATATCAAGATCCCATTCGCCCAATCACTTTCTTGTTGCATATCTCGATCTACTGGATGTTGTTATCAAGACACCAGTGAGACTTATCAGGGTTGCTTGGAAGAAATGGAAAGCAGATCAGTGAGTTTGGGACTTGTGAACACGCATCTGAACTCTGAATAGCTCCAGCAATTAAGAACATTATGTTGTGAAGTTCTAGATACTCTCGAATGCCAATACTTGCAAGGTCCAACTACTCTCTTCTCATTACACTACAGGAAGTGACTAATATCACCCTCCATTAATCAGTGGCTTCCTTGACCATCCTCAGACAGCTCGTAATATTTCTCGGCACTACGAGTTCTGAACATCTTGCCATAAAACATCATGATGATAAACGCGGAAGATGCTGCCATTCCGACAAAGGCTGCGGAAATGAAGCAGTTTTGGTACCCAAGATGAGTGATCCAAGGGGTGATGCTAATCAAGCTGTTAGCAATAATTGACAAGATCTGACGGAACGAGACTTACCCATAGCTGATTGCAAAAGACATGGTGTTGCGAATGAGAATGACCGTAACGATTGCATCGCCGCTGATACCGTGATAACTATCAATGAGATAGTTGACGCTGAGAGTGACACCTACAGCGCTGGTGAAGGCGAGACATCCCATCGCAAAGACAAGCCCAAACCAATGGACTCCGTGGGCAGCTCCGACACCCCAGAGGATCAGTGAGCATGGTACCATGACGACGCAGATGGCAAATGGCCAAAGACGGCTTTCTGCTTCCATGATGCCTCCATTGCGACGGGCAAGTCTGATGGTCAGAATATCACTGAGTCTGCCAGAGACTAGAGCTCCAATGATGACACCGACGCAGCAAGCAAGGTAGCTCAGGCCAACCATGGAAGAACTAAAGTTGTAAGGCTCTCCGGAAAGAATCAGCGAGGCTGTGGCGTTGAGGACATTGAACCAGATGAGATATGAACCATAGGAGAAGCCGGCGTAGAAGATAACAGGCCAGGTCAGATACTTCAGCGATCGCCACGACCGCGTGAGCATGCTTTGTCCCGGCGAAGGCTGCCAAAGCGACATCTTCTGCACAAAGGTCTTGGGGGTGTTATAAACCTCGCCGTTCTCCGCAGCCGGCGTGTCCGCAGCTACAGAATCAATCTTTTCGTTCTTCATCTCACCCTGGGAGAGAGAAACCTCAGTAGTGTCCTCAGAGACGAGCTCACGGGTGTAATTCGTCTCTTCCATGAAGAGGAAGAGGAAGACAAACACGGCCGCCAGAAAGATGGCGGGCCAGTAAAAGACCCACTGCCAGCCTTGGTGGTCGGCGATGAAGCCGCAGACAACGGGGGCAAAGTAATTGCTGCCAGCGAGAGTGAATGAATAGATACCCATGTATGTACCGCGCTCGTGGGTGAAGTACTGCCTGCGTCAGTAGAGGTTTTGATCGGTGATTGATTTGAGCACTCACGATATCGGTGACTGAGATTTCAGGAAGAGCTTCGATGGGGGAAATGAAGAAGCCTTGGATAATGCACTTTGCTAGCCACTCGCCATTGCTAGTGACATATGCACTAAGATATCGTTAGTGAAAGGAAAGATATAAGGTTCAAGATTGAAACCAACCTCCAAATACTAGTGCCCTAAACAACGAGTTGTTAGAAATGTGACCAAGGCTTGTACGGCAGGCAACTTACTATTGCTCCAAGGATAGAGATCAGATACGTCAAGCGTTTGCCATAGCGCAAAGAGAAAGGCTGCCAGAAAAGAAGACTCCAACCAAGAAAGAGGAACATGTATCCCGTGCCCTCATTGAGAGTTGAGATGGAAACGCCAGATTTAGCGGAGAGAGGAACAAGGACTGAATAGACGGTAGACACGGCAAACCCAGCGAACCAGGTGTATCTACATATCGTCAGTTGTTGTACAGCACGGTGGAGTACACGTCATGACGTACAGGTTCTGACAAATCAGTGAGAGGAGCTTGCGACGGGGAGTCCAGTTCAATGGATCATTGGGGTCCTTGGATGGAGTCGGGTTCAGGACAATGTCGGCAGATGAACTGGCATGACGAGCATGCATGTCATGGTCCAGATCCACAAGGTGGACAGTACCAGGGATGCTAACAGATTCGGTCATTGTTGGTAGGCTGAAGAAATGAAAGAAAAGCGGATTGGTACGAGATCTGCTGGACACAGACGTGCGTTGAGGCCCGCCAATATATACCAAGCAAAAGCACGATACAGCTGATATGATGAAGCTCTGAATACCGATAGCTTAGAGTAGTTATCTTGGGTTGGGGGACGGATAAGCTAGTGGTGCATCCATGTAACATGATGGCGCAAATACACGTGAATGGTCAGTCTTATCATCTTGGTGGGACGGGGGCTTGAGCTAAGTTAGGTTGGGGATTCTGCCCAATGATGTGTATTTGCGACGGATCCTCGTGTCGACCTACCCTAAGAGACTAGGAATGCAATTCCGAGAGTTGCAATCAAAGGCTGCGGGCGAGGGGAGCGAGGTGGTTATCCCGGTGTAATCACGAGTAGTATTAATACGTGAAGTTATCTTTCAATCTAACTGATCTGTCTAACTATATCCTTCCATCCCAAGTTCATTGTCTCTTCGCATCAATTCTTATCGATACGTCCTTCATTCCATCATGAGCATCTTTTCACCTGCCCCTCTCCCGCTTTCTCAGCCTCAAGCCCTGCTCAAAGATGCCTCCATTGTTCAAGTGAAAGCCACCGATGATGTAGAGCAGCGCACTTCATTCACTGTTGAGCCAAAGCCTGTTCCTCGCGGAACACCTGCCTTTGAAGCTAGGCGCGCTGCTCTTATCAACACCATCAAAGCCAAAATCCCCCAAGAGTATTACCTCCCCGCCGAATTAATCGCCAATCCTCCCCTCGACGTTTCCAACATTCCTTCTTCCTGCGGCATCCTCACTGAGGACGAGGTCCGCATCACAGAAGACTATGACGCTGTTGGTCTACTACAGGCACTCGCCAGCCGTGAATTTTCGGCAGTTCAAGTCGCCACTGCTTTTGCCAAGCGTTCTATCATCGCACATCAACTCACATGTTGTCTAACGCAGTGGCTTATGGATGAAGCTATTGCTCAGGCAAGAGGTCTTGATGAGTACATGGCCAAACACGGGAAACCAATTGGTCCTCTGCACGGACTGCCAATCAGCATCAAAGAGCACATGGCCATAGCTGGCACGCTGTCTTCCCAGGGTTGTCTGGCAAGCTTGAGAGAGGATACAACAGACAGTGACATGGTCGCGATTCTGAGAAGTCTCGGCGCCGTGTTCTATTGCAAGACCAATCAGCCGCAAACCATCATGCATCTGGAAACTGACTCTCTTTGGGGCCGTACCCTCAACCCTTTCAACATCAACCTCTCAGCGGGTGGATCGACTGGCGGCGAAGCAGCCCTCATCGCAATGAAAGGTTCTGTTCTCGGCGTTGGGACTGATATCGGCGGTAGTATCCGTGGTCCCGCAGCCTTTTGCGGTATTTACGGTTTCAAGCCAACGTCATACACGATGCCGATGAGAGGTTTCGATGCAATGCCGTTCCCAGCTGAGTTGACTGTTCTGGCCTCCACTGGTCCTATGTGTCGGAGCCTGAGAGACATGGACCTGTTGATGCAGTGCGTTTTGTCGTCCAAGCCCCATCTAAAGGACCCGAGATTGGTACCTATTCCTTGGAACGGTCTCAAGACTCCCATCAACGGCCGTTTGAAGATTGGCTTTGTCAACGATGATGGATTTGTCGTTCCTCAACCCCCGGTTGTGAAGGCTCTGGCGTGGGCACGAGGGCAGCTCTGTGATCCACGATACAAAGACCTTATTGAGCTCAAGGACTTCAAGGTGTTTGACTCGGCGGGCGCTTGGTCCAAGATCCGGCGCATGTATTGGCCTGATGGTGCAAAGCCAACAAAGGATGCTATCCAAGCTACAGGAGAACCCATTCATCCTCTGAGCGACTGGATCTGGAAGGATGCAGAGCCACTTGGAATGCAGACAGCCGTTGACTTGAGTCTCATGCGTCGGGAGAGAGATGAATTTCGATGGGCATTTGCCAAGAGCTGGGAAGAACAAGACGTAGATATACTGATTGGACCTGCGTTTGTCGGACCCGCATCAGCCCATGACACAGCGTTCTTCTGGAACTATACATCGCTGTATAACCTTGTGGACTATCCTGGCGTTGTCGTTCCTACACCTGTCAAGGTAGAGGGGAGTGAGAAGTATTCTAGTGGGTACGAGCCGTTGAGCGATGCTTGTGGACAGGTGAAGAAGTTGTGGGAGGAATCGGACTTTACTGGTGCTCCGATCAACCTTCAGATCGTCGCGAGGAAGTATCATGATAATGAGTTGTTCGGGGCGCTGGCGCTATTGAAGGATGCATTGAAGCTGCAGTAGTTATTTGCGACACAGATAAATCGTATTCGAGACTGAGATGAAGTCTGTTATTTTATCACTGAAGAGATAGTGACACAATTGATTTGGATGAGCGTATCCGTAGAAGCGAGCAAAGTGATGCTCTAGAGAGAGACGTCATACCTCGGTCCAAGCACACGGTTAGAGTTGGGGCTAGCGATCACCATGCTGCAGCCAGCGAATCATTTTTAGTGGTCACAGTGCGCTTAGACCACTGAAGATTAGCTTCCGAGTGCTTCTGTCGATCATCATGTCCTTGAAAGCGTGCATCATCGACTAAACGCGTTGCCATCACAATACAGTAAATTTAATAAATAGCAAGGCCTGCCGCACCTCAATCGATCATCTGACTGTATTCGTATGTCCCAGAAGATAAACACAGAACGACATTATGGCAGCAGCTTTCAACATCGTACGCCAGAGCTTATTCGCCGGCAGCCCAAAATACACAGAAAATGACTTACCCGACCTCAAGGGCAAAGTTCGTCGCTATCCTTCATCACCTCTACAACCCCCGGCTAACGTCTGCTTTCCGAACTCCAGGTAATTGCCATTACAGGCTCGAATACCGGTGTTGGAAAAGAAATCGCCAAAATGGTGTACAGCAAGGACGCAAAAGTCTACATGTTCGCACGAACAACAACAAAGAACGAAAAGGCTCGCGACGAGATCAAAGCTGCCTTTCCAGAGTCACAGGGCGAACTGATCTGTGTCCAACTAGACCTCGCCGACCTGGATAGTGTTCAAACAGCAGCTTCAGAATTTCTCAGCAGGGAAGATAAGCTCCATGTCCTATTTAATAATGCAGGTGTTGGATTTCCGGAATATGGCTCCAAGACCAAGCAGGGCTACGAATTGCAATTGGGAACCAACTGTCTTGGGAGTTTTGCGCTGACACAGAGATTGACACCTGTGTTGGTCGATACTGCAAAGACAGCTGCACCGGGAACTGTTCGCGTGGTTTGGGCATCGTCAACAGCTGCTTTCTGGACGTCCACGAAGAAATACATTGATCGAGTTAAAGGTATTGACAAGCAGAGCCTCTTTCAGCAATATGCGATTAGCAAGCTTGGAAACTACTACCACGCCACGGAATACGCGGCCCGCCACAAAAGCGACGGTATCATTTCTGTGCCGCTCAACCCGGGCAATCTCGACTCGGAACTCTGGCGCACACAGGGCAAATTTCTAACTTGGATTCTTCGGAAAGCTGTTTTCTATCCATCACATTATGGCGGGTATGTTAATATCTTTGCGGGGTTCTCACCTGATGTGACGCTTGAGCATTCGGGCAGATTCAGTAAGTGGTTCAGGATGCTTCTTGTGGATTCACTGACCTGATGGATTTTCAGTTTCGCCGTGGGGAAGACTATGGCATGCGCTGCCGGCAATGGTGAAGGGATCAAAGACGGAGGCTGAAGGTGGTACGGGCCATGCTAAGCGGTTCTGGGAGTGGACAGAAGAACAAGTATCGCAACATGGTCCTGCTCCGAGTGCCAAAGAGCCCCTCAGTTAGTGGTTGCTAACAAAAAGACACGGCGAACTTTGGTATTATATGGTAGACTTTTGATTTCCTTGGACAGAGTTGGTAGAAATGAGACTTGTCTCGATCCATGAGCATAATTTAGTTCCATTATATAGAGTTGTTTCACGTGGCCTTTCCTCTTGCTCTGCGAAGGAATCAGTGTACCGGACGTCCCCTGAGAATAAAGAAAAGTCACAACTGTGGATGAGAGCACTATAATAATCTTGGCAAAGAATTTCTGAGCTTAGGCTAAACTACCTGACTATCTATATCTCCAGGCACTTGCATCCTGAAGTTTCTTGCCATCTCTCACCCCGACGACGGAATACTGTATCTGAATGTTGCTCTACCGAACCCTTCACCTTTTGCCAACATTCAAGAATCAAGGCCCATCCCGCATCATGGCTCAAGTCCTCCGACCAAAATGTCGCTGCAGCACTTCCTTAACCAGACGTAGGCAGAAATACCAAAGCAACAGGCAATACACCTTGAAAAACAAGTTGACAAAGTTTCCCAGAAGAAAATAGGGAGACTTCAAGGCTTGCATGACCAAAAGACCGGTGACAAATCCCAAAAGCCCAGTGAAAAGTCCCAGAAAAGAGTGCATGTTGAAGACTGTTGATCTTCAATCGAGTATCAGTCAGACGGCAGAGGCAGGGATACTTACGCCGCTAAACGAAACAGGTAGAAGGCAAGTGTGATTCCACCAACTGGGATGATACAGTAATACACAGCGGTGAAGAAGAGGTCCAGGAGTAGTCGGATGTACTTCAGGAGGGCGATGCAGAAGGAAAGAAGGAAGAGGATGATGAAGACCAAGATCAAGATGATGGAGAGGGGAAGAAGCTCGCGTTGCACGGTTCTCATGGTTCTTGGATTGTAAGAAGGTGAGTGTACTTGACTGAACTTCCGGGATGGCTGTTGCTGAAAGAAGTCCGTCTTCTGTGGTGGGCCGCGCTGCTCTCTGATGCGTTTATATGACTTGCAGTTAAATTGACTCACCAGTGGCAGCTCATCTTACATGTCTTGAACTTTCAGGCAGCTATTAAGAACACAGAGACTAATACGAAGAACAAAGTGGCATCGCCCAGCTTTGCGTCGGGTGCGGTGACGAATACAGCACATAAGCTGAGCAGTATTCTTACCTTCCTCAACACATGAGTTGTCGTGTTGTAACCGCGGAGTTACTTTGGCAGTATATATAAGAATAAGTGACTACAAACATCTAATTTAGAGGAATTTCACTTCAATGAACATCAGCATAGTAGCACGGAACACATTATTTATGCCTTGTCGTAATATAAGTGGACGCCTCGCTCAGGAACTTTTTACACCTGATCAGAAGGACATTGACGCAGAAGTCTTTATGAGCCCTGGGCATTGGAACAGCACCTTTTCTGGAGACGCCGCGTCTTCTGCCAGTGGTCATGGTAGTTGGTATCATACCTGGAGCTTGCGAGCGAGGCATATGGCCCGTTCACCTGCATGTTCGATCTGGCCTGCTGTTCCACTGGCAGCGCTGACCCTAGCCAGGTTGGCAAAAGAGCCCTGGGCTAAGTATCGTTGGGCCAAATCGGACATCCGAGTCAGGGACTCCGGGCCATCTCAGCGACACGAGATCGGCATCTTAGATCCTCATAGGGCGGGTTCGTGATAAGTAAAAGGCACTTGTTCAAATATTCTGTGGAGCCTAGTTCTACACTTGCTAGGTCACTCTGTCGTGATAGAAAAGTCTCGAAACTGCACTTTCAACATCCCGCCGCTCTGACTCTCATCACCCTTGGGCATACAAGCCGCAACGCCAATCCAGATATCATTCTCAGGAGCAACATCAACAACCCAAGTCAACTTCCTCACTGGGGTCCTCTTCCCATCCTTTCCAGTAACATAAATCCAAAGTGAACCCTTCGCCTTCTCCATCTCAAATGTAGCACAGCTCTCCCCCAATCTCACCAAACTCCAGTCCGAGTACGGTTTCGCAGCCGCGACAGAAGCAAAGAATTCGCCGTCGACTTTCTCGATGCCAGCTTTGATCCATGTTCGTGGTGATTCCTCGAGGCGCAGTTGAGAATCGGTTTGGGTGATGGGGATGGTTTCGGGCATGAAAAGTATGAGACCGCCTTGGGAGTAATTCCCGGGAAAGTCTGAGGAGACAGTGACTTTTGCGCTTTTGAATGAGCTTAGGGGGATGGGCGTTGCGTAGATGGGTCCGTTGAAGTCATCGCGGCCTCCAGCGCAAGAGGGAGTTCTCCAAATGTCGGGGCCGGGAATAGCGATGAGTTCAAAGTCTTCGGATAGTGGGTTCTCTGGAAGGGGGGATTGGCTGGGCACGCCGGAGAACAAAGTGAATTTCATGTTTGTCTTATCTCAGGAGTTCCGTAGAACACTGCGTCAGGCCTTGAATGATGCAGTGCTCAGATTCGTTCATCACGAGAGATCTGAACAGCTAACGTTTTGCTATAGTTATAGTGCGGGGTTCGTTATCGGCGAAACTACCCGATTAGGAAGTAACGATAAGACATGGGTGACGTTTAGGGTAGCCTGCAACTCTCCAGACTCATGAAATGAACAACAGAGCCCAGTCCAATGCAGTTCCATAACAGGCTATCCTCGTGTGCCCAATAGTATCCCTATGTCCTTTAAGTCTACTAATCTCAATCGGATATCTACGCTAAGTCTCAGACAAGGTGTGCCTGAACATCCTTCATAAGAATCTCCTCCAACTCACGAGTATCCGACCCAGCCAAAACGCACTGACAGACTTTGACAGCACGGAGCAAAGCAACAAGTATGTACAACTGCTCAGCCTCATCAAGCTCCTCGTCTGTCAGAAAATCCATCACATTGTCAGCTAACCCCTGTATGTCCTGATGACCACCTTCTTTAGCCGAGAGGTCAATGTTCATAAAATCCACTTCAAAGTTAGCTTGTAGCAACTGCACAAGCGCCGGCGCTCCCTTCAACAGATCTGTAGGTCCATTTTCAATTCGTTCTGTGCGACCGACGTACGAGAGCCATGCGTCGATTCGCATCAATTCGATATTGAGGTCTTCGCAGTAGCGCTCCTGATCGTGTAGGTAGCTTGATACCTGCCACTCATACGAATACAGCAATTCGAGCGCCGGAACAGTGTACTGGAACGCTGGAACCCGAACACCCTTGTATGAACCTCTAGCGATAACCCCACCGCGGGCATTACTTGCGTACGCCGGGTATGATATACCACCGTACGTGATCCAGTCTCGCGTCGTGTAGAAGTTGTGAGGACTGCAGTAAACCAAGCTGACATTCTCTTCCAGAAATCCTAGCAGTGCTTCTAGAATGACAGTCACGGCTCCGACTAGCGATGTATCGATAGGTGCGTCTGATCGTCACGGTGTAGCCCAGAAACCCTGGTAGATGTCCAGTTGACAGAACCAATACATGTCCATTCTGTTGAGAGAAACAACGTTCCCTCGAGACCTATTTCGTCTGTCGCGTTCTGCCTCTCTCTCTTCTCGTCTGCGGCGTCGTTCAGCTTCTCTGACGTGAGCTTTATCCTCTTTTGTTCTCGGCGTTTGTTTTGAGCCTCCTCCTTCAGAGTATGTCAAAAAAATCGGGGTCTGGCATCACCAGTCCCTGACTCCTCGACGATGGCCTTATCCTTCTGAATCTTACGGCTACGCTTGTTCCTTTTCTCCTGTCTCATCTTGGCTGCACGGCCTCGGTCGTAGATCTCTGGACCCAACGGGCTTCCAGGCTCAGACGCTGCTTCATCGCCACAATCTGGTACGTCTTCGATTGTGGCTTTCCTCCCAGGCTGATGTATATCTGGTTCTCGACGACCCTCGTCTTGTAGGCTCTCCCCTGGCAATGCATCCCAGTGCGGTGTCTGCGTCAGGAGGAGACGAGTCACTGGCCTTGCAAACATGGACAGGGAGCCCCCTGCACTAACCTCGGGAGGGCCTGAAATCTGTCCGTCAGGCCTGATCGTGGTACTTGGGGACTCACCTTCACCATGGTTCGTTTTAAGTGTTGTACTTTCTTTTTGTTGGGAGCCAGGTCCCAATGGCTCAGCAACAGTTGCTGTTGGGATATCACTACTTTCTCCCTTCCCTTTTGCTTCGCTTTGGGCTGGGTTGCAGGATTCGTCTAGATGCTTTTCGAGCGCCTGTTCTGTCACTGAATCTTGACCAGCCGCCTGGGCCTGTTGTGAGGTTGAGCCGTCAGATGCAGCCCGTTCACCGGAGGAGTTAAGTTCCGTGGCCGACGCAGATTGATGCATATGTGTCGCCTGTGGTTCATGTTCTTTGCCAGTTCCTCCCGAATCTTTATCTTTCTCCTTATTCCTAATGTCCCTAGTCGTAGCTGTCTGAGCAGTTGAACGCGGCTCTATGATCTGCCAACTTCCGTCTTGCGCCCGGCGGTTTACGGATACAGACACCGTAGCCTTCGTCCTGCCCGGTGCCTGTACTTTGGTCTTCTTTTTCTTCCGGGTTTGGCGTTGATCCGTATCAACTGGAACAATCCATGCCATGTTAAACGGCCCTTTGTTTCTCTGACTCCTCTGATAATGGCCGGGCTCTTGATAACTGGTCCATCGATCGTCAAGACGTCGAGTCGTACGTCTCTTGAGCGAGTCAAAATAGACCTTTCCCACAGTACAATTATCCCATGTCCGAGACAGCCAAAAGGCATTCACGATCCCTCTATCATCTTCACCCCATGGGTTCAGCGATCGAGGTAGGGGTGAGGTGATCGCTCTAGGCGTGAAATGGAGTATCGGTCCAAGAATCGGATGGTTGGAGCTAGTGATCGTGCCTATAGCGCCTTGCATCGAGAGGGACTTTTCCTTGAATGAACAGTCTGTGATCTTCATACCAGCTGTCAACCCCATAACGGCAATGTCTCTCATAGAAACCTGCATAAGCGCCGTCACGAGATCAGAGGGACATCGGTCAGCGTCGTAAGTGACAGAGCGGAATCTGACTGACCCTCCGCATGATGCGTTGATGGCTTTGCAGAAGGACACCCAGGAGGCCTCGCCCACGGATGTGTCATTCGATACAGAGGCTGGCTGTTCCTTTTTAGTCGGCGGTATAATTGAACGGGCGATCTCAAACTTGCGACGCAGCCAAATGCGCAGAAAGTCCCAAGCAGTGTAGTCAGAATCATCTGAAGAACTGTAGGAGTCGGTGATCGCTAGTGGTTTTACCAATCGTACTCTTGCGAGCATGCGACGCAGCCAAAGCCGTAAAGAATCCCAATAAGTGAAGCGGGAGCGTTCTGAGAAACTCGAAGACTCACTACGCGTCCGTGAGCCTCTAACTCCCGTGCCCATCCTGTTGATATATATTCTATGGCTGTACACAAGTTCAACTGAAGAGCTTGAACCCGAGTAGTCAATCAGTGAATCGGGTTGGAGATTAGGGAGCATCTCCTTCCCGGTAGCATAAGACTTGATATGCGGGCTCTCCTTTGGCCACAGATCGGCGTCAATATTAATCTGAGGAATAGGGTAGAGGACTCGATTGCCGAACGCGGTAGCCTTGACCCGACAAGGGACCAAGCGCGACGCTATCGCAAAGACGGATGAGTTGACCAGTGATCAAGTATTGCTGCAGTGCCTGAGCACAGACGACTAGGAGTGCGACGATCAACGCGGCTACAGCCGAAATCGCGCTTGCATCCCAGTCATTAGCCATGACTGAATTGTTTGGGAACAAGAGCTACGATAGCCAGGCCAGTATTTCGATCAGAGTGGGTTTCGCTGACTGTAGGTAGAGGTTGACTAATGTAGTATTACTCGCTATGCGACCATGTTCAGCATCAGTTTTGCAGCAAATAGAGAGGAAAGCGGTGCAAGTTGAAATGGACTGCTTTACCCCTCATTTATTTATCGCAGCTGATAAATGCAGTCTGCCTCATGCAAGCCTGGATTGGATGGGCTTGCGTCAAAAGTGCAAATGTATGTCGCCGTCGGATTAGTTTAAACTGCCTTGCGCAGCGCCTTGTCATAATCAGGTTGATTGTCAACATCACTTAGGCGAGCTTGAGAGAGGACTTATTGCTAACACAACTCTATTGCTGGCCCATATTTACTGGCGAGCTGCAAAGGCCAGCCAATAACACTAAAGGAAGCATGGGAGGCACCTTTGGATACCTTGTAAGTATTGGCCGAATTGTAATACTGCATGAAGTGGATGAAATTCAGTAGCCCCTGTAGATTCACTCTAGCTTGAGCCCTTTCATTCATTTGACTAACACGCCTATTTAATACAATATGAGATCTCTATTTGTATCCTAAGCAATTGCAAGGCTGATATCAGGAGCATATATCCATAGGCGCTCCTGTATTTCATCAGTTGATGCGGTAGCTGATACAAGGCTATTTTTGACACGACCACTTTCTGGGTACTAACTAGCATGACTACTTGCCACGGTGCTATGGCATTTACAGCTAAATAAAACACAACTAATGTTATTTTAGGGCCTCTATATCACGCGAATGATTCCTAATACTGCTCTTCTCGCTACTTGTGTTCGGGCCCGTATCTAAAAACCGATAACTATTTTCTTATTTGCGGAATAACTCTTGCTGGTTTTTACCGCCCACAGCGTCATGTCATTTATCACAAACCTACGGCCAATTCTGGGCTCGAACAGAAAACGGTACGGTTCAAGTACGGCGAGAAAGGCCATCTAAGGAGAACCTACACCCTTCGCACCACTTAAACCCTCCTTTAGCTATCGCATAGCAAACCGAGCCCTTAATTTTCTAGTCCCCTGTTCCTACCGTGATTCGTGGGAGAATAGAGAACCGAGATGCTTTCTGAAGTGTTTGAAAGCCGAGAATAATCGTGTCTGGCGAGATATAACTCATGTCCGTCGGCTATATTAGCCTATCGGAGTGTCCTTCGTGACTAATAATAAAGACGTCCCCGGACCTGTAGCATGAGATCAGCATCGTTGCAGATGCTTGAGGTAACGATGAAGCCAGGGGCAGTGGGGTTTTCTTCGGCACAGGGCCAAGAGTGGTATCTTATTTATGGAGCTTCAGGCTGGCTCCGAAGCCGAGTACAAAAGAGCGAGGCCGACTTGGAAAAGCCCGAGGCGCTGTGCCAGTGCCCGATTTCCGGCTGGAAATGATCATAAGCATGTCATATAAAATAAAAGCTCATCTGCGCGTAAATTAGGGTTTTGCGCGGTAGCATTGCATCCATCAATAAGAAGAGTTTATGCTTCACGCTTACGTCCCCCCTTGACCAATCGACACTACTAAGGCACTCTAAAGCTATGACTGAACTCAAAATCCTTGTTTGTGGCGCCGGTATTGCTGGCAACGCCCTGGCCTACTGGCTGGCCCAACAGCGCCACCACGTCACAGTCATCGAACGACACCCCGACCTGAGATCTACCGGCCTGCAGATTGACATTCGCGGGCATGGAATCGAGGTCCTGAAGCGAATGGGACTTGAGCCTGCCTTCCGCTCCATGTCAGTCAAAGAGCAGGGGCTGGAGTTCGTGAACAGCAGCGGAAAGGTCATAGCGTACTTTCCTGCAAACACAACTGGCACAGGACTTCAGAGTTTTACCACGGATTACGAGATCATGAGAGGAGACCTTATTCGGCTTCTCTACGATAGAACTAAGGATCGGGTGCGATTCGTATTCGGCACCACTGTTGAAAGCTTCGAGCAGCTGGACGATTCCGTCGAGGTGCTGTTCTCAAACGGTGATAAGTGTCGTTACGACCTCGTCATTGGCGCCGACGGGCAGTGGTCCCGTACTAGGAAGCAGATGATCGGGCCTGAAGCTAAGGACCCTATCAACTTTCTTGGGGTCTATGCTGCATACTTCACCTTTCGCCGCCCTTTCAAGAAGGGAGAGGTATACAATGGAACCACCTATATCGCGCCAGGCAAGCGACTGCTCTTCACCCGAAGACATTCAGCCGATCGTGTCCAAGCGTATCTTATCGGCCTCAATGATTCCGATCGCGTAATGGCCGCGCGGAAGCACGGCGCAGAGGAAGAAAAGGCCCTCTTCTCGGAGCTCTTCGCCGACGCTGGATGGAAGTCAGAGGAGCTGATCAAGGAGATGCAGGACTCACCGGACTTCTACTGCGAGCACATGGGTGTTGTTCGACTAGACACCTGGTCCAACGGAAGAGTCGGACTTCTGGGTGACGCAGCCTATTGCCCAACAGCAACTACAGGAATGGGAACGACCTCTAGTCTTGTGGGTGCCTATGTTCTGGCGGGCGAGATCCAGAGACACTGCAGCCGAGATGCGACATCCAAGGAGATAGTTCCTGAGGCGTTGCATACTTATGAGGAGCGGTTCAGGCCTCTTATGAAGACAGTTCAGGACGGTATCGAGAAAGACAAGACCTACTGGCACAAGATGCCATCTGGCCCGATTCTGCTTATGGTTCTGAATATCTTCCTCGGCATTGTTTCTTTCTTCAGGATGGATGTTCTTGCAAAGAACATCATGAAGGAAGACACAGGTGATTGGAAGCTTCCTGACTATGAAGGGATGGATCTTTGGAAGAAGAAAGACTAACTTATAAAACTGTTCTCGGCTGTATTTCACACTATTGTATTACGCTGAAGTTAATCATACTGATGTATATAAAGAGACAGAATCCCCATCGTATTCATCAAGTCAACTCGTCTGGTCATCTGCTCTTATACCATGCCCACTTCGCATGGCCTGCAGTAGAGCGCCTCATCTAGCTGCGAATGCCGGGTTTCTACAAAGAGCTTACATGTACGGAATGGATAATGATGGACTCGATTCCCATCGCTGCAGCATCACAGCCACGTAATGCATGGAGTCTTGGATATCTACCGTAGAAACTCATGAGATATGTAATGCCCTGTAGACACTTTTCTCCTAGTTCCACAGCTCTAATTAATATAGAGGAAAATAAAGATCTGACACTGGGCTGGTTAAACGCAGATAGTACGTTTGGATCCACGCGGCGCTACGTATTCATGAGTTTCTGAGGTAGCTGACTCGCTGCTATGACATGGGCCTGCATCCTCGATTCCATTTCCAGACAAAGTCCCCGCTTTTCATGCCATATGCCGAGCGGGAGACCTACGCAACTACCGTGCCAGAAGAGCCTAGCATCGGACTTAGCAACCATTACGGGGTAGACTACGACCCCGAGCCCGCTATCAGTAGATATTATAACACGCAATTGCGCCCATTTTCCCCGACACCCATTATCTCTCCACAAAAAAACACAATGGCGTCTGTTAAATTTTCCCCCGACACTGATATCCCCAGCCAGAAGGGCAAAGTCATCCTCATCACGGGAGGGAATTCAGGACTCGGTCTCGAGACCGCTCGGCAGTTGTTGAAGCATGAACCTTCGAGGATCTTCCTCGCGTGTCGCAGCAAAGCAAAGTTTGACCAGGCCGTCATTGACCTACGACAAGGTGGTGCCAGCACCGACGCGATATCTTTTCTAGCGCTCGATCTCGCTTCCCTAGCGAGTATCAAATCCGCCGCCGCAGAGTTTCAGACATCTTCTACCCGACTCGACATTCTTTTCAACAATGCTGGCATCATGATGACGCCAGAAAGTCTCACCGAGGAAGGCTACGAGATCCAGATTGGCACGAACCATATGGGCCATGCGTTTCTCACACATCTCCTCCTGCCCATGCTTCAAGAGACCACCAAGATCAACCCAGACGTGAGGATCGTATTCGTTTCTTCAATGGGAGAGTCCATGTCGCCAAAGGATCCATACCAATTCGATCAATTCAACACCACAATGTCTAGCTATTCTTCGACATCGCGCTATGCGATATCGAAGCTCGCAAACATCCATTACGCCGCAGCCCTCGCCGAGCGATATTCCAAGATCAAAATAACCAGCATCCACCCAGGAGTCGTGCACACGAACCTCGCGGCCCCGATTATGAATAAAAATTTTATCTTTGGAGTTCTTACACGACTAGTCATGAGCTTCATTGCTGTTGATTCTTCCAAAGGAGCGCTGAATCAGTTATGGGCAGCAACTGACCCCAAGGTTGAGAGCGGAGTTTTCTACCATCCTGTTGGTGTCACGGGCAAGGGAAGCAAACTGAGTCAGGATAAGGATGTTCGTGAAAAGCTTTGGGAATGGACGCAGCAAGAGATCGAGCAGCACATCGGCTGAGAGTTCTACAACGAAGGGAATGTTTGTCAGGGCCGTAGCATTTTCACTCTTAATAGTAATCCCTTGTTACGTTTACGTGGCACCCAAAGCACAAATTTGTCGCTTACAGTGAACAGCCCGTGAACATTGCTCCGTTTGTGATTGTTACCTATGACTACTATACCTCAGTGAGTCACAGAAGCCTCAATTCTATATAAACCCCAATCGCCGCGCTATTATATCCACATTCTTTCCAACTTCGCCTCTAAAGACACTGTCAGTTTGGACTCCTCAAAGATATACATATTATTTCCCCCGCCAATCTTAACATAATGTCGTCTCAACCTAACCCAATGCCTCCTCCCCCAAAACCTAAGCCTCGCCCAGGGCCAAAGCTATAATTTCATGGGAACACAACTGAGTTGATGTTGACTAAGCTCAGCTTCGTGAGTTGATCTGGTTCTTGGAGAATGATGTGGGCGCGTGGCGACTTTGCTACTAAGGGGATGTTTATATAGCAGACTACTTATCACCTAAAATAAAACATGGATTGTTCTTCAGAATTCATTCTATATTCGAGTATCCTCCCTACAGTGCGTAGTTGGGATTATTATTCCCTCATATAAAGTCTGGCTAGTCCGGTTGTTAAGCACCAGTCAACAGAAGACAATCAACAACACGACTGCAAGCGGAACTGTCTCCCATTACTTGGAAGTCAGACACGGCCAGCTTTCGGGCTATGTTTTACTTCTCCGGCGAGTGCGAATATAATGTGATATGACATCCCATCTTGGCAGCGTACCGAACCGTGAGGTGACCTAGATCCACGAGGGCAAAAACACCCCCTCGGTATACCAATGGACTTGCGCGCTGCGTAGAGAGAAATACACGAGGAGCGCCATCACACCTCAAAGGAGCTGACTCTGCATGCTAGGAGGATTCGTCACCCACTCAAACTTCCCATGGTCTCCAGATCCTTCAGGGAGATCCGGGCTTGCTGTCAGAGCCGGCACATGTTTTCGGAGAATTGCAGTGCCAGAGGTTATTTCATCTTAGCCGTCATATGCAGTTTCCATAGTACCGATATGTGAGGTGCGCGATGTACGCCATCAGCTGTGGGGTCTATCAACTCAAAATAACACTCTTATCAAAATCAGTCCAGCCAGTATACCTGTATGTTGTCCGCTCTTTTTCGCTAGACTTATCTTATCACCTGAAGGATACTCACAGGCAGAATATGCTTCGGTTAGTTCCAGCATCAGTACGGGCATGAATGCAGACCATCTGGTGAGGAGACTTCATCGAGTGTTGATCACAATTGGCCCATTCTTATACGTTTCTCATCCCATCATGTATTCACAGTTCGCAGTCCAGTCTGTCGTGGACTTGACTTGAAGGTATACACGGTGATTATGGGCTCTTGTACCAGTTTCTGCAAAGAAGCAACCTAGATTAGCAAAAGCCAGAGACTCACTCTTTATCCACGAGGTGATTAGAAGCAATACAGGTTGCACAATATCTCTCATGGTTCGTTTCAAACTTCATCACTGCTTGGAAAATGCAGGATATATAACGCAGACCTCTTCCGCTTTCTCAACCATCTTCAACACCGTCCACAGAAACTACCGAAAAGATAAACACCACCTACATCCCATAATTCAGAAACCTCGAACACCGCTCACGATGTGCACTGTAATATACTACGAAAAGTTATGCTACTGCGGGAAGGATATGGGAAGCTTCCATGACTGGGATCCTTGCGCAGAAGGTATTCTATATGACGGCTGGAGACACTGCACTGTTGGTATTCATAGCGGCCGTTGTTTCGTTCCGATGGAATGTCTTCGTTGCAGATGCAGGAGAGAGGAGATGGCGCGAAGGGCCGAGGAGGCTAGGCAACGAGGCAGACTCATGTAGCGACCAGGTCTTGATCTGGCCTTTCCAATAGTTCACATTACGTTTATTGCTCTCCAATAAGTACAGGGAACTGAAGCCCTTGCATTATGTCGTCTCGACCTTGCCTTGACGAAACTATCAAACGCGGGAGCAACGGTACCCTGAGCTAATCGGTTTCGCAACTTCTTTGTTCCAAATGCGTCATATTTAGTAGTGAGTACATAAAGTGAATAAGCTCCCTTAATTGAACAAGTTCATTGTTCATGCCATTGCGCACTGATAGCATTCATCAAGCTAATGGCAGAGAGACGGTAGCTTGTAAGCTACAGGCACGACATTGACAAATAATTTCGAGACTATCGCTACCCGCACTTTGCGTTCCATTTGTAGGCGCGGACCCGTTCCCGCAAGCTTGCTCTTAGACGGGCTGCGCCAAGAGTGTCTTATTTTTACCCACTTGGGCTCAGTGACAAATAGATTTATATTTCGGGCGCTTTAGTCCTCTGCCGAAAAATGCCTAGTAAGTAACTAGCCATAGAATCCATTGCCGAAGTCAATGACTTCACTTGCCGCTGGTTAGCTGCACTCTAGCCTTTCTCGTGGTCTCCCTGGAATGCAATTCTCGTGCTGCTTCACAACCAGCGTCGGCAACAAATCTCGATGAAACTCAAAGCCACGGCAGATCATTGCTCGTGTCATCAAAGAGCAGCGATTGTCAGCATGTCCGGGAGTACGGCAATACTAACAGGTCCCAGCAATTCGGCGAACTTGGCGTCACTGACTCGAGCGCATAATTTCACCCCGTCCCGCTTTGACAATACGCATTGCTAAGTGGATCGCGGTTCTTTAGTGACCGCATAGCTTGGAACGGGCGACAGATATCCCTTACCTATGGTAGCGATGAGTTATTCTGTCCAGCTTTCGAGGATCCATAACTGCCGAGACGCCTTTACCCAAATTAGCAATTCATCTATCGCCGCGAATCAGTCGTCAAACCATGCTTGTCCTGATCCGTCGATCCTCCACAGTAGCTGACAGATAACCCCTATCATCCCAACACACAACTTTGCAGCTGGCCAGTTAGTCCCTTTCTCCCCCCTCTTTCTCCATGACTCCGGTCCGAATATACTGGAGACGCGTTCTCAAACTCTACGGGGCCAGCTAGGGATTTGCATCGGCAATCTCTCCAGCCAAGCCAAACTTGCCACGTGAGACTAGTGGGAGATCAGCAATTAAATGACTGCTCAAATTCCCTCGTATTCCCCTCCCCTGTCGATATCACAGCTTGTCTCTCTTCCCACCATGCTGCATATCAACTGAAGCATGCATCTGCTGCTGTTGCTGGTGACGTGGGCGTGTCTCGTATGCCAAGTGTTCTGTGACGATGTCTCGGACTTCCTGACAAAGATACCAGACTGCGCTGTACGTTACTCCCTTATCTGAGCCGCAAAACGCTGACTTTTGTTAGGGGAGCTGTCTCGTCGAGCTTGTATCAACGTCGACTTGTGGCAT
This sequence comes from Fusarium sacchari, assembly GCA_017165645.1. Taxonomy (NCBI): domain Eukaryota; kingdom Fungi; phylum Ascomycota; class Sordariomycetes; order Hypocreales; family Nectriaceae; genus Fusarium; species Fusarium sacchari. The sequence continues at coordinate 441,033 of JADANP010000010.1, forward strand.
TGACGTTCAGTGCCTTTGCGCCGACCCGAAACTCAAGACGCAGGTTTTGAGCTGTGTTCAGAAGAAATGCCTCCCGAGAGACGCATTAGGTGCGTGTGGCCAGTTTGGTGCCAGGTAAATGCTAACAATTGCAGCGACGCTGAATGTCACCTCAGTTGCGTGTGATTTTCCGGTACGAGACAAACATACGCAATTCGACATTTTGGCCATCACGCTGATAGCAATCACGGCTATTGTGGTCGGCCTTCGACTTTGGCACAAGCTGCGATACGAAAGGAAGTTTAGGCGAGATGATTATCTCGTCGTAGCGGTCTTTGTGAGTCACTTCCAGCATTACAAGGGTGCCCTACTAATTACAATAGCTGCTTGATTTGGGAAACACGATTGTTTGCGTTCATGGCCGTAAGTCATTCTCGCACTGAGTGTGGCCAACACTGACAGTGAATAGTTTCGGGCAATGGCCTTGGGAGAGATGCATGGCTTTTCAGCCCAGACACAATCAACAGCTATCTCTGCGTACGTTCCTCATCGCCGGCAACTTGCCGAGCTAACAATTCCAGTACATCTACATTGGCCAAACCCTCTATGCCACCGATGTTTTTCTGACCAAGATATGCGTCGCTCTCTTCTATCTCCGAATCTTCCCCGTCGCATCTGTCCAACGTCTTATATGGGGTACCATCATTTTTTCGGTCCTAGGCATGGTCATCTTTGACATCCTTGCTATTGCACAGTGTCAGCCAATCAGTTTCTACTGGACAGGATGGGATAAGTTACATGAGGGGCATTGTCTTGGAGTTCAGCCATTGGCTTGGGCCATCGCCGCCGTCGGTATCATCCTGGACGTTTGGATGTTGGCCATTCCCATCTGGCAATTGGTGCAATTGCAGATGAAGTGGCAAAGGAAGCTCGCTGTAGCTATCATGTTTACGGTCGGAACTTTGTAAGTTGCTCGCTTGTATTGTCGTTTCCAACGACTAACGGGAGTAGTGTCACGATTGTCAGTATTTTGCGTCTCCGGTACTTGGTTGCTTTTGGGAACTCCCAGAACCCAACCTGTAAGTATATCAACCTACTTCTCCCGAGGCACATCTGACATGGTGTAGGGGACAGTTTCGAGACCTGTTACTGGTCCGTTATTGAGATCAACGTTGGCCTCTGGTGTGTCTGTCTTCCCGACCTACGAATGCTTATCCTCAAGGCATTCCCGAGACTTGGAAGTTCTATCGACTCAGGTCCTAGAAATCCCCACCAAGGATCATCGGCACCCAGGCAGCAGGGCAGAACTCCAAATTCCTCTCGTCATACCAAGAGTACTATTTACAAGGGACAGCCGATTCAGGCGCAACAGGAAGCTTCATCGAGCACAGCTGAGCTTGTTGAGATGACAACCTTTATGAATGATAGTAGGAGTGTAGTTTAGACCAAAAAGAAAATATGCCATCTATCATTTTGACTATCCATTAGTAGTCGGCAAAACGTCTTGTCAGTCTGTAAGGCATAAACTATAAGCCAGGCATGAGCACGACGACAAACAAATAGCATAAGCAAGGATATTTATTTGGGCGGCGACCACAATTACACCATCTGCCATCGCCTTTTTGCTATGCTTTGTTGCCAGATCGTTTCCTAATACAGAATGAAGGCTTGCCGAATAAACGCAGCAATAGTTACGGCAACAACCATAATTTGAGTTTCAGTGTCAAGGGTAGTTGCACAAGTGAAACAAATCCTCGGCAATAAAGGCGCTCAACTTAGCTGTTCGCCAAAGAGCCGAAGAACAAAACTTTCTGTCTCTTTGAACCGCGTCATTTTACTCTGGCTGCCGTAGAGGCGCTACCAGTGTAACATCTCCCTTTGTTCACAGTCCGCTCAGTTGAACCGTATCCGTTGTCCACGGAGTGATGTCAACCCCCATCCTGATATATAAGTCCCATTGAGTTGATACATTGAACAATGGACTGAAATAAGCTTCAGATCCAAGTATAAAGTTCTTCAGAGCCCACTGCCGTACTACAATCTTTTTCTCACCAAACCATCATCACCACCATCATAGGTAAGCCCTTTCGAACTTCAATCTCTAACTCTCTGCTACCACAGAACTTTACAATATGGATCATCTACTATCTACCAAGTCCGCATTGCAACAGGCACTGACCGGGATCGAATCCGCTATAGCGGCCTTATCAACTGCACCTGGGGAAAGCAAAGGCCCCAAAGAGGGCAGCGAACCTCCAGCTCACTCGGGATCTTCCAACGGACTCAGTGACAGTCAGATGCAACATCGACCATCCAAGCTATCGGTCAATATTAGTGAAGAAGAGGCCCCTGACGACGAAAGCCTTGACCCCAGATACCAACCGGATAAATGGATTCGTCCAGAGCCTTGGGGTTCTTATTGTGTTGATTGTGGTCTTCTCTTTCGGGCTGGAGAGTTGTCAGGGGACGATGAAGCAGTAAAATATCCAACGATGATCCTTCGGCATCGCAACGCTGGCAAATGCGTTGCGGGCGAAACCTGTGAACCTGGTCACTGGACACTCATCGAGGAAGTTTTTGCCCCGGGTGGGGTGGGATGCGTTGATTTGCAGCTGTTATGCACTCGTACGAAACTCTTTAAGAAGCAAATGCGTTACTGTTCTTGCAAGCACTTTTTTAAAGATGATGATTCAGTCACCATGACACCATGCAAGCTCTTCAACGACCTTCTGCCAGATTTCAGCAGTGTCAAAAGAGCAGGCTACCAAGTGCTAATCTTTCGACTTGTTGAAACATGGGAGGACGCGGATTACGAACGCTGGGCATCTGCAGGAGTGTGGATGGACGTCCATGGATGCCTGGTTGGAGATAGGGATGAACTTGCTCGGTGGTGAGGCATGGCGTCTGCGATTGTCTATCGTATCAGGCCGCCGACAGGTAGGGCAGGCGGGTCGTATTCGTACAAATGAATGACAGACAATGCAACTAGATGCACATGAACTTGACTCAGGATATAGATAGATATGGTAAGACAAAAACTTAAAAACGGTCCGCCCGATACAAAACTGCAAACGAAGTGGAATATGTTCAAAATGATGTATCTCTTGTGAGTGTGTATAGCTATATTTACTCGATTAATATACTCGTGGTAATTTAGTATCATCGCGCTTCAATCCATAGATTTCATCGCTATCTTTCTCTCTGTCGAGGAATGTCAATGGGCTTCAAGATGAGTAACTATTCTGGCCACCACTCTTAAAGTCACTTTTTCATTCCCATATTAATGGGAAACATGACATTCAATTGGCTAATTGATATTTCGAGACAAAATCGTTATTCATTCAATATATATCTACAGCTAAAACCGTATAATGTCCGCCTCCTCTCTTACTGAATGGCAGCGCGACAAGCAGCCAACTGAGTCTCGCACTGTCCAACGCCTCCCGAAAGCTGACCAGAGTTGGCAGCGTCCGCACAAGCATTGTGCTGGATATCACAAGATCGACCGAGAGCAACACTCTCTCCATTGAATGTGTTTCCATTGACGGAGAAAGGCTTCTCGGCGTTGGAGGAGATGACGGGGGGAGGTGCGCCACCAAGTGTACCAGTGAAGGTCTGGACATTCACACCCTGAGCATTGTTGGCGTCACCAGTGGCCTTGGCACTAGCGCCTGATGTGCGGCTGGGGAGGGGAGTCAAAGTTGCGCTGGCGGCGGTCTTTGACTTGGCTTTGCATCCCTTTCCAGCGCCAGCACCAGCACCAGCCGTCTTTTCAGCAGCCTTGCCAGTGTTGGTAGCAGCTGGTGCTTCAGCGGTCTCAGTGGCTTTGGCAGCATCGGTAGCGGATGCGGCACCAGTAGCAGATGCAGCGCCGGAAGCCGCTCCGTTGACGATGGTAGCAAGATCAGCGACCTCGGTACCAGAGGCGACAGAAAACTTGGCCAGATCAACCAGGTCAGTGGCAAAGATGCCGCCTGTTCCGGTGAAGGTTGGCTTAACATCGGCAACGGCAGAGGAGATCTCATCCTCTGTAGCGTCCAGAATGAGAAGACCCTGGGAGAAGATGCAGCCAAGGTCGGGCTCTTCCTCATCACAGGAGTTGCCCTTTCCGGTGGTATCGCTTTTCTAGACAGTGTCAGTAGATCATTCATAGAGTTCGAGGTATTTACTTACATCTCCGGGCGCAAAAGTACCACTCAGCAGAGCCAAGTTGGGGTCAGCACCAATGCCAGCCAGCTGCTTCGCCAGCTCCAGAGTAACAGCCTTGTTGATAGCACCGGCACCAGTAGAAGCAGCATCTTGATGCTGTGTAAGAGCACCAATCTCGGGGTTGACAGCAGCTTCATCGCACAGCTTGCTGGCAACACCAACACCGGCAGTGTTGCGCTCAATGGCCTGGAAGAGCAGTGCACCAGCCATACCGCGAAGATCGCCAATCGCCTTGGCGTTGGTGAAAGCTTGATCAGCAGTCTCCTGCTTCAGACAAGCAAGGTTGGTGACACTTCCCGCGCCCTCCTTTGCAGCGGCATCACCCAAGAGACCGAAGACGGGGTCCTGAATCTCCTTGGGGTTGTTGAGTCTAAGCATCTCACCAGTGATGGTCAAGACAAAGTCGTGGGAGTGTTCCTGGGGAACCTGTCGCTTCTTGATGGATCGAGAGACATGTCGACCAGGAGCAGGGGCGCGAAAGACAGGCGTCGCAGTGGCCAAACCGGCTGAAAGAGTGAGGAGGGCGGCAGAGAACTTCATCGTGATAGAGAGAGTAATATGCAATTAGAAATAGCAAATATGGTAATGAATGACTGTTCCTGCAGCCTGGTAAAGGAATGATAAGTAGAAGAGAAGACAAAAAGCTCACAGAGCGTGGAAACAATAAACAGAGATGAGATTGGATGAAAGCTGGATGAACAAGCACAGACATGAGGGTATCATCGCGCACTTTATACTTTGCAATCGTTTTAACGGCATTCCAAAAAGTCAATCTCTCGCCGTTTTTCCAAACAGATCCTAATACGAAAACGTTCATGCCATTCACCCCTTGGGCGCTTTCAGAAACAGGAAGCAGCTGGATCCGAGAAGTCTGGTAGATAAGACAGTCTAGCGGGCCGTATAACCGATGAGGTTTTGGCTGGTGGTAATAGTTCGCGGTGATATTGCTGGTGTGTAAGCGAATGGGATGTGAAATGGGGACTGTCAAGATCTGAGACGTGAATGTCAAACGATTGAGTTTGGCAATGTATGGCAGGGATGCAGGGGTTTGAGGTGCGTTACAGATGCGTCATCACGTCAGAACCAGCCCGATGGGCCTGGGCGAAAAGCGGAAACGCTTTCATCTCTAATTGAGTCTGGAAACCCTGGAGAAACGCGTTATTTTAGAGCATTAGGGCCAGCGAGTGTTTAGAGTCCGCGTGAGGTGATGTACTTGGAGACGCTTTGCGAATGTTTATCTTATCTTATCTTATCGCACCGGCTGACCAGGTTCTATAAATAGCAATAGTCTAGATACTTCATTATGCTTATAATATTCTGTTATTAAGAAAAGGATTACTGCAGTTAATCTAGATAAATGCCTTAATTAATAGTAAGAATAATTTTAGGCTCAAGTACTTTATCTTAAATGCAGTGCTTCCTACCGCCTGATTCTTAACTTACCGCCTCCAGGGTAGTGCGTAAACTCTGCGCCATATATAAAATCAGCAAGGTGGACGGATCATCTAAATTTATAGAAGAATGACTTTGGGGAGGTTAAGGAGACTTTATCCCGTAGGGGCTCCTTAAGACCTGTTGACGAGAGATTGTTATAATGACATGCTTGACGATGAGAAGCACCTGGATCGCTAGATCGAGACAATCGCATATGATCTACGACCAGCTTGACTTGAGTCTGGCTGAAAGCCGTACGCGTTATGACTGATTACTGTATCATCAAAGAAAATGCTGATAGTTATCAGTGAATGGATCGATTTACCAAAGAGATATGACGTAGAGTGGTGATTGAAATGATGAAGGATATGGGAAGGCCTGGGGAATATGAGAGAAGAGAAAAGAGAAAAGAGAAAAGGGGGAAGATGGAATTTCAGAATTCGTAAGAGATTTTCTTTGCTGAGATGATTGATAATTATTTCTTAGAGTAGAATAATCCTAGCATTGCGACTTTATCAAGCCTCTTCTTTGCCAATTTGAGCCTTCTATGCAGTGTCCTGTTGAACTCGATGTTTGGTCTCTATCAAATCAGATCATATACATCCCTGTCACCCGGCATTTCAACAACACCCGGCAATGATCCGCAATAAATGCAACATCAATCAACCGAGACACGTTCATGTCTACCCCGCAGGCTGTCAAAAATCGCGCTTCGACAAGAACCAACTAGTTTCTCGCTCAACCTCAACGCCAAGTCGGATACCATGAGCGACAAAGCCTCATCACCGAAGAAGTCACCAAAGTCTCCTTCGTCAGGAGCAAGTGAAGTTGTGCTGCATGACGCTGGGCATTGGGTAGCTCTAGCACAGGTTTGTTTGGGAAGAGTCTAAAGGGGCCGGGACTGACGCGTTGTGCAGGATGAGCAGGATGAAGATGCAGACTCTTCACTTGGGGTTGATACAGAGTCGTCGACGGCTTCGATGACATCGAGTATTCTGAACTACAGAACTATTAAAGGACGAACATATCATTCTGAGAGGGGAAATGCAGAGTATTGGTAAGTTATGTATGGATGGATGGCTACATAATGCATAGAGCTAACGTGTGACGTGCAGGGCCTCAAACGATGCTCAGCAGAATGAGGCGATGGACATTATGTAAGAGCTACGGAGCTTGATTAGATAGGCACTGACGCATTTCAGCCACCATTTTCTAGTTCTCACATTAGACGGAAAACTTCATTTGGCACCGTTGAAGGAAGATATAAAGGTGAGTGTTGTGTTGCCGTACATCTTGACATTTCTGACGTTCTCAAGTCTGTACTCGATGTAGGCACTGGAACAGGTATGAAGCCAAGACCCCGAAATGGAATTCCTACTAGCAGGACTGGCGAATAGGCATTTGGGCAATGTGAGTGGCCTGCGTTAGCGAAAGGACGTTTTGGATTAACCGTTTCAGTGACTTTGCGGATGAGCATCCTCAAGCCGAAGTGATCGGCACAGACATATCTCCCATCCAGCCAAGCTGGGTCCCCCCAAACGTCAAGTTGTAAGTTTTCCAGGGTCAAACTATCTCCACGAAAACTCCATTGAGCCATCATCTGACAAAAGCAGTGAGATTGAAGACTGCACTCAACCCTGGACCTTCTCCCCCGACTCATTCGACTTTATCTACATGCGATACCTCTACGGTTCTATTAGTGACTGGTCAGCTTTATTTCAAGAGGCATTTAGGTCGTGTAAGCCAGGGGGTTGGGTTGAGAGTTTTGAAGCGTCAGCTATGCTTGAGAGTGATGATGATACTGTCAAGGAGGGTAGCGCGATGAGTGAATGGGACAAGTTCTTCATCGAAGGTGGAAAGAGACTTGGTAGGACTTTTACCATTCTTGACGATGACTTGCAGAAGAAGGGAATGGAAGATGCAGGGTTCACGGATATACAGATTCGGAACTTTAAGGTAAGTAATTTCCCAGAACTATCCATTTCAGTATGCGCTGGGATTACGACTAACTGGACCTACAGCTTCCCATCGGTAGTTGGCCCAAAGATCCCAAGATGCAAGAAATTGGAAACTTTGCGTTTGCTGCCATGGATCAGGATCTGGAGGGCTTTGTTTTGTACATGGCGAGCGTTGTGTTGGGATGGTCGCAGGATGAAGTCACGGTTTATTGCTCGCAGCTTCGAAGGGAGTTGAGATCCGGCAAGTATCATCCATACTGTCGGCTAAAGCTTGTGTATGGGAGGAAGCCGGAGTAAGCGCATTCGAGTATGTATGTATACGGCATTGGGTTGGAAGCGTTTGTTAGTACATCAGAGGTGGATTGATGCCTGGGCGCCTGAGCGCAGTGACGAGATAAGGCGTGGATTCATTCCAGCTCGTGGTTCAAGTTATGCATGGATCGTGCGTCGCACCGGTTGTCGATACCATTTCGCCCCCGTAACTTTCTCAGTCGCCGAATTTCCATGACCATTTGATGGTGGTTAATGTGTCTTCATCCAATCATATCAACAAACAACAGAGACAAGCCAATCAATTTCAGGTCGCGTCCCACTACCCTCCAGCGCGTCTCAGCGTGTTCAGCGCTGAAACAGTGACGGCACTCAAACGCGTCCTATCTCACTGCGCATTACTTACATTTCTTCTGTACCGGATGGAATTTGATCTCATCGAAGCCACCATCACTAGGTATGCGTCTTTCTGTCAATATGAATCACCGTGATGTGCCGAAGGATGTTCCCAACCCCTTTCTCTCCTTGCCCTCCAACCCTCGAACTCGTACAGAGCACCAACTATTTATGCGGTTGGCTGGCGCCTATAAGGTCAAGCCTCAGGCTGCGAACACAGGTGATGGGTAAGAACAAGATATCTCTTTTTCCCAATGAGCGTCAAGAACAAGAGAGAGTGTCGTGCTCAATATCACCTATCTTCTCCCTTTGTGAGCAGTGGAACAGTCCCTCAGCTAGGAGATTGCCACTGCTCGCGAGGGCGACGAGTATTTCGCCCGTATGTGTTTTTTTTTTGTGTTCTTTACCTTTGTGGCCTTGAGGCTGAAGCCTCTTTTTGACCCCTCAACCGTATCACAGCCACTGCTCGCGATTTCCAGCAGGTGACATCCGGACTCGTGGAAACTGTAGAGGCGCTTGGTATCTCGATCAAACGTACCTATGTAGGAAGAAGATGCAGCGGCGGGACTCTTCGAGCCCAGAAAAGATTTAAAGATCTGAAGCGTAAAATGTAAGATCTGCACGATAATAAGCCCATCGTCAGGTCCTTCATCAGTAGATGAACGTCACTCAGCTTTAAGTTGTGTTCATGCAAACCTTATAAAAATCTCAGCAAAACAGGTCGCAATGACGGATTTAACACAAGACCTAAAATATTCTTACTTTTGCGCCGCTCACTTATTCACACAAGCTATCTAATATTTACTTTTGGTACGACTATATATAGTTGATTGCTGGCACCACTGATTTTTCCGCTCTTCCACCTTTCCAAGAAACCTTGCCCCTCTTCACGGATTGTTTCCCAGGGACAGCCATGGCTTTCACCGAACCCAACGCCTTACAGCTTACATTAAATGAAGGCCAATCCACCCTGACTGCTATCTTGAATGTCAGCAGTTTTCCTTTTACCTGCCAACATGACGCACCTAAGAATCTCGAAACCGAAGCAGAAACCGAATACATTCTAGTCTTTGCAGTTTTGATAACCGGAACTATCCTGGCTCTTATGGCCTTCTCAATGCTATCGAGCTTCATATCCCTTCGTTACTGTAGAAACTACCTACCCTCCTTGGGCGTTCACATACTCCTAGATATCCCTTACGGGGCAGGAGTCAAAGCCGCAGGATACACTTGGCCCGGAATTCTGATGCCTGCCAAAGCACGGATAACAGCAAGGCTGCGAATACTGCGCACATTACAGCGGAACATCAATAACCAAATACGCCAAGAACTTTCCCTCCATTCGGACCAGGCTGCAGAAATCGCTGATTGGGCTGTTGTGCCGCAGCCAATAATTCAAAGCAGAATCAATCGCCGCAAGGAAGTTATGATGCTACAGAAGGGAGCCACTATAGTGAGGATCCGAAGAGAGATTTATTCTCGAGCGCTGGGGTATATCGATACGGTCGCGGAGAGAAAAAGAGGTCAGAGAATCTCATGGCGAGACTTGTTTCTCGCTTCTTGGATCTATGCCTACTTCATATTCCTCTGGTTCTTCGAGTTGGCGTTTGCTTCAATCTGGCGTTTGCTGTGCTGGTTTGAATTGGCTCTTGTTTATATGACTGAGCCTTGAGGTTGACTCTGGATTGATAATGACCAATTACTGTCCCACGGTCTTCTACGGGCTATTATACCACGAGGGATCCTTTATGAGAGAAACAAATGTCGCAAGGTACTTCTGGCGATCCAGATAAGGGCAGTCGAATCAAGACACGAAGAGTACTCCACCATCGAGCTCTATGGTACATTCACATGCTTGAGGAGACCAAAAGAGGATAGCTGATTTCATTCTGGGATGATGCTGTGTTTCTTTTAGCCTGGGCTCTGGTGGGCCTATTTGAGTCTTTGGTGGTTGATCCACCACCAAACCTTTTGTTTCAATAGTCAAGGGTTTTATGATCCAATGGTATACGGGTTGATGAGAGTTGACTTGGGCTAGGCGTCAATAAAGCAAGAATTATCAATAAGACTTGAACTCAGCTTACCTATTTTGCACATGATATCATACATAGACAAGCATCAAGATAAAACCTGAAAAATTCGTATATTCATTCTCATTCTCATACATCATTCCATAAGTCAATACGCCATCTCTACATAACGGTAATCATAAACGTACAGGGACATGCTCACTTGAGCTGCCTGCCATCCCTCATAATCCCAACAGTAAAACAAATCTCTCAAACAAAACTGCAACATACATACTTCAGATAGTCGTATGCAACAAGGCTCCTCACTTCACCAGGTGAATGATGTTGGGGACCACCTCCAAGTCACCCAGATCAATAGGACGACCCTGCCGATCCATCCAGTCACAATCCCCCGAACCACAAACCTTCCAAGCCAAGACTCGACCAGCGAGTCGTTGCTCAGGGCCATTAAAGTCCAGATCGATCGCCCGACTGAGCACTGAAATTGGCTTTGGATCAGTTGGTTGATCAAAGACGACTTCGCCTTGCTCGATCATCTTGACAAAGTCGCGATCGGGCATGAACAGCACCACAACATCGCCCGCCTCAACACTTTCTGGATCGTAATTGAGATCGCACCGCCAGCAGAGGCGTCCCGAGGGTGGAGCTGCCTCGTTGTGGATGATCGTGCGCGTGAGGAGACAGGACTTGCTGTTCCATGTATCATCGATGGCGCCTTCTTTCATTATCTCATAGATGTAAATAGCTTCCCTGGCAATCTCTGTCTTGATAGACAAGGAGGGATGTGGATTCGCCGTATCATCTGAGTCTTCAAGAGCGTCGTGTAGCTGAGAGTCGATGAGAGTATCGGGTATCATTGGCGCAAGGGTCATAGATCGTCCAATAGTCGCAGTTGATGCGTCGGAATCTTCGTCACTAGCTGTCAAGTAGGAATCATTAGAAGCTTTATAGTCGCTAGAGCTAGAATTTGAGGGTGAATGTAATGACTCATTGTCTTCGCTCTGGTCACAGGACTCAACTTCATTATTCCACCCCATGATCCGATGAATTAGGTTTTGCATTATGAGGGAAGATTATGGATGTACTTGCAGTAGTGCCGTGAATTCTGATGGCAGTCGTTAGTCGTTAGTCGTTGGCCGTTAGTCGTTATGGACACTGAAGTCGTGAGGTGGTCGTGGTCATCATGGGATACACTCCCTGTACTTATAACCGTTGCTACATACATTAAAGCCATGCCTACTTGCATAAATTGTTCTGTGATCTCTCTTGATATACCTAGCTTGGTGCTGACCGCGCGGCGGTGACATCTCGCTGTCGCTGTGAACGACGTCCAGTACGTGACGACCATAGCGATGGATAGATAGATCATCTGGTGAACAGTGCTGAGATCTGCGCTTAGACATGGAAAACATGCACATGAAAGTACGTAGACGTCCGACGGGTGAACATCAACTTATGTACTGCTATATTTGGGCAGGCTGACCACGAGCGTTGAACATTGGTTGCGACAAGCCACCACGTCTCATGGACCAGGCAAAGTTGGTAATTGGCCCTCTAAGTCACAGCGCTTGTAATTATCAAGAAAGAGAGTCAATGGATAAATCTTAGATGATAGACTCTCGCAATGGCGATATAACACCATTTGTGTAACTCCGTCCTTACTCAAACCCCACAAACCTCTGAAGTAGTCGAGTTCCTCACATCCCCCACCAAATCTACTCGCCTCTTGGCATTGTCGACACAGGGTCGTCAAATGCCATGGCTGTTCATTGAACATCAATAAAACACCAAATGAACCCAAGGGCCCAAAGGACAGCATCCACTGTGTGGACTGGATCCAACTTGACCAACGCACCAACAATAGCTAGGACGGGAAGTTCAAGGCTTCGGAAAAAGGGAAGAAAAGAACGCCTGGACATAATGAGACCCCTCGAGAACAATTTTGATGACTCCAAAAGACCGCTCTGATGAACGACGAGACTGAGGACCCAATTGAATAGAACAGGTGATGAATGAAGCCCTCGTCAACGGGGCATCGCATCATCTAGGGAAGAAATCGCAGAGACAGTAGGAGAGAATAGGGACTCAAGGCCAGGCTCGAGTCCATAATGAAGAGAAGTGTGCGACGCGTAGCGCTTTTGCGGCTGGCTGTACTTCAGGCCTTATCCGTGAATGAAGTCAGACATCACTGGTGATCAGTCTGTCAAGGTCGTTAGAACAGCACAAATGTCCCTTGAAGTCATTGGTTACTCACCCACGCAAGCGGTTCCGCAGAAGCCACAGCAGCGGCCTGGAATAACCCAGACTTCCTTTCCTTCCGCGGCGCAGGTCGGGCACCGAACGCCAGGCACTTTGCTATCGACAAGAACTGTTGAAGGCATCTTGCAGAAGGATATATAGATGATCAAGTGATTTGTGAAGTGAAATAGATAGAGTTGAAGATGACGATGTAATCAACCAGGGCTGGGGCACGGTTTTATCGTCCAGTTGCTGTACCCCTAATTTATGTTTCATATCCCGATACCCTAAGTAATACCCGAAACAGCGCTCCGTCCGGTGCCTCCCTTTTAATGGCTTGAGACATACCGATCACATGTTGCCCGATTGTCTCAGATTCTAGATCGGTATTTGCAGATGCGATGCGAACAGGCTGGATACGGAGGGGCCGTCTTACAAAAAGCAACATCTCCAGCTCAGCTCTGGTCTACCCCTTGCATCAACCGGGCTGCGCTTGGATGGACGGCATACCTTGTATCCCTTGCAGCGGTAATTGCCTATCTGCGGCCCGGTTGATTCCGCCATCCATTCCCGATCTCTTATTCTCCGATGCCCAGCCTCATCGAGGTGAGATCTTGTGTAACCATAAGGTGGGGGTGTTTTTGACATATGAGCCGTGCTCAAGCTCGTTAGTGGGTGTATTACATGAATCAAACGTAAATTTAGAGGCATGAGCGTAATCCGACGCCATGTCTGCATTCATTTCTAATTTTACGTCAATCATGAATTGCTTTCCGTGCTACCATCCTGCAGGCAGCCAGCTGACAGTACAGTATGTTTTTGTCTCTTATCCCTCATCTTGTACGACATGATATCTGACGGATCATAAATGTGGCCGTATTTATTTATGCCCGGTGACCATACTTGCTTTTGGCCTTGATGCGTGTACTGAACATGTTTTCCCTCAAAGGCCACTTGCTCGCTTTTGGGTCTGCTTGGCATATCAGCCACGGCCCAAGGTTCCAAGACACTCCTTTACAGCTTTGTCTACCGCTAGGTACACCCGCCCACCATTTATTCCCGTATTCCTTACCGGAACTCAGCAAATGCTGATGCCGGGCCGGTTGCGGATAATGATGCCCGATAGGCAAAAGATCATCGCGAGGCTGGAACTTGCGACTACGGACAGCTCGGGGGGTTGCGCGTCATTTTGCGATCTTGCTTTTCTTTTTCCTCAATAAGGAAGCCTACTTGAACTGGTCTGGTCTGGTTACACGAGACGCCACCCTGGCAAGCCCTCCTTGGAATGAGGTATCGTGACGAAGACGCCCAAGTTTGAGGCAGTAGACAGGAGAAAGACTTGTTGGGGTATTGGTCATTCTTGAGACCCATTCCTGAGTAGAAAGATTGAACCGAGAGGGAAATAGCCAGACGGTACTAGCTTTGGAATGGAAGATGGGTTCTGTCTTTTGAGAGGGGCAAAGCTACAGGGAAGTGAGAGAATCACACGTTGAACAATATCAATGTCCGGGCCTGTGTCCAAAAATGCGAAGAGAATTCTCAGTGCTATCTAATATTTCTTTGTTATTCAGATATTGCAGCCTAGCCTGCGCTTTTCTTTCGCTTTGTTGATAGGGATTCTCGATGTAAGCAAGATGTGATGTTCTTGTTGTTAATCGGGGCTAACCCCAACCTTGTTCTTCATTGTTCCCCGGTCTCAGATTGGAGAACTGGCCCTTTGTTGAATCAAGCCAATACATGGTCTGAAGGCGGCAAAGTTGAACAGGGGATATGTTCTTAATGCTTCACTTAGAAGAACAAAACTCTCCACAGTCTTGAAGAAATATTTAAAGCTTACTTGGACCACGACATATTTAAGGTGCCGTGATAAGTATATCTTCCTCGAAACTGTGCAGTAGTCGGCTTATTCTCAACTTGTACAACTTGGCCTTCCGCCATAACACTGCGCCCTCACAATCAGAAACCATCACTACCACTCAGCATGTCTCGCCGGGAAATATCTTACTTCGACATTGTACCTGAGTGGCAAGCATCTAGCCATGCAAACGTTGGGTCCCAAGGAGGAACAGATGTCAGCGCATCTCCAGATTGCACAAGTATTGGCGAGATCACAGATGAAGTTGATGCAGACAGCGGAAACGAGAACGTCACCCAGGAAAAGCTTTCAATCCTGGCGACGCGTCGACAAGTGGTTGAGGACAAACACATTACCCAGATGGAGATGAACAAGCTTAAGAACAAACTCAACAGAACTACTATCCTTTGTGCCTCACTGTTCTGTATGAACATTGCCATCTCTGGAGCCATGTTTCTCAATTTCATGAGAAAGCAGTGACCGAGATAGGTGATTCCGAGGTTGGCTGAAGTTAGAGGCCAGAGCCTGACAGCAGAGACTGGTTGATTGAACATCTTTGCGCACGTGGCTATGAGCGGTATTAATGGCGTTCTAGGTACTTATAGAGAGTATAGTTAAGAATATTGAATCTTTATGCCAAGTGAAAGATAATGAATCGTGAACGGTTGCATGATGAAAATAATGGATTGTTAACTGATTATATCCCAGCAATATATAATGTTTTAGTAGCGCCTTTATTATCTAATTATTAAAATCGGCTTCTTGGTCTAGAGGTATGATTCTCGCTTTGGGTGCGAGAGGTCCCGGGTTCAATCCCCGGAGGAGCCCGTTTTTCTTTTTTGCTTTTTGTTTCACTATACATTATGGTTAATCAGGTAATTTTTGGTCAGCGGATGCTTGGGAGTATGCCTAATTCTTGTTAACACTTTAAAAGTCAGTTAATACTAATTAATTAATTGCCTTAAGTCTTATATAACTCTAAAATTAATTATAATATATGCGGTTAGAAATAACTATATTTTTTAGCTATAAAACTGGTATAAGGACTGTGAAAATGTGTAATGCTAATAGGATCTAAATAGGGTATATATTAACTTATGCAACCTTTATTATCCGTTCCTGCTTCTAATATCCGTGCCAGTACCAAATTTCAATGCAATACCTCCCACTCTCTAATTGCCATCACCGTCGTTTATTTGGGCTTGTCAACCCAGCTTGCATAGGGTACTGCATGCCGAATCTTGCGCATAGCCTTGGAACCTTTCGTTTCTCCCGGGATCCGGCGGGTGGCTGTTTGTCGTACAGGTGCCGAGGTCATGGCACCTTGTGGCTTGGGAGAAGAAAAGAACAGTGAGGGGGAAGGGAGTGACTGGTCGCTCTGTGGGCTGGTGGAATGGCTGCTGGTGGCTGCGGCGGTTGATCGCTGGTGGCTGCCAGGGGGGGTTATGTTACCGGCAGCCAGTTGGATCTTCTCATTGCGAGCTTGCTCAATGCGGCGGCTTTCCAAGGCCTTCTTCACCACGATGAAATGCTCCACTTCTTTGAGCTGCTCAACGAGCTGGTTATCAAGCTCGTCGTCACCCTCAAGGTGCTCAACAATCCCCTCATGAATGGTCAAGGCCATCTCCAACAGGTAGTCCAAACGCTCTGCGCTTGTTGATTCCGCCATCATATGTGGGGTCTGGGGTTGTGATATTTTGTGCAAGGTTGGATTGGCTGGCTAGATCATTAGTGACAGTTGTGCCTGGTTGGGGTCTGTACTACTCACATTAGGCAATTGCCAAGACAGCGAGAATCGTAGGACAGAGACGGGAAGGTCGGCGATCCAAGCAGGGTGATGCCTCTTCAGAAACGTGAGAAGGAAGCCTGTTCCTGGATTCTAGAAGAGATGGAAGCATCGCAACTTAAGTATATGGCCCTGAAGCATCGCTGTGGTCTTCCTCAGCGCCTCCAATTCATTGCAACAAAGAAGACGCCCTGCTTCTGCAACAGATTCTGGTGTGTAGACGAAATTTATAAAGAAATGTGTGTTGTATGAAGCACTAGCTGCTTAAAAATCCCTGTCTCTCGTGCTCGCTTCGCAGGTGCGGCCAGAATTGCCTTTGTCCCTGGGATCAGGAAGTCTGGAATCTTCAGGGCATGTCGGTAAGAGTGAGTCATTTTCCGGTTTACTTTCCTAGCTCTTTAGTTATATACGCTAGAGCTGTTTATTGGGAGTTTATGGAGAGGAGAAACTGATGAGGCTTGCCGTGGCGGCCTGAGCGTGACTCTTGACGTGGTCTCTTTTTGTAAAATATGATATATTATAAGTGATGAGGACAGCCTGTCATGTAGCTTTGCTCCACGATCCTGAGGCGTCAAGTCAAGCAAATGGTGCATAGGAGTCTGTTCCTTCTCCATAGCGCGCCAGTTGGCTTCAAATGTGCAAGGAGGTTAAAATGCAAGTTGAAGCAATTAGATGGATTCTCGACTCTGAACGTACACCGATTCAGAAAGGGATTATTTCTAGTCTGTATCAGTAAAATAGGGTAAAAAGACTCAAGTGTAGAGTATTAGTTATATTGAAGGTATTTAAGATTGTAGGTTTTAAGAAGTAAGTTGTCGATAGCTTCATATTGCCGGTATTGTCGTATTGCTTACAGATGCAGGGTAAGACGTTAATGAATCAAGAAAACAATACACGTGATAGATAAGAGACGATAAGCCGCACTCGGCGCCGGAAAAACCTTAAGTCTGGAAATTCTTAACTAAACCAATTATGGATCACAGAGGACAACGGGCAAAAGTCAACAATGACAGGTAGCAGCAGATGCTAGAACTGATACCCTTTCGGCGTAGAGTACTCATTTCCGATATCTTTAGTCTTGTTTCTATTGGTAAAAACTCAAATAGAAAGCCGCAAACAGCAGGGCTTCCTTCCCTACCTGTCTACATAAAGAAAGTACCAACATAATAACATGCAAGACATGCTACATCAAGAACCAGGTCTAGGCCTCGGTACAGGGTTGCTTAAAGCTCCATCGTGTTACAAGTCACATCATGCTGGTTGAATTGCACGTCAGATGCTAAGCAAAGTATGTAAACCTTATGACTCCACCGGTACCGTCTCCCCGAATGCCAGATCATGACTGCTTCAGCATTTGAATGTGACTGGGCCCTTGTAGCCCATGGCACAATGATCTGACCGTCTTGGTACAATATTGACCTGGCCTAAGAGAGTGTGATCCTTAAAAGTAAGCCAGCGGCTAATCACGTTAATGCATGCTACAAAGAACGTCCCATCTTACGGAAATGGTAAAGTGTGCTCATCCGAATTGATTAATAGAATTGCTTATATCTTCATTGCGTCCTATTTGTTGAGTAATACTGTACTTATAGGTGCTTTTCTTATTACTCACAAAGCAGCTATATTAGGCTTCAGACCCCTTGCACTTACTTAAATCATTACTGTTAAATGCGATTCTTTAATACTTATCTTCAGATCTAACTTCTACTTCCATTTCAACATGAGTTTGCTTACTGACTGGGGCATTGATACTCAAAACGAGCCTCTATATGGCCTCTATTGGGGGGACAATCTGCACCAATGGGATTGGCATATTTCTTCCAACACCCTCTACAACACATGTGCAATTGATGGGTCATTGATATACCCTTCGTCGTCCGATTACTGCGAGAATGACGCTATCGCGAGCAGCATGCTGAATGATGAGGGCTTGTATTCCGCACCCTTGACAGGCTTTCTGCCCAGCACGCACAGCGTCGGAGGTTATTCTCGCCCTGAAAGTCAGAAACAGCAACCATGCCCGTACGAAAAGACAATCTTGAACAGTGTGCAAGACTACCACGAAAACCCAAGCGCTGTCAACGATCCGATCCCAAACTCGACTGTAAATGGGGCTGAACCTGCACTGGCCACTGTCGCGGAAGTCAGCGCTAGCAGCAAGACCCTCAAGAATACGGCCACAAAGGCCAAGGAGAAGAAAAGCGACAGGCGACAGCACAGTGAGAAAAAGAATGCAAGAAGGGCAAAGACCGACCCCAAGACGGAAAAAGAAAAACGGCACTTGAAGATTTCGGAGAGCAATCGAAGAGCTGCAGCGAACAGTCGTGCACGAAAGCAAGAGAAGCAGGACAGGCTGTATGCCGAGGTTGAAAAGCTACAAGACCGTCATAAAGAGCTGTCTGCTTCGCGCAATGAGTTAAGGGAAACATGTCACCAATTAAAGCTCGAGCTACTGAGGCACGTCGATTGCGATTGCACCTTAATTCAGCGATATATCGCAAGAGAGGCCGTCATTTCTGTCGAAAATCTGAAATCGAGGCATTCTCCTTCCAGAAGCCCCAACTGCACCACCATCACAAACTCAGCTGCTAGAGCCGAGCCAATGCCAGTAATTAGCCCGACACGAGGATTGTGTGGCAATAGCGGATAAGATAAAGCTGATGGCATGTTCCCGTGAAACTGGAGTCTAGTGGCTGTTTTAGTGGCAGATGCTGGTGATGAGTCTATTCTATCACGTTATGATCGGGATAAGGAATGCAGGATGGAAGAACGGGCGATTGCGATGGAAAGAATGATGGGATTCATTTGCACTGTGGGGGCTTACGTTGCATTTAAGTCTCACCATCCAGGAGTGAGCACCTCTTTTTACCGTCATAGTGTGATTAGCCAAACTTTGAATACAGCAACCTGGCCAATAATTGGCTTTAGACACCGAGACTACGTACATAGTTCCACGGCTGTCAGCAGCCGCAGTACGCTAAGCTTGTTGGAAACATATGGGCGATGTAAAAGGAAATGTCAAGGCACCGGTAACGGCTCTGACAGAATGGATCGAACCATGTTGGCCAGATCGATTGGTTTCTTCCAAAGCGAGATCGAGATCACCAAGACCCTGAAGGTGACGAAACTCAAGAATCACAAACGCAAACAGCAACGTATTGTGATATCAGGTGATGTGGCTTGGCTGCATCTCCCCACTATTTGTCAGTATCGTTGCCCGAGTCATGCCCCGATGAGTCTTTAGCTTCATCGGGCGACCGGAGGCGACCGGATGCAGATGCTGGCCCTCGGTTAAAGACAAGACATGAGGAGAGTCTAGAACATCGAGGGAGAGGACGGAATGTCGGAAAATACTGGGGAATAACACAAATGGATGTGCCATATCCCAAGATTTCCATATCTCATACCAACGCCACCAACTCAGGGCCGGTTTATATAATTCTTTGCGCCTGATGCATTGAGACTTACCCTCCCCTTCAAGACCTCGTCATCATTGGATGCAAGATTATTATGAGCACTGCTGCTATTCTTTCGGACTTTAACGGTTTCGAATGGGACGGAGCGCCTTTTATCTCTGAGGTAAGTAGCGGTTCGTACGTGGCAGATTTAGATGATGTCCAGCCCTTGCACAAGCTTACCCGTCTGTGCGTCCGAGACACTGGTGTTGTCACCCATCCTTCACAGTCGAGACTAATACCTCACAGTCGACGTTCCATAATATCCCGAGTCAATTCGAGCAGGGTAAGATACCAGTCGACCTTGCCTTACGCAGAGAATGACCCTCTATAGATCCCGTCTTCCTCAACACCTTGTACCAGGCACCTACTCATCATCTTCGGCCAACCTCACCCATCTCCAAAATACCTCTCACTAGCCTGTCCTCAAACCCCCCTCCAAGTGAGCTGCACAAGAAAGGAAATGAGTCCTCTGGCATCACCAATAACTGTATTGGGAATGATGAAGTACATGTGCAGAGAAGAGAGGGAGTACAGTCGATGCATGCCCTCGCGCAGCTCGATTCACCCCGGGCTGACATGAGCCAGGCAAAAGTCCTGCCGCCAATACTTACAGCGGGGCTTTTGAAGCGGCGCTCCTCAGCAATGAGCAATGAAGAGAGCCCTTTAGACTTGGAGAAATCTGCCACTCCAGTCAAGATGCGCTCGGCATCACACAGGCCAAAGAAGGTCAGGAAGAAGCCCGCACTTCCTTCGAATGTCGTACAAGCTAGGAAGTGCCATAACAATGTTGAGAAACAGTACCGCACCCGCTTGAAGGAGAAGTTTGAGCGACTCCTGACTGTACTCCAAGCTTCAAAGACGAAGGACGACTCGGGAGGCGACGGAGAGCTGGAAGCACCGGACTGCGGCTATAGTCGAGGGGAGGTGTTGGATTTCGCGAGGCAGCGCATCCTCACCCTCGAAGAGGAAAATAGGCATCTGTCTGATCAGGTACAGCATTTAGGCAAGGGGTTGACGACTGTTTGATGAAAATATAAAAGCTTTACCTCGGCAACGATAGTATGTACATACTACATACTTAGTGCTATGAGAAGGTTATAGATGTAAGTGCGGCAAAGCACTCACTTAATAAATATATCTGCTTTACCTTGCGTGAGATACGTGGAGGGCTGTGCGTTGTACTTAGAGAAACTGGCGGCAGGCCAACCGCACCATAAAGACTATTCTGGTTGCTACGTGTCTCAGAGACTTGCACGCTTGGGAACAAGGCTAGGGTCAACCACCGGGCTCAGACTGGAGCCCGTAGGGAGGGCAGACCTCTATGTCGGTCTTAGGTCAAAGAGATACTAAAGTCGACTGAAATCGGCAGATAATTATTCAGCTCTCTAGCCCGCCCGTCGGATAATAAAGGACCTCTAACTCGTCGATTGAACACATGATTGATCGCAGTAAGGACATCTAAACATCTTGTATCCGCACATCATATGAATGGACTTGCTGTGGTCTTTCCAGTGTACTGACAAAGTTGCGAATACATACAGGGCACGTATCATGTTCCGCAAGGTACCATGCTGCGATACAATCAGAGTGAAAGATATGCTCACAGTCCAGCTGGCGAAGGACGTCCCTGTCGCCGACCTCATCCAGACAGATGGCACTATACCCGGAGAGGACGGTTAGCGAGTGGTGCCGAATGGCGACGTGTCCAGAAACGTACCATGTCATGTCCGACGCTGGTACAGCCCACGGGGCGTGAGCATGGCTCATGATATCCGAAATCATGTCTTTGCTGGTCCTTGGAGGAGCAAGGGTGTCAAGGTGCGGCAGGTCCCGGCGCCGTGAATCGTTTGATGATACTGTAGTAGGCGACGTTCCTTCCGAGGATACGGAGGATCTTGGCCTCACCCACCTATAGACTCTTCCAAAGCATTAATCTTGAAAGTCCCTCAGCAGTGACAAGGAGACGAGACATACTTGGGTATTCCTACCAAGAACATGATCGTCAAAGCCATAAGCGGTAGAAGGATAGCAGCCAGCCACGCAAGCATCGCATTGCTTGGGGCTACGTTCTCGGGGCTGCTTACATCGGTGGTATTAGGGCTAGACATGGCTACTACAACATGGAGTAGAAGGACATGTCGGCACTGGGTGAGATGGCAGGGATACTGTGTCTGATATCATCTTTGACATTTGAATTGCTCAAAAAGAACGCCATCTAGATCCGACGAAGCCGGGTATCATGATATGATACGATATGATTGGCGTCACCAGTTAATCGTGTTTGTGACGTCAGTATCATACCACAAAAATAGCGTAACATAACATAATTGATAACCCTCCTTCAACCTATCACAGATCACGGACTTTTGTCCGAGCGCATCTTATCGTCTCAACTTACAGAATCTCCTGGTCAAGCCATCAAATAAGCGACAGTCCACCAAGCTTGTGATTAGCACATGATACGTATACATATAATGAAACAGACAAGCCTTTACAACAAAGGTAAATCACGTGATACATTGAGATACAACCATGAAGACCCCTCAGAGTACGCCGCCCATTTAAGTCATGTCGAAGCCTGGGATCATGGTGATGGCATTCTCATCTACGCCAAAGCTCCCCGGACCAGGTTTTCCTCGTCTCCGTCCAGGCAACTCCCAACTCCCAACTACTCCAAGCCAATCGGGACGATATTGGTCTACTACCTCATTGAGTGCCTTCGCTTCATTACTTGACGCAGACTGTCAACCACAAACTCTAATTCCGTCACATTCCTTAACTGTTCCTGAATGTCTTATAAACCGCAGCTCACATTCAATGCATAAAGAAGCACTATATCTCCATCAATCCGGCTAAGGGACAATGGCCTCAGCCTCTCGAGTGGCAATTGTTGGCGTTGGCGAAGTCGCTAGCGCTCTCGCTTTCAACCTCACGCTGAATTTCATAACGAGCGAGTCACTCCTCGTAGATCTTGACCTTAGCGTCAGAAATGCCCAGATCGGAGACCTTAGCGATGCCACCTACAGTACTAACAGTAGTACGCGTGTGCGTCCAGCCACGCACCATGAGGCTGCTCAGTGCGATCTTGTGGTTATAACCGCTGCACCAAAACACATACTGGGTACGGTATCCGCTTCTTCACATTTTGATGTGGACTCACTGTTCTCTGAAGGCCAGACGACTGCCGACTTTATATGTCGGAACACCTCGATGGAGGCGATGAAACCCTTCTGAGCCGATACTGTCTTACTCATCGTGGCAAATCCAGTTGACCTACTGACAACCCTCGACAAAGGAATGTCGGGACTTCCTGCTTCTCGAGTATTTGGCACTGGTACAGCTCTCGATAATTATAGGCTTCGAGGCATGGTAGCGTCTCGTTCTTTGGTGAGTGGGAGCCGTAATATCTGAACTCCGGCACTTCTAATACACAACCGACATAGGTGTCCCCATCTACTGTGGACGTATTCATCGTGGGTCATCACGGACAAGACCAAGTAGTCGACTGGTCCGCAGCAACCATTGGCGCAGTCCCCATTGATGATGCGAAAATGAACAAAGCTATCGATAGCAGTAGAATCGAACTTATCTGCAAGCACCGATCGAACGAAATCAGTCTCGGCAAAGGATGTGCACCTTTCGGGATAACTTCAGTCGATGCTAACTTCTGTTGTTCAGTTATCCTCAATAAGCATGAGATGTATCCGGTTAGCCACTTTCAAGAGGCCCATGGGTGTTGTCTCAGCTTGCCAGCCGTTATCGGGAGAAAGGGGATTGTGAATTGAGTTCCGCTGGCGATGGACGAAAATGGGACTGTGGCTGAGAGCTTAATCCGGCCGAGACATGATAGCTGCGGTAAAGGCCTCAGCGGGACTGTTGAAAGCTAGTGTTAAATCAACTGAGCGAGATTTGTGCTGGTCATGGTTAGTTTATGTAAGTTTATAGTCAATACGTCCAATAATTCTACTCAACTTTCTCGTTTTACAGTCCAAGTAATGTGCCTTTGTGAAAGATTCATACCCAGGCGAACTACAGCCAAGGTCACCGTCGCTGTGGACTTTGACATCCTTTTGTGCTGCTATGTTACTGCTGATACTTTTAAGAAGGTCCATTGAAAGAAAAGCAAACTGTTGTTTTCACTCTGGGTCTGAAGGTCGAATTATCTGTTCCTGAGCAAGGTATAGTTTTAACATCACTAACAATAGCTTAACAAATAACTACCAACGACCAATCTTGCAGCCCTCCCGACGAACCGCTTCAATGGCTCCAGCAATCATCCACTTGCTGGCCTCATGCTGTTCGTCAAACAAAGATGCCAACTCCCCAGAATCGCGGTCCACACCGAGGGTGAGCTGAGCCAGGTCATTAGACCCAATGGAGAAGCCGTCAATGTGCTGAAGAAAGCTTGAGGCCAGGATCACACTAGATGGGATCACGCGGATGACATGAACCATGAGGCAGGCGTATCTCGACTAGACTGCACAGTCTCAGGCCTAGCCTGCACGATGTAGAGTTTGCCAGAGGGGCCATCTCTGGCCCACTCCATATCCATTGGGCAACTGTAGTGTTCCTCAATAAGACACGCCCATCGTGCCAACTGGAGAATTTCTTCATCCTCAAGAACATAGGAAGCTCGCTCAGCTCTGGATGTAGGGACATTGCGAGTTGGAGTTGGCACGCACTGGTCCCCGTACACCATCTTGATTTTCTTGTCGCCTAGCCTCTTGCTGCGGATAGGCGATAGCCTACCATTAGACAGGAGAGGCTCGAAGATCTGGTACTCATCTGGGCTCACGGTACCCTGGACGACATTCTCAGCAAGGCCCCAGGCAGCATTGATGAGCACGACTTTGTCGAAACCGCTCTCTGTATCGATCGAGAACATGACACCTGCGCCACCGATGTCAGAGCGAACCATTTGCTGGATCCCAATAGAGAGAGCCACGCTTCCATCATTAAACCTCTTAATGTGGCGATAGCTGATCGCTCGGTCTGCGAATAGCGAAGCATAGCATCGTCTACAGGCATCGAGCAGTGCCTCGCTTCCCTGGATGTTTAGGTACGTCTCCTGCTGTTCAGCGAAGCTCGCATCAGGGAGATCTTCGGCCGTTGCGCTGGACCGCACTGCAACACTCAGATCATCCACGCCGACTTTATCAGACAGTTTGCGGTATCCAGACAGTATGGCCTTTGCAGTATCAGCCGGCCACGTTCCGCGTAGGAAGAGGGTGCGTATGGCATGGCCTATCTCAGGAAGCGTCTGATACCCAGACTGCCATTGATCGACGAGTTCATCAATCTTGCCCCGGATATTGTTGGCGTCGACATAGTGCCAGTAGGCATAGGATGTTGTGGCGAATCCTGGTGGCACGGGGATTCCCTTGGGCCCGAGGGCGCGAATCATCTCACCCAAGGAGGAATTCTTACCGCCGACTAAGCCGACGTCGCTTCGAGTGAGATGCTCAAAGTCTAGAACTAGAGGCTCAGCGGTCCAGTCGTCACTCATGATTGTAAGTTGTCTCAGCTATGCGAGCAGAGTCCTCAAAATGTGAATTGAGAGCCTCAGTCTTATCTTTTCTGGCAAGCGTAAGATTCAAGTTTATAAATGTCAACAAATAGAGGTTGTTTTGAAGATGACCATCCTTAAGATTTCCGGTCCATCATCTGATCTACAGTCATTCTATACGTCACTAGACTGTCATGTTTCTGTCACCTACTTAAGGTATCCATTATTAGGCCAGAATCCTTTCTGCGTCACGCGGTAACGAACATTTATTATACTCAAAGAGGGGCAATAAAAAAGCTAAAAGGCCAGAGGTACAGTGAGCAAAACAGTGTAGCATTGTAATGCACCTGGCTGACTATCTGACATATGAATAATCAATGATAGTGCACTAGTAACTGGCTTCCTTAATGGTACTGGGGGAGTGTTTCTCCAAGGCACGCAATCTCCCATTTGGCTCCTATATGAGGTTGCAAGTAATCACCTCTCATGTCAATGGCATGATGCTGATCTGACTGCCGCTGTGGCTGGAAAGACAGTGCCAATCTAACGTTAGTGGTATCCCCACCATGGGATTCTTACATCGTCCCTATCATTCTCCAGCTTTCTACTGCCAGTCTAACTGCAGTTGATTGTGCTTGTGGTCCGTGCACCCAGCTATCCTTCATAAAATTTGTTATTAGTTATAATCACTGCCGAAATTCTAACAGGGGTTCCTTTTATCTTAACGCTTTTCGTCAATTAGAATGTAACTAAACATCGCGGGCCGTGACCAGCATCAAGATACCACGTCGGGGCTTTATATAACCAATGAGACAAGACATAAGCCTACAAGGGTTCTCTACTTTGTCTTTAGAAGCGGCCGCTATTGTTTGTTTCTATTTCCCCTTCTCTGTCTCTCGGCCCTTTTGTTTTCCCTGCGTCTATCACTAGGTAGTGGATCGCTGCCTTTAAGGTAAAGAATTGGGCTGCTAATATAGCTGATAACTACCACGTGGCCCTGTCCTGGCCTGTCCGTGTTATCCTGTTCCTCCCCTGCTGCACTATCTCGGTCCTGTTTCCAGACGGCCCGAGGCTGAGATAACGTGAAGTGTTTTGAAAACAGAGTGCACCACTATTGCGAGTTCTGAGAAATCCAGAGGTATCCATATCCAGTCTATCTAGCTACTGGCTGGCAGAGCTTAGGATTGACGGGTTCTTGCAAACTGAAGCTTAATTAAGCGATCTTTTATCCCTCTTCTGTGACCCTCAGATGAACATCTGATTCAAGAAGATGAGTTTTTCTGACCCCTGCCGCTGGACAGCCCACTTCAAAGCCTGCGTATAGGAGTAAAACCAGTCACCGTTCCGTAGCGTGTCCAATCGCATTGTCTCACGACCCATAATGTCTTGGGCGTCATAAAGGCCTGGCACATGTTGGAACTTTTGAGATGGAGCTGCTTGCAATGGTACGAATTGAGGATTCTATAAATGTGACCCTGCTACTAATACCCTGGGCTAACTATAAGTTGTCCCGCACCTCCGGTCCTAACCTATAGAGGGAAGGTATTATGCGTTTAAATGATACGTTTCATACTTCAGACCGATAAATGTTCTCAGTAATACGATGGGCGTCAAGGGAAAGATTTTACCTTTAAGGTTAACCGTTAGGCTGCTCAGTTGCAGGGTTGCTCATTGGAGACTTACATGCAAGGATTGGGTGCCTCCGTGAGGCGCAGCAAGACTTTTGCTAGGTTTCTTTTCACCAGGTTCCTCCTCGCATCATATCGGTAAGACAACCTATGATAATATACGGAAATGCTCAGAGCCCTCAGCCTCACATGACTGCCGGCATAGTCTACCTTCTCATTTTGGAGTAGTTAATAAGCACATTAG
The DNA here is from genome assembly GCA_017165645.1 of Fusarium sacchari. Taxonomy (NCBI): domain Eukaryota; kingdom Fungi; phylum Ascomycota; class Sordariomycetes; order Hypocreales; family Nectriaceae; genus Fusarium; species Fusarium sacchari. The sequence goes on from JADANP010000010.1 coordinate 468,024, forward strand.
TATACGAGTATTATCCTTACCCAGATCCGGCAGGCGCTTGAAAAGTGCTGTTTAGAAAAGTCGGATGCTAATCTTGCGATTTTTCATCTATAAATACTAAGGGATCTCGCCGTTCTTCACCGTGGAACAAGCTTTCACAACCACTTCAGCCTTTCATTTGCCTCAAGACTCTACTTGTCCTTTCTGTTCTCAAGCCATCCCTCTTTCATCAACTCTACTTCAAAACAAGCCCCTGCCCCTCAAGACCCAATACCAAAATGCGCTTCGACATCACTGCGATTATCGCCGCAATGGCCTTGACTGTCTCGGCAGACCGTATGGAGGTCTTCACAAGTTGCGCAGCTGGCAGTTGTGAGAGCGATGATGGCATCTTTTATACCGACTTTGGTGCCTATCGTGTTAATGCCAACGAAGGGTGCCGAGGAACTTCAGTTCCCGCTATGATAGAGTTCTGCATGGACTGGGGCAACCGCCGCGGCCACTTCAGGTTCTCTGGACAGGGAAACAAGCGATGCCTTGTGCAAGACTCCGAAAACAAGGTCGGCTGTGGCAGCAGCGGAACGGACTGCTGGAAGACGACTTGGAAAGAGATTGCCTGTTACTGGCGCGAAAGACCCATCCCGGAAGAACAGCTGGCCACTGAGCCCCATTCGACATTTTTCACCAGCACCGTCCCGACTGTTGCGACCACTTTCCCCGGGAACTAAGAAAAATCGTGCAGGGGAGCCAGTTGCTGATACGGAGTACACCGTGGCTCGTCGAGTGGCGTTGTTCCCTTTTGGCACTTGATGAGTGGAGGCTCGCTTTGTTAGGGGATGGGAGATTTTTCGAGGAGATAGTTGAACATTCTTACAAGACAGACATTTGGACCAATCTAGGACCTTTATCGGAATCAACAGGAACTTAGCCCCGCCCATTAGAAAAGCGTGCTCTTTGCATCAAACGCAAATACTGCTATAGTTGCAACAGCCGATTTCTTTATTTATTCTTGAATTGACCTTTGGGATATTGAATCATTGCAGCCCTCAAATAATGCTCTCCGTGGCGAGAAGGAAACCCGTGATGAAGCAAACAACCGCTGGTAAGTCCATCACTAAAGACCTCGTCAGGTGCATCTCTAACCAGAGTTCTAATGACGCCGTACTTGAAGCACTAGCATCATTACGCCGAATCTTGGCCAGCAAATCGATTGCTTTGGGACCAAAGATAATGAGGTGACCAGCGGCAAACAGGGTTCCAGCCAAGTAAAAGAGAACGACACTCGGAGCCCCAGTGCCATTCCAAGAAGTAACTCCATTCGCGAATCCACTTGACAAACTTAGAGTAAAGCTTCCAAAGACAACTTTGGTTCCCCATGGCCCCCAGTTCGTAAACCAAAGCGGTAGCAGCACATTTGCCTGCACTCGGTATTGAGGGATGGTCCAGCAGGAGAGGAAGGTGTACTCGTCATAAGCAAATTGTAGGCTGACTATCGATGATATGACTGGTAATAGACGGAGAAGCTTGGTCGGCAGAAGGAGTCCAAAGAGGGTTGACAGTACGGCAATTGAAACCAAGAGCCATATAATCTGTTGAGATGTTTTGCTGGTCATGGTTTAGCGGGGAGGGATGCTTATAATATCTACGAAAGAGCAAAACACTCGGATTCAATTCAGAACGTAAATTTAGTTGCAAGTATAGAAGCAGATATGTTATGTAGCTCAAAGATAGAATTTCACAGTGGCTTTGAGGACATAATAAGCTGAGGACGTGCTCATAGATATACTTTCTCCTCATACGAAAGCAAGGCGGGGATGGAGTGCTAGCTCTGAGTAAGCTGACATGACTCTGACTGATCAGCGCAAATGATGTACGCAGCGCCCCGATCATACAGCACGCTAAGACCCGTGATAGCGCTAAGATAGAGCTCTTTGAGGAACTGGGGTTTGGCCGGATTTAGCAAGGTCTGAGCCGTAATAGCTGGAGGTTTAATTAATCAGTTCATATGCTGCCCTGGCCACTCATAGGATGCTGATCTGACTGCTGCTGTGGCTTGAAAGTAGTTTCAAGCGTATTCACGAACGTGCCTCCCAACTTTATACCTCGATATATTCATCTCCAGGTCAAAAGTGCCACTTTCCCACTTCACTATTCACTATGCTTGTGACTCATGAACCCAGGTCCTAGGTATTTAGATGGTCCATTGTTAATAAATAAAAGGTATATCACTTGAAGTCAATTGAGAAAGCAATTGGGATATGTATTACAATTGATTATGTCTGTCTAATATATGTTCTTGATATGTAACGTCTAGTAGCCTTTTCATGTCCAACCCATTATGCAACTCACATCCTACACTGCTGTAGCAATCTTCTCCTTAGGCTCGGTCGAGCTGCTGTCAGAGACAACACCCTCCTTCTGTGATGACTTCTCCTCCTCGGAATCATCAGTGACAACCTTCCTGGTCTTACCCCAGCCAAAGTTGTCCATGTTGACAACAGCGTATAGCATAACAGCGATGTTTAGGAAGGGACCGAGGAAGACAAAGACAGCCAAGCCCAGTAGGAACTGGGCACGCTCAACAAGGTTTCGAGGCAGCCAGGTAGCCATGATGACATAGTAAAGAAGAGGAATGATCATAACACCAGCGAAACACATGATAAGCCACCAGGGTTGACTCATGAAAGCGACAATCATGCAGCCAATCGATGCAATGACGAACACGTTGAGAGACCAGGTGAGGACATTGGAGAAGGCGACGATGCGCTCCCACCATTGAGTGTTCCAGGCACAGAAGAGAAGAAGGTCGTTGCTGGTAGCACCAAGAGTCCAGCGACGGCGCTGGGAGAGGAACACGTTCCAAGAGTGAGGAACGTCAGTGTAAGCGCGGGCGTGAAGAGCCTGGCGAGTCTGAGCGTGGGGAAACGTGACGAGCAATTGGCAAATGTGGTTGCGATCCTCTGAGGCTGTAGCACGGATACGCTTGAGCATACCATCCATGTGCTTGGGGAAGTAACCGAAGAGATCGATGAGAACTAGGTCACCGCAGGTTTCATCGCAGATCCTGAGAAGTTGGCAGCAGCCAGGAAGACAAGAGACCTTCTTGGTGGCGATTGACTGATGAAGACGACGAAGACCCTGTGCGATGGTGTACTCGGCAGATTGGTAGATGGACCAGAGGTTCCAGTTACCGTCTTTGAAGTCAACAGCGACGTAACCGCAGACACCGACAGTGTTGGGATAGTATGACTCCTTGAGAAGCTCGGTCACACACTTGTCCTCAAACACAGTATCGGCATCCATCCCAATGAGATGATCTACGTTGTCCATCTTGACCTCGTTCTCAAGCCAGCTAGTCATAGAGTCCAGGAACTCGCGGGAGAAGATAGACTCGGGGTTTTGGGCACGTGTGTTGAACTTGTAGAGGAACGATCGAATGACGATGAGACTGTCACGCTTGCCTTGGTTCTGATCTTTGACGATGCAGTAAAAGGGCAGACCCTTGTAGAACCCCTTCGAGATCTCAATGTCCATCTCCTGACCATCCCAAGCAGTGTAAGCGCCGCGAATCTTCTTTCTATGTGTCTGGTGAAGGAAGATATCCTCGTTGAGGTAGTCACCGGTGGTCTTTGTCATACCAGGACCACGAACACGGCCATCGCAGATGACCATGATGCCCTTCTTGTGATTCTCAAGCCCGGTCTGGTTGACAAGGGAGTCGAGGGAGCGAGTGCACTCTTCAAGAGTCTCGTTGTAGCAGGGGATGACGTAGACCATATTCTCGGGGGATTCGGGCTTGGTTTGCTTCTCGGGACTGATCCAGTGGATGAAGGTGAAGACAGCGATGGAAGCGATCATGATGCAATTGAGGACGAGGGGGAAGGAGATGAAGGGCAGGTAGATGTAGTAGTATCTGGGCCAGTACCAACTGGCAAAGATGAACATGAAGCTGAGGTGTGATCAGTATGAGCGAGTGGGATGGGATGGGATATGTACTTACTTGACTGCAATCAGACCAGCTGTGAGAACGTATTTTTGGGTAGTGACCTTTCTCTTGCCACGCTTCAACAAGACAGCATTACCGACATCATCCTCAGCGACAGTCTCAATCTTGGGCTTGGCCTGCTCGGCACCGTCACTCTTGAACTCGGGAGCACCATCGCGCTCAGCCGAGGGTTGAGGCGCAGGCGTGATCTCATCATCTACTGAAGGAGTAGACGAGTGGCCAGCATCAGAACGAGAGCCGACAGATGTACTATTGCTAATCGAGACAGGAAGGCGAGGAATAGGAGCAATGAGATCGGTTCCCTTTGAGCCAGGGCGGCTGATCACTGAAGTTCTCTTGGTATCAGGTGTCCCGACCGACTCTGGGACCCATGATCTCAGAGACGAATGTTGCGAAGCGCGGTAGCTGTCATTCGAGGAAGCTTCGTCGGCGAGGTACGCGGGGATGGGCACGACCGGATACTCAGCGTCTGAGACATCTGAACCGTTGGAAAGAGCTTTGCCATGGACGATTCGGACATTGGCATGGACTTGATCCTGTTTCAGACGATGTTAGTCAAAGGGGAGGAATATGTAGTGTAATAGTGACGGACCTTTTGCTTGCCAATAAGGATGGAACGAGGGGGCTCAGTGATGAGGGAGGTCATTGTTACACCAAATGCTGTATTCATGAAGACAAGAGAAGACTTTGGGCACGAAGAGAATGCAGGAATACCGTGAAACACCAAGAAACGAGTGACAAGGTGCAATGAGAGAAAGCGCAGTAGTTGGAGGATGGAGAGGGGAAAGAGGAGATTTACCAGTTGACGTTGTTCACTAAATAACATCAAACTGCTCACCAAGCGAAGGCTTCTCTTCCTGTATAGCGTCTTAATTCCGAGCTAGATAAATTACTTGCCCTGAGAGCTTTGATCAGCACGGAGACCTTAGCTTTGCCTTGCCATGCAGGGAAGCAATAGTCTCGCCAACTGAAAGCTCTAGACATTCAGCCTCATGTCTAAATTGGTCCTGCATGGCTAGCTGAGGGCTCGACTATCAGCTTGGTGTCCCATATGTTGGAGGCCCAATTACTTGGATGCGACATTTCAACGGGGCGACTACCAACGGTCTGGATCGGTGGACATGTGCTTTTCTTCTTGGCAAGCAGACTACTGAGTTCAGTCAAGGGCTCAAAAGAACAATCTAAATTAATAACGTGCTGCAGTAAACGTGGTGTCCGTGTAGACCCGGAGGTGAACTGTGGCGTCATGACCAAAAAGGAGATGCCCTAGAGAACTGACCTTCTCTTGGAAACTGAACAGGGATCGTGACCAGAGGATATGCATAAATATTGAGTTGAGGCTCGGGTTTGAGACAAATAAAGACTGATCGAGACTGTCAGCTTGGACATGGTCCAGCCTTATTGCTTTGGTGGGTGATGGTTCAGCCGAAGAAACTGTCCCAGGCGGCAAAACCCCCCTGTTGTTAGTCGCTTACCCCGGTCATGTGTGAATTGAGATGCATGATCTGTATAGAACAGATTTCTACCAGCGAAAGGCCCACAGATCTATTAATGCCCTTAATATTGCCTCTCCCCCCAGCATGAGACTGTCGAAGCTAGTCTCCCCCATCGGCAGTCGTTCTAGATTACCGTGGCATTGCGGCTGAACGGGAAGCAATAATCATGAATCATCGGCGCTTTATTGAAGTTTCTTTTTATCCCGAAAACAGTTGTCAGACCTGACCGTTCCTTTTGCTGAACACGGTGAAATTAATACGGACGCAGCTATCCGTAGATCTGAATCAATAGTCTGGTCCGCTAAGAATCTAGCCAGCGATCTATCCGTGGTGATCCTTGTAGTTGCATATTCTATTCCCTTTCATAACTTATCCAGGCATAAAAATGGGTTTGTTGCACGCTAAAACACGGGTGCCACGGCGGATCAATAAGCTTAAGATCTTGGCATCCAGGTCGAAACGGTTGAAGCGGGAGGAGAACGCATCTAGAATACAACGATTCATGTTTTTATTTCATAGCTCGGTCCAGTGCAAGCAGGACCTACAACCCAGCGAGGCCCAGGATCAATGGTTGTTTTCCCAGCGACATTAATCTTAATGGCGCTTTCATTACGCGACAACAATCAGGGTTCCTTCAGCCTCATTTCGCCACTAATGGGAATAATACGGTACTTAATGTCTCTCACCCTTGTCAGCCCCTGTCCTGGCTTTTAAGACTGACTTCAACACCTAGGGGAGGAAAGAAAACTCAGGACCTTGATCCTAAATGACAAAAAGACTTAGGTAAATTAGCCTAAATTTAGCCTAAGTTTAGGGTAGTCTTTGCTAATTTATTTTAACACCCTATATTGAGGTCCGGTGTTTTCTTGCTCCCCGAGGAACACCAACCAAAAAGAGGAGCAAGTCTTGCCGTGTCTCACCCAGTCCCGTCTTCCCGTTACACAGCATGGAGAAAACTCTATTCACAGGAAATGAATTTATGCGTGTTTTTCTTTTTATTCATTTTCTTCTTTTCTTTTTGCACTTCAGCCGCCACTCTGAATGTGGGGAGATTCATGCTTACTTTGCTTTTTTGCACCTTGGTCGGCAAAAGTCCCGACAGAGCCGTGTTTTTTTTCTCAGCACGGGCTGGAATACCCCTGACCCTGTACTATACTCCCGGGAGGATCTACCGGTCTCAATAGCTGGTGCCGAACCATCGGATACTGTTCTCAGCTTCCAACGGCAAGCTTCTGGATTAGGCTGCTACGCGGCGAAACCTGGTGAAACAAACGATCAATTGCGTCCTGAGATTATCCCATGGAACGGTCTAGAGCCCAGAGTTTAGCTTTCGGGCACTGGAAGAGGCGATTCAGATAATCATTGGCTCGGTTGAATCAATAGTCTCTGTCACTTCTCTCTTTGGCTTACAGGTCCCAAATATTCAGGACCTTCTTACAGCCCTGCATGATCGACCAATAAACAAGTTTCTTCTTTGATCCTGGTACGGAGTTTACCGTGATTCTCTGTTTGCGGGCTCCGTAGGCTAATCCGCCGGAGGCATGCTCCTACCCAACAACACGCGAGCTCGTGATGAAGCGGCCCCAGAAGAAACGAGGCTCAAATGAATGGACTCAATACACACCTTCACCCATTTACACCTAGTCTCAGCTAGGATCGGAGCCTCAGTGGAACCGTGCAGCTGGGTCCAAGGTGTTGTGGCTCGGTGGCGTGAAACTTGCAAGAACAGAGTGCAGAACACCTGGACAAAGAGTCTTTTCTTCATATGCTGTAATTATCTGCATACTTCAAAATTATGAGGGTGGCTGGGGCTGCTTGTAGCTGGTACATGTGGTGGTCTGGGCCTTTAAAAAGAATACTTAAGAATTGGGCTTGAGCTGCTGTTGTAAGAAGGTCGAGCACCGCTGAATCTTTTCCATCTGATTTTCTCGCTCAACTTTGCGCTGTCCATTATTTTCATCTTTTTTCACTCAAGCTACCGTCAAGATGGAGGACTTCACTGGGATGTTGACGCCTTCAGACTCTCCCTCTTCGTTCCCCTTCTACCCAGTCACTCCTCCCCTCAGCTCCGTCCCCTCAGAGACAGACCTCACCCTCAAAATCTCTACCGATGTGACTCCCGAAGATATCCCCGTGGTAGCAGTCGTTGGAGTCGGCTACGTCGGGAGACATCTCGTCAGCTCATTCTCGTCAAAGTATCAAGTCATCGGCTTTGATGTTTCCGAGAAGCGCATTCACGATCTTCGTCATGAGTTCAAGGACAATGACAACGTCACCTTTTCACGAACTCAGAATGATCTTATAGCTGCTACCCACTTTCTCATCTCGGTGCCTACGCTGTTGCGACCTGACAAGACTATTGATTCTTCGTATCTTTGCAATGCTCTCAAGATGGTCGGTAAAGTTGCGCGTCGGGGTTCGACTATTGTTATTGAGAGCTCTGTTGCTGTTGGCATGACCCGTGAGTTGGTCGGGCCCGTTGCTACAAAACTTGGTCTTTTTGCTGGCATGTCTCCAGAGGTATGTGACACCTGCACTCATCAACCTCCTCTCATCAAAAAGACGTGTACTGACTCGCAACTACAGCGCGTTGACCCAGGCCGTACCGAACCCCCCGTCAAGTCGATCCCCAAGATCATCTCGGGTCTCGACGATATCCTCCCCGGCTCCCTCAATGTCATCAACCGGATATACTCCACCATTTTTGACAACGTCGTCACAGTCTCTAAGCCTGAAGTCGCAGAGATGATGAAGCTGTACGAGAACTGCCAACGCATGGTCTGCATCGCCTACGCCAACGAGATGGCTGATGCCTGTATCCCCCACGGTATAGACCCCTACGAGGTCTGTTCCGCAGCGTCTACCAAGCCGTTTGGTTATATGCCTTATGCTCCCGGTGTCGGTGTCGGCGGACATTGTAATCCCGTCAACCCCTACTATCTTCTTTCCAACAGTTCATTTCCGCTACTTGAAGCCTGTTCATCAGCCACGAGCAACAGACCCGCCAAGCTTGCACAGCGTCTCATCAACTCACTCCCTATCACCGAGCGTTGCTCACGTGTGCTCGTCGTTGGTCTTGGTTTCAAGCCTGGTCAATCTCAGCTTGACAACTCACCGGGTGTTGCGCTTGTTCGAGAGTTGGCTGTTTCGGGTGCTCGGATTGACCTCACTTGGGCTGATGCCTTGGTCAAGCAAGAGTCAGTGCCTCAAGTTCCTCGTCTTAGTGAGCGTGACTGGAACACGAGCTTCTTGGAGACGTTTGGTGTCATTGTGGTGGCTATGAAGCAGCACAACATGGACTTTTCTCTACTAGCAAAGTTGGAGGGTGTTCGTGTGGAGAGCTGGTGTAAGTGATGGCGACTTCGTGCTTTTTGTGATTATTTCGTTGGCTGGTGTAAAAAAAGATGGGTTCATTAGACTTTCATTCTGTCACAAGATGATAATTTAGAGTAACACAAGTCTTGACATATTTCTCACTCGACTTCATAAATATATTCTATCGCGTTGGTTGCTTGAAGAACTTTACTTCTCTCTCTCAATATCACGACCCAACGCGGCCTGTTGGTCATCCATCATCGTTCTCACTGTCATGCCCCGTCTCAAGGTAAACATGACAATACGAAGCTTCATCTCGCTAGATCCAATGAGAAATATGAAGTGTTGAATTGTGAGCCGCTCTCCGTCAGGCGGCGGATGTTTGTAGTGTAATGGTTACACGTCATTTTTGGTTCCCTCCCGCCAATTTCCAGTCACTTCGCAAGCCAAGAGGCATGGAGCTAGCTGTATTCGGGAAAGGATAGGAGATAAGGCACATGATAAGATAACGACTTCTCCTCCAGCGTTCAGGGTAAGCGATGCGAATTATAAACCAAGAATAAAGCATAGCAGGGCAGCCAGCCAATTATCAGTTTTTATAAATAATGTTAAGTCTGACTAATTGAAATGAGAATGAATCAAGCAGCAGGGAAAATATTAACGAGAACGTGGTGTTCTATGTGTCTAGGATAGACAGCCCTGGTTGAAAGTGGTTTTATAATTCCAGTGGTTTCACTTGAACATACAAGCACTCACAAGAAAATACACCACTAGATATCTAAAAGTAGACCGTCGAATGTCTCAACAGAAGTTTCATGTAATCCCTGTGGCACGTGTGATTTGTTTTACTGCCCGCACACAGAACCCAACAAAATTCCTCAGTAGGGGTCATATCAAATGGTATTTGCTCCAACCACCAGCCCTGTAACGCTTGTTGGTGGCGTTTGGCCATTTCTCAAAACAAGCATCTCACGCAGGTATCTCCCCAAGCACCAATTATTGCCAAGAACAAATGAAGTTCTTGGCCTTTCCTGCGTTCCCTCGCGCATTTTCACACTCGCTACTGAGCCGTTCCCAAAGCGGCATAAACAATCGATAATTATGGCTCGTTAGTCGCGGTGATTCCGTGCTAGAGACGACGCTATTGATTTGTGCATTGCTCATTTCACTCTAGTAACGTTAGATCAGGTCCGCCCACACAGCCTTGATTCATTCTTTAAGTCAATCTGCCCGTTAATCATGTCACTTTGATGCATGCACGGCGATCATCAACAGACATGGACATTTTGCGGAAACTGGTGGTTTTCGCGCTTATTGCAGCGACAACAGCCCAGGAAAATGCGACTGAGACAAAACCTGGAGACTGGGAGGCCGATCAGTGCGATTGCTACATGACAGATGGCATTGAACCAGAATACTACACGCAGCACCGATTCTGGGACTTTAGAAACCTCGGAGACTACGCTGGCATTCCGGACACGATCGCCGGAGAGAATGCATCCGCTGAAGCAGATGTCACGAGCAAATACTTCAAGAAAAAGGAATGGAAGGACTTTTGGGCCATCCAAAGCTGGAGTAACCGAAGAAGCCACGACACTCTTGCTTACGGCGCAAGATTTCCGATGGTCAACTCTGCAAACAACATTTATATCCGGACCAACCCAGACAAGAACCCTGCGTCAGAAACATACCTGTCGATGCGAACGAATCGACAACAAGAATTTCAAGTCGCATCCGAGTTTGACTCCCTCGATCGCTTCCAGTTTCTGTCTATCAGATTCCTCGGTCGCGTGAGAGGTGCGCCTGGCGCTTGTATGGCGATGTTCACGTACGTCCCCGCCGACGAGATAAGAACGTGCAAGAAGCCGATATGGAGATTCTCACTCGTGAAGACTACGATCGGGTTCACTATACGAATCATCCGGGGTACAGCATCGACGGAGAAGTATACCCCAAAGCAACGCGCAACACAACCCTCCCCGATGGTCTCAAGTGGAGTGAGTGGGTAGAACATCGCCTGGACTGGACCCCAAGCCAATCAATCTGGTACGCCAACGGTAAACAAGTCGCCAACATTTCTTTCCAAGTTCCCCGCGATCCATCTCTGATGATCTTCAATACGTGGGGAGACGGAGGAGTTTGGACACAGAACATGACGACGGGTGAAGAAGCGTACATGGAGATGCAGTGGCTTCAACTGCTGTACAACACGAGTGATGCATCTGATAAGCGCAAAAGGGATGACGCTGGGCCGAAGGGGAGGTTTTTGAGGAAGAGGGGGGATGAGAATGTTTGTAGAATGGTGTGCAGCATTGATGAGGAAGATGGTGTCGGGGTGGTGACGTGGCTTTGGGGGAATAATACAGCGAGTAGTTTGTTGGCGGAGAGGATTGTTGGTGCGAGCTTTTGGGGGTTGATAAGCTGGGTTCTGGGCTTCGTTGTGTTGGCGAGATGGATTTGATTGGGTTAGTTTGTTCTCAATTCTTAGAAAAGTAATTTTAATCGTCTAGAACTGTCCTTTTGACTTACTGTCCAAATCTTGGAGTCTTGGTGGTGTCTTGGTGATGTTTGTTACCATCATGGGGCCAAACACGTTGGAGGTTAACGCCACGGAAAGGTCATGTGGACTCCGCAAACGTTGGTGATGATCCACAAGATTTACATGTCCACAGAGCCTGATAAGGCTGTTGGTCTAGTTGGGAGCCAGCGGGAACATGATTGACTATGAGCTATTGGGAGGTAAAGAACGGAAGCGTTAGTAAAAGCCCCGTTGTCGCAAGCAGATATAGCTCTATGATGCAATATCACCTGTATTTGGACTCCTTGCCGCAACTCAATCAAGGCGGGCTCAGACTTAGTTGTTACAGTAAACTGTGAGCTTACAAGCTAGATCTAGGCCTAGCGTTCTAGTCATTGTATGAGTGTTCCTTTCCATGGGCGCTCGATGTACATCACCAGCCTTTCCCTCACTACCATCGTCGATGCTTGGTTGCTTCGTGGTAGGGCCTCGACGCAAAGAGCAGCGGGGTGATCATGCTTCTAGTTGTCTTTATTTCTAGTAATATAGATACTCGGTTGTCGATCTGCAATACCCAGACCAGAAACATGAGTGCTCATGGACTCCTCACGCGTCTATCGGATAACACGTCGCGTCATGCCCAGCGCCAACCCGGTCATCAGTCCAACCCAATGACATTCCATAAATCTTGCACTTGCTCTTCCAGTCCGCATCATTGATCGTCCCGTTCTTATGCTGGTCGCACGTCCCAGTCTTGCTGTCAAATTGCGCCTAGGAACGGGTTCAGCTATGCACGTGTAAATATGGTGATGTACTCACGACATCCCTGTAGTACGAATTGCAGACTTCCTTGGTGATGTCGGGGTTCGTCATCCACCAAGCGTCACTGGCGTCTTTGATGTGAAGACAACAATTATGCTTGCTGAGATCTTTTGAGTCGTATCTGCTCAATTGTGTTAGACGGGGCGTTGATACGCGATGGAGAGTTTGATCATACGCCTGGACTGCTCCGATGAGGAGAACCGAGAAAAGAAGTGACTTGACGCTCATTGTGATGCTTGGTGACGATTATATGAGGCAGTTGTCAAGCACGATGTTGTGAATTGAAGAGCTCCGGGTAGAAATAGAAGATTCATTCTTGGCTCGGATTGACCGCCTGTAACCCTGGTAATAACTCGGCAGTTGTTTTTCCAGCATTGACCAAGCAAGATATTCTCCAATGAGTACGGGCTCTGACACTTTCTTGACGTGCCATCTCCAGTTTTCATCTTACTCGATGCTACGCTGCAAACCTTATGACGTCGCAAACCTCTCCCGCCTTTCCGGCTGATTAGTCTCAGCTGGTATGGAGCTAAGATGCGTGCAGTGCTTGGCTGGGGCTCACCGCCACATCAGTATGCCGCGATTATCGGGAACTGTTGGATCGCAAGCTAGCTGTTCACTTCCATAAAGAAGCTAAGCCCATGATGATAACAATAATATCCTGTCCTGTCCTGTGTTGTGTAGTACATGGTAATGACAAAGATTGCGGGCTCAGCGGGAGACTCAAGCCTGGGCATAAATGTGAAGCACACATTATATCGGTTTCTATGTCACAACCAAAGCGGAAAAAATACCAGGGTCAAAGGAATTGGTGATGTTAGCCGCAGGATGGGTTGATCTTGGGATGACCATGAGAATATTGTGTGTTCTTTGTTCAAACTAAACGCTTCGCAGTACAAAGTCTGCGAATAGGTAATGCCGAATGAACAGCGTGGTCCTATTCGATCATGAGTTACAAAGACAAAGATCCTTTAGGAGAACAACGAATCCCGCATTCTTACTATATAAGTCCTCCCAGTTCTGTGATCGATCATGAGTCAACAGTGACTCCCACCGTTACTAGCACTACCTATCAAGCATCGTTGCCAAAAGCAATCCAGGTAAACACTAACGACGCCGTTAAAATGGAGCACTATGCCAACGTCTTGACGTGCACCGAGTGCATTGATCTCGCAGCTAATGTCGCCGATCTCCAGCACGCCCTCGCCCGCACCCAGATTGAAATGAAACGCCGGGAAATAAAAGCCACGGCGCCATTTCAATTTGAAAAGAAAGATATGACGATCATGAAACTGGAGTCTTACGTCCATCAAGCTCAAGAAGCTGAGATCAAGGCTGCTGAGGCTGCATATGAAGAATGCAAACGACATCTCGACATTGTAAAAAGTCTTGACTGTAAGGATCTGGCGGCAAAGGCCCATGAGTGTGCTAAACTTGCGAATGATCTCGATGTAAGAAGGGCGCGAGTTCAGGAGGCTAAGAAGAGGCAGTTGGATTATTTGCTCAACTTTCGCTATGCAGAGGATGACTGAGGGAAAAGAGTATCTCCAATTGGACAAGGTAATACTTTGGGAATTCAGTCACCATCTATAAAACTCAATGTTGTCTTGATTTGTAATGGTGAAGTTTGTATAAGTGAACTAATGTGTGTTCTTTGCCAGAAGTTCTCATCTTGATCTACGTCCTTAAGCTGGCTCATCAAGTGAAGGCCGATATCCAAGAATAGCCACCGGAATCATCAGTCACTTCTCTAAGAGCTGCAAACGCCGTTGACACAGTTCCCAGGCTTTTGGCAAGGGACACTTGAGCTGCAAGACCATCCCTGGCACCTAGCAAGACTGGTTAGCTCAGAACATGCCGTTTTTGGAAGAATCACCTACCCCCAATTGCAAGCCTTGTCGCTGCAGACACCGTCAGGGGACAGACAGGTGAGTCCGCTGTTGCAAAACTTGGTCTGACCGTCGCACTTGGCACCCAAACCGCCAGTGCCAGAACCGCCACCGGATCCGCCGCCAGAACCACCGGACGTAGGAGGCCAAGATGCACCCGGCGCAGCGTACTGGGTGTTGACTCGACCCGTGAGCTCCCACTGAACTCCCTTGATGACGTTGTTTTTGTCGCCGTTGGGATTTCCGTGTATGTTGGAGTAGGCATCGATCATGATGTCGATGGAGGCGGGCGTCTACAGAGACTCATCAGTACCTATTCTTCGCAAGTTCCTTGTGCGCCCTACTCTAACCCACGCGTCGTCAAAAGAATCGCCAATGTACATGAGCTGACTCTTGCCGGTCGTGGGGTCAGTGACCTTGGCTTCCAGGCCACAATACTTCCTGGTCTGCTGTCTCCAGGCATCGGGGTTGGAGTTGTACGTGGCACCACCCATTGCCTTCAGAGACTGTGAAATCGTAAGGAGGTGTTCAACATGTATATGGCGCTTGAGTCAACTTACGGGAGCAAATACAGGGTCCGAGTTGTAGTATTTGTAGCCACACCAACTTTGTCCGTTGGTTGAGTCCTGTCCGGTGGAGGCGCGATACCATGAACCAATGCCGGACTGAGGACCGGGAAAGAAGCCAGAGGGGACGTTGACGTTGTAGATGTCTGCAAGGACTGGTGTCGTGATGGTTCCGACCACCATTGAAAGGGTAATGAGAGAAGGCATGATGGGCAAAGTTTGGAGGGCCGTCGGGTGGTTCTGCGATGGTAGAGAGGGGCGTCGGGTATTGATGATGGCTTCCTTGGCTTTCTCGGTCTTCTTTATATATGCTTCTGAACCTAGAGAGTTACATCTTGATAAATGGTTTCATTTTGGGGAGTTACGATAGCTAGCTCGTCGTTGTAACAGATCGTGCGCTAGCTCGAGTCTATTGCCGAATATGAAACTCCGTGCCTGGCTCAGCTGCCTAGCTAGAGTGGACACATACATCTGATTCCTCGGTCTCGCCACAAAAGATCGTCCGATCAATTTCCATTATCACAAGCATAAGCCGGTAAGTCCGAATTCTATCGCCATGCCAGAATGAGCAGGTCGTAAATGCAGGCATCATGCGGATACTGGAGGTGGTTGAAATGGTCGAGCGCAAAGGTTTCGTGTATATATTGAATGATCAACACAGTCTAGCTAACTACAGTGACCAATAAGAGTCATTCAATTACTAGCATAATTTGGGTACTATCTGTAAAGGGGATCGGCTGAAATTGGAGGCAAGCCGAGGACACCCTCAGTAAACGATTTCTGGGCTCGTATCTCTGGTGTTTCTCCTTAAACAGATGTTTTAGCAGAGCCTTATTGCACACTGCGCTACAAATTCGCGCATTAGCCGTCACATTTGATACCATGATTGGTTGGCGTCGGCTACGACGGCAGTCTTTAGGGCCGAGCCTGATTACCTCGACCTTCGACATGGGGGCCATGATACATCGATAGCCTGATCGACCTTGACAAGGTAGAAGACGTCACTGAAATGGCAATTTTTGAAAACTCTAGGCTGATATCGCTTACTATTTATTAAATCTACTTGGCCAAATAAGTTGCAGAAGTTTTATGGCGGCTTCCTGCGCTGTCGACACACTGCTGAAAGGTTGTGTTGATCAAGGGTTACATGCTTACAGAATGCTGCAAGACTCCCTCACGCTTCCTACCCAATGTCACCCTCAGTCAGCTGTGATGCTGCATATACATACAATTCAGCCTGAATATGCAAGACGCCGTTCACACCCATCAAGTATAAATAAAGGCAAAGCTCTCTAGCAATAGAATAAACCCCAAACCATCACCTCGTATCATCTACCCAACCACTCGTCCGTCCGTCTAAGCAGCCCAGACCATGAAAGGACCCTTTGCCACGGCGTGTCTAGCCCTGGCTTACCTTGGTCAATTGACCGAAGCCAAGTCCGGTTCTTGGTCTGGCACCAACAACTACTTCTTACAGGGCATGTCGGACTCCGCCCAGGACGCCTACATCCAGACCCTGTCCTCCTACAACACCAAAGTTGTCAGGCTCTGGGTCAATCAAGCTAGCAAGGGCTGCCAGAAAGGAAGCCAGATCGTCAGGGATGTCCCGCAGCTGGAAACTACTATCGGGCAGTACAACAAGGTAACTTTGGATGAGATTGATAAGCTCCTAGTCAAGTTGTCGGATAAAAATATCAAAGCCATCATCTCACCCCATGACGCCAACTCGCTGATCGGAGATTACAGAAAGTAAGTGGTATCCATCTCATATAGCAAATAACTTTAATTAAAAATTTCAAGGGACGCCTATTGGGCTCGTTGGGGCGCCGGGTATTTCTATGAGAAGCAGGATGCCTTTGATGCATACGACGCTCGCCTGTCGTACATTCTGAACTATAAAGGCGCATACTCCGGCAAAGTCTGGAAGAATTGGCCTCACGCCATCTTCAGCTTCAACCTCCAGGTATGAGCCCCAAACCGTCACATTAGTTAGAGCTCTAACATAGCCTGCAGAATGAACCCATGACTCCTGGACCTAGCAACTGCAAGAACGGCGACCCTGCAGGCTGGGCATGTGGTCGTGCTACTTTTATGCGCAACGCGGGACTGGACAGCCATATCTTGATTTCCACTGGTGGTCTGGGTGGTGACTTTTCTCACGGCTGCACGTTCCTCCCCGCCGTGACGCAGTGCAAGGCCATCGATGCCATTTCCGTGCACCGCTATGCGAGCGTACCTGGCAAGTGGAGTGCCAACCTGCCCAGCTGGCTGAGCCAGGCCAATGGAAAGAAAGTCTATCTCGAGGAATGGGGAGTCGATTCGCAAAAGTACGATCAGAAGTCGTCATTCGTCTCGGAGGTGAATGATATGAATTCCGCTGGTCTGCCGAACCTGTACTGGCAGCTTCTTCCACCGACATCTGGAGGCTGTAGCTACGACCCCAAGAGTGATGCTGGTGATCCTTTTGGCATCTATACCAACTCTGGGGTTAACTTGGCGGGGCCCATCAATGGGGCTACCTCACCCGGGGCTGCGCAGGACTGGACTGGTAGTCTTAACTAAGCGCCGCTATTCATTCTAAGTACTGGTCGTTGGGATGTGGATTTGTAGGAAGTTTTTCACTCGAATATAGGCTCTGCTAGCAAAACTGGGGAGGTAATTGGATTACTAGGGAATTCAAGCCTGTAGGAACGGAATGCTTATGTTAGCTTTTATCGCGTCCTCGACTTGTTGCGATTGACTTGGGATTTACTGAGGCATCCTTGCATGATAACCAAATGTCGGAGGCCCACCGTTACACAAACAGCCTACCACTTTGAGTAGATCCAATCATCTGCGAGAGAATGAGGGGTAAAGCCATTCAGTAAATCTCGTCATGGACTCATACAATATCCATGTTTTATCACGTCTCAGCTATTGTGAAGAACACTTACGGGAGTCCGCATCATTGCTTTTCGTTTGAGCCAACTGTACTGTTCACCAAGGCCATGAGCCAGCAATCTATCTTCCGATCTACTGATAACGAGAATGGAAGACCTGAGTTGACCATTGTATCCGCCAAATTCACCAATGAACTGAAGAAAGTACTGCAAGATCTCAATGAGCTCCGAGCAAAACCTGCGCCAATCTATATCGATGCGATGGGAATCGCCAAAGACGAGTTAATCGACCTCCACCTATTCGTTCCATCAAACAAAACGCTATACAAAGTCAACGTGAGAGAACTGGGAGATGTAGCCTTCTCGGCCGTAGGCAGCTGTGACATGTCTCTCAGAGTGCTTCTTGAGGCGACAAACATCCCCAAAGTGGGATTCGACATCCGCGACATATCCCGACTCTTATTTCACCGTTTCAACGTGTCGCTAGCTGGAGTTCATGATATACAGCTCATGGAACTAGCAAGTAGAAAGGGCGGGCAACAGAAGAAGTTCTTATCGGGACTAGCAAGATGCATCGATCAAGACGTCTCAAACGCAGATCCCGACAAAGTCCGGTGGCTCAATCCCGCTGATGCAAAAGACCTACAGTTCTACCAAAGGTTCGGACATGCACCTCCCTGGATAATGAAGCGGGTTGAGATATTCCCTTCATTGTATGAGGTTTACAACACCAAGCTTAGCAGACCGAACAGTGCAGACTGGCTGCGCCTCGCAAATCAAGAGTCAGAACAAAGGGTCCACGACGCTAAAAGCAAACTAAAAAAAGCGAGAACGGAGAAAAAGAGCTGGGGTCCTGAGATCTTCTGGGACGATCAGCAGAAGCTGACGGACAAGGACGCCTGGAAGAAAAGCATTATGTTGAATGAGCTGATGGGGGACGTGGAGATTGGTAACGACGATGAGTAGATCATATGGAAATTTCATTTCATCAAGGGCAACAATTGAGATAGCAATCATTCAATAAATTTCATAATTATGCTTATTCAATGTAGATGCAGCCATAGGTAGACTCTGACGTCTATTTCAAGACAACATCGACATATCTAATTACCGGGAGACAATAAGTATCTACGAGGAGCTGCGCCAGATAATAGCCCTTTACCTAATCCCATCGTATCATGCCCTTTTCCATATTCACTGGGTCTAAGGTCCTCAACCGAAACGCATGTCCGGGCACTCAAATCATGCTCAAAGTCGGTCGCCGAAACATCTCCATATCCATACCGCTTCAGAAACTCGAGTCTCTTGACAGTTCTCACCGGCAGTCCCCCATCTTTAGTTGTATCCTTTCGACTAAATAGACGTCTAGCATACCAATCCATGCGACGCGTATAATGGCCATTATTCCGAGTCATGCGCGGGCGACCTTTCTGATGGTATAGTTCGCAATATCGGTTTTTGACCATCTTCTCTTGCGCTTTGAGCTTCTTATTCTCACTAATGTTATCAAGAACGCTCGCTAGCCAATGCGATGGGGTGACTTGTTTGCCAAGATGAAAGTAGAGGGTCATTATATCCTCCTCAGTCAGGAGAAGCGAGTCTTCGGCACGAACATCAACGGTTTCCTGGATTATCTCAGAGTGTATGAGCATCAGTTGGTCGATTTGCCGGCCGATCCCCTCCTTGAACTCACGGTTCGCTCTGTCTACCTTGACACGAAGTTCATAGACCTGAGTGAGGTCTTCTGCAAAGGTAGACACGCGTTGCTTGTAGTCTTGTCGCAGTTTCGACATGAACTTGTTGCTTCGGAATGGCAAGAGCTGTGAAGACATTTTGGTGATTGTTAGATTGTTTGATGTTTAGTAATGTGGTATTTATACAGGTACAACTGTTTGTTGACGTTGATTGTTTGTGTTGGTTGGTCGTGGTGAGATAGGATGAAGATTGTGAGATGAAGGTTAATTGATCGAGATTCGGTTAAAACAGAAAGTCCTTGAATATTTATAGTAGAGCGACAAAATCTGAACAGGAAAGCCTGAACTCTTACCTGAGAACATTGAACAGAGCTGTTTCGTATCATGTCGGCTCGTTGAACGGGTGTTGTTGGATAAGAGAGAGCCTGAACAGCCAGTGAGAGTGCGCTGAAAAATTTAGTTGCCATTGAGGTCATTTCACCCCAAAGTGCACTATAGAGAACCACTATAGGGCGCTACAAGTGAGCAGTACAGGGGCTTATGCCCAACGCAGAACCATTTCAGCGGTAAATTTTGTGAATGGGCGAACCGTGGCTCAGTGAGCAAATGGATTTGAGGCCCCCAGACGATAAACGAATTGAGGCAGGTTTAGCGACATTTTCGTAAGACATCAAAATTGGATTGAACCTTCTTGTCACATTAGATAAACAGCTTGGCTTCTCTCTCTCCCAGTCGTGAAAGCATCGCTCTCAATGCCCTTGCTTAAAATGAAAGACACCGCCTATGCTAATTTCGTCGCACTATTTCTTGCCCTCTGTCGTCACAGCCATTTTCTCTCCACAGGGTCCAAGCTGGCCAATCTCTCCTCATACACGCCCATGAAATCTTCACACGACCTCTTCAGCTGCATATTAGGAAACGAAGGCGCGTCAAATTCCAAAATCTCATCAATGTCCCTTGTAAGTTTCTCAATATCATTAACTGCAGCGATCATTTTCTTTGTCGCAATGCCTAGAATATCTAACTTGTTGAGAGCCTCCACAGCTTGTCGGTACCCAACTTCGTGCTTACGTTTGTGCTTCGGTGAAGCCTTTTGCACACTTTGTGTGTTTTCTCGCATGCGCGCACTGCAGATTGTCAGCTGGGTCCACGATGCATCGTTGGTGATCTCACATCACCAGGAGAAACAGTTTGAGACATGTCACCTGCATGCGCAGATCGGGCATGAGATCGGCTGGATCTTGGTTCAGAAGCGTCGTAAGCGTGGCAGGTGAGATCTGCTGATTCAGACCCCGGGGCGGGGTTATGCTTGTCAGCTTCAGCTTCTTGCTCAAGCTGGTGCTTGGAGAAGAGGGGGTCGATGCCCTCTTTCGAGATGAAGCGAGGGTCGACATGGCACGAATGCAGACAGCTCGTGAGTCAGTTGGCTCGATTGAGTCTTAGATCCTTACTTATAATTCCTCTTCTAAACCCAAGCTGATCTCATGGCTGGTGGTTACACGAGTAGGCTATCTCAATAGCCTGGGTATTTTTCTCTGCATGCCGTGGAGAAAACTTGGATCTGAAGAAAGTCATACTAGTGAGATATTGGTGGTCCACTGCAGCAAGCCGTTTATGGGCCGCAATTCCCAAGGAAGTCGGGTCAAATGGATGTTATCCATTGGAGGAAACTGACGTACTCCAACGGGGATAAGTAAGCATAACTCTTTAGAATTGAGACACTGGGTGGGCTCTCCAACCTCGTGGCACTGAGCACTACATCATAGGTTGCAGACAAAGTGAGACTTGTGTCGCGTGAAATCACGAAACCTCGGTGCTGGGTAGCTCTTGGCGAGGAAGACGCTTTCCAACTGGACATTAGACTGCGCGCTGTCACTGCATATGCAATTACAATGCCTTTGTCACGTTTTCTCCGCGAGATATCGATTCAGAAAAGTGATGAGATATGTCTCAGATGCACGATCAATGGATGCAAATTTCTTCACCCTGAATCAAGTACCTTTTTTCTACAGACTTGGCGGGTAATTGATCACCAATGAAAACACCAATCCTCACCGAATCAACATAGACATGCGTCAAACTATTGCAATCTCAAGGAAGTGGAGCATTCCGCGAATGACCTATGCAGGCAGTACACCTACCAGACAAAGGACTAGCCCATTTAGGCAGCGTAGAATCTCAGAGAAAATCACCACGGCATCTGGGAACATGAGCGCAGTTGTGAGTGCGGGAAAACTCTCAGGGCGGGGCTCTAAGACACAGCTGAACTGCGCGACCAGGGTTCTTGATCTTAGTAATGCCATATTCTCTCGTGGCTGGCTGGGCCAGCGGCGGTGAGGACATGTGGCTGCACTGGGGTTCCTCGGAATCTCGAGTTGCCGATGCAGTTGTGTTACACAAGACTCGTCCTTTTCTCCATGAAGCGCCCAGTGACGAGCGGGATGTCTGGCGAGAAGAGAAGAGAAAACAACATGCAATTGCGGTGGATTATGCGTATCTGATACGATGTCAGTATCGGTAGAGGTCTTTGCACACGAAGGGAAAAAGCAAGTCTAACACTTCGATTGCATGACAAGGCCTTCGGTCAAAATGGGGCAATATTTTCCAAGTCGTTTGGCACACGTGCCGATGAGCAGAGTAGCAGAGCAGGGAGTTCGAAATGTATCCGCGCATCATTAAAACATCAATTTCGCAATCGTGACTCGCTACAATATCATGTGACATAGTCTGGCAAACGATGCAGTGAGTAACGTAGTTTTACGGATATGGTACTGCGATAAGGTTGAGAGGTTAGCAGAGGCTTCATCCTTCAGGCCACAAAGGTAAAGAACACCAAAGGAAGGAACACGATGCGATAAACAGTTGAAATCAGGGCCCTATATCTTGAATTCTGGCTTCAAGCAGTTCTCAATCTTTCTCGTTGGGTCGGCTAGTCACTGCATGTATCTAGCATTAAAATATTTTTTATCATAAATAACAAAGATTTTATATTCATCAGAATATATTCCGTTGGGAAAGCTTTTGATTCACCAGCCATTGTAATGCTGCTCTACATCTTGAGCGAGTCTCAACAGTGATTCCGCCCCTGCTTAATGGCATAAAAGCTTTTGAAGGCTGTTTCTCTCCTCCCTCCCCAATTTACATTACACTCAATACATTAATTAATAGTTGTATAGAGCAAGTTCCGTACTATTTCAAATGGCGAACAACGAAGCCTCAGCATCTATCCCAACCAATGTTGCTCGAGCACGATGGCAGATCGCAATTGCCGAACACACGAAATACGAAAGTTTCCGTAACAGAATACGCAGCTTCCTCTTTAATCTAAACAACATGATACAATCCTTGCAAACTAACTCTCGCAATGCAGGCCCTGATACGGATCTCGGCAGAAGGATGGCGGCATTAAGTCAAGAGATATTTGTCAAGACAAGAGAAATGGACAGAGCTGTCGCAGAGCTCAGCAAGATATATACAGAATTTGATGCCAGAAAGCCTATCGTAGAGGCGTACCTGGGGATTGGAGGTGGATCTGACGTCGGCACCTTGCCGGAAACACTGGTGGCGTTGCGATATCTGGAGAGGTTTGAGATTGGGAATGCAAGGTTGAAACAGATGTGGGATGGCTTGATGGCTTGCTCGAGACGAGCACATAGATTGTCGAATGTTAACAGGCAATAAGTTTGTTGACGGTAGTCGCAATACCTCTTGCGCAAGGATTTGTTGAGTTCGGCGGCAGTGGCAGCCGGGTCCAACCAACTACTATATAGATAGAATAATATATACATGCTTTGACTGCAGCTTTGAAGCTGGAACTAGTACTTAAAACCGCCCATCCTCTCTCTCAAAACACCCAGCGGATCAGCCTCGCGCTGCAACGCCTTGAACTTGGCATAATCCTTATATGTCCCGGTGACGTTCTGATCATACATAGCATCATTCATAAACAGAGGAAGATACTCTTCCACATCCCCTCCATTCCTCTCAATCCACTCAGGAAGCTTATCTTCAATATAAGCGGTCAAGTCCTTGGAGAACTGACGGACAGTATCATCGTAACGCTTCTCGACCCACGCGCACTGGATTTCGAGAAGGACACGGTTGGGGTCGTTGGCAGTGAAGCCGATGGCGTTGCCACCCCGTTCTTCGGTGTGTTTGCCGATTGCGGAGGGGAGCGGTTGGAAGTCGACGGAGCATTGGGAGGCGAGGCCTTCGATGTTTTTGAAGTAGTTGTTTGTAATTTCGACGAACTTGTCGGTGATTTCGGCGTATACGGTTGAGTCGTCGGGGAAGTAGGGAATAGTGGCAGTCTAAGATGTTAGTTGAGCCTACATGTTGGGGAAGAAGCTGCTTACTCTGAATGAGATTCTCGAGTTCAAGAGTGAAACTCCGGCGCCGTTGGACTTGAGCTATTGCACGGTTAGTACTGTTACATCCCCAGACGATATCAATTTTCCTACTAGATCAGGATACGATTGTGTCTTGGTAGTAGAAAGCGTGGACTTGATCTTCAGCAAATCGGCAAAGGCACCAGTGGTAGGAGGCTTCTCGCCTTGATAGAAGTAGAACAAAAGATTGATCCTGCTGCTTCCAGTGAGGATGAGACTGGTGACAATGATGGCGGCCTTGGGATCCTCGTTGCTGTATGGGATGAACTCGTGCATCGCCTTGTAGAGTTCATCTGTCTTGGACTCATCGTAGGTGCGAATACCGCCCCAGACCTTTCCGATGGGATAGGCCCTGACGGTGAATTGAGTGACGATACCGAACTGACTTCCACTGCCTCTCAAGGCGACGGCAAGCTCGGGCTGAGTCTTTGCATCGACGTTGATAATTGTGCCATTCCAGTTTACCATCTCCCAGGAGACAATGTTCTGCAAATCGTTAGCTGGAGTCATCGTGGTTCCGTGATTGATCATACATCAGCAGCCAAGCCGTATTGAGCACTCAAGAAAGAGATGCCGCCTTGTGTAAGCAGACCTCCAACACCAACCAATCCTAGAGCCAAGTCAGTAGTGCATCAACCAGCAACCCCCATGAGACATACCAAGACGACCTCCAACGATAGCAACACCATCTTCATTAAGCTGCGAAATAACATCATTCCACTCTCCGCCTGGCTTGACATACGCAACCTTTTTATCAGCATCATAAGTAGCGCCAATCATCTCATTCAACGAGATCAGAACGCCATCACCAGCAGTAGCATGAGTAGGGTTAGGGTCGTGTCCACCGCTCTTAGCAGCGAACTCGACATCAGGATACTTGTTCAAGATCGTAACAGCCTTTGAAACATCCTCCGCTGACTTGGCAGTGACGACGCAAGCGGGCTTGATCTCACGTAGAGCCGTAGACCAGTACCCCGAGGATTGACTGTTGTAGTTGATAGTGAAGGGCTGTGACACGCGACCCGGAATGGCTTTTGAGATCTCTTCACAAGCCTTCTTTGTTGAAGCGCTTGGTGCCGCGAGAGCTGATGCAGCGAAGAGGGAGGATACAAGGAGCGGATGAAGATGCATTATGGCGGTTCGGAATGAATGGCAAGTCGCTTGAGAGGATCAGGTGAGTGAGGCATCTTGAGTTTATATAGAGGAGAAATGAAACGAAACAAAACGAAACGGGTCCCGGCATACGTCGCACAGACGGCAATGTCAATCATATCATACATAGCACAGCTGCCAGATGCGCCCTTGGCACACTCGTATCGAGAGCATTGGTCACATGCCTGCGGGGCAGAAACGATATTAAGGGTTGACTTTTGACGGTGATGGCGCAAGATAGCTTTGCTTTTGTCTAGTTATAGAATGGACTTCGTCGTCTCAGGACAATGGCATTGGTAATTCTTAGCAGCTGAGTTTATTCTAATCCACAATCCACATCAGAGCCATCATACGAATATTTACTTCATCTTCTATTATCAGTAA
Organism: Fusarium sacchari; assembly: GCA_017165645.1. NCBI lineage: Eukaryota > Fungi > Ascomycota > Sordariomycetes > Hypocreales > Nectriaceae > Fusarium > Fusarium sacchari. Next base: position 493,112 of record JADANP010000010.1, read on the forward strand.
TGTTTAATCCCCTCGGGACTGTCCTAGCCCCCTTCAACGTCTGTGGGGAAGAACCATTCCCCAGTGGATCTACACTTTCTTCCTTCTCGACATTCACAATTTCCATGACTTGTCAATACAACATACCCCTGTATGATTCCCCTATAGAGTTAGCGTGTCGTCCCGCGCGAGTCAGGCTGAACATCATTTGACGGATTGGCCTAGATTGCGAGATGCTTTGGCCAATCGCTAAAACAACCAACTGGATTTTACTTGTCAGTGCGTGATGTGGGAGGGACGGGACCTGAAACAATTTAGCTCTGGGGCGGTATTGCTTTTTGACGGCTGAGCCGAGAGGCACTAAAAATAAGGAGAAGCGTTATGGAGTAGCGGATGCTGTGGATGGGGTCAAGCTTGCGAAGCCGAAGCTGGGGGAGGTAAGAAAACTTGAGGCCTTGACGGAAAAGTTCAGGCAGCTTAGCCGGAGCTTAGTGCACTCTTTGACGAGTTTATTTTGACATTGTCTTTAGTTTTCTTGTTCTGGGGCAGAGTTGTTGGAGAAGCTAGGCTGTTAATTGATAAGATGAACGGGGCTGACCAAACAGCTGAAGTTGGTGGGCAATATACTGCACGTGCTCACATTTGGAGATTCGGCACCTAAAGTCGTTTTTGTTTTCTCAGATAAACTGTAGCGATGGCATCGCTCATCTGAGACAATGAGTGCGGTTGTGAGTGCGAAATACACGAGACTGAGGATGCAGCTGAAGTCTACAGCTCTAGGAGGCTCAAGCAATACTTACTGCATTATTAGCTGGGATGTTTTGCATGCGGAAGTTCCCGTCAGATAAACGAGTGAGATTGAGTGCATTCCGGCCGGCAAGTTCCATGACAGTAAACTCAAAGTCAATGGCTCGGACTTTAAGCAATTTTCGCTTTTCAGTATGACCACATATTTATTCAATCGCTGGCTATGAAAGACGGCCCAGCATTTCTTTCTGCTATTCGGCCAGCTGGAGCGAAAAAGAGGAGAGTGATTCTGGAGGAGCGCACGGATGTTTTGATAGAATTGTTAAGCGATACATGTCTATGTATGCTTATACCGTGCTGGTGGAAGTACTTCCCATCAGACGATTCGGAAGACCCTGTATACCGATGAAATGTTTATCTTCACCACGATGCTCGCGTTTATATATTCGTGCTATAGCTGTACCATGACACAAACTCTCCCTGAGACCGCCAGTCCTCTCTTTTAACTTTCTGTTCCAATTCGAGCGGATACAAGAGCTGCCTCGACAGTGTGACTCCACCATTTACACTCGATGTTCTTTCGGTTACTTGAACGATTCGAACCCTGCGCATGGTCAAACTCACATACCTAGAAATTGGCAGCACTTTATCTTCTATTCCAGCTGAATCAGGCATCGCCCTCCTTTTGGCGTAAGAAGGAAGTACGCTCGCAACTCCATGTCCTCTCTCGACATTCCCTCGATGAGAGATACCTTGGCATTCGGAAAAGCGCGGAAGAATCTCGCGGCAGCCAAACGAAGCTCCATTCGTGCAAGATGCTTCCCGATACAGACTCAAAGAACATTAGCATAACCTGGTAAGAAATTTCAAGTGAAATATTTACCTCTAGAGCCTCCACCGAAAGGCATCACTGCGTCATGCATCATCTTGCTACCCTTCTCCCAACGTGATGGGTCCCAAGCTTCTGGGTCTGGGAACACGTGCGGGTCGCGATGCAATGTCCAGGCTTGTGTTGAAACAATTGTATCTCCGGGGATGAAGTAGCCTGCAAGGTGAGCACCCCCAGCGGGCACGACCCGAGGAAGAGCTGAGGGGACTGCGGCATACAATCGAAGCGTCTCATCAATGACGTCGTTGAGATATGAGAGATCGCGCAAGTCACTGTGGCCGAAATTGTCAGGTAGTTGCATAAGCTCTTCGACCAGCTTCTGCTGAACATTGGCATGAGAGCAGACGGAGTATATCAGGTACGTCAACGTCGTCGCCGTAGTATCTGAGCCAGCCACGATGTACGCCTGCGCTTCGGCGCGAATCTCTTCATCTGAAAGGCCAGCTTCACCAGCTTCAAAGAGCTTCCTGAACAACGTAGGCTTAGCTGCAGCAGGATTGCTTGCGAAATTTGTTTTGTAGCGTGCGACAGCCTCGGCGGAGTAGTCTCTGATGCGTTGTGCAGCAGCAGCAGTTTCCTTGAAGACAGGAAGCGGGAGTTTGGTCGCGAATGATATGAGCGTTGGGAAGGTCGATCGAATTGACCCTTTGGCGGCTAGACCTTCTAGGTCTTTGATATACTGGTTCTTCTGGTCATATGAGTTAGCAAATAGCAAAGACAGGTGAGGTTACCACCCACTTTGCCATGTTTCAGTATACCGAACGACTCCCCAAAGCTAAGTTCCACGATTATATCCGTGGCCATAAATAACCAAAACTTGGCTACATCCGCTGCTCCGCGGTCATCCATCTCACGCTTCATGCTGGCGATTGCGATCTTGACATAAGCGTCAACCGTCGGCTCCACAGATTTGAGAGATGATTCAGAGAGGGGCGAGGATAGAAGACGGCGATGGTGGCGGTGGAATTCTACATCAAGAGTATTGAAGAGGTTGTTGGTGTTGGGAACAAGATTCTGGTAGAACGGGGCTTTTCTGTAGCCGTCTTTGACGCGGTGGATCTCCTTAACTGCTGTGATATCGGATATGTCAAGTTCGTGAGGGCCTACTCGTACCACGGGGCCTGGGACGAGTTAGCGGTGTGTTATCTGGGGATGTTTACACGAACCGTATCGCTGATGGAGTTGGTGGACGTATTGTGCTCGTGTGCCCTTTAGCCAGTGATACTTCAGAATCACGTCTGTCCAGCAGGATGTTCATGGACCTGCGTGACAATGTTAGCGTAGCCGGGTTGAATGAAGATGCGGATAGCTCACCTGGCAGACGGGAAAGTGGGTTGAAGAAGGGGGTAAAAGTTACCTACAGATTGTTAGAGCCATAGGATCAGGGGGTAAGATTCACTTACATAGTAGATTAAGTAGAGAACACAGAGAAGTAGTATAACATTGCCAGTTGCTCCTAAGTTCAGGTTGCCACCTTCTAGTTGAGTGTCCATGTTGCAGACGGAGGTTCTTCGTGTTTGGCGTAGATACACAAACTGCAACATTTCGAGCTTATATATAAGTGTGCTCTCCCTTGAATCACAGTGAATATCGGTCACAAATAGCCTCCGATCCGACCTTTGAGCCGATCTGCCTGGGTAATTTGCTGTCGAGGATGGAAGGTCCTCAACTGCTTGACAAAGAGGGGAGCGACCATTGGTTCAAAGGCCCCGCTTTGGCGGACAACTGAAAGTCCGGGCTAACACCGAAGCGCGATGTGTCGGAGATCTGAGAGGGAAATGCCGTTATGGAGTATACCAGAGAGAAGATAGAAGTGGTTAGGTATGGACTGATGACTTTCCTTTGGGATGTGAGCTAGAGGAATGAGGTAATATCGGTATTTGTCCACAAAGAAACATCATCGTTGTCTACGTCTTCACTCTAAAATATCTGCGGGGACGCGACTTCATTGCTAAGCTAAGCTACAACTCGACATAAAACACTCCTCAGAACATCCCCCATTTTCTGCTCACAGTCCACAGGCTTGCCAACGGATCTCCACGCAACGAAACGATCTGGCCGAACGAGAACACAACCACTGTCACTAACACCCCTCTTCTCATGCCAACGCCTATAAACGTCGATGTATTCCTGACCTGGGCCGATGCCAAAGACCTTGATAGGGATGCCCATAGCTATCGTGACGGCCTCAGCTGCGCTTCTCCAAGCACTACCATCCACGCCCACCAACAAACAAAAGGAGCCTTTCCCAGCCAAGTCGAGAGTCGATACCACGTCCAGGCGGTTTGGTTTGTCGATCCACGCGTGAGGCAACCTACTACCGGGATAGGTGCTGATCTGGACCTCCACGACTGGGTCACCTTGCAGCACTGGTTTTGGGCTAGGCTCATCATCCAGATACACGGCCTTGGATACATAGAAATGATTGTGAGCCAGGCCAAGGCTCTCAAACTCTTGCTTCTTTTGTTCCAAAGCTTCGTAGAGATCGGCCCGTCGCGTCGAACCCTCCGGCGTCGCGTGCGATAGCTGACCCACTAGATCCATGCCCTCGGCAGACGGGGCCATCATTCCGAATACACGGAAAAGCTCTGCATTCTTCCGTATGTGGTTGTTGCTCTCGCGAACAAGGTCGGCACCGACTGGCTGTCTCTCTTGGCTGTATGAGGATAACAGACCTGGACCAGCCCATCCTTTCGACACATAGGCGATCTTCCAGGCGAGGTTACACGCGTCTTGGATGCACGTGTTGCTACCGAGTCCAAAGTTTGGGGGATGTCTGTGTGCCGCATCGCCCAGCAGAAACAAGCTTTTGTCGTCCTTCGAGTACGACGCCGCGACGGATTCGCGCACAGTCCAAGCATCAAGCGTCAAGATCTCAACATCAAGTGCATCATCTCCCACAAGGTGCCGGATCAAATCCACAAGCTCTTGACTCTGAGTTGTCAGGCCCTCAAAGGGGTTGTTTCCCTGGGCACCAAACGCTACCAATACCCACTCGTTATAAGGCCGAACAACTCGCAGATGGGCAACAACGCCGGGGAAGAGGGCACGGTCAGGCTGTATGATCCAGTTTATCCCACAGAGACAAGATTTAGTCAAGTGGCTACCAAGGTCTGCGCGGAACAAGACGTTGCATGCTTTTGGGCCTGGGTTCTTGGTTAGGAAGTGGAAGTCGAATTGGCGCGCTATCTCGCTGCGCGCCCCATCTGCCCCGAAAAGGTATTTTGTGCGGATGGTGAATTCTTGCTTTAGGATGTGATAGTAGACCGTGCACAGATAAGTTGACGCGGTCGCTTGGCTCGGAATCGATTCAACCTTGAGAATTTCAGTTGAAAATCGGACATGGAAGCCGTTGTGTGATGCATAACGGAGAAGAAGAGGCTCCAAGTGTCGCTGAGTGAAATCCACATACTCGCAGGGCGTTGTTTCTTTTCTTCTTCCCTACCAAGTACCTTCTTGGCAAAGAACAGTACATGGCATGGTACACTTACTAGAGATGTCGGGTTTTCCTCCCATGCTGAGAGTCTTCCGTACTCCTCCCCAATCAGGCTCTTTGCGAAGCGCGATGAAAGGATGAATGTTTCTCGAATCGCGAGCCGAAGCACCTCATCTTCCAGATTAATATCTCGCAGGCACTCTTTCTCGCGTCAGAAACTGCTCATGCGTGTCCTTGTACGGATTCCTACCCAATGCAAAGGAATTGAACCCATGAGCTCGAGGCGTATAAGCCGTATGAGGGCTCTTGGAAATGACAAGACCACTCAGTCCTAAGCATTACTCATTAGCTTAGTGGATAGACGTTTTGACAAGATTCAGGACTTGCCATTCTGGCCCAAAAAGGAAGCTAGTGCAGCGCCGGCAGGGCCCGCGCCTACGATCAAGATATCAGTGTCAATTACCGCAGACATGGCGAATGGATGAGGTTCAGTAATGGATGCTTTACTTCAAACTATGAATCATAGCTTCGCTTTTGTATTCTACTTCGGGCATTGTAAGAATACCGAGTTTCATAGTCAATTTGATTCATTCCTTTGGGGTTCGGACTTCGGACTTGTCCTGTACTTCCGGCCCACAGCGACTTAGTCTGGGATGGTTTACCCGGCTTCAGTTTCGTGAGTAGCCGTGTAGTGACAGAGAGCCCAGAACACCATATCCTGATTCACGGTTGCATTGCAGCTAGATGTGGTGTATCACATGGACGAGGCGCATCTGGATTGGGAAACCCGTGATTGAGGGGCGTATTTTAGCAGCTGGTAGCGCAGTTATTCCGAATTGGCTCCTCGTTGATTCCAAATCACAGGACCTCAGCCTTCCACGAATCGCATGGCCTTGTTTCTATTTTATTTTCCGACTTTCCAACACATCTCTGGTCCATCACCTGTGCCCCGTACGTAAGAGAGTATTTGCAAGGGTACTAAAGATGTAGTAACTCTGACACCAGGCTTGCTTATAAATGCCCATGCCAATAGGCATCTTGGCGGCATATTCCAACCAACAAAGTATAGAGTGCCTGTAGTTGTTGATTGACAAGGCTTGTAAGAACGGAGTCTTTCGGGCATTTCAATTTTTGGTTGAAGTAGAGATTGAGGAATCCTTGGACAGGTTATACTTCTGGATGAGATCCCGATAAACACCCAATTAAAACGGAATTGCGATCTGGAAGCTTTCAGCCAGGAATAGGGTTTGCAAATGAGAATGCTATTACACGGTTTGAACTATGAGACAAGCCATGTGAGCCCATCGCTCGCAATCTAACTAAGAATGCTGAAGACGTTCCACCTAGTACCTTTAAAAAGTCACCATCAAACTTGTGGCTCCTGAGCTTTTCTTCCAGTCTCCAGACTTTGCTAGAGGAGAGAAGATTGTCAATAACCTGTATCTTGGGCTTTAGAAAGGAGCTCGGAAGTCTGGATCCAATGGATCCCTCCGAAAAGCCCTCGTCCCCGGGCGACGTGAATCGACTCAGGTTCGAACGGGTTCTCACCATCCCCAAACAGATAGGAACAGACCGCATCATCTACCTCAATGAATTCATCTCCTACGCAGCCGCCTTGCCCACAGCAGATCACATGTACCCTAGGCCTCTCTTCCGCGGGACGTGAGCGCCAGTCCAGTTTATCACGCATCTGGCGAACGAGATCGTCATAGCCGTGTTCCGGATTTCGAAAGGCCAAGCTGATTAGCTCGACGTAACGCAATGTCGATGGCAAACAGGATAGAACGTCGATCAAGTCGTCTAGCTCTACCAGAAAATTGGAGATACCGAAGTGCTGAAGTCGTGGCCAGTAATCGATGGGAAATACAGCCCGCAGGGGAAATAGAGGCTTTTCGAGGTCTTCTGGATGGAGTTGCTGAGGGAATGCGTCTTTAATTTCTGTCGTAGCACGCAAAGATAGATGCTCTATGTCTTTAGCTCGAGCCAAAGCTTCCCCCAAAAGTCCTATCTTGTATGTTACCCAGTCTTCATGCTCGATCATACCTGTGAACAGGTGAAGGTCGAGGTATCGGAACCCTGGACGGCTCAGTAGAGTGCAGAAATTGTCGTATTCAGGGCAGGATTGATCAAAGATGCGACAATTCAGTCCAGACATGATCTCATGGCCTCCAATCTTGAGCTCTGTGACTTGGTTCTCACATTCAACCAAGGCTCGGCTGACGAGTTGGTAGCCCCGCCACTTCTCTTTGTACTTCTCAGCGGTACAGTGGATGCCGTAAAACCACTGATACTGGGCATCTCCTTCTTCAGATATCCATGAAAATTCGTCGTGCCATTCCCCAGCATCATCCATAGGGGTAGTAGGCCATGCCTTTGGGATTGGGTAGTCGAAGCCGGGAGGAAATGCCCTGATCATAGGAGTCCCGTATAGTGGGTGACCATGCCTCCCGTGAGTCGCTGGTGTAATGGTGACTCTTTTCAACTTGGTGAAACGTTCCAGACTATAATTGAAAGCTTCGATGTCAGCGTTGTTTGCCAGAACTTGCTGTTGGTCTTCCAACAACGGCTTGTAATATTCCCAACACTCCGCCAGTCCCATATGATTGTCAGCAACAGGAACGTTGTAGTTGTCCCACCATTCGTTATCAGATGTACTCGATCCATTCTGAAACCACATCGGGCACCCATTCTCAGTTACAGTCTGATCTGGCTCCCAATTGGTGTACTTCCATTCATTGTTGTATTGCCACATCTCCGGTCCACTAAATAAACGGGCATCGTCCCAGATGACCTCAGTGACTTGATGGCGAAACGTCTCGTGGTCGGCAATTGCTTTGAAGACTTGGATGTTTAAGGAATTTGCGGAAATGAACACACGATCGAAATGAAGTGGCACCGCCCGTGCCATGGCTGAGCATGTTTCACGCAGGGCTTTACGATCGCTGCCATCGAGATACTGAGAAATGGCATTGGTTAATTCTTGGGGAAGACGTTGCAGAATGGACGGGATTTCGGGCGTTGAAGAAGCCATTTTGGTTGAGTCGAGGAATAATCTGAGCTTCAGAGATTGGGGGTTGGCCCTCTTTATAAATGATCCATAGCTGGACGGTTAGTGGTTTGTTGGTCGTGCAATATCCAAGAATGGAGATCACCGAAGGCAACCAACAAGACCGTGCACCTCAAGGAGCCACTCTTTGAGAGCGAGGTCGGAACCCACTCTATTATCACTGATAGCATTCAATACATTGTGTTGTTCAATGGCCAAACTGCTATGATGGTAAGGAAGGGTCGCCTCAAACTAAATAGGTGATCCATAAAACGACCACAAGGATGAACTTCTGGTAACATAGTAAACTCTTCACCGTCGGATAACTAGAGACCGGGATCTTGACAAAAACATGAACCATTCATTGGTGGTATAGGTTCTGTCTGCTGGAATAAGCTCTCAGCCACAAGTCTCAACAGCAAATAAGACATCTAGCCCACAAATTACACATTGGTAGTCATTACTTATACTCCAGCAATTATTAGGCAACATGCATCAAACTTCCAGAACGAAAAGTATTAAGAAACCAATAATGTCAAGTTTTGCAAAAAGTACTCGATAATGAAGTTTATTTACGGTTATTTGCTCGTCCCACTGAGCGAATCGGGACACGATAATGTCTGTGTTGAAAAAGTATATAGATCTAAAGAAACATATATATGGCGAACAGCACCAGCTCTTTCATCTTATCAAGGCATATCCTCCATTTCCGTTCAAGATTTCATTCGGATCCAACAGAACAACACATTCTTTGGCAGAAACAACAGTCCTGTCATGCCTGACAAGTTTATTCCCGAAGGTTTCGATGTTATTACTGAAGATTTTGACGTCGAGGTATTTCTCCACCTTTTGCACTGGTCTTGGGAGGATGCGCAAAAAGGTATGTTCCGTCACCCAAATATCTCAACGTCGCTCACGTCTTCTCAGATACTCCTGAACCCGAGCGGCCTGTGTCTCCCTTTTCACAGCCGACGCCGCGCAACGTAGAGCCGGCCATTTCTCCAAAAGAGCCTGCGGCCTCTCAATACGATAGCTCAAGTTGTGATGAACAAAGGCTGAACGTCGACTCACAAGTCTCTTCTTCATCCGAGAGCCTTGAATCTCTCTACAGGGATGAATGTTTTGGGATGAGTTATTCCGCCACCGTCCTTCCAGCTTCGGACTCATTACCCGGCAAGCAATCATCGCAGAAGACGATAAAGCATGGTCTTTCACCGAAAGCTCAGGCCTCGAACCTCAAGAGGTCCGCCAGCAGGAAAACCAATACCATGGTCTCCAAAAGAATATGCCGTGGAAGCACAGATGTCCTGTCCTCCGTCGCTGAACAAGATCTGTTATCCAAGCCGGAGATGCCCGTGAGCGGGGAGACTACTTACGATCATCACAAGACACCATGCCACGACATACAGGACTTCCCTAAAGGCACTTTTGATGAACTCAGTAGTGATGAGCAGCTCGGCGGCTCTTTTGATAATGATGATCAAAAGACGTGAAGATTCTATTCTTGTCGAAGGGAATGCTTGCTGGACGAAGTATGAATGAGCCATGGAATGCTTGTAATAGGCAGGGCTACGCTGTGACTTTTAGTTGGTGGTGCAATCTCTACCGCTGGGATTCAACAAGTCCAACCAGTAACATCAGGACTACTACGGCCTTTACTCGGGAGCACTGTCACGCGCCGCGTTGAACGCGTTCATCAACGGTTGCCTCAGTAGGCATGTTCGTTCCAACCTGTCATGAACCCGAACGCTAAAGCCAGAACGAAAAGTGACGAAAGACTGCACTGCCATGCACCTACAAAGTCTTTTACTTGCGTTACTGTGCTGATGAACACGTGATTCTCAAGAGAGACTAGCTTGTCGCCCACACAAACAACTTCTTTTTTCCACCTGAACTTTTATTCAGTCACATACAGATTCCTAAAACTCCAAGTCCTGTCATCTCCTGTACGATTCTGCATCTGTCCCTTCATGCAAGGTTCATTCCTGCAAAAAGGCACACTCATATAGGAGCCACAACTTTCCCCAAAGCGAAACATTCCTACTTGGAACTTTGTCACTACCGCCTCTTCGGCCAACATAAATTCGCCGCCCCTCAACCAGGCCTCTCGTCAACAAAATGGACTATCTAACTGATCGCGAGAGTGCCATCCGGAAGCGCTTGGCAATGGCTCAGGAGCAAGTGGCCTTCGCTCGGGAGCTTGAAGTTGCTCTTACTCAAGAGCTGCACGAAGTTCTCCAGGCACAGAAACAAGCGCAAGGTCTGCTGCCATCTGAGTCTGACATCGACGAAGACGAAGGACATTCCAGCGAAGCAGTAGAACAACCCGACCCGCCCCCAAGCAAGTCGTATGTCCTGATCGACCCCACCGACTCTGAGGTGGTGACTCCGACACTCGATCCCAGGTTCGACCAAGTGAAAGGATCTTGCGTTGGCGAAAGAGCCTTCTCCAAGGCATTTCTCCGAAACGTGTTCTTTTCTCAGTCTCGGTATCCAATCCGACACTTTACGTTGCGTCACCCGAAAGCCGCGACCTGTCCGATCAAACAGCGCTGCCGACACTGGCGACTGGTAGAGAAGAACATAGAGCAAACTCGAGGGAAACGGGACGTCGAAATCCAGTGTACCGTCATCAGTGATGATTTTGTCGATCGCGGAGACACTGGATACAGTGGCATCAAGATGTTTGACGAGGATGAAGCTGAGTCGGACAAGATCACCACTTTACCTTGCCGGATCTTCAACTACCTACTGCCGGAGTTTCGTGGCATTGAGGAACGATGGTACAAGGTCCTTTACTGGCATCTTCATGAGCCTGATAGCGCGGGATTTGGCGGGGACAAGATTCATCGTCTCAAAGTGATGGATCAGTTTGGGCGGCCGATTTTCGACAACTTGCATATCCATGAGACGCAGCGGACCATGTGTATGGAAGGATTTGAATGGATTTTTGTTTGAGTAACATGGTAAACATGGCAAACACGGCACTTGGTTCAAGAAACATGTGCACAGTCTTGACCGTAAAGAAAGTATTTCCTCATCTTGGTTGACATCTCGCATTCCCGCTCTATTCCCGGATGCCCGGATACCCGTGACCCCACTTTAGTTAGTACCACTCCCATTTGACAAGCATCAACCGCCGTAATTCTCTTCCACATAAATCACCCATTCACCATGGAGCGACTAGTCTCAACCCGTGTAAACACACGATCTTCGCTAGCATGTCTCGAGTGTCGCACAAAGCATGTGAAATGCGATGCTAAACAGCCGCGATGCAGTCGCTGCACGGCATACGACAAGGCGTGCCAGTATACAGCTTCAAGACGCGGCGGCCTCGATCGAGCTGCTTTGACTGAAAGGCGGAGACGTCTCGCTAAGAATGCTGATGCGCAACTAGATCATATTGTGTCAGAGATTTCTGTGGCGGTGTCTGATGAGAGTATCACTTTGGGTGATGAACCTGTGACTGGGGGGGATTGCTTGGAGGGTATCCAACAGGTTATCTTACCAGTTCCAACACCAGTACCAGAGAACAGCGAAACACCAAGCTTCAGCGATGGCCGTCTAACGGATGACCCTTTGGTCAAGTCGTACTATGCCAACTTTCACCACTTGCATCCTTTCGCTCCTCCGTACAGGCATTTAGTCCAACTGTCCCAAGCATCGGCTTTCAACTTCAGTCCCCTCATAGCTGCCATGCGGCTCATCGGCCATATCTATGACACCCACCAATGGTCAGAATCACTAAGCAGCGCCATCGAGGCTCAAGTATCGCAATCCAAACCATCAGATGCAGTTCAGGTCCAGGCTCGTCTGCTTTACTCAATCGCATTGTTCTGGTACACCTTCAAGGCTGAGGCAAAAGAGCAGATGGATGCTGCAATCGATGTTGCCGTCAGGTTAGAAATGCATAAGAAGGAGTTTGCTACAACATGGGGCTTCGGAGATCCGATCATGGTTGAATGCTGGAGACGGACGTGGTGGATGCTTTTTATAACGGATGCTTCCTACGCTGGAACACTGGGGACGATGAACTTCAAGACATTGCATGTTGAGCCTACCGCGAAACTTCCTTGTGAAGAGGCAGATTATGAATCAGGGGTGAGTACTCCACAACATCTGGAAGCAAGAGACTCACACGCGATCGATAGACAATTCCTACACCAAAGACCTTACAGGACTTCGACTCTCGCGAGTTCGACAGCGAAGACGTGGTGTTCTCGTCCTTTGCCTACCTTATCGGTGCCGTTCGCTGCGCAGCACAAGTAATTTACATGTCCCCAAAATGCGCGACGAAAGAAGATTCAGAGGCCATCATACAATCGGCTGACTCGGCATTCGACGCATGGCTGCTACTACTTCCCAGAGATAAAAAGCCAGTGCTAAAGGCAGATGGAACCATTGATGAGCTGATGTTTCAAGCGCATTTACTCATTCATGTGTATGTCCTTCACTCAACAGTTGAGATTCAAGCTAACTGTTTAGTGCGACCATTGGTATACACAGACCATTATCGGACCTGAGATTCAATCCCGTTGAGAAAGTATCAAGTTGTGCTCGAGAACCACCAGCAGATACACCGAAGCCAAATCTCGTCAACGTACACACGACGAGGATTCTCAAGTCAGTCAATGCACAGATCCAACTCTTGGCTTTGCCAGTCCGCCCGTTTCACCACACGCCTTTCACAACATGCATGGTCAGCGAAGGAACTCTCGCCCTTCTCTCGGCTTGTACATACATGCTCAAAGATCAAGCTTTGGCAGTAGCGCGAGATCAAATTCGCTTGACTATTGGATGTCTCAAAGCCATAGGCGAGGTTTGGCCGAGGACTGCGAGGAACGTCAAAGAGATACAGACTATTGCTCGCCATGTCCTGGGACTTGGGGGGAGTAGTGCGGAAGTCGGGAGTACTCCGGGATCAACACAGGTTCCGAGTTTGACGCAGAGTGAGGGGGAAGGGAGTATGGAGTCTTTGACGGCGGTGGAGCAGGATGATAATGTCTTCGCGTCTCTGGGGTCGTTTGAGGATATTTGCGGATGGATCAACATGGGTGTAGAGCTGGATTCTGGCTGGATGGAGGGAGGTACAAGTTGAACACTAAACAATCTATATGGCCTCTACTCTGGGACGTCTCTTCTTCATTGTATTTACCGATATACCTTAAAATTCAATCACCACCTTGTAGCCCTTTCCACGCTGCTTAGCATCCTCCCAAGCCTCAACCGCCTGCTCAAACGGAAACTTCTTCACAGCTAGCGGCTTCAAAACCCCCTCGTCGAACAACTTCGCCACATGCCCCAAGCGCTCTACATTAGGTGATACGATAAAGTACTTGTACTTCACACCCGGTAGCGAAAAGGACTCGGAGGGTTCATCACCACCAAAGGCCCATGCCGGCGCAGGATCTCCAATCGTGATGATCGTGCCATCAGACTTGACCGTTTCCCACGTCTTGGCCAGAACCTCCCCGCCTACCGTATCAAAGACAACGTCAACGCCCTTCACAGCCCTCTCCCAGTTTGGGGTCTTGTAGTCGACGATTTCATCAGGTACATCGCCCAGTAGATGCTCGTTCGTCGCGGATGCTAGCGCAATCACATACGCACCCGTCAAGTGTTTGACAAGCTGCACAAACTGCTGGCCCACTGCGCCCGACGCACCCGTAACGAGAATTCTAATTCCAGCGCGGATATCGGCATAGTCTAAAACCTCCCACGCTGTCAAGACCGGAATCGGCAGCGCAGCAGCCTCAGCGTGTGAAAGTGACGCTGGCTTCAAGGCGACTTCGTCAGGAGTGCAGATAACATAGTCGGCCTGTCCTGCACCAGTGTGCGCTGATAGAAACGCAAAGACCTCTTGGCCGACTTGCAGGGAACCAGAGTAGTCAGGGCCAAAAGCGGTGATGACGCCGGAGATGTCGTGGCCGGGAATGCGGGTTGGACGTCGATATGTCTCCCCCCACATGACTTCATCGCCAGTGACTCCAGCAGCGTGGACGCGAACCAGAGTATCAGACTTGGCAGGTTCGGGTTTTTCCATAGAAAAGTTGGTGGTGATTTTTGGAGAAGACATGTCTCCGAGGATCTGAACAGCTTTCATCTTGATGTTGATGTTGAGGGGATTGTTTTCTGGCGTATAAAGTGTAACGATGGATTAGTTGATGATATGGGTAAGATTTGATGTCAAGAGACACTTTTTTCTGCCAAGAAGGAACTGTTTATATGTTGATAGTCGTCGGAGGCAAATGCGTCCGGGATTCGGGGACAGAAGGTGAATACCCGGATACCCGGGCGGGTCCTGCAGTTGACGAGAGCCCGGCTTATGCACCTCCACCCGGAAATCGGGAGATCGATAAGTAGGATAATCGTCGTCTCTCAATTGGGGAAATATGGCTATCCCGTCATCATAAGTAGTTTATCCAAGTAAGGAACAGTATCCTCCATCTTCCTCATCTCTTCTTATCTCTTGCTCCTGTGTCTCCGCCATCAGACCCCATCCATCACAGCGCAACAAGCGTACAACATCTGCTTCATCAAAGTGGCAGACAGTATGGAGAAGAATCGGTAACTTGAGCCAGCCCCTCATCCAAAACCAATCTAATTATTACCAGCAATCGCCCTCGCGAAACAGTCAAGATCCTCTACGACTACGAGCTCACCAACGCACCCGGCAAGTCCATCGTCGGTGTCGAAGTGCACTACGGTCCCGGTGGCTGGACACCTCCGCATACTCACTCCGGTGCAACTGTCGTCGCCACTGTGCTCAAGGGCCAGCTGCTCAGCGGGATGAACGGTAACCCACCCAAGGTCTATCACGCGGGCGAGAGCTTCCGCGAGTTTCCTGGATGTCATCACACTGTTAGCGACAACCCCAGTGATACTGAGGACACTACTTTCATCGCTGTCATGGTGGTTGATACTGAGGTTGTGAAGAGCGGATATCAGAATCTGACTGTTTTGGATAAGGAGTGGCAATAGATCGGAGGTAGATCCACGGTCAAGGGCTATATTTGCTTAGCTAGTCTAGTACTCGCTCTTGTCTCTGTGAGGCACAAGGCCAAAGTTCGCCGAAGCTAATTACCTGATGCTCTGAGCTCCTCGGAATCCGAATAAACTATTATTTAACCACAAAGGGCACCAAGAAGAGGAATAGTCCCGGCCCCGTAAGGAACCGCCTCCCCAACAATAGCTCCAAGCTTCTCAACAATCGACTTGCAATCTCCACCCGAAGTGATTCCAGTAAGGCCATCAGTCTTGGCATTCATCCATCCATACTGATTGCAGTTGTTGAAGATAGCAGCCTGATGGAAGTTGGGTACATATCCCTGCCAGGCCTTTACAAGCGAACACGCCCTTCCTCCACTGGGACACGCAACCTCCTGGGACCAAACCTGGTTGCGCCCAGAAGCATCGGCTAGGGATTGCGCAAGAGCATTTCGCATCTCCCAGCCGGAATAAACTCCCTGGGCACTGACTTTGATGTCCTTGGAGTAGATACCGGTTGCAGTGACGTACTTTGTGCTTCGGGCCCAGTCACTGCCACTGTCGCATCCGCCTTCGTGACAAAGGTCGTAGACGTGGTGGAACAAATCATACGGGTTGAAAGAACCGAATTTGACAAAGTTCTTGCCGGTCGTGATGACGGTGTGTATTTTAGAGCCGTGACAACTGTAGCGCTTGGCATGCTTGTTCTTCTTGGCCTCGACGTAGTAAGGGTTGTCAAGCAGGCGGTCCTCGCAGTTTCCTTCGGCAAGACATTTCTCGAGGATAGGGCCGCCGAGCCAGAAGCTAAAGTCAGTCTCGGCGGTTTGAGCTGGAGCGGGC
Source organism: Fusarium sacchari (assembly GCA_017165645.1). Taxonomy (NCBI): domain Eukaryota; kingdom Fungi; phylum Ascomycota; class Sordariomycetes; order Hypocreales; family Nectriaceae; genus Fusarium; species Fusarium sacchari. Next base: position 509,036 of record JADANP010000010.1, read on the forward strand.
GTGGCTGCTGCGAAGGCTGCCGAGCAGAGAGTGAGAAGAGCGGTTGAGATGAGCATGGTGATGAGGAGAGAGTGTTGGTTTGTCCAAAGAGAGTGGGAGGAGACTGATGATCTAAGGATAAGGAGAAGGGATAAATTAGTGAGGATAGTAGTCACCTATTTATACACGTCGTCGAGGTTGACCGCTGTCGTCAAACTCAATCTCTTTCCATTACAATGCCATGACACGTGCAACGAAGCATTTCGCGAAGTCCGAGAATACAACCTTCCATTTCCGCAATAACAGCTATCTTGGCGGTGCACTAGAACAAACATCGTCCCATCCAATCAGGCTCCCACCTCGTGAAAGCCTCTCAATCACGCAGCTGTTGGCAGGGGATATAGATCCAAAAGGTCTCGACTTCCAGGAGCGGCAAGGATCCGGGATCGAAGCTTGGCAGAAGCTTGTTCCTAAGCTTGTATTTTCGCTTATTTTTAACCATCATTGTGTTGCTGGCGGCTGATGGCCCTATCACGACTGTTGTAAAGGCGGCCGCTTTGGTGGAGTTGAGCCGCGGCCGACCTGGTCCACTTGTTGGTCTGGAAGCAACTTACTGAAGGGACTTTTGGCAGGCTTCAAAGCCAGGGGATGCAAAAATGATCCGGGACCTTTATCTGAGCCACAAAAAGAATGAGGTAGATTCAGTCTATTTTGGTATATCTCTAGACCAGATCATTTTGGTAGCTTGTTTTCGTATCAAAGCCTGAGGTCAGGGTCCTTGCTAGCTTCCGGGGCGATAAGAAACTTATCAATGCGAGATAAGATAACAAAAATGATGTTATGGAATTGCAGCAACATCGTGTCCTTTCACATGACTTTTCTTTCTCAGCCGCACCGGCCTTGCCTCGGCGTCGCCGTCTATAAGTGCAAATCTATTAAAAGGAAAGGGACTGATACTCGGAGATAATTTCATTAGCCTCTATCTCAGGTGCTTGGCGAATGAGCCAACTATCCAAAATACCCTAGACCCCAATTTCAGGCATTAAATCATCTCTATATATAGTGGTAAGGAGGTGCCAAGGCTCTACGTATAGAATGATAGTGCTGTCTGCCATCTAGCCTTTGCCCTCAAGCCGTACTGGCTAGTTATGTGCTCATTCCTGGTCTCGTAACATAGTCATGGCAGTTTGTTGACGTGTGTTACCATAGCTGGACTGAAACATTGACGGAGGTAACGAAACTGGGTTGAACCTTGATATTCCTAGAGCAGAACCTCTGCTATATTATCTCGAATAAATACGAATTTCATCCTTTTATTACTTCTAGTGACTTATATCGTGTCCCATCAGTGCCAGCGTGGAAGAATTGCCAATCAAAGACCCGATTAGCGAGGAACACGGCCATGTAAGTGGGATCCTCGGCAGGGTTGGTATCAAACGTGGACCTATAGAGCAATTCCCTTCATAGCTAACCAGCCTTTGGCCTCAGTAAGACCCATCAAAGATGTAAGGCATATCTTGCCAAACGCATCAATGTCATCCTTCTGGGCATCATGAAGTATCGTCTCTAAGAAATTGGGCCTATCACTCGTCAGCTGAAGACACAACAAACAAGACCCAAAATTGACTTACGCGCTAACATTTATTACAAAATGTTTCTTATTTCGCCACACCAGTGCAAAATCAACAGGATCTCGAGCGTTCCATAAATGCGCAGACATGGTGACAGACCGATTCACAGCGACGTTTTTATTCTGACCGCATCTATTACCCGACTCGCCTTTCATGAAGTAATACGTCAGCATGAAGAAGTTTATCATGCCGAGGGTTCTCTTGGCAGATTCTTGGAAGATCCAATTTGTCCAGAAGGCCTGTGCTGCTGAGGCGGGAAAGAGAGGTATCGGATCTGAGGATTGGCTTGGTGAATCTGCTGCTTCGTCGATGGCGATGTGAGGAATCAGCGCGTTGGATGCTTCCTCGAGATGAGGCATGATGGCTTCGTAGATGGCGTAGGTTCTGGCGTCGTTATCTAGTAGACGGATGACTTGATAAATGAAGAGCGCTTGTGCGTATGCCAGCGTTTCCAGTGAAGTAGCTGGTGGAGGGCTGGCGAGGAGTTCCTGCGCCCGGCTTTCCACGTTGTCGCGGATGACTCTGGCGTTTAGATGATTCTTTGCTGCATGGAGTGCAGCAGAAGATACTGCATCTACTTAATTGTTATGAATGGATTGGTGGGGCATGGATTGGACTCACGTTGCATAGATCTAGGCATTCCATCATCGTACAGATGCGAATGGCTTCAAGGCGTCTGATTCTCAGAAACCATCTGAGAAGGGCCCTTCAATATCGCATCTATAGCATACTGGAGTCGAGATGAAATGGATCTTGTAACCTGAGGTATAGTAACGAGCTGGGACCGGTTCAACGCATTTTGAGCCGTGGTTGACAACGGCGGCGTGCATAAATTAGAAGCATCGCAATCCAATGACCCCTCGAACAGCTGGTTTGCGAAATTGTCTGTTGGCTCCAGAATCGAATCGAGCATCCCAAAGTACGATGGCGTAGGTGAACCCTCATTCTCAGCGACTAGGATCGAAGGCTGTATGCAACTGCCGCTCTCACGCAGTGGAGGCGCATAAGGATAATGGCAGTGGATATTTCTTTGAGTGCAGCGCTGACATGTCGGACGCGCTAGATCGCATCTCCGACGTGCCTTTTTGCAGGCTTGGCAGGATTTCCGTCGCGCTGGGGGATCGTTGCGCTCCATGGTCGATGGGCAAGGTGAGAGTTTGTGGTTTGCGATGAGGTAACATGGTGGAATTGCGCTGAGGAACCTAAGGAGCAGCGGAACTCCGCTGATAGGCCCCACAGAAGCACGACGGAATAGCGCGACGAGGAGGAGCTGTCATCTACAGCAAGGAGATATAAAAGAGTTCAACGGCCTGCAAGTGAAAGCAATACTATCACATCACACTCCATTGAATACTCAGTTTATTGCCATGTCTCTCCCAACAGTCTACGTCGTCGCTGCTACAGGCACCCAAGGCTCAGCAGTGTGTCGCCACCTCCTCCAATCAAACTGGTTCGTCCGCGCTACAGTGCGAAACACCGAATCCCCCCAGGCCCACGCTCTCGCTAAGATCGGCGTTGTCCTAAACGCTGGCGACTGGGACGACGAAGAGGCCCTTAGTGCCGGTCTGACAGGCTGCAACAAGCTGTTCCTTGCTCTTGGGCCCAACTATAGCAATCTTGATGATGAGCGCATCTGGGCTCAGAGAATTATCGCACTGGCTAAACAGGCGGGCGTTGAACATGTCGTGTACTCGAGCTCCATCAGCGCCGATGCTCCTGAGAAGCGCGCGCTTCTTCCTCCCGGGCACTTGCTCTTTAAGAGCCTCTTTGTCAAGAATGTTATTGAGGGACTTGTTCAGCGCGCTAGATTTAAGCATTGGACTATCATCCGTCCAGGGTTCTTCATGTCCAATCTTCTCGCTCCAAAAGTTCGCATCTACAGCGACTTACTCGAGAGGAACACCTGGTTGACCGCCCTGAAGTCCGACACAAAAATCAACCTCGTTGACCCGCAAGATATCGCTCAATTCACCTTCGCCGCCTTTAGCGACCCTGAAAGGTTTAATGGGGAAGGAATTGATCTTGTCAGCGAGCGGCTGACAGCCGTGCAAATGATGGAGATTCTTGCTAATGCAACTGGGCGAGAAATGAAGGCCAAGTTCTACACCGATGAGCAGGTGGCTCGGGCTATCGATACCAATCCATTTGTTGGATCGCAGGTATTTCTGAGGGATGGGGAGAAATGTGTCGATGCTGAGAAGGTCAAGACGTGGGGAATTGAATTGGGTAGCTTCAAGGAGTTTTTGGTCCGCGAGAAGGATGCTGTGGCTGAGACATACGCCCTGTAGGGCAACCAACACATCGGATGCAAGTTCGGGTGCCAGCGATGACAGGAATTTCCCATGACTAAAAATTCAAGTCTGCAATTTTAAGTGTATCCAACAGGGATCTGATGATGAACGAATGTCAATGTTGCCCATATGGCGTCTAGAACAATACTATTGTTCCCCGACCTAGCAATTTCTTCAACGTATATCCTAGTTGACAGAAAAAGGCTCATGTAAATTTAGTATAAATCTAATTTAAATCTAGCATGAAGTTCGGATACCTTTGATGAAGTTTGCTTTACTATCCTAAATGAAGAGCTGGTGTTTTTTTCCTCCCTGAGGGTTGACCGCAACCACCAACATCCAAATCCAAAATCTGTTGGTAGGTGGAATGAAAATATGACTGTGCTTTGTAGGGATGAGAAATTTCTCTTAGTACTTTCCAATGGCTGGCTGATGTCCCCATCTCTCCCTTCCACATAATTGTGGCAGCTGAGACATCGGCCGCTCCTTGCTTCATGCCTCAAATAATCCACATAAATCCTCTTTTTCACTTTTATGTGACCTTCGTCACGTCAGAAGCCTTATCCAAGTCCACGATGAGGAGTCATATATTCTTTGCAGTTTTACTAAAAGGCATAGCTGCCTCCCCGGAGCAGGATCTTGCGCCGAGGAAAGCGGAGACATATTGTGTGACATATCTTTCTACGTACCTCGCTGCGATTACGAATGACGACGGACCCTTCAGTTCGATCAATGGAGATGCAAACGAACCAGATGAAGAGGATAGGGAGACTGGCAGGTTTCCTCTGGCTCCGTTAATTCGTCCGACATTTGGGAGGAATAATTCCATTGCCACTACAAGTACAAGTAGGTCGTAGTTATGCCTCAATATTCAGAAGACAAAACTGATGTGAATAAAACAGACTCGGTACCCTCACTTATCGATGAAGCGACTTCGCGACTGGCGGTATTTGTGCCAGGATCTACATCCGGGGACGTACCAGTGTCAAGCGACGAGCTACCTACAACTCAATCGGCGTTTCAAACCTCCTTTGGTCAAACAACACTGGCGTCTCCCACAACGACCGGTATTATCGAACCTGAAGGGCAGACAGTGATCTTCCTTATCCAACTCCCCGACGACGATCGGAAGCGCAGCCTCAATAAACGAGAAGTCGGAGGATTCGTCGGAGAAGGTAGTCCTGATACCTGCACGTTCGCCTCTACCTTCAACCTCGCCCAGGGTCAGCTCTTCAAGAACGGGAATCCCATCTTTTATTCTGGCGAAGACTTCAAACAGCTAGAAGGCCAAGGAGCCCCGCCGCCAGGGGCAGTCACCAAGGGCTTTGCTTCTACTGGAACATCGCTTAGCTTCCAGAATGACGAGTTGCCGAATGGAGAGGCAGGCTTTTGTCAGACTTCAAATGGACAGGTTTATATCACGTTTACTTCTGCACCGCCTGGGTGTACACCAGTCACCCTTGGTATTTATGATGGTATGTCACTTCGTTGTATTGATCCTTTTGTTACTAATTTACTTGAAGTTTATCGATGCCAGAATGGCAAACTCATTGGCTTGGATGACAATAACTCTAGTTCGACTACTACAGCAACTCAAGAGAACATCGTCGTGTCGGAAAAAGCTACCAGCCTCTCTTCTGAAGCCGTCGAGCCATCCACCTCCAGCTTCGGAGTGACAACACTCCAGCCTCGCCTCACATCAAGCGACGGAACGCTGTCGAGCATCGAAGAAGTGGCCTCGACTACGTCACTTGAAGTAGATGATTCGACCTCGGAGTCCACTGTAATGTCAATCTCGGAACACTCGTCATCTGAGCTTGCTGAATCTACCACCACTTTAGCCACCTTGAGAGCATCTTCTGAGGGGACAACGACTGCTTCTGAAGAGACAATGACTACTTTTGAAGGGATAATGACTGTATCCGAAGGGGCAACGAGTGCATCTGAAGGGACAACGACTACTTCTAAAGTGACTACGACTGAGTATGTGAACGATACATCGCTACAGACAACTAGCAACCAACCGACCACTGAGGTATCTACTACCACAGATGAAACAACTGTACAGACCACTACGACTATGGAAACTCCAACTACAACCGTCGATGCCTGTGTAGCAGGTATTACCTCAGCGGGCGGCTCGCCTCCGCTGCAAGATCGTATCAGCGACTGCGAAGAATTCAACGTGGTCACTGTTAGTCCGTCCGAGGTGTAAGTTCATAAAGTCACTATGATATATCGGGATCGGTTAGCTAACACGATAAAGTATTGTAACAACCTTCAAAAAGCGATGGGAATATCGCATCCCGACTGGTTGGCCCACTGCAAGGCCTACAAACAGACAGCTCATCCGTCGTCAAGATCCTGAAGCGACTACCATCTTCCCCAGCGAGACGCCTGCTTATGCTACTTATTGTGACTCGGCTGAGGAGTATTATGAGGCTTGTTCTCGCGCTGGTGTTACTGCTATGACGACTACTCTGACAACATTTACTGAAACGGAGACTAGTGAAGAGCCTGCATGTCGTGCTGCTTCGCTAGTTAAGAGGGCTGGTGAAGGTCTGGGATATCAATTTGAGGATGATTGGGATGTCATTCGTATGCCGGGGTGGAGGTACTTTTGAAGGACCACATTTTAGTTTACACCGTAAGTTTGGATGACATATATTTCTTATCTCACTATGTATTTCCAATCAGAGCTATTGCCATTTTCACTAAATTTGAACGAAGTATGAGTTCCAGACTACCTGCTTCCCGTTCCCAGATAATGCATTGCAACCGGTGTCTCACCGAGAGAAACCCCAATGAACTTGACACAGTTCCCTGCACAGGCAATTGCAATAGTATCGCCTCGTACACTGATATTTCTTGTCTCAAAAGTCGGTGGCCGATATGATGGCGGAAGCCAGATGAGTCGCTCTCGACCTTGGTAGACCCAGTCATCCAAAACATACAGACAGTTATTTATACCATCCTCCAGACTTTCGAGCCCTATTTCTGCGATATCTTGCGTAGGAACTGGTAAGCGTCCTCTAGTTAACTCTAGAAACTTGTCATTTTCGGAGAAAACAAGAGAAAATGCACACCCTGTGAGCATAAGGCTTTGTGAACCAATTTTTTGTCTTGTGACAGTGTCCCATACATCAATGATAGAACCCCGACCAAGGGATCGTGATAAGGCCACAAGTTTATTTGTTGTAGAGAAAGCGAGATTTTTCACTTCATACTCTCCGGGCGCTTGGAATACGGAATGTTTCATCCACGGCGTGCCTTTCCATACTAAGATGGTGTTATGCTCGTTTGACACAATGCCAAACATCCGACCAGAGGGGTGAAACGTTATCGAGTGGCCGTCATAGAAATCGCAACCTTCAACTTCTGTTCCGTTTGATACCTCAAGGAGCTGAGTTCTTCCAGGGTATAAATCATACTCGACACCAACGTATATACTCTCAGGTGAAAAGACGATTCGAGGAAGGGAATGATACTGAACCTCCTTGATTTTCTCCTCCCTACAAATGTCCCATAGTTGCAGTAAGTAGGTGCCGTGCTCATGAATGTTATCATCGCAGCTAAGGATTACGGCGAGCACTTCGCCGCTTGGTGACACGTAAAGTCGTCTTTCTCCCCAAGACATTTCCTTGAGGTGAACGCCAGAAAGGCTTAAGGAATTGACGGCTTCGAACGTATGGCCTTTGGGATCATGACAGAGAAGTTGGATATCCCCCGAGAGAGACAAGGAAACTAAATGGCTGGTTTGGAGTACAAAAGCCATGTAAGCCATTTGCTCATATGCAGCAATCTTTCTCGTTAGAGTCTTATCCCAAACTTGGAACTCGCCATAGCTGTTCAGCTGAAAAAGGACAAATTGTAGATCTGATGACCATGTCGCTGCTTTGACGAGGCTCTCGAATGTCCCCATAGACCCGTCAATCGCATTCCATTGTTTTGTCTCCATGCCGGGAGAATAGCTCAGTGCCATGTTGCCAAACAAAACTTCAATGTTATATGGAGTAGTCGGTTCTTCTCTGCCATTGCTTCTCGAAGCGGGTGGATCGCTGAGGATTCTTATCAAAGGGAGATAACTTGGATGATCTGTATACAGAGGTTTCTCATGCGTGTCTTGCTTAATAAAGGTCTTCATAAATGTCCCGATTGAGTCTTCAGTAGCCTCGTCCGAAATATGGACCATCTGATTAGGGCTTGAGCAGACCCTGATCATCTCATTCGGAGACACGCACAGAAAAGAGGAGTAGGCGCTCCAGGTCGCCTTGTAGGTTCTTATCAACTTTGGGCGTTGTGGGGTCATCTCCCAGAAATCGACACTCTCATCAAACCTCACCGCGACGATTCTGTGGTCAGTAGAAATTGATATTGTAAAAATATGTTCCCAAGCTTCGGAATCGACCAGTCTCTCATAAGGCTGGAATTCATGAAGTATTTGCCCCGTGTGCACATTGTATAGCGCAACAAAGTTGTCCAGACAAACAGCCACGAGCTGTCCATCTGGTGAGAAAGCTATTCGTTTCTGACGGTCGCTTTCCGGGAGTCCCAGAGCGATCAACTGCCTTCTGTCGTCAATATCCCATACCAGAAGTCGGTTGCAGCCGGATATTGATGCCAAGATATTGCTACAGGTTGGCGAAAATACAATCTCCTGCACACAGGATGGACAATGGAAGCTGACTTCTGTTCCTTTCCTGAGATCCCTGACTTGCACTGTTCCATCATGACACCCAGAAGCAAGTTTAGATCCATCAGCCGAGAAACAAACTTGAAGCGGTACATCTGGATCCTCAAACCTGTACTTCTCTGAGCCGGTAATGTAGTCCCAGACTCTAGTTGTACTGTCGACTGAGACAGAAGCAAGTGACGTTTCCGTTGAAGAGAATGCTATATCGCAAATATTATCAGTGTGGCCTTCGAGTATAGCAATCTCCGCAGGCCAGGTTTGCTGAGTCTGAGGTTTCTTCGTAATCCAGGCAGGAATCATCTTTTGGTAGTAGGAGCGCACTAAACTCTCCTTTGGGCAAAAAAGAAGAGCAGAGCAATATATCTGAAGAGGGGTATGCTCAATGATCCATCGGTTGTGTAGCACAAAGCGCTTCGCATCATGCAACAAAGGTAACAGATCAGAGTTTGTGGATAGCTGTTAATGAAGGCTGTCAGCCATTACGATACTGCTAGAACGATGGCAGTCAAGACTTACTTCGATAGACTTTTCCAACAGGCTGAGCATCGGAATTATTGACTGTGCTTCTCCAATAAATGCCATCACCTCCAACCAGTATAAAAGCTTTTCTTTCAGAAAATCGTGGACAAGACCAGCAGGTGAATGGTCCTCGACACCCTCTGATAGAGTATGGTTGTGAGATTTACGATCTGTTTTGCGTAGATGATCGACCCAGTAGCGACACGCATACTGCAGGTACTGAGGAATATGGGATGAGACATGGCTGGGTTGGAGATCAGAAACAAGGGATGCTGGGAGGTCTAAACAGCATATGTTTTCCCTAAGTTTCGAATTCATAAGAGTGAATCATCGATGCAGCACCTCGCGGTGCATGGAAAGCTCATTGATAGAAAACGGGAGTCGCGCGGACCGTTTCTGGTTGATAATAAAGTCGCGAAAGGACAGATGTACCAGAGAAATAGGAAAGACAGGGTCCTCAGGGACATCTATAATAGAATGGAGCTGGCCAAGGTAGTAATCTAGATTGTCCTTCGCTGTGTCCTCTGCTGCGGCTGTTGGGACTAAGTGGGAAATTGTTTCTACCGAAGCAGGTCGAAATAGGACAACGATAAACCCTATCAGTTTACTAATTTCGTTGTAGAATGGTCTCTTCTCTTCTTGAGACCAATGTTCTGTTTCTGGGAAGGTTAAGACTTTGTGGTATATGTCATCGACCGTGTGCTGGGGACCTTTTGTCTCCCACTGATCTTGAAAAAAGAGGTTCAAACGTCTCTCCCTAAACCCCTTGTTGGCAAAGTGGCGAGAATCCAGGAATCGGCAGGCAGTTGCGGCGTAGATAAAAAGACCATCCGCCTTCTCAGCCAGTCTGTTTACGTCGTCCTCGCTTACTCCGCCATCTGTGACACGCCGTCTGGTAGCGATGCTGCCCAAAGACTTGGAGAGGTAGAATACAATATCATTGTTTTTGCCGGGTGGCGATTCGATCTTGTTCAGTTTGGTTGTTTGGTACAGCCTGCTAGGTAAGTTCTCCATGGCCGTGGAAATAAGCCCTTCTGGCCTACTGGTAATGAATAGGCGAAGTTGGATCTGATGGAGCTTTTCCAGATTTGCTAGCATACCCAACAGATCTTCTGCATCTTCGTCAATGCACTCATCCAGGGCGTCTATCACAACAACGAGCTGGAGTGGGACGAAAGTCTTGCGATCCAGCAGCTTGAGGGGGTCTATAATGAGCTTCTGTAACTGCTGTTGTGAGGCTTTTGTATGGATTCCTGGGTTGTCTTTGATAGCTGTTGCAATGAGTGTTCCAACGTCTGGGAGGACATCCGCCAAGCACCATGCAATTGTACGGAAGAACTCGGCTGTGTTGTTCCTGGTGGCATCGCCTTGAGCAAAGAAAAAGCTCGCGCCAAGAAAAGCTCTGCTTGGGTCTTTGGGTAGGTTGGTAAAGGGCTCCTTTGCCTCCAAACTATGGGCAACTGTTAATGCAATACTCGTTTTTCCAGTTCCAGCCATCCCTTGTAGCAAGAAAATCATTTTCCCGTCGGGTTCGTCGGTCCAGTCCTGGATTGTTTGCAGTATATGACGCTGAGTGCCTGGCATGCAAAAGGCCTCCGCTTTTGAAGTTTGATGTGAGTCAAAAACAGCGTTTCCAGTAATCTGTAGTGATTGCAAAAGCTGTCGTCGGTCGAAGCCCTATTTGTCCAAGTATGAGGTCAAAATAACTACGAATAGTGAAATGGAAGAGCATACCTGCACCACCTGTAAAGTTTCATGCTGCATAGCCTCAAATATCGCGACGTGTTCCTGGACATCTTTGACTGCCTTCCAGGTCTCTAACGTTGCGGCATTGACTTGAGCAGTTACGCCCTTGTCAATGCGATTGCTAATCGACTCAATGTCTGACCATGACTTCTTCCAGTCGTCGGCATTCAGGGCATTTCTGAGAGCACGATGTCCTTTGTTTCGTTTGCCATACTGGAGAATAAACCGAGCTTCGTAGACATATATTTTGCTATACACGCTAACAAGCTCGTCTCTGACACGAGAAAGTAGTTCCCGCGAGACACCAGATTCACTTGATATTAGTCAGTAGCACGATCTATTGAAGGAACAGTGATAGAATAATAATTATTTCGACGTTGAGCCCTACCTGGGCGATGCTAGTTGGGATGCAAAGTTTTGTTCATGAAACCCTTGATATCGGGCCATAAGAAAGATGATGTTGGTAAGACCAGTCGCCGCGTCCTCGTCTTGCTGAAAGATATTTTCCAACATCTTGGGTAAGTTTGTTAGACAGATTCCAGTCTCGGAACAAAGGCATTCCTTACCGGTAAAACAGTCGTTACGCCAGCCCAAGCCAAAGCTGCAGAAGGCTCAGCTGCAACAGCCCCACTGATGATGGGCTTGAACGTGTTGATAACTTCAACAACCTTGAGGATAATTTCCCGGACGACGATAGGTTTATCTCGGATCTTGAAGGACAGATGGGCCTCTGAGAAATTTCCGAGCCTCTCTTCTGCATCCTTTTGAATAGTCTTTAGCCGACTACCATCCTCAGTCGCCCAGGGTGGATCGTCCGATAGTTTGACATCATCTAATATGTAGCATATTATCAACCTTGTGCAATGCCGGATAAATTTGTAGTCAGCGAGTATATACCTGTTCCCAAAAGACCACCTTTGCTCTCCAGAAATCTCTCAAACCTTTGCAGAAGTTTTGAATGCTCTGGGTCAGTCTTGACGCTCTGATATGCCTCCGGCCAGACATTGGCCCAACTATACCCGTCTATGTTCTCGATAGGTAAAGGGTTCGTGGCGAACTGAGAAGTAGATTCGAAGATATCTCCTTGGTCTGCTGCAACGTTGACTTGATCTTCCTGTTGGGTGATTTCAGAATGCCGCTGTCGGGAGTCGGTCGACATTTGATCAGAAGCTGCTTGTCCTTCGACTACCTATTCAGTACCCAGATGGTTAGCGACCAGACTTCTCATCATTTTCGCTGAATCATACCGTTGACTCGACTTCATCAGAGCTGGTCCGGAGACTTTCGAGGCGCTCACGAGCACGGACCCTGATCCGTCTTAAGGTGTCTTTCATTGCTCCTGACACGATTCCTTTGTTGTTTGATATGAAAGAACTTGCTAGCGCAGCGTCAAATAGCACCAAGTGATGTCCGCAAAAGGCGCGTGAAGAAAAGAATAGTGCTAGAAGTTGGGAGCAGAACCCCGCTCGATGCAGCCTGACCAAGCTGAGATCAGACGGAAACACTCCAATCAGGCTCTGGTAATGCCAAGGACGTGGCTCATTCCTAAGGCATCCATGCATCATATCTCATTTGATGTATGCATCAGCGGCTGCAATACCCTCGGTGTTGAAACTAAGGAAAATAACATAAGTGCCGCAGAATTATTTCTAGTTTCCATTGGGTCCACCCTGTCAGGAAGCACACCCTTAATTTCCTACAGCCAGTACAGCAAAAAACTATCTGACCAGGCATACTTTCCGTCCTTTAACAGACCCTTCTTTCTCTTTTCCTGATCCGCATGACGAACTAGTCAAGGAACGTAGTTCTCGAGTTTGATATTCGGCATGTCCTGCATCTCGATTCCAACTTCAGACTCCACCAATAACAAGCAGAAATATACAAAAATATAATGTCAGTGCCTCACGAACTCATCTACACGATCCTACTGACTTTCGACTCTTCATAATCTCCCTCATTGATGAACATCTCTCGAAGCTCTTTCTTCGAAATCTTAGGGAAGTAATGCACTTTCAACGCCATCCCTCTCGTCAACATCTCAATCCGCCCCGCAATCGTACCAAATTGCTCACGCCTATGTCGAACGTGAACATCAGTGTCCATATGCTCAAACCACAGCGGATCCTTCCGGCTAACACAAGTCCCGAGGTCTTTCCACGATGTCATGACGATATAGTTCGCGCACGAGCTCTCTGACCGGATGATGTTGACGGCGTAGTCAGTTGAACATCCGCCGCAGGACCATACCCGTCCTTCGAGGGCGCTGTCTAGTCTGGCTCTTGCTTGGCAAGTCAACCAGCAGTCTCCCTTGTGCGTCCAAAGACACTCTTGGAGGTATTCGCCGGGAAAGTCAAACTCTTGTAGCTTTGAGTGGCGGAATGACCATTGTCCTTGGCGCCATTGGAATTCCCTTTCAGGGTGAATGATGAACGAATACAAATCAATCCATCTTCTAGCATGTCCACAGATTGTGTCAAGTTCAGGGCTGCTCTCAAAAGTCCGGCGTAGAGTTTCAATACCCCGGATGACGTTGTTCAGGTCACGACCTGTGTTCCGTCCAGGGAATAGTATCCTCTGCGACTTGAGGATCACGTGTCCCTGGGAGAAATGCACAGTCTGTTGTAACCGTGCAACTAGGTCATCATCATCGTTGGTGTACAGCCGCACGAACTCTACACTCGGTTCGCCTAGGAACTGAGTATCGGGGTCAATACGATGGGATCTCGATATAGATGCCATCACATCGAAGTGTATCTCATCCGGAAGGTTGGGCGAAATGGACAATTGCTGCATATGCTCATCACCATTCATAATACACCTCCGACGGCCTTCTTTTTCAGTAAATGTGTCACGTCTCTTCCGAGGTTCGTGAAACCTCCGGCAGTACTCGCAAAAGATTTCAGAAGGCCACATGTGGCTTCGTTCAAACCGCCGTAAAATCATCCAGTTATCGAATCCGTTGAGCTTTGTGGTGTTGCCGAAGAGGCCGTGAAGCCAACTGGATGTGAAGGCAAGGCTTGCGCGGTCAACCGGGTCGAGGAGAGTGACGATCTGGGTCAGAATCTCTGTAGGAAGACTTCGGAGGGTTATCCGAGGCGATTGCTTTTTTCTAGGCATGATGATCATTTCAACAACGCCGGCGGGTGTCTTTGTAGAGCGAACTCCGCTCCCGCTGGGTTTTGGAGCATCACCGCTCCGGACGAGGTTTGGTCTCAGCATTTGACTCTCAGGCGCAGACTTTTCATAAGACCCGCAGATAATGATCCTTATCAGCGTGCCGAGAAGTGTCATTGCGGTTATTCGGTTGATCCAATGAGGTGACGATAAGAGAAATTGGTTATGGAAATTGTGAAGGGCGGCTGTATCGGAAGTAGCAAGATTTGTGCAAAATAGAAATGAAAGAGGGGTGGACTCAGTACGGACGTATATCTTCGTCTATGGTTTTTTATATAAAAGGAAAAATTCAAGTTAGGTAAGAGACAAAATGTGATAAGTGCATTGCAAAACCCAAAAGTCAACCCAGTTTTAGGGCAAAGGCTCAGGGCAGAGGCTCAGGGCAAAACGCCCAATCCCCAACTTTGAAGCTTATTCGTTCACAAAAGTATATCTCCCCATGACACTTTGACCGGAAGTGTGGTGACTCACCAGTGGCTCTGAATGGTTGCATATATTTAGCTTACAGCCCGGACTGGACAGCATGTGCTGCATTACTGCACTCCTGACCTCATGAAACTCACAAGTAAAATGGGCTTCAGAAATTATATCCCAAGGCCAGTTTCTCCTCTTTGAACAATAGTTATTAGTCATGTCTCTCTAAGGGATCACACAGCTAGGTCTACTCCCATGCGTCTTCCTCATCCTCGTCTTGGTGCACTGCATCATGCTCTTCCTTCTCAGTCTGGTCTTCGTACCGTACCTCGAAAGTCCCAGTGCCCAAGTCATCCTCAAATGTCGTCAGAGATTCGGCTGTCGTACGATCCGACCCTCGAAATTTCCCAGGGGCGTTCTTCTTCTCTGTCAACTGCAGTGGCTTAGCTTTTGACTTTCACGGTTCAGATTGATGACTCACTCCACGAATGGGAACCCATGTGAATCTAATACCATGGAAGAAGACAACATGGCCTTTGTCGTTCTGTACTTGTGAGCTGGGCAGCAGATAAGAAGCGGCATAGAAGCTTACACCGTCACTCTGGGTACTTATCCATCCTTCTGCACTCCCTCCGTGCAGGTAACTGCCCTTTGGAGCCACTTCGCCAAACTCAAGAGCCGTTGTGCTGAACCCAACATCAACGCTTTTGTCTTTAGAGTTCCAGCAATTGACCGATGCATTCTCTGCCGTCCATGTGGAGGTGATAATCCACAAGCCGTTATCTCTGACCTCAGGGTGCGATTTCACTATGCTTTTAGCGTTCTGCTTCATCCACTGAAGAAGAGGCTCTTTGTGATAATACCGCTCATGGACAACAGGACCACTGGTGAGAAGAACAGCGCCGTAATTCTTATCTGCCTGGAATCGAAAGCAGGCGGAAACATCAAAGGGCAGTGCTGCTGCCGCCAGCATAGGTATAGCCCCAAGGCCGACACTGAGATCGAGGGCGCGACCTCTTGTCTCGTTGCCCAGCTTTGGTCCCCATATTTGCTTCTGAGACGGCGCCCGCTTCAATGTTTTGCCGTCGATGGATGACAGCCCCGAAGGTAAGCTTGGAGGCGATGTGAGGTTTCCAATAGGATTCCAGGCCCCAGTCGAGTCAAAATATCCGATGAATCCGGGCTGGAACTGACTCGAGGGAATCGGGAGATACAGTGCTGTACCGAAAGGATGCGCGCGCATGAGCTCGGCATACTTGAGATCTAAAGCCTTGCCCATTATTTCTAACGTTCTGATAATTTTATTGCATGACAGAAGGGAAATAGGTATATCTGGTCTTATCGTTGGTCAACTGACCAAGCAGGCAGCACAAATACCTCGTACCTATCTATCCCAGGATCCGATTTAGCCGATGTGGCGCTAATGGTGTGCCAATATTTATGCGCCCAGTGTTACACTGCGCTTCAGCTTGCGATGCTGTACCCTATCAGCTGGTCGCATTCATCCGCTAATCGCTGGAAGAATAAACCCATCAACTTGCAGTTGAAAAGGACGCAAATCGTCCTAGAATCGTTCCGATCTTTTTGTCTCCTGGGGCCAATGTTTCAATTCTCTTGCATACATTATGATCAAAACCCCGCATCAAAGTCCGGTGATCACATCTCTTTCTGTTGTTCCTAGTGCTTGCGTAAGTCGACTTTCCCCTCTTTTCTAGTCGCTAAATAAATTACTATACAAGTGTCGGCTTCTCACATCATTCAATATGGCATCAGATCTCACTAATCAGCTAGAACATGCAGCAGCATTGATTGCATCTCAAGAACAAGATGAGGAGCTCATTCCCGACGGTCAGTTCTGCCGTAGTAAAGATTTTCTAAAGGACGTGGAGCCGGAAACATGCAAGTATATCTACGCTGTCATGCTTTCGGATCGCGCCGAGAGAGCAAAGCGATTCTCCATGGCAAGTGAAGAAGTCTTGATGACAAGAGGTGTCGGCAACAACACGTCCGGCCTCAAGGATGCCGCTATCCTGGGCGCTCTGGCTGTGTTCAACGTTCTCAAAAGCGAGCCTATGAGAGGGGTCGTTGTGAGCATGTTTGGGAGAGTTCTTCGGAGACAATGGGAGGTTGCAACTCCGGATGATGAGTCTAAGGCTCTGGATCTGGCCGTGGAATATCTCAGAAAGGCTGTTAAGTTTGGGCCGTGGGATCATTCCAACCGATCATTGCATCTGGACGACCTCGGCGATATTCTGACACAAAGGTACAAGGTCACTCACCAAGAGATCGATTTTGAGGATGCATATTCGGCTTTCCATGAGGCTTTGGCCACTCCTTTCCCAGGGAAACCGATCTTCTATCTTGGCTTGGCAAAGTTACAGCAGGAAAAGGCCTTGTTTCAGGAAGAAGACCGGGAAAGATTACTTCGTGAGAGTATGGCCACTCTAAAGCTAGCCGAAGACTCAGTCCCAAATCATTTCGACTCGACGCCCTTCAGATACACCATTACGGATATCCATCGCGCTCGTGCAGCGTGTTTCGTTCACTTATACGATCTGAACCAGGATATCGAGGACCTCAGAAGGGCAAAAGTGTCTCTCAACAGAGGACTTGCAGTCTCGGAAGAAAAGCGTCCGAAAGACCGATTCAACTGTCTCATCAACTTGGCATCGTTGCAGCAGAAGCTCAATGAGGAAGAGAACACACGAGATCCTTCTGCGGAGATCGGCTACTTGAGACAAGCCCTTCGGGTTCATCCAAACTCCACAGAGGCACTGGAGGAGTTGGCGAATGCACTGGGTGAAAGAGCAGAACAGAATAACCACCGAGAAACACAAGTCGAGGCAGACAAGCTCATTGAGCGGATGAATGAGCTACAGATCGTTGATCCATCACCAAAAACACCGGCACGATTGATCAAAGATGCAGGTGCTCATGAAGAGCAATTCGGCAAAACCGGGCTCTTCTCCGAAATAGACCAGGCTATTAAATGCCTACAAGATGCCCTCGACCACCCAGACTTACAAGGTCATCAACAGATCAACTGCTATCAACAACTCGCCATAGCACTTCTCGTCAGATTCGAAGCCAATGGGGATAAAGATGATCTTCGTAACGCATGTCAAGCAAATCTCGATGTCCTGCCTTTTCTCAACGACCTCGAAGATCCGATGAAAGCTCGATGTTTGAGAGCTTCAGGGAGGGCGGCTTTTGTGTCAGCTCAGATTCCGGGACAAGAGCAGTTCATCGATGGTGCCTTGACGGCATTAATTGCAGCCAAAGCAATAACATCTCGGACGGATGCCTTTTATCTCACTGTCGCGAATGATATCGGCAACGCTTACGTTGTCAAATGCCAATGCACTGGCGACTTCAAGTATCTTTCGCAGGCAGCTGAAGCATATCAGGACGGCCTCAATGCCTCGAAGGAGCATGGGTCTACAGGTGGCGCTATGGACATCATGCTGACTCATGGTTTGGGTAACACGGCTATGTATCAGTTCAAATTCTCTGGAAGGCTGGAAGACATCAACACCGCGATCAAGGCCTTTGAGAGTTGTCTGGACTTAACTGGGCCTACCGAAGTTCGCGCCGGCTCCCGGACGAGAAGTCTCAGCCATGCTCTTCAGCTCAGGTACGACGATACCAAGGACGTTAGAGATGTCGTCAGAGCTGGCCAGATCGTGGAAGAGGTCCTAGGCAGAAGTTTGAACCTTCCCCCAGTCGAAATCTCGGCATTGCATAATATGCTCGGAACAGCGCATCTTCGTCAATATCACCGAGAGGAAGATCTGACCTTTCTTGCTCAAGCTGAGACGAACTTTAATAAAGCTCTCTCTTGTGGATGCATGGACAAGTTTTACTTATTCTCAGCGCGGGTGAATCTGACGCGTACGTTGCAGTACAGAGCTAGAAAGACACTCAGTCTACGAGACCTTCGGGATGCCCTCGTGAACTTCCAAGAGTGCATCTCGCTGGGTGG
This sequence comes from Fusarium sacchari, assembly GCA_017165645.1. NCBI lineage: Eukaryota > Fungi > Ascomycota > Sordariomycetes > Hypocreales > Nectriaceae > Fusarium > Fusarium sacchari. The sequence continues at coordinate 527,465 of JADANP010000010.1, forward strand.
TATGGACGACATTAACCGCGGAGGCCTTCTCATCAATCAAGCCGAACTACTCATCGCAATCTGGAACGTCAGTCCCGCTCCGTTGAGTACCGTCGCTGCAAATGCATACCTAATAATGATGGCTCAGTTCTCATCGGCACCTGGTATCGCTCGCCATGCGCTCGCATGGACAAAGGTCTATGCCTCCATGTTTGCGCACGTGGTGGCGAAAGACCCGACAGCTGCAAGGAACTACATCCGAGAGGCAGCTGAGGACCTCCCCTTTGCGGTATATGCTTGTACCACTCGGGCCGATCAGTTACGTCAAGCCAAGAAATTCCAAGCCGTGCCGACACTTGCTCTTTGTTTTTCGCTTGCCGCTGGAGATTCCGTGGTTGAAGCGCTACAGCTATATGAGAGAAGCCGATGTGTCTTGTGGGAGGAGATTCTCAACAAGGGCGTTGATTCTGGGCTAGATGAGTTGAGGGAGAAGTTTCCAGATCTGTCAACTCGTTTCATTGAAGCGAGGATCTCGGAGAAGGTCAAGGGCCAGCGAGCGGCTCGATTCGACCTTGATAAGAAGTTTCTCCAGAGTCAGACGGCTTTCAACAAGTCAACTTCGTTTCAGGAACTGATAGCCGAGATTCGGGCAAAAGATGGGTTCCAGGATTTTCTCAGGCTTCCACGCGCGGACTCACACTTCTATGAACTTGCTGAGCCTGGTCCCATCGTCATAGTCGAAACGGAACCTCTGAGTGGTGGCTACGCTCTCATCATAACCACCACCGACATCCGGAAGATGTCACTTCCAAAATTCACTGTCGATGATATCAGAGAGCATAAAAAGCTCTTTCGTGAAGCTATTGATATGTCGAGTGACGGAGACGGTCAGGGCGGGGATCTTCTCCATTATCTACTTACATGGCTCTGGGACGTTGTAGCAGAACCTATTCTACTCAGTCTGGGGTATGATGGGGCTCCCAAAGATGGAAACTTGCCGAGAGTATGGTGGTTGACGACGAGTAGCATCAATACTTGGCCCATTCACGCAGCTGGAGATCATCGACGGGCAGTAGAGACGGGAGAGCGCTGCACGGTGCTCGATCGATGCGTTCCATCGTATACAAATACCCTTCGAGGTTTGTCGTTTGTGAGGAATCGTGAGAACGAGATTCTGCAATATGGTGGGCGTCAGAAAGCGATGCTGGTCAAGATGGAGACAACAGATCACCTTGCGCCGCTTCAATATGCCTCAAGCGAGATCGAAGCTGTTGACACCATTCTCACTCGCGGAGGATACGAGGCCGTAATCCATGACCGTCCAGTCCGAAAGGAGGCCCTCGTTGGTCTCTTAAACTCACAGATCGCACACTTCGCCTGCCACGGGGAAGTCGACAACTTAAACCCAGCACGTAGCGGACTTCTCCTACGCGACTGGTACACCCAAGACGCAAATGGCGACATCACAAGAGGAAACGTCCTCGACGTTCAAAGCATGATGTCGGCGCCAAAGAAGTTAAATTGCTCTCTCATCTACGTATCCGCCTGTGAAACAGCTATCACGGGTGATCCAATGCTTCCTGAGGAATCAATCCATCTTGCCGCTGGGTTTCAGATGGCGGGTGTGCCCTGTGTAGTGGCTAGTCTCTGGAAGGCAAAGGATGAGACCTGCGGTCTTGTCTCTAAGGTGTTTTACGCAGATTTACTGAAAGGGGGGACGGGTGTCACAGGGGATCGGTCTGCGAGGGCGTTGAGACAAGCTGTTTTGGAACAGCGGCAAGCTCGTGTTGATCCGAGATTTTGGGCGACTTGGGTTCATTATGGTCCTTGAAAGTTAGTTCCAGTAGAGTCTGATTGGTATCTGGCGCGCCATCTGTCAGGTCAACCAACTCAAAATGACACCCTCAAAGCATATTTCAGACAGCCTAGGGGAGGAAAGAAAACACAGGACCTTGACCCTAAGCGATGGAAATATTTAGGTCAATCTAGCCTAAATTTAGGGCATTCTTTGCTAAGTTTATTTTGATACCTCACCGTAAGGTTCGCTGTTTTCTTTCCCCCTGAGGACCGCATGCCAACTCCCTACGTCACGGCCCAAGACATGCCGAAACCGTATCATGTGAGCGACGACTTGCCAATAATTCCAACTTTGACGTGGACTTGTTTTTCATCACACTCTACGAGGATCGGTGGCCTTGTTCCTTCTTCACCGTCGGCTGCTTATGGTGATCAGTAATTTGAATCATCTCCAAAAGCATCAGGCTAGCAGACAAGATTCAGCCAAGGCTACTCAAGCAGAGTTTGGAGAGTCCGGATAGTTTTTACTTCACGTGTCTAGGGCTGAAAAAGGCTGCCCACGACACGCGTCCCTCATCAGGCCAAACGCTTCATTCTAATAGTCACTACCCATTTGTTGCTTGTGTCATTCTCCTCCTCTTACACTAACAGCAATGGATCGCTCGTCGAGACAGCCTGGTGGCATGGAATCTAGGATACTGCGTGCGCACTTATCAACGTTTGCTTCTCGACAGCGCCAAAGACCGCTTCCAACCACAGCAGTCCCAACTCCTGCTGCACCTCCTCGTCCTCCGTCACCGACTGCGACGTCGGTTATAGCCACGATTCCCGCCACTATGCCACTTCCAGTCCTATTACTACTCCTTCCTTTCCTCCTTTTGCTCTATCTCATGTCTCACCTCGCCCTTGTCATGCTGCTGTACCTCCTGCGGTAGATCCAGCTCCAGCTTCGACTCGATCGCCATTCGCCACGGTCCCTCCCTGAATGTTCTCTGATCGAGGACGAAGAAAGACTTCCTTCCTGGCCCCTAAGGCTGAGCTAAGTTTAGGAGACTTTGCTCTAAGTTCATATATCTTTATTTTAGAGCTGTTTAGACGTCGCATTACCTGCGCTGCCTCCTTTTTCTGCTCTCCGGCCTTTCGTTTTGATCAAAGATGAATACAGCGCAACACTCACGTGGCACTGCATGCGCTTCCGCACGTGGTCAGTCCCATGCGCAGGCCTCAACGATCGCCTCACGAAATCGCCAGGTCCAATGCAATGCCCGCCGACCCGCGTCCCAGCCTGCCGTTGGTGCACGAACCAATAAACCCACCCCGGGTCCTCCACCAGCCACCGCCCTAAGCACAAACATCATCTGCCCCAAGTTCACCAAGTGTAAACACTGTCCCCAACCAACCCTGGTCCCTGGAAAGCTTGTAAGTCGCGGTGCCTAACAGCCTGAACTAGCTTGTTCAAGTGTGCCAGAGTGGGCAGGCCACTTAAGCCAGTATCCTTCTTGAGCTTGAGAAGATGAATGGGGTTTGTAAGGGAATCTCTTGGCTTCAACCAGCTGGAGATCCTCAAATGCATGGTCAAAGCTTTGAGTAAGTGACCTAAACTCATGATGAGTTTTAGAGTACGGAGTAGCTACACTAAACTCATCTAAAGTGGGGATTCTATCTCATTGCAGTCTCGCGATGGTTTTCATACCTGGATTATAAACAGCGCTTTCACCTACATATACAGCCAATTAGATGAATTCGGGATTGGCCGAAGTTTCGAAGGATTTCACGGCGGCTACCGAAGGAACCATGGTTTCACTACAATACCCCGTACAGGGCGTACTATCGACTGAAACATGTCAAACGTTTCAAATCAACACATCTCTTCATATCTAATCTCATACTCGCTATCCAGATAACACCAATACAGTCATGCCCATCAACTCATAAACTCCACTTCGCTCCCATGCAGAAATATGTACAAACATTTATATACATGTCATCTCATCTCATCTCATCTCATAATCGCAAATCTACTTGCGGTAAGTGGTCCAAGCACTGTGCATGCGGGTCTTCTGACCAGGGGTAAACTCCTCGTAGCAAACACTGGAACAATCATTAGTAATTATGTCAATCGACGTTTTGGGGATAACTTACTCGTCGGAGTAATCCATAAAGTTGTGGATGGGGTCATCGCCAGCCTGGTTAGGGCAGCTATCCCGTCGAGCAGGGCATCCACTGGTCGAGCTAGCCTGAGCAGGGGTATCGCTAACCAGATCTCCACCAGTGCAGCCATCCTGGAAAGTATGGAAGAGGTTGAACCAATGACCGACCTCGTGAACGGCAGTTCCACCAAGGTTATAAGGGGCCATTGAACCTCCGGGGACGGTCTCAGCGACAATGACGCAACCATCGCGGATGAAGGTTGAAGATCCAGTTGAGACATTGGGCTCAGGGAAGAAGCAGTATCCAAGAGCGTCAAGGCCATCAAGCTTAGCAACGTCGGTGAAGTACAAGTTGAGAGTCTTGTAATCACCCTGACGAAGCTGTCTCTTCATAGCAACCTCGCCGTTTCCAGCTGCCCAGTTAGAGTTGGTGGTGAAAGTGGTATCGATGAGGTTGAAGGTAACATCATGAGGACCGTAAGCATCGTTCAAAGCCTTGAGCTGGGCTTGGAGCTTGGCCTTGGTGATGTATTTTGAGGAGGATGAAGAGACAACGTGGAAGTAGGTGTCGACGACGATGGATGCAGCGGCGACTTTGGACACGGACTCGATCTTCTTGAGGTTCTGTGCGTGCTGGACCTGCTCGGGGGTAGGGTCTGCGATGGCACAACGAGGAGGAATGGCACGTCCTGCCAGACCAGCCAAGGCGTTGCCGAAGAAGAGAGCGAGAGCGAGCTTGGAAACCATTGTTGCGGTGATGAGTTGTGAAGAGATAGACGAAGATGATGATATCGACTATAATCTGTGCAACTACACTTGATATTTATAATTATATCCTCTTGTTCTCAGCAGCGATATACAGCGGGCATAATCTATCCATCTTACTATCTCATGGCGATCGTTTCCAATTATGCCATATCTCCGCTCATCCAGATCAAAGGTGCATCCCATCACAGCATAACTCGCCATCCTTATCTATGCCAATTCCCCATAGGAGCAACTACACAAGTTATTCCGTAAATTGGACCTGCCATATTGACTCATGAGTGGACAGCTTGCCGCGGTGCCTATTCCGTACCTATGCTAGTGTTCGGAAATGAACCCCTGGACCTTCTGTTAAAGGAAATGGCCGCCGTGGTCAATACGAGACAGCCGAACTTCGGACGCCAAGAGACCTTCCCGTCTTGGAAGGATCTTCTGCCGACGCACGGGCTTCGTCTGGGGCGGGTCAGTCCCCTGTAAGCTTAAAATGAAGCATTCTGGTATGGTTAACTACCGGAGGTTGAGAACTTTTGCTAAGCTTAGGCTAAGTGATCACATTATCTTGATAGAGTGTGGAGGTGATGCTGGGGTTCAAGCCGATGCCGGCTTGGCGATTGAATTTGGGGCATTTCGGATCAAGGGAGCGCGTGCGACGAGCAATTCATGGGCTCAGAATAATCGAGTCACTAGTGAAAATGCTGAACTGTAGGAACCTGATAGGATTACTCTAGACTATATGGAAACTTTCTGAAAAAAAGGATAAAAAGGTAATGCGAAGTCTAGATATTGGATTTAATATTATTTAACAGATATACTTAGTCTTTTGCGCCAGGTATAGCTCTTTACTATTTAAATCTATCTCTGTAGGGTAGTGTCGAAGATCTTGTCGTACCCATCTTATCTTATCACCGCCAGATCCCAGTTAGACGGTCCAATTAAAATGCATGCACGGCTAAGCTTGAATGAGCTCTCTGCAGGGACTTTTTCATCTGACGTTATCGGCTTGCATGCCCAGTTTCATTCTGTGAATAATTGACAGCTGAGATATAAACTCCCACACCATTTCAGCCAGTCAGAAGTCATCATATGTAAGTCGGAAGTTTGTCGCAACTCTTATCAATACTACTTCTGGTAAGCATAACGCTTGATCACATGAAAAAGCCGTTGTTATAAATTTCCTGCAGTCGAAGGCCCGCACAGCCAGGAATAAGTAAACCAAGATCGAGATTAAGGGTTCATTGTCTACCACCAGGGTTCTAAGTTATAGTTGGTTTTGCCCTTCTATCTAAATGTTTTTCGGGACATGTTCAATCCTCATCTCCAAATACAACAGCATGCTCAAAAGCCCAATCTCGAATGGCATCAAAGTTGCGACATGTATGCAGCGTGCTGAAATCAGGCCAGTGACCATCATAGCCATCGTAATACTTGAATGCGAAAACACCAGTGTCGCTCTGGCACATTATGTTGTTTCGCAGAATCTCGATGCAGTGATCTACAAATAATGTTAGCATTGATGAAACAACTGTCCCAAAAAGTCTGACTTACCAAGATGTCCTCTCAAGTCCTCAGGCTCAACCTCAATGTCGCCACCCATCTTGGAGTAGTAATCCCTGTAGGTGTCTTGCCGAAGCAAGTTCAGACAGTGAAGCTGATGGAACACTTGGATTCCCACGCGATAGCCCGTATGCCCTGTCTTGGGATCCTTGACCTTGAGGGACTTGGGGTCGAGGCCCAGTTTGTCAAGCTCAGCTTTTGAAATCATTTGATCACCGACGTCGTATGTGACATGGTTCCACGCTTTGTCAACTTCGGGCCCGTATCCGACAAACTCGGACATCTCGAGGGCTGGAGTGATATTGTATCGGACCGTATGGAAGTCTGCAACACTTTCTGCGGGAGCTATTCGACATCAGTAGAGGCTTAAAAACCGTCTGCGGTAAACTCACAGTAAGGAAAGTTTGGCTGATTGCAAACGCCACTTTGTAAAGGGCTGGCGCGAAGTAGTAATGACAGGGCAAAGAACGCCAATGAGAAGGAGAGTAAGACACCATGACATATCCATATCAAGATTGGATGTGTGCCTGGCTGTGAAATGAATGGCGAGATATTGGTGTAGATTGGTAGAGGTGATAAGAGAGCATTCTTCTCATACGTTTGCTGCTCCTCATCTTCAGGAACTGGACGATACTTTGAACCCATTATTGCAGAAAATGATTAACAGAACCTCGAAAAAGTTGACGAAAATTACTGGCCTGCAGCGAGAGAATGAACGTCAACCTCCAGGGCGATGAGGGAAGAAAAAAACAGGTGCGACAAGGTTTGAAGCAATGATGTATATATCACTGGTAAAAAACCTGATTCTATAATTGGTCTCATCTGACTTGAGGTTTGGGTTCGACAGGGAGCGGATAATCGGCTCCCAATAACAACTCTTCAAACGCCAAGACGAAACGTGAAATGGTTCGTGCGACAGCAGAATACTACTTCAAGTCATCCAGACCGCCCACTCAAAACAATGTTCCAGCCTCACGAGTTTGACACATCTCAAATCAGGGATAGTAAACCATTAGCCACCGAGAATTATAGGCTCAGACAATATCTGTAACAGGGGTGAGTGATATTCTCAGGCAACGTGAGGCACTATACGTCGTAGCCATCAGGGGTCGTGTCTTCTAGACCAATCATGTGAAACCAGCGAAACTTGTTTGAGCTTTACTTCCACCAATCATGCGCCACCATCGACTTTGGCATGTCACTTCGCGTTTTTCGCGTTTAAGCAAACAACGACCAGAGCCTTGGGTTTCGGCCGAGGCTCGAGTTTCATGATTGGCCGCTCTAACCGTCCCTACACCTTGACCCCAAAGTGGCCTAGTGGGAGGCCGACGAGGGGGGTATCAAGGAGAAAGCGCCTTTTTTTTCGTATACGGCGTTGTTGACTCGACAGAGCGGCAATGTCGGCATCATGTCCAACATGTCTTCAAACGCCATCGGTCTTGTCTTGGCGCTTGCGTTTGACGATTCTCTGAACTTGGAGAGATCGAGGGGGTAACGATCTATTCTAAGACGGAAAGAATCCGGGGTTATCATCTTAAGTTAGGCTTAACAAGCATATGTCAAGAAGTATAAGAAGCTTAGCATCTTCAGCTCCAAGCTTAATTCTTCAACCAACTCACATTTCCTTCTTCAATCATCTGAGCTTAGCTTTGCTTGACGCAAACGTCTTTCTCTTCTTATCAACTTTCAAGGCTAGTCCTACTTTTATTCTACATCACTCTCATTTTACCTGCCGGTCAGAAAAAAAAACACTTCTACACCCTTTTTTCATCACTTCCAAGTCAAGATGTATTTCTCCAACGTTGTCGTCACTGTCCTCGCCGCTCAGGCTTTCTCGCAAGATAGCCGAGTTTCTCGCTCCAGCTTTGGACAGGTTGCTGTAAGTTACTCACCACGGTCATAATACTTTCAAGCTAACGTGAACAAGGCTTTGATGGCTGCTGCAGCTCTCCCTGCCGACGCTCTTGCTCTCCCCATCTTCAGCGCTGAGAAACGCGAGGTCAGTTTTAGTCATGTCTATTGGTAGCACTTCATCTAACAAGCATAGCCTCATCACCAGGGCGGACAGAACAACAACAACCAGGCTCAGGGCAACCAGAATAACCGGGCTCAGGGTCAAAATGCCAACAACAACGCCAACGCTGGCGCTAATGCCAACGCCAATGGATGCAACGCCAACAACAAGCGAGATGAGGAGCTTGTAGCTCGCCACCACCAGGGCAACCAGGGAGGCAACGCTCAGGGCAATGCTAACGGCAACGCCAATGGAAATGCCAATGGTAACGGAGCTGCTGCTGCTGCTAACGGCTGCAACAACAACAATGCTGCCGCTAACAACGGTAACGCCAACGGCAACAACAACAAGCGTGATGAGGAACTCGTAGCCCGGCACCACCAGGGAGCTAAGGGCAAGGGCAGAAACGGCAGGAACAACAAGCGTGAGGAGCTCGTCGCTCGCCACCATCAGGGAGCTCAAGGTGGCAACAAGGCCAACGCTGCCGGCGCTAACCGCAATGGCAACAACCGCAACCAAGCCGCTGCCGCAGCAACTGGCAACAACGCCCAGGCCAACAACTGCAAGCGAGACCTCGAGGCTCGTCACCACCAAGGCGGCCAGAACAAGCAAAACGCTCAGGCTGCTGGCTGCAACTAAGATAACAATGCATTCTACGAAGTCTCTTGCAGGCTTGGGTAAGAAGCAGCAAGGCATGTAATGGCTGGGGTGGAGGAGGAGAGATTATGCCTTGGCTTGGGGTGATGGGGTGCCGGAAGTAATGGGCTGGCCCATGGATTCTGGTAATTAGAGTGCTAGTTAGAATAATAAGACTAGAGAGTTCGGTTCAACTTTGTTCCGAGACCCATTGGTGAATTACTTGATGCCTGATCTGACGGCCTTGTAAGTCTCTACCTGATTTACCTCAAGATTTTCATCTCATAGGATATCGGTTGATGTCCTTAGTTTAGTCCTTTATGGTGGCTTGGTCGTGGCTGGGGAGAGTTACCGCTGTGGCCGTGCTTGTGACGTTTCAACTTGGCTCGCTTCCTAACCGAAGCTGATTTAGGCTTAGACCTGTTTATTAACGGCATCTCTGCCCCTCCACTAAATCTTCAGGGTCCTTCACGTGATACCCCTCACGAATGCCTTTTTCCCTCACTGGGCGAAATGAAGCATTGTATGCACTCGACTGGAGCCTCTCTATACTTATCGTAACTGACAGACAGTGATAGACGTTGGATTAGCTCATTGAATATCAATATTCATCGTTTTCTCGTATTTTCTTAAGGTTACAGCGTATCAACGTGGCTTTCGACTAACTGGCCAGAACACTCTACACCCATGTCTTTAAAGTGGGCTATCAGGCCACTTCTGAAAAGTCTTCCTCACACTCTTATCCCTTGAATCATCTCAAAACAAAAACACCAACAAAAAACATCTCAACTTCAATCTCAGCAAGTATCCGTAAAAATGGCTCCCAAGAAACCCGAATCCGTTATCGATAATGTTGTCGCCTTTGGAAGAGTTCGCAAGAACTTGAAGATGGGATGCGTCGGTCTTCCCAATGTTGGAAAATCGAGCTTGTTCAACCTCTTGACGGAGCAGAGCGCTGCGGCGGAGAACTATCCCTTTTGTACGATTGAGCCTAATGAGGCGAGATGTGCTGTTCCGGATGCCAGATATGTAAGTTGGGGTTCTATGAAATATCGGTGAGAGAGGAGCTAAACCGGTGAAATGCAGGACTTTCTTTGTGATCTTTGGAAGCCTCCTTCCATGTACCCTGCTTATCTTCAGGTCACCGACATTGCTGGCTTGATCAAGGGAGCTTCTCAGGGAGAAGGTCTCGGAAATGCCTTCTTGTCACATATCCAGGCCGTTGACGGCATGTTCCATATTGTCAGGTAGGTCTTGTCGAATAGAATGGCAAGAAACCAGGCTTACTTGGGTTATTCAACAGAGCATTCGATAACGATCAGGTCTTGCATGTCGACGACTCGATTGACCCTGTTCGGGACTTGGGTGAGTCTAGCACCGTATCTAGAGGTAACGTAACTGACAAAGGCTCATGTAGACACCATCCAGAGCGAGCTCTGCAAGAAGGATCTCGGTATGTACTATCTCTACAGTAAAGAAATAAGCTAACGCCGATCTCAGATATTCTCGCGAAGCAAATCGTCGCTGAGGAGCTTATCGTCAAGAAGGCTGGCGGCAAGTACAAGATGTTGCCTCTTTTCACTGAGACGACAACCAAGATAAAGGAAGTTAGTGATAAACAAGTGTCAATCGGGCAATGGGAAGAAAACTGACACGAAACAGATGCTGGAAAAGGACCAACCAGTTCGAGATGGAAGCTGGACACCTGCCGAGATCGCCCTCATCAACGAGAAGATCCAGCTCATCACCACCAAGCCAGTCATTTACCTCGTCAACCTGACGATGAAGGACTACCTTCGCCAGAAGTGCAAGTACCTCCCCGGTATTGCCAAGTGGGTTACCGAGCATGGCGGCACCCCTCGTGACATTATTCCCTTTTCGATCGAGTTCGAAGAAAAGCTGCACAGCTTGAAGGATGACCCCGACGCTCAAGCTGAGTTTCTTAAGGACATCAAGGTTAAGTCCAAACTGGACAAGATCATCACCGAAGGATTCACAAAGCTTGGACTGCAATACTATTTCACTGGTATGTACAGATCCTCTGAGTGGTAACATCAACGCTGACTCGAATGTAGCTGGTGAGAAGGAGATCCGATGTTGGACTATTCCTAGGGGCTGCTTGGCTCCACAAGCTGCTGGCGCTATCCACAGTGACTTTGAGAGAGGCTTCATCAAGGCTGAGGTTGTCGCTTATCAAGACTTCCATGATCTTTGCGAAGGACAAAAGTCTATGGGTCCCATCAAAGCAGCTGGCAAGTACCGTCAAGAAGGAAAGTCATATGTAAGTGCACGCAACTCGAGTCACATCACACAAAGCTCACCGTTGTTTTCTGCAGGTCGTTCAAGATGGAGATATCATCCACTTCCAGTTCAGTAAGCAATGCCCCCATGATGTTTTGGTCTTCTGTTATAGGCTGACTGTTTCTACCAGACGTTTCGAATAAGAAATAAGCCTGTCGTGGCTGCAGAGAGAAATTATAATCTTAGATCTTGTGTATATTTCAGGGTTGCGTAAATCACACACTTTCAACGGGACATCCGGCTGAGAGTTTGAGTGGGGGAAAGAGAACTTGGTCTAAGTTCGGGATCAAAAGAATACTCATAATTGGTTTATCTAATGTTGGGCTATCTCTAAATTATCTCCACTGATTTAAGCTTTCAGCCACGAGTCTTAACTGCAAATACCGTATCTAGTTGGGCTGTCTCGGGGTTCGTCCCAAATCTTTTTACTGTGAGATCGCGAGATAAGATAAGACGATAGCATTCCTGATACATAAGTGTAGAGATTGAATCCATGGCCCCTTAAATTCACTCCCCAAGTCTAGTATCACAAATAAATGTATGCAGCCTTACCAACAGATACATCTGTCATGGCTGGTAGCAGTGCTCCGCTTTAATGGAAAAGCTTTGCACCAGGTTCAGAAGACTCTAAATTCACTGACAGAGAGGATCTGGCATCACTGGTAGAGGGGCCCAGCGCTGGCTAGGGTATATACATCGAGGTTCAGTGACACATCCCATTTCCCAATTTGAAGACCTTTTAGAGACGACATCTGAGATTTCGTGACACCCAATTGAAATTAAAGTGACTTGCTTTGATTGAAACTCCAAATGTAGGCCGCCAGGATACTCTGTAGAGTTGTCGAAGATTCAGTGTAAATCAAGACATCTCCAGTCCTACCAACACCAGTCAGTAACTGGGAGACCGCGATCTTCTGTGAATCACAAAGAAAATACTACAGAGTTTTCAGAGATTCAGCGCCAATTCAGATGTTGACAAACGTATGCCTGGTGCTGGCTAGTACTGTCCTCCTTCTCCTGCCAACTACTTGCCAAGTGCTATCTTCCACAAACCACAACAAAGGTTGTCAATTTCGCATTGTTGGCTATTCAACTCGTTGCGATGGCCACTGAGATTGTCCGTGCTACCTACACCGAGAAAAGGGCAGTAGAAGACTTCTTGACCAGCGTCTTCGGTGAAGGAAATACAACTGTCAAGGTAAGAAGCTTTCTATTGATCTTCCAGAATGTCAATAAAGCTGACGTTACAGCTGCAACACGGCAAGTACTATTGTACTCTCCCACGACTTCTTACCGAGGTCAGTAAGTTCCCAAGCTGCTCAAAGTTGTAGACTCTATTCTAACACCAAAAGGCCGAAAAGCAAAAAAATGGAGGAGACAGTGAACACTGAGCAGCATGAAAAACCTAAGGATGGTAATTCTGGGTAGATTGTCTGTTACAGGTAACTACTAGACAGAGGTTACCACTAGAAACCGTTTAAGCCATCACAAAGAAAAACTTTCAACTCTCAAACTCCTTAATTGCCACATGTGTTATGTTTAATTATTTCGGCTCGCGTACTGTTTAACTACACTCCTCAGGCCTTAGTCTGAATGATCTATTGGTATGTGCTAGGCGGATGGCCAACTCTGGCTAAACTGCGTCTATGAGAGGACGGGTATTTCCGAGGAATTGCATCGACCGCAACATTGCTGTTTCTTAGCATAGCTCTGGCAGTTTGAGACTTCTCAGCAGTCCATGGTTTGCCAATAACATACCCCTGCTTCTTTATGCATTTCGAAGATAGCTTCTGGAAAGCGCGTAAAATTTGCTTTGCCGATGATCGAGTTCTTCCTTGAGCAATGACGACTATCATCTCTTTTGAAATGATATCAAGAGCATCGTGTAAAAAGTCAGAGCAATATGGATGTTGATGTAACTTGATAATCCACTTTCGAATATTAGGAAGACCTCAAGGCATTCTTTCGGAACGACTCACTTCAACAACCTCGGCCTTTACCTGCACCGCGCAACTCTCTTTATCAGGTCTTCTTGTGAAAGAAAAGAAGATATTGTTATTTGCACCGCTGATGGACATCGTGGTCCTTGCATCATCAAACTCTTCGACATATCGAGGTCCGCCTAAGAACCAGGTTAATAGCTCTAGAAACAAACACCCCATTGTCCAGATATCAAGGGCTCTTGATATAGTTCCGCCTTCGATTTCGCATTCAGGAGGGCAGTATCCAGGAACTGGGGGGACCTCTTGATTGGGGATGTTGGAGCGACTCTTAGCGCTGTTGAGAGTCGACAAGCCAAAGTCAGATATGACTAAAACGATTTCATCTTCATCCCCTGGTTTCTTGAAACAGAGAATGCTATGGCACTTGATGTCTCCATGTCGGCCATAGCCATTGGCTACTCCTTGGTCTACATGTTTCGGATTATGTATAGTCTGGAGCGCACTGATTAGTCCTGACATCTGGTTAGATATCCAGATTGTTGCCTTGCGGTCCCTTGGGGGTTCTCTCCTCTCCAGGTACTCGCTGAGATCACAGATCGCACTGGGGAAGATAAAACCCCTTTCTTCCGCACATTGAAAAGCACACAGGGCGGTCACCAGGTGGGGGTACTTGAGTCCGCTGAAGAGGTTGAGCATCTTCCACTCCTGTTGGAACTTTGACTCATTATCGTGGTTTGTGGTATGAAGTGTCTTGATTGCAAACTTTGTACAATCTAGGTTGATCTTTTGTTCGATTAATCAGCTTTGACTATTTGGACTATGGTATTTCAAGGTTTATTACTCACACTGATTAACAGTTGCTTATAGGAATGTGAAGTTGGGTGGATGTCGACTCTTGTCACTACTCCAAAAGTTCCCATGTTATCTGAAACGTCATCATGGGGATCACATGGCGTTTCGCGAGACCGACGCCAAGGCTTGCAGGCGTCTTTATGTAGATAGTGCACCTTTAAAGGCTCATCTGCTGTCGAGCTGAAATATGGCGTATCAACTCTCCATTGATACGATTCAAAGTGTTCTTTCTCTGAAGCTTTCCAGCCTTCGAAACATGGGATAGGTAGGTTAGGTCCAACCAGACGATAGACTGTGTTGTTCTCAATCCTGATAGGCAGCTGCTGGTCGTTGAACCCAGCATCTATAAAATGCCGAATATCATGGCAGCGTTCTTGTAATGCGAGCAGTGCGAAAACCTTGAGGAACGCCCCTGGTGGAGTGTAGTCTGCTGAGAGTTCTACCTCTGGCGGATGGATTTTGTCGACGTATTCATCAACTTCCGGACCGCCGAAGCCATGTTCAGGTCTTTTTAGTTCGACCCTGATTCTCGCTCGACTCAAGATATGTCGCAGCAACTTGTCAGTCCAGAACCGACCATTTATACCCTCCACACCGTAATCCCGTAGGAGCTTCCCCAGGTCACCACATATACTCTCTACTGGGACGAGTCCATTGCCATCATATTTGTACTTCTCCCCCGGCGTCTTCCCAAGGTCACTAAGCTCGGTCTTGAGGTCTGTCATTGGATTTATATGGTCGCCGTAGATTCTATCGACTTACTTGTCAATATGGCCGCAATCTGAGTCCAGATTATCTGAAAATCACTTACTAGGCGCATTTATATGTCCCAGATAATATTCTTGCAGCAGCGTGTATCTGCTTCTTCATCGACGATTCATGTAGTTTTCTATCGGCAGCCTTCGTAAGTCCAGACGGTTAGCGCTAAACACCATGAACCTGATCTGAACAGGCAACTTAAGTATAAGTCATCCAGGACCCAGAAAGCTTACCAGTGGTGTATTACCTATTAAAGTTTAGGCAGTAACCAAATACCTGTGGATTTCGATCGTTGGCTTTCCTAGCCTTTTGGACACGTTCTCAACGCGTCAAATTTATGGAAAAGGAGTAAGTGGCAGCTTCAACACGAATCTTTCTCTTATGCGGATAACCACTTGTCATACGATATTTGTCTCGAAAGCCACGCAGGCACTTTTCATTGGCTTGTGAGAGGCATTTCAAGCGTTCGTCACACGTTGCAATGTTTCTAAATATTGCAATGCCTCGACATAGCCATTGACGGCTGACTGATGCCAGTGGATCAAGGAGGGGTAAAACTTTCAAAATATCGCAAGCATAGCCTCTTTAGGAAAGGTAAATAAGTGGCGTGTGCCCCGATCAAAGGCTTGTTTATCACAGCTGTTTTCATCCCTTCAAAAGTCGGTATCGTGATTCTATAGTACCAGAAAATCATGAATTGGGCAAATGACAATGCTATATGCTGCGAAAATGAAATTAGCAGAGTATTCAAATATCAAGAGAGACCAACAAGCCTCGTACGAGTAAATTCAGACAGAAGCGTTTGTAATCTACCATCGAAACGGCGGCAGTTTACTAACAGTATTTCAGAAGCCTTTGGTATGGACAATGTCTGATAGTAGTGATTGGAATGAATGGTTCAATAAGGTCGGTATTAGCTTTTGTTCTCAAGCTCACTGAGACTCACAGCTTTCTAGCAGCACCCAAAGCTTGATGGATCAGACTCAGGCCTTGTTCTGATGTATACAATCCCCTCATCCACAAGCTTCAGAGGTTGATAATAGTGTTAGTCTATCAAGAAGAATCGGCGAACCTATGATCGATCCAGTGAAGAGTATCGAATCGAAAGACTGGATCAAGGCTATCCGAAAAGCAACAGTGCACGATAAAACTGCTTTTGACAAAAGTCTGCACGGCACTGGCGGTCAGCGCAACTTACGAACATTGCCATTTTCCGAGAAGTGTTTTCAGGACATTGCAAAGAAGTTCTATATACATGACTCGATCAACCGTGTCGTAAGTCGAGCAAATGTTTCTCAGTTCTCGGCCGTCAAGCTAGAAATGGGCAGACATGATGGTCATCAACTACCCGCACACGGTACGTGCCTCTAGATTGACGAAGCCGAGTAAATTCTTATGCTGGGACAGTATATAGCGCCCGGACTTCAAATGCTTGGGAAGGGGATCTTGCGGTATCCGCGACGTACTTCCCGCATTGTGGGCTCACATTTGCAGTCGTATTTGGCTGCCCGCTGTCTGTCGAGGCAGAAATACTGACACGGCTTGAAACGGCGACCTACGAGATATGCCACCCACTATTGGTTCCTAGTATGCTGGTCGAAGTTGAGAGGCGCCGCCATCTACCAATTATAGATCACACGCTTGATGGAATTGAAGCGCGATTCCTGGAGCTGGATGATCCTGAGTCTCTGCAACATATAACAGAGGCAGAGAAACTCGCTCGCAAGGAAGCAAAAAGATCAGCCTGGCTGGATATGCTGTATCTCCGCAATCAGTTGATGAGCTGGAATACATGCTTGGAAGCCCTATACGAACATGCAGATCACCTTAACCGGACAACATTTCGAGACATCAGTGTTTCTTCTCAATTGAAAACTAGGTCTACTGAGGAGCTTAGTGTTCACGCAGACCGTTCTTCAGACTCCGGCGCAGAGTGGAATGCCCCGATCGGCGAGTTATCTTTGGTAAAGAACCGGGACAACCAGCAAACTAACAAAGACTATATAGATGTTGTCCCTGCGGAGCCTAAACGCGACAAGAGTCCAAAGCTGGAGTCGATAAGAAGTTCCAGGAGCTATATGAGACGAACAGGTGCCAAAATGCAAGCACGGCTACGGGAGGTCATCAAGGATTATAACGAAAAGATTCGAGAGTGCACAGCTGGCTTTGAAGGCATGGCCATGACGACGCAATGGGTGAGTCACGCGTTTGTCTTCGTTGTTTGTTATGAATCCTTTGCTAATAGCTTCTAGGCTCAAGGCGAAACAAACGTCGAGATAGCATTGGCGACTAGTCAGGACTCCCGCCATATGCGCTCCATCGCACTACTAACCATGATATTCCTTCCTGGAACCTTCTTTGCAGTAAGCTATGGCTCAAAACTCTCAACAACCTACTGACAGAGAGTGTAGAGTATTTTCTCCATGGGATTCTTTGAGTGGAAATCCGACGATGGCACTATATCTGTGTCTGAGTCCTTCTGGATCTACGTGGTCCTAGCAACAGGCTTTACAGCCTTCACAGTTGGAGTGTGGTGGTATATTGGAGTCTATCGCCACAAGAGACATAAGAAACTCTCCTTAGCACATAAAGTAAGTCGCTTCCTGAGTCTGAGACCATTCAAGTCTTTGCGACATTGGATCGTAAAGATTACAATGGCAAAGTTGAATAGAATGCCACCGTCTCCATGATTTAGAGCTTAGTTCTAGCTATGTATTACCGAGACTCATTATCTCAAATCACTAAAAGAATTCCGTTTCGTTACAGTCATCTTATCTTTTGATATGAGCGTCTTGCAAGACATTTCACAATGCCATTCATGAATAGTGAAATATGCACTACGTGGTGATTTTGTTAGCTATTGTCTTGGATTTTGACGAATTAGATGTAAGCGATTGGGTTTATCGGAGAGGCTCTAAGGTCACAGGTCTCGATCAGACTTGAGATAGAGCCAAATTGAAGCCCCTGCAATTAAACAGAACCTATGGATAGGATATAGAACCGTAGTCTAACTCTGTCTTAATTTGACTTGGGCTCCAACCGGAATTGTTAAAAATATGGCGGACTCTAACACTTTACATTGCAGGTTTGGAGACAAGACAGGGCGCGGGGTATCTATAGTATTATATTACCAGCCGTAAGCAATGGGGCCTAGAAAGGCTATTGACCTTTCAACGAGCAATTGTGGAATTGGTTGATGCAAATGAGATGATAGTTGATAAGATATGAATAAACTGAAACTTGTAGAAAGTCGCCGGTACTTGGATCTTATGTGAAGTTGGTGAGGCGTGACTTCAAGATGCTCTAAAAATAGAAGAGTGGTGGTGCTGGCAAGACTTGCCACATTTTGGTGATGGACTGTCCTCACAAATACTCCTCTCAGTATAAGCACTAATACCATAATCGTTGATGGATAAGACATCTCCACGCTAGGCACTCTCGGTTTTACCCTTTCTACTTTAACCACGAGTTGCCCAAGTACAGGATAAATGCGGTGACTGGTATTTGTGGCGAAGCAGATGAACGACGCCATTAGGGAACTACAAAGGCAAACATATGTCCTCAAAGTGCATTAAATATCCTATGACAGTCGATTTCTTCTGTGAGATTACAAAGGTGCCTTGGCCAAAACATGTAGCATACAATCTGAACCCTCGGGCGAATACTTTCGACTCTACCACCACCTTAGGTGCTCATGCCACATGGTGCACCATTCATTGCAACAGTAGGCGGGAGTCAAACGATGACGCTCTTGAAGTTGTTGGGTGATACAGGGTTACACGAACATGACCCCTCACCAGAAGCAGCTTAGAGGTCTATTGAACCAGCGGGTCTTGCGATATCAGCGCGCCAGTGGTGTTTGTTAACGGGGTCTTTCTGGTAGATGTTCACTTCGAAGAACTTGTTGTGGCCACGGCACTTGTAGTTCTTGTAGCTGGAGGGACTCTTAGTATTGTCTACATAGTTCTTATATCTTAGGATAAGAGAGTTGACTTACGTGTTTGCCTTCTTGAAGTTGGCTTGGATCAAGTCTTGTTCAGACACTTCAACGTATTGCCCTTCGGATGTATTCTGAGGGATGAAGTATCTTTTGGATTCCAGCGGGCCGAAGTTTACTTGTCTAACAAGCTGGACTGCGTAAGAAGGATTGAGCTGGGAGAGGTCATGCTGGGCCTCATTGAAAGTGGAGTCTCTGGGGAAAGACCCCCATAACATGAAGTTGTTGAACTTGGATTGATGGGAGAGGTATTGAGAACGATAAGGTTCGATGGAATCACAGCAGAAGAGTGCAGACATTTTGGAAGTATATAGAGAAATAGTGATAAAAGTATGAAGATTAAATGAAAGACAATGATGGAAAGTGTCGGTTATTTATCTTCTGTTTTCCAAGCTGGTAACTTGTGAAATTTGATCAACTGCCGTCTCATTACCATCATCATGATTGGCTCGACGAGTTGGATGCAACCATCATCATTGTGCAGATTCTGAGGCCTAGCCGGAGAGTTTGACCAATCGGCCAGACCAAATTAATCCGCCATATCCGATTGGAGGCACTCGTCTAGACTGAGATCGTCTACATAAACTTATCTCGATGTGCGATGGTCGTGCATTTCTCTTTTCTTCCTCACGGTTGACCCTGGTGGTGCTTCCGCAGTCATTCGTTGCACCCACTTCTATCGCCAACTGTCTACACTCCCTTGAAACTCTTTAGCCGTCGTATTCTTTCTTCCTCTACTGTCTCTTTTCAGCAGGTTAGAACGCCACCAAGTTCCCGTCCCAGGTAGGGGTCTTTTATTTCTAGTCAAAACCAGTCAGGGCCACCTGAATTAGAGAGTTCAGTTCACCAACACGAACATTATCACGAACATCGAACTCCCCAGTTCATTGATCCGAGCTGGACTCAGGCCGGAAACGCGGGCCCTCTGCCTCCCTATGATTGGGGGTGTTCAAATACTACTCCTCAGCCTGCTGGACAGAGCGCACAAGTCGAAGATGATACACGGCTAGAACATGATATTGAGAATCACAGCTCTCACGAAAATGACAACAGTCTAGGTGGCGCACGTACTATAGACTCTCACCAATGTCCCAATTGCCCGGCTTCTTTTGCTACCAAAAAGCCGTATACGTGAGTTCACGCCCATTGCCATTGAGAGTATCGAACCTAATGAATGCAAACAGCGCGCATCTCAGAAATCACACAAGGCCATTCAAATGCACCAAAGCTGGGTGCAGCGCAAGCTTTGCACTGAGGAAGGATCGCACCCGTCACGAAGACGAGAAGCATGGCTCTGTCAAATGGTATTGCAGCTTCCCAGGATGCAGGTATAAAATGGCGTGCGATGGCACGGCACGAAAGGCCAACGTTGAAAGGCATGTAAGGACATGGCATAAGCAGCAAGATCCAACGTTGTACTGTGAGCGCAGATAGCTTGTACGCCACTGGAAATATCATCGCTGTTGCTCGAGTATTCTTCCGCTGCGACGGACGTTTCGTGACCTTCACAACCCTGTTGTGAGCAGAAAATGGTGATTGCCCGTATAGGAAGGAGGTTGAGATCCATGATAGTGAATGAGTCACAGGTAAGATTGTCGGCGCTTATAAATAGTGTCAGCCTGGACCGCCTGATATCGCAGACACTGGATCCGTAAAACCCCTACATACACCAAAAATACTTTTTCGAAAGAATTTCCTGGTAAATTTGGTATCGACATGACAGCCCAGACACAGTCTCAAGAGACGTGGCAGCCAGTGGCCTTGTCACTCGCTCCATCAATAGCGTCTCACTCTCTGTCTACGCCAGAGTCACTCCAAATTGAGATTGATCAAACAACTCACAGGCTTGAGCTCCTCAACTTCTTTCACATTCCTGCTCCATCCCATATTCTTGAGATTGGATGCGGCCAGGGAACATGCACTGTTGTCTTGGGACATGCCGTTGGGGAAAATGGCCATGTTGACGCCATCGACCCCGCACCTCTTGATTACGGTGCACCACACACCCTTGGCCAAGCACAACAGCATATCGCGAGAGGCGCTTTGGGCGGGCGTGTGAAATTCTGGCAGGCTCAACTTGATCACTTTCTAAAAGAGACAGGGGACAAGAAGTGGGACTATGCCGTCTTTGTGCACTGTTTATGGTACCTCGATGCACCAGAAACCCTTGCCCGCATGCTCAAAGCGCTGAAGGGACGCGTGAATAGAGTCTGCATTGCCGAGTACGCCATGAAGGCATCTGAGCCAACTGCTGCCCCCCACTTGCTCGCTGCTTTGACTCGCGCTACATTTGAGGCACAAAGACCAGAGAGCGAGGCAAACATTCGATGTCTGCTGAGTCCAACTGACATCAAGAATATTGCCGGGGGTGCTGGCTGGAAAGTTGAACGAGAGACCGAAATTGTACCGCATGCAGGACTGCAAGATGGGGGCTGGGAAGTTGGCGATGTGAAAAGCAAGAGTTTTCTTGGCGACATTGAGCAGCATGTCGCGGATAGTAAAATTAGGACTGTGCTTAGGAGTGGTAGAGAAGCAGTTGTGAGAGCTGTTGAAGGACTTGGCGGTGCAAAAGTGCGGACGATGGATGTTTGGGTTGCAACATTAGTTGAAATAAAGTAGGACAAAGGCTATGGTTGAGTTTCGTGTGAGGCGCGCGATGTAAACTATCAGCTGTGGGGTCTGTCAACTGAAAATAGCACTCTTATCAAAGTCAATCCGGGCAGTATACCAGCTACACACTCAAGAATACGCTGTGCAAAGGGAGTGCAACCGAGAGCAGATCTCAAGAGGAGGCACAATATTAGGGAAAAGCAGAAAGTGGGAGTTTCCGAACTCTGCGATGAAAGGGCCAGAATGTCAGATTGAAGAATTGGTCGTCTAATACTAAGCTTCAGCACAATTTCCCCTTTTCTGCTTTCCCTACGATGATTGCTGAAGACCAACTCCCTGCAACTTGAAACCCTCTACAAAATTCACCGGAGGCGTGTACGCCTTCCTGCCGTGCGTGAGATATGCAATAGCAGCGATGATGATAACACCAGCCCATATCAAAGGCGCCCAATTCGCTGAAGCAGTATCGACAGGCAGCGTTAGTGGGAAGCAGCAGAGAATGACAATGAACAAGCTGTAAAGCACAGAAAATGCGTTGATCGCCAGTCCAAAGCGACCCAGGCTCCATCGAGCAGAAGGCAGCTGTTCACCTCTGATGCGCTTGAGGAGTACGCAACCAATGCTGAGGAGGTAAGTGCTCATGATTCCCAGTGTTGAGAGCGAAACCAGAACAGTAAAGGCGACGTCGGAGCCGATTTGGATAAGACTGAGGAGAGCAGCGCCGATGGACATGAGGTAAACAGCGTTGAAGGGCATGTGCCATTTCTTGTCCCTGCAAAGTGTTAGCAGAAGATGTGCAATGTTGAAGTGGAAACTTACATATGGCCAATCCATTGAGAACCTGGAAGACCCTTATCTCTAGCAAACGCCCATGTCTCGCGAGCGCAAGTCGCAAGAGTCGTAATGTTGCCGAGGTAGACTAAAAGCCACAAGATGACATTGAAGAACAAGTTCAGTCCTTGAGAGCCTGTGCGATCGAAGAGAGCGATGAAAGGCCAGTCTGCCTCGATGATAGCGTCAAGAGGGCCAATGCAGAAGAGCATCGTAATCAGCATGATGAACCCAAAAAAGACGTTGCCAACATATGACCACCAAATAGCTCGTGGAACAACAATGGACGCGTTCTTGACTTCTTCGGACAGATGCACGATACTGTCTGAACCAAAGCAGCACCAGAGAACATAGATCTGAGACGAGATGTATGCAAAGCCCATATTGTCCCATCCACTCTGGTCCGTGAACTGCAGAAACACGTCGTGGGCATCATTCTTGTCGCAAAGAACCCAAAGAGGAATCATGACGGCAAAGAATCCCAAAAGATGGCCAATCAGACTCGCCGTCTCGAGCTGCGGAAAAAAAGCAGTACCCCAAGTATTGAAGGCGATGGTGACAATGATAACGGCCCACATTATCAGCGCAATCTGCCACGTCGTAAACGCAAAATCAGGGTTTGTGACGTTAATGCACGCCTGGACCTGAAAAGCGATGGTATAACAACTGCTGGCGAAACTAGCCAGCCATCCCAGCGTCGTCATCCACCCCGAAGCATAAGATAGAACCTTTTGATACTTTGGTGGTGAAAACTCGCTGACCCAATGGTACTGCCCGCCCGACGTAGGCGCCATAGAAGCCATCTCCGCCAGACTCGCAACAACAGCAGAATATGCTATCGTGGTTGTAACAAAACACCAGAAAACACCAGCATAGCCACCGTTGGTGAAACCCGGCGCAAGCGAGATCAGCACAAATTCCCATGTCGCCATATAAATAGCCACAAAGCCAATTGACGACCACAGCGAAAACGTTCGTTTAAACTGCTGCTTCTTGCCGAGGCGCTGCATGTCCAGGTGGTCCTGGTGATCGTTGTGAAAGCCATCTTGGTCGAGCTCTGTTTCTTCGGGGAGGAGTTTGTTCGCTTCTTTCGAGGGGCCGACGGCAGCGGAGGGATCTGTCGATGATTTGGATGAATCGTCGGCCATTGTGACGATTGCGAAAGGATAGTGAGGATGAGGAGAAATTTAGAAATTAGGTGGCGAGGACTATTTATTAGTTAGACTAGGTCTTACAGGGGAAGAGATTGAGCTTTATCCTTATCGAAGCCACCGATGGATGCCCCCGCAGGTACAGATCAGTACTTTAATGCGTTATAGACTGCTAGCGAATGTGTGTAGTTTCTTAGTGCACTACTGGTAGAGCTAGGTACTGTTGGCCAACCAATTTCGAGTCGGAGGCGGCCCGAAGGTCTAGATCCATAAAATACGCTACACTAAGATCAAACAAACGTAGATCGTCCGAAGCTGCGGGTCTGCTAAGGCTGAAACTGCTATTTGAGGAAGCTGGCAAACAGTCGCGGTTTCATTAACTTTCTGCTCAAGTGAATATCAACTTAATGCTAATCGAAGTTCCTCTCTTCATATGCATTTCTAGACCAGCTGTCTTGTACATAAAATACCAGGTACATCAAGCCAACGGTTTATAGAGCATCTTCACAGGATGCCTCTCTGCTCTTCACTTTCTCAATGATCCGCACCAGTGGATTCTTCCTCGCCTCCTCTAGGGCTTCTCCTCCAATCTCCAGTTCTGATCCACTCATCAAATCTTTCAGATATTCCTTCACCTCCTTGCTCCTCTGCCAAGGCTGATCCTTAAATTTCAGCGCTGAATCGAACGAATCGTGTTTTGAAGCAGGGCCTTTGACGAACGGATCCGCGCCCTTCTCGATGAGAAACTCAACAATTTCCCAGTTTTCGTAGTGAACAGCTCTCGACAGCGCTGTACCGCCCGAGTAGGTCCTTGCGTTGATCTCAGCGCCGTGGCTCAAGGCCATCTCCATCAGAGGTCTCCAGTCTGTCTGTGCGCCAGGGATTGGATGGCAGTGCAGTCTTTTGATAGCTCCATGTAGTGGGCGTGAGTATTGTGGATGAGCGCCATGCTCGAGAAGCATCTGCGCCACTATCATAGGGCTCTTCTCAACTGCAAGGTCGAGCGCGAGTCCTGATGTACGGTCCATTGGTGGCGTGGCTTTCTCTCCCCAGTCGTGTAGCCTTCCGTCCTTGAATGGGGCAAGATCAGGATCTGCACCGTGTTCAAGGAGAAAACGAGTGATATCCACGTCTTGCACGCAGTGGCTTATGGCAACGCCGAAATTCCCATTGCGGCTAGGGATCTGCTGATTAGGATGATAGCCATGCTGGACGCACAGTTCGAACAGCGGAGGGAGAGATTATCGCAAGCTTCTCTCACCACTTCACCGTTCAGAGGTGTCCATCTTTCATCCAGTAAATATCGCACAACTTCAATCTCATTCGCCCTCGCTGCATAGACCAATCCGTCTTGGAGACCCAGCTGTTGGAGCTCTTCTATCAGTTCCCCATCTTCTGTCCAAGCCTTGACCTCATCAAGCAAGCCTTTGTCACAAGCCACCATAAAAGGTCTCAGCCTCCCATAGCTGTAGTTTTCCGCCCTATTGACTTGCACACTCGTGCTACATCCTGGAAGGGGAGGTGGCAGAGGAGGAAGGTTGAGATGCTCGAAGTAGCTGTATATAATAAGCCGCAGCGGTTCCCTGAATGCATCCTTCCTAGCATCATCTCTGTCTATGATATCCTCATAGGCTTGTGCGTCTATCTGACTCCAACCCCGGGAGTGGCGTGCACATAGTTCTTTGAGCTGTGCTTCGTCTTCTTTGCTTCGCTTAAATAATTGCGGCTGATATGGTGTGGCGGGTCTAGGTCTGGGGGGTAGTGTCCCTCGACGCGAAATTGATATAATAGTATAGAGCTGGTTTCAGACCAGGACGGCGCATATGACGACTTGTGTATGTCATCTTGGAGGCTTACTGGGCTCGGGTTGATAGGGTCTGGATTGTTAGATGTGTATTCCATTTTGCTGCAAAGAATCAGCTCATGAAGTTCGTGTTGATACCTCAGGCGTCATGTTGGTTGGTTGCCTAAAGCACGTCCCTCATGTGTACATGCCGTATCATGTATATTACCATTATACACGCTGGCCCCCAATTAATTCTCGTGTAACAACAATACCTTTGATTTTGCCGAAAACGAAGCAATCGCCGCCTGCTGTGCCTTAGCTATTGATCCTCCCTGCTGAACGATGCCTGGATTCGGAGTGTTTGCCCCACGCCCACCACATCTAGATCGTTGACGCTAAGACTCGATAAATGTTTCACATGGCACGAATTCGGCCGGATAGTACGGCCGGATCATTCGGTGCATCTCCAGGGCATCGCCTTCGTAAACGGGCCTTTACCGTGAAACGGCATGATCTTGACTTTTTGTTCTCCCAGGGTCTCATGTATCTGATGTTCTAGATGCATTACGCAAACATGGGAGGCAAGATCCAATAAGGTAGCATCGAGCACCTTGGCTACATCCTGCTTGTAAGCTGAATGGACCGGTAATCTGGCACTCTGCGGGGCTGGTGCTAAGCGCACCAGTCCATGACACGACCAAGTATGCACTGAATTCCCAATCTGTCTATATTCCTGACGATCCCCTGGCACGTATAAACCCAAATAGACTATTTTCTCACTAACATGAACACAATACTACACGGGTAATTCTGGGTAATGGACTTTCCATTTAGGCACAAACCTTACCGTGATGGACGTCGTATCTGCTTACGCTTGGCGGTGTGTTTTGTCGCCCCCAGCTGCTTAGTTGAGGGCGCGGTGCAGCATGACAAAGAGTTTATATAGAAAACATCCAGTAAACTCTATTAAAATTGTTTTATCCGGCGGGCCAATCCTGTGCCAAGAGGATACCCCGCAAACCCCGTGTTTCCAGGGGGAATAGCCTGATTTATCAAGGGGACAAACTTAGTTGAGGTCATCATCACAGCAGTTGGTATAGTAGCCTGAAAACTGGGTATAAAAGACAAGGCCACGATCCGAGACAATTTGCTTCATCAGGTCCTCGCTCAATATTGTCAATTAAGCGTTAGTTCTACAGTTCGCTACGATGCAGCTCAAGTTTCTGTCTTCAGCATTGCTGCTGTCTCTGGCCAGCAAATGCGCTGCCCAAGACACTAATGATATCCCTCCTCTGATCACCGACCTCTGGTCCGCGGATCCCTCGGCTCATGTTTTCGAGGGCAAGCTCTGGGTTTACCCATCTCACGACATCGAAGCCAATGTCGTCAACGGAACAGGAGGCGCTCAGTACGCCATGAGGGACTATCATACCTACTCCATGAAGACCATCTACGGCAAGGACCCTGTCATTGACCACGGCGTCGCTCTCTCAGTCGATGATGTTCCCTGGGCCAAGCAGCAGATGTGGGCTCCTGATGCGGCTCACAAGAACGGCAAATATTATCTCTACTTCCCTGCCAAGGACAAGGATGAGATCTTCAGAATTGGAGTTGCAGTCTCCAACAAGCCCAGCGGTCCTTTCAAGGCCGACAAGAGCTGGATCCCCGGCACATACAGTATCGATCCTGCTAGCTATGTCGACACTGACAACGAGGCCTATCTCATCTGGGGCGGTATCTGGGGCGGCCAGCTCCAGGCCTGGCAGGATAAAAAGAATTTCAATGAGTCTTGGATCGGAGACAAGGCTGCTCCCAACGGCACCAACGCTCTATCACCTCAGATCGCCAAGCTAAGCAAAGACATGCACAAGATCACCGAAACGCCCCGCGATCTCGTCATTCTCGCGCCCGAGACAGGCAAGCCTCTTCAAGCTGAGGACAACAACCGTCGCTTTTTCGAGGGACCATGGGTTCACAAGCGCGGCAAGCTGTACTATCTCATGTACTCCACCGGCGACACGCACTTCCTAGTCTACGCCACTTCCAAGAACATCTACGGTCCTTACACCTACCAGGGCAAGATTCTTGACCCTGTTGATGGGTGGACTACTCACGGAAGTATTGTTGAGTACAAGGGGCAGTGGTGGCTTTTCTTTGCTGATGCGCATACTTCTGGAAAGGATTACCTTCGACAGGTCAAGGCGCGGAAGATCTGGTATGACAAGGATGGCAAGATCTTGCTTAATCGTCCCAAGATTTAGACTTGCGCATGCGAGTAAACTTTGTCTTCTTCGGATTGGAGGATAGTTATGAGTAGATGTTTATGTAAATAGCCAAGATTATGAGTGGAGTCGATTATTTCTTCTTCGACAACTAGACTATGTCCGTCCTGCTATTATGCCTGTAGTGATTTCCAGTGTCTCACTAAATGGTCCGCAAAAGGCCCCGACCTTTTATAGTTCCTCTTTCCATTCTCGCTGCAGAATGGGCAGTTGTAATAATTATCTCCGTCTCTGAAGCCAGCCAAGGTAAACGGCATGTCCCCTGCAGCAAGGATTCTCTCAAGATACTCTGCTAGTGAAGTAGGGATCTCATGGAATGTAGTCCCAGCCTTTTTGTCACTCGGTATTCGACACATACCGTTATTCTGATCCACGTCGCCAGGAGTTGTCATGCTGTTAGTAGGGTGAGACTTTAAACTCGGAGCTGCCTTTTCGTGAGGATTTGGATCATAGTGGATCGGCTGGAATGGGTCGATACTTTTGTCTGAGGCTGGGTAGGAGACCTGGCTTGCTCGTCGACTGCTCTGGGGAGTATGAAAGACAGGCGACTCGGCTATGTCGTCGCCAAATGATATGATTGGGGGAAGAACACGCGGCGACTCTGACCGGTTGCTTCGGGTTGTCGGAGAGGTTGTGAAAGGAGAATAGTAACCATCTTGTGGTATTCTTTGATGGCTTGGTGGTAAATGGGATATGTATCTTGGATGCGATAGGTTGATGTTGTCTGCAGAGGCCCGACGAATGGGTGGAAGGCAGAGGGCATCCCGAAGTCTCTCCGCCCGGTTCTGGACGTCCATTTCTTGTACCGATGGGGGCGAAGATGAAGTCCCAGCTGTCGGCCTCAATGATACAGCTTGACTCTCAGTTCTTATATCTTCCTTCTCAGATGTAGCCACCCAAGGCGTATTATTTTGTTGCTATAAAGCTCATTAGCATGAGAGGCTCTGTATGTGGGGCCTGAGCACTGACCAAATGGCGGTAGATGCTCGTCTTCTCTATCAACTTGGAGCCTTCTTGTTCTGGATATACTTCAGACCATGCTTGTAGCGATCTCTCGACCTGAGGTCTTCCGATTATCCCGATGATATCGTGACACATGGTGGTGATAACTGCCCGAAGCTCCTCCTCATTCTGCGCCGATTGAGCATGCGCAACATCTCCGCGGCACTTGGCGACAGCTTGTTCTATCAGCATGACCCGATACAGCCATTCATCGGTCGACATGTTTGCCTTTGATTACCATGAAACACAAAACATGTCATGTTTGAAGGGAGGGAGATGATGTTTGTGGAATCATGTGAAGGGCGCTGTTGACAGGCCTTGGAAATTTTGCTTAGTGACTCGTAGGTCGGGCAGCGCTATTGCTTGCCGAACCTCGGAGGCATGAGCGAATGGTTGCTATGCGGCTTAAATAGCGGCTGTCAAAATTTCATGATTCCGCTGTAAACTACTTAGTTCGCGCGAGGATGCGTACTCTGGTTGGCCGGTGTGAGGAGGGCAGAATATTCAGCTGACGGCGGTTAGATCGGATAAACCGGATTATGACGTTGGTAGTTGATATGTAAGCGTAGTGTCTTTATATTTCATAATCAGATAGCCAGCACCATTTTTCAAATTAATCCTCTGAATGTGAAGGGTTTGCTATGCCTGTTCTGAGTTGAGATAAAATATTCAGCATGATGAACTGCTGTTTTACCTAACTACTTCACTTACTTACCCGGTAGCGCAAGTTTCGAAGGGGAGATAAAACTTCAGAATGGTTCAAACGAGCCCCTCCTTACATTTTACAATTATCGAGAGCTTAATGCCCAGGAGCTTGTCGTTTTCATGTTGATATTAGATGCCACAACCCTTCAAGATTAACAGCCTGGAGCCAGATGTCAAGTACAGCAGCAATATCCCGCGGGATCTTGAACCACTCACCGAGATTGCTGATTCGCGCTAAGATAGGCGAACATCGATGGTGGAGTATATCGCCCAAAGAGGAAGAAGCAGCCGCCAATCACAACACTCCAAGTCGATCATGCTGCATTCCGCTTCCGCGGAACAGGTCACTGTGGCAGGTGAAGCATCCATTGTGGCTGGTTTTGCTCGCGCCTCGGAACCAAGCACGCCGAGAACGGAGGGAGCTCAATCAGAATTACAAAGCAACAATTGCAAGAATGTGATATTCAAAGAGTAAACCACAACCTCGTGTGATTATTTTCCAAGACAAAGAAAGGCCATCGACATTGCGTTGGGGCAATTGATGCCATGTGCAGGAGGATACGTTGAGGTTACAGTTTGGTGTCTGTTAAGGAGTACATAGATTTACACGGGACTGTAGTCAACAGGGAGGTACTTCTTAGCAGTCCAGGGATTGCCAGAAACATGCATCTGCAACTGTCTAGCCTCAATTGGCGCGCGGTTTATCGTGGCTGGCCAGACTATCTGCCCAAGATTGGTCTGGGCCAAAGACTAGTGTGAAAGGCTGAGCAGACTATTGACCAGTGTACGCCATGTGTATCAAGATGATCAGAAAGACTGCTGCCATAGGTTAATAAAGTTCGAGATCTACAGTAAGCTGCCTATAGTCAACCACCCGCCAATGTATGTTTCTTAGGAAGTGGTGTAAACTATAGTAGGCTGCATTAAAGTGGCCAGCTGAGCTCCCCTCGAAAGTCTAGACTGTGAATCTTGAGGAAGTTGGTGGCTCTATAGGACACTGGCATTCAGGTATAAAAGGCGTCTACGTTCCCCTCAATGAACTCTTCACATCACAGAAAACAACCAACAGCTTTTCATCTCTGCTCCCTACAAAACCTTACAACTCCTCGCTAAGATGACCAACTATTCTCTGACTGTCAAGATTCAAGACCGCGGTGCCGTGCAGCACTTTATGCAGCAACGTTACAAGCTCTGCTTTGCTTCTGGAGTGGAACGCGAAGGTCGCAGCAAGGTCATTGCATTAGCCACAAGTGAGCTTTCACGTCTTTACTTTGACCGCACTAACGATTATAATCAAGACATTGGGCCTAACATCCAAGTCCGGTGGAATGATGACTTTGGTATCGCTGCTAGTCGATCGTGCTTCATGAATAGAGGTATGCAAGCCATCGATCCCGCCTCTCATAAGTCAAGATGCTAACTAGGTCTCCAGGCAAAGTTGAGCCGATGAGTGATATCGACTACATCCGTCTTGGCCAGATCTACACCTTGAATCCAGACTTTTATGGAGGTGTCAATGATGGTGGACCTCAAGGCGGTATCCGGTTCAACAATCAGGCCGACAATGCCGCTCCCATTATCTACAGGAACATCGGCGGCAACATGACCCCCATCTATGTCGGCTCCAGGCCATTGCCAAGAGGTGCTAGTCAGGAAATTAAGCCTAATAACAGGGTCACCGTCTGGTTCCAACAAGATGTCGAGGGAGGCACTATGATCGATGGCATTAACGAAGAGAGCTTTGAAATTGACATGTCGGGAAAGACCAGCGCCACTGTCGTGCTCAACGACGATGGTACGTGGTCGCTGCAGTAAATACCAGCTTGGGCTTGGAAAAAGTCCCCTCAGATAGCTAGCGGTTTGTTATGGTAGCTGTCAACGTCTAAAGTGCATGGTAAATGTATGCCATTATTGCATGTCTGCTTGTTCCAAGTGAAGAGTAAAAGCACAGGATAGTGATGAATTTGTTATATTAAATCGCGTATAAAAAATAGAAGATAAAGATACCATGGTTTTACTTGCCTCTTCGTCAAAAGATGATCTTTCAGACTTTCATAAGGCACTGCCCTTAAAAGTTTCCAGAAAGAGAACAAGTATAGAGTGATAGCTGCTATTGCATTGCTGTATCGGGGCAATAGATGCCGCATTCATGGCAGTGAGCGGATAAATAACCCCCCGAACTCATTGACGTCATAGCTGAAACAGCCCGTGTTGGTCTACCATACGCGCCGACCCGTCTCGCGTCACCGAGTGAGCGACGACATGACTTCTTTGGTACTAAGTAGAATAATTAATAATATATATATAAAGCCAGTCGTGAACTCTTGATAATTCTAGTAGCACAAAAAACTCTTTTCTTCCATACTCAGAATACAGTCACAATTTTACGAGGCGGCCGCTTAAATCAATTACAATCAGAATGCGCGACATTCAAGAATCAATCACGATCGAGGCACCTCCATCACAAGTATGGAGCGTATTGATGGACTTGGAGTCCTGGTCAAAATGGAATACTTTCGTCACTTCAATTAAAGTACAACCTCAACACACTGAACTCGCTGTTGGAAGCAATCAGATCATCACGATCGACAAGACTCAAACATGCACGAATATCGTACGAGTATCACGGCCTGAAGAGGAACTTCGATGGAACGGCAGTATCCTGACACCGATAATCTTCGATACGGAGCATTGGTGTCGCTTAGAAGCTGTCGAAGATGGACGATCGACGCGATTTACCCAGGGAGAGCATTTTTCTGGCATCTTGGCACCCATAGCTGCAGCGGCGGGGAAGCTGAATGAGCTACGACAAGGCTATGTGAGGACGAATAAAGACCTGAAAAAGGTTGTTGAAGAAAGCATATCGAAATAGCGCAGCTATAAAATATGCTTCCTCTGCCGAGTTTTCTGTTTCGACATCGCATTGACAATTTTGTTGTAATTTTGTTACTACTGTTGGCTCGGCGATGCATGTTGGTGGAGGGCCTCAATAATATTAGGCAAGGTGGCGGTTACACGAACAGGCCGCAGCGTTTATGGACGTCTTATTATTGGCCATAGAACGAACCGCCTCATTGTAAACACGATTTTCAGAGCCTGATTTTCAGCTCGATCGCATTGCGTGAATATGATCTGACTTTACTGCACCATCTTTTTCTTTCTTTCACACATATCTATTCCCCCCCCCCCCCAATAATCTAACCCTAGCACCATCGTACCAGAAAAAGCCTGCAAACGGCAAAGATTCATTCTTGGCTGTAAAAATGGAGTTTAGGATTGGCTCACCCTGGTCACTGGTTGCCATTCTTGTTTCCATTCCAGCATGTTTGGCCACGGAATTTGGCGATGATTTTGCCAACAACCTCTTCACAGACTTGGCGCCGTAAGTCAACTAGTCAGGTCAGACCTATCATGCTAATTTTCATTCAGACTTATCGCGCTTTTTGGAGAGAGAGTCACTATGCAGTATATGAGTCAGGCTACAGGCTGGGCTGATAGTTTTACTCTTGCGATGGCACCCCTCGGAATCCTTACGATCATTGTTAGTGCTATTAGAGTTGGAGGGCCATCCTGGCTAAAGGCGATCATTGGTAGAGCCAGAGAAAATCTGGCCGCTTCTGAGGTCGAGCTGATGTCTTCCACTTCTGTGGATGTCTGTGAGCTATGGAATGGCTCTGAGATTGTTCGGAGCCTTGGGTCACCTCCGGTGCGGGAGTTTATTCTTCTGATACCCTAATCTCGGAAAGATGCTACTAGACCTTTTGACTTTGAGTGTAAAAATGCTCAAGAGGCTGAGAAAGCTGGCTTCTTGACCACTAGTAAGTCCTAGTGAGCGAGCATACTAAACAAGGGAGCTAACTCGGAGGCAAGGTAACGGAATTGGAGACTCAGAAAAGGGAATGAGTATGCGCAGTTCTGAGCCAAGTAAGTACCACTGCGCCAAACCCAAAATTGATTCAGGGCAGCTGACACTGTTGGCATAGCAGACTCGCACGAGATTGAACTCGAAGACTTGAACAGATCAGAAAAAGTCATCATCATCTATAACGAATCAACCTCGGCGCCTAACATATCGCTCAATGTCCATCCGCAAAAGCGGGCTGAGGTACGAGCCGCTGCCGTCATCGGCACCTTTCTTCAGCTTGGAGTCCTAATCTACGCTGGATTTGCAACATACTATCATACCCTCAGGTTTCCCAAGGAGGAAAACAAACCTGTGTCAAACTACGCCTTTCCTTGCACTTCTAGTGGAACAATCATCTTGGTAACTGGACTTCTTCTATATGCTGATGTTGTCGAGAAAAGAACTGTCGAGATGGCTAGAAAGCCACGGGCTGGCTATGATGCCTACACAATGTGGCTTCAGCGCCAAGCGACCGTTGGGGACCAAGTCTTCAAATCCTTTGGAATTCTCCGACAAACCCAGGGAAGAGGTTGTCACGTCACGCCGGGATGATATCTCTACGGTAGCCTCAAAAGCCACAGAGGTCTCCTTTG
This sequence comes from Fusarium sacchari, assembly GCA_017165645.1. NCBI lineage: Eukaryota > Fungi > Ascomycota > Sordariomycetes > Hypocreales > Nectriaceae > Fusarium > Fusarium sacchari. The sequence goes on from JADANP010000010.1 coordinate 561,076, forward strand.
TCGACCGAATTGTTCAAGTCGTTTGCTACCTGCCATTTCGTTTCCAGAAGTTGTTGAGACCTAAGTCGGACAGCAGGACGCCTCTGTTCACGAAATATTCAGTGCAATTCTCTAAAACAACACTTGGGGCATTCCTCAGCATTTCCGGATATGTTGTACAATTTGTTGGATTGAGAGACATGCACTGGTCCGTGTCTATTGTTCAGCTCGGAGCAGTCGTGTTTATGACAGCTGCTCGAGCAGCTATCCGTCGCGGACTGGCTGTTCCCCCGAGAGCACAATCTTTGTCTCAAGATTTTGAGCTGGAGTGGCTAGCCTCTACAGTTACTGGCATAGATGGCAGCAATTTGAAGATACCCGAAATCGATAGACCAGTTGGGATAAACTGGGTCGTTTTAGGAGGTGAAGGCTTCAATCTTGAGTCCCTGGAAGATGGAAGAAAGGACGCTGAAGGCACTGATCATTCAGGCGACAATCGAAATCAAGGTGGAAGCCAGGATGGGAGAGATAGCATGAAAGAAAAGGACGGAGAAGAAAGCGAGGATAACAGCGAGGATAACAGCGAGGACGACAGCGAGGACGACAGCGAGGACGACAGCGAGGACGACAACGAAGATGACAGCGAGGACGACAGCGAGGACGACAACGAAGATGACAGCGAAGATGACAGCGAAGGGAACAGCGAAGATGATGACCAAGCCGTTAGTGATAATGAAGAGGGCATAAACGACAGTGCAGAGGAAGCTAGCTGTGACCGAGAAGATGGAGATGCCAGCAATCATAGTAACGATGTCCAATCAAGTCATGGCATCAACACGGAGGATCAGCGACACAGCGGCAGTATGGTAGCCAGGAATAAAGAAGATCAGACGAGTGCTATTTATTCGAAGCCCCAAACAGTCATGATACTGCGGTCTTACTTTGGAGAGGTCACCGGTTGGCGAAGTCCAGTTTTCACAGAGGCGAACTCTCTTTCTAGGGCCATAGAAGTGGTCATGAATACGCTGTTCCTTGAAAGCGGACTGGAACATTTTGATTGGCAATTTAAAGCCATGTGCAATGGCTCAGACTCTCAAATAATCACGGTCCCTATGAGCGTGGCCAAAGGAAACTGGAAGGTCAGCCGTCACGATATCGAGGCAATCTTATCGCTCTGGATATTTTCGATGAAGAATGCTTCCAGAAACGAAAATACACTCCAGAACACCGATATAAATACGGATAGACCAGGCTTGCACCTACTCGGCTTAGACACACCACAGCTACGGCGAGACCTCCAGTGGTGGGTACCCCTAGACCATCAGAAAGCGATCGTCGTTCGAGAGAGTCCTGAAGGTTCTTTGGTGGTAGACAAGTCTCTTGTTGTCGGCTGTGGAAGGGTCACGCAGCAAGCAGTGAAACTGGAAAGGATACAACTGGGCACCGATAACAGTGATCCGCCCTACGGCCAGACAGTGGAGAAGGGATTTTTGGCAGTAGAGTCTTTCGCACCACCGGCTACGCTGTATGCTCTGGACCTTTTCTCTTCATTTATGCGTGCGGTCGCAAGAGCAATGAAGAGGCCAATAAACGGCCAAGGCGAGGTTAGGCCAAATGACCCTGGAAATCTTGGTTCCTGGACTTCATTCACTCTTCATAATACACTCTTGTCGCAGATGGCAGGTGAAATTCAGAGCACTGGCCTTGCCACTCTCAGCGAAGTTTACTCGGCAATCATTCCATCTTTAAGCATCGGGAACAAGCTTCCACTGGTCGATCCAATCATTGAACTGGCTCGAGAACGTGCAAGACCACATGAAGAGCGTGGCGACATGAAGAAGGTGACAGAAGTATACTTATGGTTAATTAAAACAGCCCGTCTTTTCCCACGAGACACTTCATTTTTTTCAAAGTCTACGGCAGTGATGATAGAACATCTCGTTCAACTGATCATGTCCACCGAACTCTCAGACCGCCTGAGACCGATTGCTCTACCATCTGCAGAAAATCTCGAAGGAATGGTTAGCACACCGAAGGAAACCCCTCTTCACCAAGAAGTCGAAGATGAGCTGAAGCTGGACGAGCCAGAAAGCAGAAGTCTCTTGATCCGGCTGATGCTCTTGTATGATGTCCAGAATCGCCTCCATAGATTTCCCGCTCAATTTGTGAAGATCGCAGATCGGGACCCCGCCTTTATTCGGGAAAGAAAACTACTACGACACAGGCCCCCACGAGAGTATAAGAAGGGCACTGAAGAACGTGATATCAATGGCTGGACACAATTACATCAACTTGCCGCTATGGGAGGCTCGTTTCTACTTGGCCGTTTCCTGGAAAATGATTTAGATCCAGATACACCGGACCTCGCTGGGCAGACAGCACTCCATGTGGCCTGTCAAGCCGGTGAGATTGACACAGCAACTTTTCTTACTAGAAAAGGTGCAGATGTCAATGCCAGAGCCAGAAATGGATCTACCCCTCTTCATTATGCAGCTAGAGAAGGCTTCATATCGATTGTCAGACTCCTTGTTGAATCTGGGGCAGAATTTGACGCAATTGATTCTGCGAGAATGACACCAGCTACATGGGCGGCGCTTGAAGGAAAAAAGGAGGTTTTGTCTTATCTCTGGAAGAATACAAACTTCAACCTGCGAGATAAAGGTGGGAGAACAATGCTTCATCACGCGGTACTAGGTGGATCTTGCGGCATAGTCGGTGTTTTTGAAAAGGGGATAGACACCGAAGTTCGAGATCACGAAGCTCGAACACCTCTGCTACTGGCTGCACATGGCAACGAAGACGCGCTATCAATTCTAAGCACCAAGTTAGAAGCCAACCTGGAGGCTAGAAATATGTTAGGGGAAACGCCTTTGATGGTCGCCTGTCGCCTGGGTAAGATTAAATTGGTCAAGAGACTAGTTCTATTTGGTGCCAACACAGACATACTGGATGACACTCGTCTCTCAATTCTCTTTAGACCTGCCTGGTACGGCCATAGGAAGGTTATTGAATATCTTTTGACCAAAGGCGTCAACAAAGACAGTCAGGGCCTTGGAGGGTTGACTGCTTTGCATGTTGCAGCGATGCGAGGATGGAGAAAGATTGTTCAATCGCTTGTAGCGGCTGGGGCTGAGAAGAAAATGCCTGACGACTACGGCATGACACCACTTCACTACGCGGCAAATCAAGGTTATAGTGCAGTTGCCAGAGTACTGATAATGGCAGGTGCTGATAAAGACGCGAAAGATAACGACGTTATGACTCCGATGCACTGCGCCGCCAAAGAAACCACACCTCGTGATATGGGAGGCGACAAGAGTGGTAAGTCTGGAACGGTAAAGCAACGGATCAGGGATATGGCGAATCCGGGGCGCGAAAAGATTGTGAGACTCCTCCTAGAAGCGGGTGCAGATAGGAAGTCTGTTAACAATGAAGGGAAAACGGCACGGCAACTGGCAGAAGAGGCAGGCAAGGAAAGGGTAGTGGAAATGTTGGATACAATTCAGGCAAAGATATGATGACTTGCATTCTGATGGACCTTGTAAATTGCGAAGAAGATAGAGCCTCATTCTCCATTTCACATCCACCTGATATAGTTTCAGTTCAAATGCTATAGGTTTAGGGCGACGTTTTATCCAGAGAAGATCATGAGTAGTTACATAAAGGGAAAGAAGATCTTTCGATGTATTGGCTCGATACATAGTGTGGAGATATCGCAAGTGTTGGCTTGCAAAGTTATATGGATTGAGACCCTGCCGGAATAGTGCCCCATCCCAAAGAAAAGCGAGAAACATTAATATCAGGCTTCTCTCCACGCATTAACTGACTCATGACACGGCCACTGCCTATTCCCAGCGTCAGACCCCACGAGCCATGACCCCAACAGACGAAGATCCCAGTAGAAAGCGACATATCCTTTAGGCTGATGTCTGAAGACGTCACCTCTGATATTACGGGAAGCCCAGATTTAGTTGCCGGCCTAAAAGCTCTGCCTTTCTCGAGTATCTGGACGTCATCACAATGCCGCTCTGGACAAATGCAATTCGAATTGAGGCACATGCCTGCCAATTCATTCAGTTCGTGAATTAGTTCTTGATCTGGTTCCTGTGACAGGCCTGGAGATGGCAGTGTCGCTTCGAAATTTCGCCGCCCACATGCCCAGATAGTTCCGTCGTTCCGACCAGCGAATTCAAACTTTTCTCCAATGAGTGGCTCAAACGAAATGAAGGCCGAACTCTCAGGTATTGTCAGGCAAGAATTCTTGAAAACAATCCAGTCGCCGGCATTTGTAGTCCATTGGAGGTGGACAGGGGCGGAGGGAAACAACTTTTCATATACCGCTGGAGTCCATGGGCCACACGCCAGAAGCAGCTGCCTGCATGCAATAGTTGTCTCCTGCTGACCATTGATCCTCAAAGTTACGGCTCGCAACTCGTTCAATGTGGATAGTTCGACCGCAAGAATCTCCGAGTTTAACATGATTTTGACGCCTCTCTCCAGGCATTGCTGTGTCAGCCATTTGCCTAAACCAAGCGGATTTCTTTTAAACAGCATTAGTACCTAAATCCTAACACATTGGATTTGGATTACATACGCAGTAGCTGTATCTTCTCCAAGAACTTGATTGTCAACATCCCAAGATGTCTCTTTCTTGATCCAGTTGGGGAGCCTTTCAAGGCCCTTCCCATCGCCTTGCTGGATGCCGTAGGAGGAGTTTTCACGGTACCCCGTAGCAAGTCTGAAGTCGGCATTCTGGGCTTCTTGCGCCCATAGATCGAAAGAATATTTTCCAAGAGGTGTAAGTGCCTCACTCAGCGGTCCAGGGAAGTGGTAGTGAAAGCAACCTGTGCAAGCTGACGAAGCAGCGGCGAATGGTCTGTCGTCGGCCTCAACGACAATGATACTGGAATCTGAACCCTCGGAGCTGAGTGCCTTAGACAGATTGTATGCGGTGCAGAGTCCAATACAACCCGCCCCGACAATGACGATCGCTCCTTTGTCTTGCATTCTGACTGTTTATCTCGAGTCTCGTTACGATGGTCTTCGTGTTGGCGGTACTCGAAGATATTTTGCAGTCCCGATTGCGATGACTGCATTCGTCATTGAGCTATACCGGGCGATCAAGACCTTATAAGTAGAAGGCCTGGAGCGACGTGGTACGAGGTATATCTGTTTAGCGGGGTCTAACTTTTACTTACATATCGCTCACCACCTGGTTTGCTCCAGTGGCTGGGGCACTTTGTCCACGGCACCTGGCTAACGACTGATGCGGCCAACGTGCAGTGGCTTTCCAACGAAGAGAGGGAGATATAAAGGACTTGGTTGGAGAAAAAGAATAATGGTGAAGAATAAGTCGTTGCCTCAAACGGAGTATCAATCATTTGAGCGCAAGATTTCTGAGCGCAGGGCAGCCTTGTCATTTGGACTACCCCGCCCTGCCACCAAATGATTATCGTCTTTTTACTCCCTCAGACACTGGGCTGCACCGTGCTTGTTACTCTGTCACTTGTCAGATCAGAACCGCCAGTTGATAACATGATCAGTTCTTGGAGATATTTCTTTTGTAATTGTGCTGCCATGGAAGACGTCAGTGGGTACGCCACTATTATCACGTGAGACCTGGCTTGTCTTACCGTGACACTTGAGTTAGGCTTAAACAATTTCCCAACTCAACATCATCCTCAACAGGGCTAGGCACCGACGTACACGATGGCCTCCTCAGAGGCATCGCCTCTAATTGAATCAGTCGTCCAGCAACCCGCGACACCTAAAGCACCGGCTATTACCTCCCGTCGCAGAACTATCCTTCTACTGCTCCTATATCTCGTGTTTCTCGATCTCGGATACGAGCTTATCGTGCCGGCGCAGACCCGAGTCTTGGAACGCATATACTGTCGACTTTATTACGAGGATCATGATTCTGGGCTAAATAGCGGCGACAAAAACGGAGGGATCGATGAAAGGCTGTGCAAGGTTGGCGCAATACAGAGCGAGGTCGCCATGCTGAAGGGCTGGCAAATCACTCTTGACAGCATCGGCAGTAAGTTCTTGGAGAGATTGATGTCGTATAGCGGCAAGGCCTGCTTCTGCTTCTGCTAATACTGGTCCCTAGTGCTTGTCTTTTCTGTTCCGTGGGCGCACGTTGCGGATGTTCGGGGTCGAAAACCGGTCTTGCTGTTGCTCACATCTGCATTATTTGCGAAATACACTTTTGTTCAGCTCGTTTGTTTCTTCGAGGGCGCTATCCCTCTGCGGTGGTCATGGCTTTCGGCTCTGCACACCGTCTTCGGTGGCAGCGTCACTGTTGCTACGGCGTTGATATATACAGTCATATCTGACGTGGTACCAGAAGACGATAGGTATGTCTTTATTTCAGTGTCAAGAAAATGCTGGGTTAACAAAAGAGTCCAGGGCGTCGGTCTTCTTCCAGGTTATGGCCGCGACAATCATCACACAATTCCTCGGGTCGCTTATGAGCGCTGTCCTCATGGTCTGGAGCCCTTGGCTGCCAATGACCCTTGGCCTGTGGAGCGAGCTCATGAGCATATTGACGCTCTCTTTTATCCCGGAAACTCTCAATCACGGCGAATCCGGCTTCACAGAGCCTGGAACTTCTCCTTCTCCTTCCCCTGATGCTGATACCGGAGATCAACTTGCTTTTGGAGGGAGATTGCTTCTACAAGCCAAGACCTCCGTCTCGTTCATCCTGTCTGATACACGTCTTCTAGTCGCCGCATCCGCTTTCAGTGTTCACATGCTGTTTCTGAACAGAGACATCCTACTCCAGTACATCTCAGCACGTTATGACACCTCCCTATCGACGGCCACAATATTTATTTCAATTCGCTCTGGCCTTGTTATTTTTCTGTGCATTCTCATTCTTCCGAGGATTGGTAAGCACTATCATCGTCGATGGGGCTCACTAGAGGCCGACCGCGTTCTTGCATGTGTCAGCGCGGCTCTCCTCGCTTTGGGCTTCTTGGGTTTGAGTATGGCGCCCGACTTGGTTACGCTATCTGTCTGCTTGGTGATCAACTCTCTCGGCTGGGGCCTTTTCGCTTTCCTAAGAAGTTTCTTAACCAACCTTGGCGGTAAGAGTGAGGTCGCACGGCTTAACAGCATAATCGGGGTTTTCGACACCTTAGGGTTGATGGTTGGAAGCCCACTGCTTGCAAGTCTATTTTCGAGAGGCATTGAGATGAAAGGTTTCTGGTTTGGATTACCCTTTCTCTTCAGCGGGTTCATTTTCTTGGCCATAGTTCTCTTCTTGTCGCAAGTGAATACTTAAAATGGTTTATGTTATAACGGAAATATGCGGTCTTCCCGGTTGATTGAAGCTTATGACATTCCAACGAGATATATCGAGCTAACATATTGAAGAATCCTAATTAACTTAAGCTTTGGGAAGGCAATCTCCTCTATTTGGCCATTTCTCAACGTCAATTACCCAACTGTCCAATCTTATTTGTGTACCATAACTGTTGTTGCTGTTAGTCCTGCGTAGTAAACGTTCAAGTATGGCTGCAGAAGACGTACAGTTTCAGCTCCCATACCTATGGCCTTGATGCCAGTATACTTAGCCCAACTCCATGCCTCAATCCTCTTAGCATACGCCAAAGCCCCATGCTCTAGTATACTGGTGTCTAAGACCTTCTTTGGGAGAGCTGGATCTATGACAGAGGGTCGAGCCAAACCAACCAAATCACAACTGCCTCCTTTCACGGCAGCCTCCATACCTTGTCGTGTCCGAAAGCCACCAGTCAGCATGATTGGGATATTTGGGAGCTCAGATCTGATTGCATTTGCAAAGTCGATGAAGAAGGCTTCTCGAGCCTTAGTGCTTGCCTTGACTGTGGTATGCAGGCCAGTGCTGAACATAGGGTCCTCGATGGACCCCCCACTTACCTCTACAAAGTCAACTCCAGCATCGACTATGGCCTTCAGTTGTATGATAAAGTCGCCTAGGTCTGTATGGTCAGTTGAGTTGACCTTTATGCCGACACAGGTCTCCTCTGGTACAGCCTTCCTAACAGCTTTGACGACGTCAATAACAATCTTGGCTCTTGCTAACGGAGAACCGCCATAAGCATCTGTTCGTTCATTAGACAGTGGAGACAAGAACTGCGCTAACAAGTATCCATGTGCTGCATGGATCTCTACACCCGCAAATCCGGATTCCACGGATAACTGCGCTGCTTCTGCAAACCTAGTCACCACATCGTCTATGTCAGCTTGAGTCATCTCCTTTGGCGTTCCATATACCAAGGATCTGACAAGCCACGGAAATAGACCTTTGCCGAGGTCTAGAGGAATTGGGCTTGGAGCTAAGCTCTTGAAAAATGGTGCTTGACGACCTGGGTGGTTGATCTGAACGATGGCTTTAGTTTCGTTGAGTGAACAGGCACTGGCCCACGATTTCCAAGCTGTAATAGTCTTTTCTCTGGGAAGATCTCGGTTCACTGTGAAGTCACCTGGTGCACCGGGATGAGCGGGGTCAATGTGCACATTGCCTTACAAGATATTCAGCCTCTCGTGTAATTATGCTGGTTTGAGTTACCCTTACCACTGATAATCAATCCCCAACCCCCTTTTGCCCATTCACTGTAGGTTGCGAGGCATTGTTTGCCACCGGGAAGGCCGTCTTTATCAGCCAATCTTTCGGCCATGGCGGCTTTGGTGAGTCGATTTGGTAAAGTGAGCCCGCATTTCAGCGTGATTGGTTGTGCGAGGGCGAGTTCCATGCTGCTAGTATTCAGACTGGTATTTTATTCGTTGTGAAGATGGAAGTTGTAGATGAAGAACTGGATGAAAGCTAGAGTACCATGGAGTAAGTTCAAAAACTACAGAGACTCTGTAATTGGCCCACTCTAGGGTGGAGGCAAACGGTCAAGAGTTGTTCGTACGGATAGATTCACTCCAAAATGCGATTCGTATACGGATGTCAAGGAGGGGCCCGGTGCAACACGTAATATCCCGTTATTCTCCGTGCCCAATCAGATACCACAGCTTTTATTTCAACTATTCCATTTCAGATTTCTGTGTCTATCAGGAATTATGAAAGGAATCGACGAGTCATGTTTTTTTGGGCCTTGATGAAGATTTCGCCGACAGCATTGATGGTGATCTATACAGAAACATGAAATAGGGTGGAATTTCAAGACATCCACTTCAGATACGACAAGAGAAATCTAAGAATAATATCGGGACATTTCTGCTGATTGTACTGCTAGATTATGTATGGGTGAAATTCTCAGGCGTGGGTTGGCAATTTGCTATCCAGTGCTATATACACAGATACTCCATCAAGCACTTTGAGTAAGCTAGACACCGTAGAGCAACAATTAAATGCGGTCTGGCCTCTGAAACAAGAAAGCTATACCAAGAAACCCAGATCATCTGTATAAAGCCACCTTGACACCAGTCTTATTCGATGGTCCAATTCTCATAACTGGCACGTAAGGTTCTGGATCCCGAGGCTCGATGCGTTTGAAAGTCTTGGCAAGGTGAGCAAGGATATACGCTGCCTCAGTCTGAACCATCATCTGAGCCGGACACCGTCTGGGCCCGCCACCAAAAGGTAGGAAGCCCCAAGAGCCTCTGTATCCGTCAAACCTCTCGGGCTTGTACTCATTAGAGTCCTCGCCCCAGGCCTCATGATCACGGTACATGACGGTCTTGTTGATAAGGACAAGATCGCCCTTGCGAATGAGAGTTGGTGATTTGCCGTCTGGGCCGCCGCCTACTGGTATCACGACATCCTCAAAGGCACCGCGAAGTTGAGAGACGTTGTTAGGAATCATGCGATGAGCTTTCCAGTTAGATAAGATGATGTGGAGAAAAGAAGGTGATGCACTTACTCTCATTCATGACGCAGTTTAGATACTTCATGTTTCGTAGAACTGAAAAGTTCATCGGGATGTCGCCCAGTTCATGGACTTCTTGGCGAATCTTATCCCAAACATCAGGGTAGCGGGCAAGCCACCAAACGCAGTTGCTGATGAACACAGATGTAGTGTCAATGTTGGCGACGAGAATCAAGCAGATCTGTGATCTAAGCTCCTCAACATCTTCCAGATTCTGCACCATAGTCCATAATAGGTCGGTTCGCTCGGGTTCCAAGTCAACTGCGCCCTCTTTAATCTTCCTTTCACGGTCGTGCTTCTCCTTTATAGTTTCTTTGATGGGAGGAGTGACGAAGGCGTGGATCTCTTCGACTGACTTCAGCCACGGAGTCCAATCACGCAAGAACATGAGTCTGTTTAGCTGAGCGCGGAGACGACCGCCATCAAGCACATCTAGCATTGTGTTGGCAATCTTGGCACGCTCAGGATATACCAAAGCTTCAGTTGACTTGCCAAAGATGAACTCCGTAGCAATGTCCAGAAACTAGATCAACAGTGTCAGTTAGTTAGACAGTAGGTGAGGTTAAGGTAACATACCCATCGCTGCAGCAGAGGTTGTAAATCAACAGTTTCGCCATTCTCAGGTAGCAATTTGATGAACTGGTCCGTGTGCCGAGCCACTCTGTCGGTACTTGTATACACCTGACGATCAAAGAAGGGCTGGATCAGAAAGCGACTGTGCTTCCAGTCCTCACCATCGGTAGTGATTGCACCTTTATCAGCGAAAGGAGTTAATCCTCTTCGCAGGTTACCGATTGGCGTAACACCAAACTCCTTAAAGTGAGTTGCATAGACAGCTTTCAAGACTTCAGGATCATAAGTATATATCCACTTGACACCAAACATGTTGATACTGAAGGTCTTGGTGTGAGGCATGCTGGCGTGAAGCTTGGCAAGCCATGCCAAAAACTGGTTTGATCGCAGGGCATGGATCTGACTCGCTACCAGATCAAGACCCCATATTGGATCCCATTGCCAGTAGCAAGGTATTGGCTTCCAGCCCTTTGCTTCAGACTTTTGGCTACTTGTGAAAAGTTTTCGGAAAATGACCAGGAGGAAAAATGCCCCAATTGCGAGAACTGGGATATTGCGAGTTGAGAGCTGTTGGAGGAATATTTGATGAAGCGCCATTGTTTCGTGTATGGTGCCCTGACGTCTTTCCCACCTTGGCTTACTTCGAAAAATGAATTTGGGATAATCACGGATTCGAAGCTGGTGGCTTTTTTGGGTGGCTTTTTTGGGTGGCTATGATAAACTGTAGAATATTAGTACAGGACATGCACTAGCGAAAGACTGCTATCAACAAGGAACCAGATCTCGACGGCTAAAACACTAGACAGTGCTTCCTTCGTACTTCTTCGTACTTCTTCGCACGTTATCGCACTGTAAAGCAAGGGTGAGACGGCGCGGGAGAGATTCCCCGGAGGATTCCCCGTGGGATTTTCCGTGCATATACCACGCCATTTCTATCATGTAATCTCGCATACTCGGGTTAAGAGCTTCTCACCAAAAGCTATGATTAGACGAGAGAGCTTGGTGTTGCTTGAAGCGGCGAGTGAAAAGGTATGCTGCCTCGGATACCATACTGGAGTAAAACAATTCGAAAGAGTGGTATGGACGTGGACATCCAAGGATTGCTAGATTCATGATCAAATGGGAAACTCAATATGATAAGATAATGAAGTCAAGTATGCAGTAACTATTCTGAAGTGTCAAAGAATTTTCAGCCCATCCAAATATCTGACTCTGCGAGTGACTCCCTCCGCCTCTGCCTTTCCATTACATCGGAGCAAACTTTCAGTACAGTCTTTGCTGTTTCTTTGATCTTCGCGGCCATCTTCTCACAGTCCTCCTTTTGCTGTAGACTCTCAACGTGAGTTAATGCACATGAGAATAAGACAAACTCCTCTGTGGACTGTGAGCCGCGTGACGCTTCGACACGTCTTTTGAACATTGTAATGGCGTTGGACAGGATATCTCGAAGCTGTGCTCTAGAAGCACTATCCAAGTTGGGAAATGAGTCTTCCTTAAAGTCTCGGATTAGATCCAGGCATAGAGACATTGCGGCCTGCCTATGCATGACGGAAAATTGTCCTGACCCGTTGATAAGTACTGCTGAGTACGGACCCTGACTTGCTGTTGATGATAGTAGTTGCGCTGAAATCTCCATTCGCATTCTTCGTGAATAGTAGTATTCCGGCTTGGAATATGCTTCCTCGGCAAAGGCTTCATGGAGCGCCAGTACAAATGGTTTGGTGAAGCTAGTCAAAACGCTACTCTGAAAATCGCTGAGTGGCGAATCTAGCTTGAGCTCGCCGGCGGAACATTCCGTATTGAGTTCAGATGCAAGATTGTGGCATTCCTGATACGTCTTTGACGACCCTGGTGCGTTAACAAGTTGGAGTATTCTCAGACGCAGCCTTTGTGTCTTTGCCAGAAGCGTCAAGACAGATGATTGATTTGGCCCCCGTGACTCAACTCCAAGAACCAGGTCCTCATCCGCAATGCTACTCGGCACCTCACAATCATAGCTCTCCGGTGCAATAGGAGCTGGAAGGCCTTGATCGACAGAGACCTGCAACGACAATTCCAACATCGTAGCCCAAAGCCGTCTCCGAATCTCGGCTTCCTTCGCGGACATGTTCGGTGACCGTACCCTTGGTTCCCGATGTAATCCCATCTGAACGGCCATGTGAGTTAGACCGTGTCCTTCGGAAAGCCATGCTACGCCCATGGGGGCCGAATGTTGGTGGTGCGTGTGACGTGTCAGGGCTAGAAGGCAGGCGATCTGTGCCATACTTAGATCTCCTCGCATGCCTTTCATGCTCTTGCGCGCGAGCCAGTCTTTGACGTAAGAGATCCAGTTGTTTGACTGTTTTCGGCATGAAGTGGCCTGACCTTGCTGCGACTCTGGTGGTGTGAAGGTGACGGACCCAAGTGCTGCCACTAGAAGTAGCTTACAGGCGAATGTTTCGTCAGGGCTTGAGATTGTTGAAGCAGAATCTTCCCAGAAGTGCTCATAATCTCTCAAGAAAGACGGCACGTGGATGATACGTAGTACAGACTCGAAGGTCTTGATATACGCATCAACAAGTGAGTCGCACGTTCTTCTGGCTGGGAGCATACCACGAGCACCGTTTTGAGTTGGCAACAAGTTCTCGCTGGTAATGCTTGTTTCTCGAGTTCTCCGACTGTCGCGAAGGAGTCTCTTGTAAGTCTCAAAGAGTGGTCGCAGTAATTCTTGCTCAGAGGGAAGATGGAGGTCATCTCCAGAAAGGCTGTCCACCAGGAACTTCAGCTTGTCGCATACAGAAAATGGCTCATACCAATGCCTCTCATGGTCTTCAGCGCCGGAATACTCTCTTTCTCGAGTTTGGGCTACTGAAGACCTTCCTGAGCTTTTTGTTTGCGTGAGAGGCAGGTTTTGTAGTGAGTTTGTAATACTGCTCGCCATTGTTGAGGGAAGGCTTGAAGTCGTCCAAGAAGGCGATCTGGATAGACCTTGAAGAAGCGAGTTTGTCGAATCAATAGAAGCTGATTTCGAGTGCGAAACATCACTCATCCCAAAAAAGTCCATATCAACAAAGCCCAGCGACACATCAGTCATAGGCGCAACATCCACGTTAAAAAGATCCATCTCCTGCACCTCATCAAAAGGCTGCTGTCCAAAGATCGACTGCTCAAAAGGTAATCTATGCGCGTGACGGCCCAGAGCCAACGAGTCGTGCTGCTGTTGCATCCCGGGATCCAGATAGCTCTCGGGAATACGGGCTGTTGGCTGGTTGTTGTACACGCATCGCAGGCTCGGCATTGATTTGCTACAGGGTCCGCAGGGAGAGTGGCGGTCGCAGCGAATCTTTCGTCTGCGGCATTCGGTGCATGCTACGGCGGGACGGCGCCGTTTGTATGCTGGGCCTGGATCCATTGGGAGAGGGGGGAGCTAATGGGTTTTGGTAATGGATAGTTTGGCTTGGTTTAGCCGTGGGTGGGTGTTGTCTGGATGACGGGAGGCACCTCTATCTTTGAAAGGGAGCTATTGATGACGGTTGATATGTATAGGAGCTTATGTCCACGGCAATAGGGTGGTGTCACGAACTATGGAAACGATACGCCCTGGGCGTCAATGTTGTCATGCAAGTACAGCATTTACCTTGTAACTTCTCTCTTCTCGGCAGCTAGGAACCGCAATCAGCAAGAATACTTACGTCTCTCTGTAAACAATGCAAATAACGTTCGACTTCCACTGCAGTCAGCCATATTCGACACGGCTTGATACGCGTCGATCAAAGGATGCAGTCCTGGCCCTTTGGGGTTACACCTCCCCCATAACACCCGGTATCCAAAGGTCAATTCAGAATCGTTTAATTGTTGGATCTAGAGGTTGAAGTTGTTTACAATCTTGCCAAAGAAAAAGTCATGACGAATATGTCAAGGTTGTTGCTGCGTGTAAGATCCTCCGGATAAAGTTCTCCGCCCAGATGCAGAGTCCGCGGAAGTCTAATCAGATCATGTTCCCTCATAATCTCAGACAGGGCCAATTTCGACGACCCTATCAGTATCTCACTGCAGCACCTTATTCGCTCAGTCCTACGGACTTTAAAAGAATTGCCGTCGGCAGTGGGGCGAAGGATCACTGGCACATAATGCCATCGGTCCCGAGTGGCCAGCTCGCCACAAATGCATTAGCGAGGGTTGGGAGCGTCCTAGGGCGGCTTGTAAGCAAGGCTAAAAAGCTTGGTGTTCTAGGCGCTTAAGCCCAGTTGCGCAGGTCAATGCGGGATTCCGGCTTGGAGAAGTTCCAAGAGGTGCAAAGACCACGGTCCTCGATCCTCTGGGACTGCCACCACCGAGTCCAAGGTGATACATAGAATAACGTCCCATGATCAGTATCTAGAACAACTAAAACGAAGTATACTTCAACGCTGGCCAGCTGTCCCAGCAGGGGTTCTACCCCAAAGTCTTGCTTATCTACGACTACTGACGTCCAAGCGCAGTGACATTCGAGCACGTTTCCCCAACGCTTCCCCATCAGGGTGACCTGCGAATCTTGGGGTAAATGGAACGTCGATCTCGATACGGCAGGTGATGGGTGACATTTAAACTTTGGCGATGTTGCAATGGGGGATGACGAGTGGGGGAGGTCTCGTCGCATTATCCACAACGAATGCTCCTCTGACATGCAGAACAAATCCTACCAAAATGAGCGTTACAGCGACTGCTCTTACGAGTTGCCTTGTAGAGAAGCCAATAATCGTCTCACTCGCATCTTGACCAATAGTGATTACAGGGCGTGATCCGAGGCGGGTCCTCACACTTTATCACGCAGATCCTTCGAACCCCACAAGGCTGTAAGCGTTACATCTTGATAGGTAAACGGTATTGGCAGCTCAATGATAAATATCAAATGGGCATGCACTCGGGTCGATTAATTTGTGATTGGCTGTTATCTCTCAGTTGAACCCTCCTGAATAGGTGAATGTTTACTAATCATTGTGATCACTTCATGCAACATGATCTGAGCGCAGTTCAAAGCAGCCAGCAAGTAGTTGGATCATAATTTCAAATACTCTCTCTCAGATACATACTAGGAGTAACTGCCTTGATCCTTCTTACCAAAGTACTGTCATATGAAAGCTGTAGAATCTACTTCTTAGGCTTCAATCCTCCGGCAGGAACACGACCCCTGACAGCAAAGCTCTGAAACTCAGCCCCCTTCTCAGCAAGCTCCTTGCGAACTCTAGTATCAAGAGTATCAAGCTGCTCACTAGTAAACCCCTCCAACTCAGGCAGAGCTATCATCAAAGGTCAGCACTAATTAAGGATAAAAAAGGTCCGAAGAAAACTTACTGCGCGCCATAGCCACAATCATCGGCCCCGCACCCGCTGCGCCGTTGATACTAGCCTGCTTCAGCTCAGGCTTAGCCTTTGCGCCAACCTTGCACTGCAAGACATCGACTTGAACGTCTTCCAGCCCTGCATTCTCCATCCACTCTTTGAGGTTGGGGCCAAAGTTGCCTCCCATCTTCTTGATCTTCCAGATCTGCTCGAGAAGACGGAAGAACTCGTGCGCTGCGGTTCCTTCCTCGAGGAGACTCTGGTCGCAGTCCAGCTCTACGAGCTCAACCCAGCCGCCGGGTTTGGCGAGGGCGCAGAGGTTAGCGACGGCTTGCTCGAGGGAGAAGTTGCCGCAGAAGCCAAGGACTTGGCGCTGGTGGACGAGGTCGAAGGATTCTTTCCATTCAGTGGGCCATGGCTCTGTGATGGATTGCTTCTTGAACTCGATCCCATGGGGTCGAGGCTTGGGGAACAAGTCTTCGACCAGATCAGTGCCAATGTATGTTTGCTCATCAGCAACAAGACCAGCTTGCTTGCGAAGATCCTGCAGCCAGATGCCTAAATCACTGTTATCATTGCCCTTGCTCTATGCTCTAGGAGGCATACATACCGTCTGCGGTAGCAGAATCGAGAATTCTCAGACCTGGCTTCTTCCAATCAACTGGTGCATACGAGAGCTTGCCGCCAGCAGCATCAGTGTAGACCAAATGGTTGTCAGTCAGTCGAGAAATCTCTTCCTGCAAGCCACGCTTCTTCGCATCCTCCATCAGGGCATCCATACCAGTGCCATTAGCAACGCTGGGGTCGGCACCCATCTTGGGAGCTTGGTTCACTGCTTCAGTAGCCATTCTTGATTTGTGCAAATATCAACGTGTCGTTTTGTTTGTGGAGTTTAATTGCCAATATTGGTACTCTGAACTGCATCAATCACCACCTTCTTTTAACTGTTTACTTCTGATCTGTAAAACGCCTCCAAAACTAGTGCGCGAAGTGCCCGGAACGGCCCGTATCGTTGTTCGATACGGCGGCCGACGCTGCATACGAGTATTTGCCGCGCTGATTATACTAAAGCCGGATCTACGGCTCACTAGCCTAAAGAATAAGGTGAGCCAGGGGTTTTCCGTGGGGTGCCGAAGGATTCAAGCACAGCAACGGAAAATGGAGGGGAAATGGGCTGACGGCTTATGCACCAAGTTCGACTATGCCGGATACGACATTGTCTTTTTGCCGCTCACGTCAACCGGACTGTTTTCTCCGCGCTGATGGTGAGAATTCACATGCCGAAGGATGGGCGGGAAACCGGCACATTTACATCAGAGCTAGTTTTGTGACGGTGGGTTGACGAGATGGCTTTCGTATATGCTGTCATGCCTGGTAAGGTGGGTAGTTGGCATACTGTCTCATCTCTGCAGTGAGTTAGTTCACATCTCAGCACCAAGACGACGATGGAAAATTTGCAATTGAACACCGAAATGCTGCTGACAGTGGCAGCTTCTCTCATTGCCCTGCACATCACCTACACCATCCTCTACCGTCTGTATCTATCACCTTTGGCAAAGATACCAGGACCCAAATTGGCAGGTCTCACGTTCTTGTATGAATTTTACTATGATGTTGTCAAACGAGGCAAATTTCTCTGGAAGATTCAGGACCTTCATCGTCAGTATGGTCCAATCGTGAGAATCAACCCTTACGAAGTTCATATCAACGATGATAGCTTCTACGATGAAATCTATGCCAGTGGGCCGCATCATCCTCGCAACAAAGTCCGCTTCATGTCTACTCATGACGAGAGCATGTTTGACAGCTACGCTGCCGAAACTCATCGAGTTCGGCGGGCTGCATTGTCGGGGTCTTTCTCGAAGCAGTCTATCCGCGCTCTTGAGCCACAGATCCTACAAACAGTTCACCAACTGGCTGGTAGAATGAGCTCACATTTACAGAGCGGAGAGGTTGTGAATATCAAAGCACTCTACAGTGGTCTCACCATGGATGTTATTGCACAGTATTGCTTTGGCGAGAGCATGGATAACATGAAGCAAGACCAGTTCGGCAAAGAGCTACTGGACTTCTTCCATGAGATGCCTCAAGCTCATCCAATTGGACGCATGTTCCCATGGCTTTTTGATATCATCCAGAAGATTCCCATCGGCTATCTTGCCAAGCTTGATCCCAAGCTACAGCCACTGGCTGACTACGACAAAAAGATCTCTGGTCAAATCTCCGAGGTCCTAGCAAAGGAGAAGAAGGATGGGATTAGAACTCTGTTTCATGAGATGAGAGACAGCAAGCAACTCCCCCAAGCGGATAAGACTCTTGGAAGGTTCAAGTCTGAGGCAGCTATCTTTCTGGGAGCTGGCACTGAGACGACAGCTGCTGCGTTGACGACGCTGAGCTTTCATCTTACGGAGAATCAGGAGATGTTAGCTACACTAAGGAAAGAACTTCAATCAGTGATGGGCGATTCAGATTCACCGGTCACTGTTGCAAAGCTTGAGCCTCTTCCGTATCTGGTTAGTTGATCCTATGCAGCTATTGATAATCACTAACGACCTGAAGACAGGAGTCATCCAAGAGGGTATCAGGCTCTCATTCGGCGTTCCTGGGCGGCTACCCCGTTATGCACCAACAGAAGATCTTGTTTATGCCGGATATAAGTTGCCTCGAGGGGTAAGCTCCCACTCGACTCTTGCTCGCCAGTTGCTAACTCTCCTAGACCCGTATGAGCTCATCCTCATATCTTATTGACACAAATGAGGAGCACTACCCAGATCCTTTCAAATTTGACCCAGAGCGCTGGACCCACGGTAAGGCTAGTCTAAGCCGCCATTTCGTGCCTTTCTGTAGAGGAAGCCGCCAGTGCATTGGTATGAACCTTGCATACGCTGAGTTGTATCTCACTGTTGCGACTATCTTCTCGAGGTTTGATCTTCAGCTGGTAAGCACGACCAAGAGGGATGTGGAAATTGCTCATGATTTCTTTGTGGGAATGCCGCCACTTGATTCCAAGGGTGTTATGGTCAGGGTGGTGAAGGATCGAAGTGAGTAGATCGGGCAGATTGTAGATTGTAATAGAGGAATTAATAGGACAATACTGATTCTGGAAGCATGATGAGTCAGTCCAGGATTTTTCTTAATGACTGAGAGTGACATTTCGCACTTCTTCTTTGAATCAATGAGCTTCGGGTACCTAGAATAGCTTCAAGTTTCAACCCTTTGCCATACATCTACCAGGGGGGCAACTCTACAAGCAAAATGTTTTCAAATTCACCTCTCGTTACATAAATTGTCCACTCAAGACAAAAGTATAGTTCATGTAGACATTTCAACCTAACTAGAGTGATGATTTCTTGACATAAGCCATCAGCGGAGGCTTCGATCTTGTACCAAAAGTGAGTTGCCCATCAACCCAATTCTCAGACTCAGGCAATAGCTCAATATCGAAACGATACAAAAGCTTACACAAAGCCAGCCGCAAAACATAAAAGCTCAGTCTGTATTGTGTTAGCGTTAATCTCAGCGAAGTTTATGTGATTGTGAAACTCACTCTTGTCCGAAGCAAGACTGCGGGCCAACCGAGAACGGGTGCACACTGCCCCTCACATCATCGATACAATCCTGAGGTCGGCCTTTTCCTTCGGGAAGCCATCTCTCAGGGACATACTCGCCAGCTCTCGAGAAGTTCTGTTTGACTGAGTAGGTCACTTGATGTAACATCATAACCACTGTGTTGCCGGGCACAAAGCGGCCTGCGATTTGAGCACCAGATGAAGGTACTACACGGTCGGTGCCGGTTGCAGCGGGCGAGTAACAGCGGATAGACTCTTGAAGACATGCTTCGAGGTATGGCAGGTCTTTCTGAGACTGGCTGATCTTGTCCATGGTGATATCTGAATCACTAGAGAAAGCTCCGCGGACCTCCTCTAGAAGCTTCTTTTTGATATGCGCGCTCTTCTTACGAAAGACGAAGTAGACGAAACCAGTGAGGACTGTGGGCATAGCCTCACATCCACCTAGCATCAGGAATGGCGCAAACTCTCGTAGAAGGTCAAGAGGCATAGTTCCCTGACGTCCAGTACCTTCAGAGTCTCCATCAAGGACCATTTGCAGCATGTCATGTCGGGCTGAAGTGAGAGCGACACGACGATCAAACCGTGCAAATATGGGCGCCATGAATGAGTCGCGCTCACCACTTCCCCAACGATGAACAGCAAAGAGGAGAAATTTGTGTAGGAAGGGAAAGCGGTTGAGAACAGCGAGGATGGTGACGCCTCGTGCGAAGCGATCGAAAGAGTGTACCCATGGGATGAACTCCTCATCAGTGAAGAGATGTAGAGATTCACCGAGGAAGAGGTCAGCGATGAGATCGCAGATGAGAAAACTGTTCATGTCGCGCATATCAACAGCCTCTTTCTTCTCACTGGCTTTCAGCAGAGCAGAAAGGTACTCCTCAATATGCCCATTGATCATACCCTCAAGTTTCTTAACATTCTCACGCTTCAGCGCCGGAACCATCGCTTTCCTCATAATGCTATGAGTCTGCTGCGATCTCGGCTTCGCAGGATCAGGATTCACCAAATCACCACCCACCAAGGCTGCAAGACGCGGATCTTTCGCCATTCCATCTTTAGCAGCTTTGGATGCGCCGCAGATATCAGCCCAGGCTCGCTCATCAGTGAATGTGAGAGCATCTGGGGCAATGCGAACAACGCCGCCATATTTGTTGTGCAGATTAATGAGCCAGGGGAGTTGGCGGCCGCTGGCTGTTGCTATGAGATGGGGAATGCGGAAGATGGCGCAGAGCTTTGGACCGGGGAATTTGGAGAGAGGGGAGAAAAAGAGTTCGTAGATGATTGAGATGAGAAGGGCTGTGAGTGAAAGGGTGCTGAGGGTGACGATGACTCGTGAGGCTGGGGAGGCTGTTTGCCAGGTGGAGGTGATGAGCTGCCAGTCTATGTTGAGCTGATTCATGCTAAGGTTTTTGAGGTTCGCCATCTTAGTCAGTTCAAATTTCCAAGTGATACAGAAGCAATGGCGCAGCAGGGTCAATTCCTTCAGTCTATGTGATCAATTTCTAAGCTATACTGGTAGCACTACCCCTCGATTCCCTTCACATGGATTGGCCATTACGAGTAGGCACCTTGGACGACACACTAACGGCACTCACCCGTGCCAAACAGACTCTAATTCTCCGTGCCGCCCGGGCCGGTCGTGCAGACATGCATCTGCCGGAGAATCCTTCATCACATCGGGTATAGTACCCATCGCAGACCGCGTCCTGGAAAACGATACCCCGAGTTCAATCTCGCCATGCACTTCGGTCTCGCATCACACTCCTTTTCGCCTGTAAAAAGGCGGAGGAATTTCAGTTCAGAAGGATGAGTAGAATAGCTCCTCAAATCAGACGATAAGCACACCGTCAGCACAGAATGTCGTCATCACACCCCGCTCCTCAATCCTTCGTGGCAGTTTTCGTAGGCGCAACGAGGGGTATTGGTCTCGCTACTCTCAAGGCTCTTATCCGGTCTTTGCCTAGTCCGCGGTTCTACGTTATTGGTCGGTCGAAAGCGAGGTTTGCGGGTGAACTCGCTCTGCTTAACGAATACAATCCCAATGCTACGATACAATTCGTCGAAGCTGAGGTTTCGCTTATCAAAGCTATTGATGTCGCTTGTGAGAAGATTATGAAGTTGGAGAAGCATGTGGATCTGTTGTTTATGAGTCCAGGATCTTTGGCATTCGGTGGACCTTATTGTAAGACACACGCTCTCTCTCTCTGTGGAGTTTATGGTTGCTGACTTTCTCCACAGATACTGAGGAGAAGCTTGATCTTTGTTTTGCTCTATCGTTTTACATCCGCATGCGTCTTGTCGAACGATTACTCCCCATGCTCATGCAATCATCCCACCCACGGGTTCTCTCCGTCTTAGCCGGAGGCCATGAGGGTCCACTCTTCACCAATGACGGGGATATCGGACTACGGAAGAAGGGCAATTATACAGCGCCCAGGGCGGTAAATCAGGTCACTACACTGCACAGTCTCGCTTTCATCCACTTCGCGTCTCTTTACCCAAAGATTTCTTGGCTGCATGTCCATCCCGGCTGGGTGACAACATCGTTTCTGTCTGACTTGCTGCAGAGCGCTGGTGCTGTCGGTGTGCTAGCTGGGAAGATCATTTTGCCGGTTTACCGATTGGTAGCTATGTCTGAGGAAGAATGTGGAAGACGACAGGCTGTATATGCTTTGAGTGGAAGATATCCAAGCAGAGAAATGATTTGTTCTGCAGTTGTAGACGTCACTGATCAAGCAGCCTGCCATGGACCGTGTAGTGGCTTTTATCGTGTCTTGAGTGACGGAAGCACAGTTACGGATGGCAGGATCTTGGGTCCTCTGGAGAGAGAAGGATGGCCTCTCAAGGCTTTGGAACATGTCCAGCGGGTGTTTGATGAGATACTGAGCAAGAAATAGAGCTATGTCATTTGAGTCACTACCTGATTAATAGTTAAAGCTTATACGATATCTCACCGAGATATATCAAGCTAACATACTAAAAAATACTAATTAACTTTAGGCTTCTAAAGGCAATATATATATAGCCTTAATAAAGATAAGTCTTCTAATTAAAATTATAATAATATGCTTTTATAATAACTTAATTAATAACCTTATTAGCAGTTACTAGAGTATAAAAAGCTGGCCTAATCCCTTATTACTAGAAGCAGAAGAAATTCTTATATAAAAAACATAAAACACAAAATATAAGAATGCCTCCTGTTCCAAGCGGCAGGATTACCTCTTTTACTGATGAAACTTTCTTCTGTTTCATATGTTAACTAGCCAATTACAAATTTGAGTGTGAAATCCCTTGATGATCGAGACCAGACTTTCCCTGGCAGTCATCGCCTCAATCTCGTAGCCTTCAATCTTTACCTTGGGATGACAGCGATTTTCACGCCATTCATACTGCTAGGCCCAACTCTCATAACAGGAACATAGCCCCTCTCATCCCTCGCCTCGATCCCCTTGAACTTTTGACAAAACCTCGTCAAGACATAAGCTGTCTCAGTAGCGACAAGAATATGAGCCGGGCAGATTCTAGGTCCGCCACCGAAGGGGACGAAATGCCAGAGCGGACGAAGACCATCCCATCGTTCTGGCCTAAACTCCGCTGCATCTTCACCCCAGTAGTCAGGGTCGCGATGCATGAGATAGCGATTACAGTGGACAATGTCGCCTTTGGCGCAGAAAATGGGTTGTTTGCCATCTGGGCCTCCGCCGCGGGGAAGAGTTGTGTCATGGGCTGCCACGCGGATCATTTGGATGCCATTTGGAATAGTCCGGTGTGCTGTGACTATTAGTGAGTGGCTTGTAATAGGTTGAATTTACTCACTCTCGTTGATAACCCAGTTCATGTATTTCATCCCGCGAAGTTTGGAGAAGGTGAGCTCTTTGTCGCCAAGCTCAAGAACCTCCTTCTGCAATTTCTCCCAAGCATCCGGATGTCTCGCCAACTGATAAATAGCATTTGAGATATGAATACTCGTAGTCTCATTACTCGGCACCCAAACAGCGGTGATCTGATCTCGCAGGAGAATTCTATCCTTGGAGGGGATCTTCTGCA
The DNA here is from genome assembly GCA_017165645.1 of Fusarium sacchari. Taxonomy (NCBI): domain Eukaryota; kingdom Fungi; phylum Ascomycota; class Sordariomycetes; order Hypocreales; family Nectriaceae; genus Fusarium; species Fusarium sacchari. The sequence continues at coordinate 584,414 of JADANP010000010.1, forward strand.
ACATATCCCAGAGCAAGTCGGTCCGCTCAGGCTTGTCAGCAAACCTTTCACCTTTCTCTTGTCTCTGGTGCAGCTCATCGTAGGCTTGATCGATGTACTCATTCATAAAGTTGTGCACGAAACGAATACTCTCATACCATTTTGGGTCTCGGTGGAGAAACATGAACTTGCTCATGGTGAGACGGACGCGAGCGCCGCGCATGATGTCGACCATGGCGAGCATTACATCTTCACGTTCAGGATGGGTGAGACAGTCGCGAGATTTTCCAAAGAGAAACTCAGTTGATGTGTCAAGAAACTGTTGATGCCAAGTCAGTTGCGTTCGCATTGATCAGATGCCACTTACCCATCGTCTTGTCAGAACCTGCATGTCAAAGGTGTCGCCGTTGGTGGGAATAAGGTCCAACATCTTATCCGTGAACGGCTTTAACCTCGCGACATTGGCAAATGCCTGCCTCTCGAAATACGGCTTGATGATACCTCGGCTATAATGCCAAAACTCACCATCTGCCGTACTAACACCTTTCCCAGTAAACGGCGTCGCAACGCCATTGTCCACACGTATCGGCTCAAGCACAAACTCCTCCCACTGCGACGTACTCATCGCCTTCATATTCTCCATCTCAGACGAATACACCATCCTCATCCCCAGAAACCTCGCCTTGAAAGTCTTAGTCCCTTGCGCGGCCCATGTCTCCTCCATCCAAGATAACCACCGATGCTCTTTGAAAGCACGGCTCATGGAGAGAACAAAGTCAATGCCCCAGATGGGATCCCAGTGGGGATACGTCTTGAGAGGGCCGCATTTGTACTTCTTCGTCTTGATTGAGTAGCTGATATGGTCCCATAGTCTGTTGAGGAAGTAGAGAATTACAAGACCGTAGAATGCGGCGAGTGAAATCGCAGAGAGACGAGATGACATGATGGACAGTGTTGGGGACTTGAGCGCGGAGGGGGGTTGCGACGACGTAGGGGCAGCCAAACGTCATTGGTATGAGTCAAGAATGAAAGGCTTGGGGATGTACGAGTGCTTGGGGATGAGCAAGAAAGAAATTGCAATGAGCAACACAAATGGTATGAGGCATGCGGAGAGCGGATGAGAAGTCTACCAAAAACCCGGTCTATTAAGTGAGACTGGGGTAAGTGTATCTGTATCCACCCTACCGGGGGAAAGGGAAGAAAACCCAGGACCTTGATCCGAAGTGACAAAAGGTTTGGGTCACTTAGTGTAAGCTTAGGGTAAATTTAGTCTCAGTTTAGGATAATCTTGCCAAGTCTATTTGGACACCGTACATTAAGGTCCGATATTTGTTGGCTCCTGGACACCACCTCGCCGGTGCGGAGCCAAGCCCGGAGATTCTCCACTCCAACGGAAATTTACTCCGTCTGCCTGTACACGTGTGTGATAGGCTGTAGGCGGGCAGGGATAGGCTACTGGCACGTAGCGAAGCTTCCAGAGCTGCGGGAGGATCTATCAATTGGTATCCGAAAGGTTTTGGGGCACTTTAGAATTAGCTGCTTTGTGTTTGCTGGCCGGTACATCTGACGTCATTCATGAAGTATAGGGTAGCAGAAACCAAATGAAGGGTAAGCAGCTGTAAAGGACATAGGACTAAGCCAGAGTCAACACGACGAGTTTATTTAAGTATTTGAGCTGTTGACTTTTCAGTTCATCTGGAGCCTTGATGTTTGCCATGGCTGGTAGGTACTCCAGCGTGCGTTGACTGCGTACTGCAGACTCAAATGGTGGAATTACACACTGGTGGTGTGAAAGCAAGCTAATTTGGAAGCTCGACAACCATCCACAATCTTGATACTCAAATAATCCACAAGCCGAAAAAATGTCAATTACTCATGTAGAAGCCCCCGTTGACACTCTTCATATATATTTAATTTTGTTAGTTCTGAGAGGCAAGTGTTGTTAAAACACGAGTGCTGCGATCGGGGTTTGCTTAAAATAGATGTTATCTTTGATTCTAGCGTGTTGCGATTGAAAATAGCGCGACGCGTCACAGACAGACTGCCAATCTGAACAGAGTCGAGATCGATAATGAAATTGCTAAGAAACGGTATAACTATCATAAATACGCGTAAATCAAGATGTTGAGGGCGTAGCAACACGGTATATCAGCTTCTTACCACCAGCCGTGCCCATCTTAACCCTCTCCGCTCCCTTCGCGACACCCGCCAACCCCTCATCACTAACCTCAGTAGGATGCGTCACAATATCCTTGTTGTCCAACAACTTCTGCGCGATAGGCGCCCATCTCTCCGCAAACGCCTTATCCTTGGGCCTTGCCTCTCTGCGATATGGCTTTCTCCAATCAACAGGTTTTCCCAGCGCTGTCCACGCGAGAACCCAGCCAGGACGAACGTCGCGACGCGTATGGCCGCGAATGGGGAATTGGTCCAGACCGATGTAGTTACCTCCGTGACTACCGATGGCCGCATAGCATATTTTCATGCTGCTGCTTTCAGTGATGCAGTCTAAAACATACTCAAGACTGTCATGTGTAAAGGTGCGGATGTCTGAGGCGCAGGACGGAGAGCGGTAGTCGAAGGCCTCCACGGCGCCTAGAGACTTGACGTGCTCGAACTTTCCTGGTGAGCAGGTTGTGATGGGCTTCAAGCCAGATCTGAATATCATCAGCTTAGGGTCGCAGTGTAAGGACGATGAACTTACAGCTTGGCGGCTTGGATGGCCAAACCTCCGGTAGCCGTTCCACCACCGTAGATCAGAATGTACTGATCACTCGCTTCACCTGAGTAAGGAAGTGGAAGCTTCATGGTATGGCACAATGACAACCCGACAGTCAGTAGACCAACACCCAATGTCGCGCCTTGCTCAAAACTCATCCAATCCGGAAGTCTGAGGAGCAACATCTCCGGAACACTGACGTACTCCGCGAATCCGCCATTGTTCGGGTTATCAGATCTGTTTCCTGCACAAGCGCCACCAACGCGATCACCAGGTTTGAACTTGTTTGTGAGAAGCCCTGCAGTGACGACTTCACCTGCAAAATCGCAACCCCACGTTGCGCCGGGGGACGCTGACATGTCTAGGGATTTCCAGTCATGGGGATTGACGCCGACACAAAAGATTTTGACGAGGATTTCGTCTTCTTTTGGGGGTTCTATGGGGCTATTTTCTTGGAGAGTGACTGTTCCCGCACCTTGAACTTTGAGGGCTTTCTGAGTAGCTGGTATGGCTTGACGGGAGATGATTGATTGGACTGCCATGATGAAGGTAGTCGATAACAGCAACGAGAATGATGAGTGAGTGAGACTGCTACTGTGAGATGGTTTGAACGGATTTGAGATGGCAGATCAATTAACTGGAGGAGTATCGCTTCTCTGAGCGCAGATACACGCTGGCCTGCGCAGATTGTTTTGATCACTAACGCTCAGATTCTATCGCCACCATACAAATGTTCCCTGGCTACTGTGCAAATCATGACACTCTTGGTCCGAGCAATCAACACCGTAAGCCGGCATCTACTGGAGGAACTTCTCCGCAATCCCCGGAACCTACCCCGTGGGAGGATCCATACCCTTGCTCGGGATATTGATCCATTCTGGTTGGCCAACGGCCGCCTCCGGAATATGCTCCACACTACGCACGGCGCTGAATGTAAGCACAAACATGTTTGGCCAGTGCCGCAAGGTCTGGGGCGGCCCGGGAGCTCATGCCGGTTCGATCTGATCGAAGGTGGAATACGAAATTCCTAATACGGCTCTACACTGATAGTGCTTTGCCGTCAACTTGAGTTAAGATCAATGATACCCGTCAAGTGAAGCAACCGCAGCCTTAGACAAACATCAAGTCATCGGTCGTTCTGAACAACCTTCAACATTTGGACATATATTTTGTCTTCAACAGCAGGGCACTACACTTATTACCCATCCTAACAATCACCATGCCATCCCCAGGCGAGCCCATCGCCGTAATCGGCTCAGCCTGCCGTTTCCCTGGCGGCGCCTCATCCCCCTCCAAACTCTGGTCTCTTCTCAAATCTCCCAAAGACTGCCTTCGCGATTTCCCTAAAGATCGTCTCAACCTTGAAGCCTTCTACAACAAAGATGGCGAGCATCACGGCGCCACAGACGTCTGCAACAAAGGCTACCTTCTTGAAGAAGACAGCCGCTTGTTTGACGCGTCGTTCTTCAATGTCAACCCCGCTGAAGCTGATGGGATGGACCCTCAGCAGAGATTGACGCTCGAGACGGTTTACGAATCGCTTGAGGCTGCGGGGTATACTATTGAGGAGATGCAAGGGTCGTTGACGTCGGTCTATTTGGGGGTTATGACGGGTGATTATCATGATATCCAGTCGAGAGATCCTGAGATCATCAATCGATATCATCCGACGGGAACATCGAAGAGTATTCTCTCAAATCGAGTGTCGTACTACTTTGATCTTCGCGGACCCTCCGTTACAATGGACACAGCCTGTTCGTCATCGCTCGCGGCACTACACTTTGCGACACAGTCACTGCGCAGCGGCGAATCAACCACTGCTATCGCTATCGGAGTGAATCTCATCTTCGATGCAGCAGGTTACGTCGCTGAGTCAAAGCTTCACATGCTGAGTCCTACATCACGCAGTCGAATGTGGGATGCAGGAGCCGATGGCTATGCTCGTGGCGAAGGTGTCGCATCTGTCATCCTCAAGCCTCTTTCTGAAGCTATTCGATGCGGCGATCACATCGAGTGCATCGTGCGCGAGACGGGTATGAACAGCGATGGTCGTACAACCGGTATCACTATGCCCTCTGCAGCGGCGCAGTCAGCCTTGATCCGCCGAACGTATCAAAATACCGGGCTAGATCCTGTAAAAGATCGACCGCAGTATTTTGAGGCCCACGGTACGGGTACTCTTGCTGGTGATCCAGTTGAGGCCCGCGCTATCCGCCATTCCTTCTTTGCCGACGATGAAGCATCGTCTGACGACGCGGACAAGCTTTACTGCGGCTCCATCAAGACTGTGATTGGGCACACTGAAGGATGTGCTGGCCTTGCAGGTCTACTCAAGGCATCTTTGGCGGTGCAGAATGCCATAATTCCGCCCAATTTACTCTTCAACACGCTGAACCCGTCCATCAAGCCCTTCTACGATCGACTCCAAGTTCCTACTGCAGCTATCCCTTGGCCGAAGGTCTCTGACGGCCCACGACGGGTCAGTCTCAACAGCTTCGGCTTCGGAGGCACCAATGTCCACGCCATTGTTGAGAACTACCAGCCCGATGAGCCCTACACAGCGACGGTGCCTGATAGGTTTGTTGGCCCTCTAGTGATCTCTGCCGAGACCGAGTCATCGCTCGCGACAACGGTTGGGAAGTACGCCGATTTCATCCGGTCCAATCCAGATGTCAGCCTCGAAGACGTGTCATTCGTTACTCAAAGTCGTCGAAGCGTCTTTAGTCGAAGAGCTTTCTTCTCCGGCGAGAATAGGGATAAGCTTCTCGAGTTCCTCGACTCCGCTGTTGAGACCTCCAAGACTGGCGCTGAGATTGGCATCCAAGCGCCAGTTTCATCTTCTGAGCAACCGGCTATTCTTGGCATCTTCACCGGCCAAGGAGCGCAGTGGGCATCCATGGGTAAAACCATGATTGAAACGTCTTCCCAGTTTAGGGAGTCGATACAGAAGTGTGAAGAGGCTCTGCGTGATATCCCTGACGCGCCGACATGGAGTCTGATGGATGAGTTGATGGCGTCTGAAGAGAAGTCCCGCATTGGTGAAGCTGCCATCTCTCAGCCCCTTTGCACAGCGACGCAAATCGCTATTGTGGACGTCCTGGCGTCTGCGGGCGTTCACTTTGATGCTGTCGTCGGCCATTCATCAGGCGAGATCTCTGCTGTTTACGCCGCTGGTCTCCTCTCAGTCACTGATGCCATGCGCATTGCCTACTATCGAGGTCTCTTTGCCAAGCACGCCTCTGGCCCTTCTGGCTCTAAAGGCTCCATGATGGCTGTAGGTATGGGTTCTGAAGATACGACAGCCTTCTGCGACCAGGAGCAGTTCAAGGGACGGCTCAGTCTTGCTGCGAGCAATTCTCCTTCCAGCGCTACTATTTCTGGCGACGAAGATGCTATCCTGGAAGCGAAGGAGATTCTGGAGGAGCAGAAGACCTTTGCTCGTCTTCTCAAGGTTGACACCGCATACCACTCGCATCATATGCGGGCTTGTGCAGAGCCATATCTTGAGTCGCTCAAAGCATGCAACATCAAGGTGAACACTCCTTCCAGCAACTGTATCTGGGTCTCATCAGTCTACGGAAACGCAGATATGCTGGATGACGAGGATGACCTTGAGGCTTTGGCTGGGCAGTATTGGATCGACAATATGGTTCGTCCTGTTCTGTTTTCTGAGGCACTGGAGTGTTCACTTTGGAGGGCTGGTCCCTTCAACCTATCACTAGAGATTGGACCTCACCCGGCTCTGAAAGGACCTGCTTCACAGACTATGAAGACTGCTCTAGGTCATGTCCTTCCGTATGCCACTTTCTTGCGTCGTGGTTATGATGATGTCGAAGCATTCTCGGGCGGAATCGGCTACGTCTGGGCATATCTCGGATCTCATGTTGACTTTGCCGGGTACCGCAAAGCTATTCATGGGTCTGAAGCAGAGAAGCCAAGGATGATCAAGGGGCTTCCATCTTACACATGGAACCATAGCAAAGTCCACTGGAAAGAGTCCCGCATCTCTCGGCGTTATCGTCTCGCTGACAAAGCTCCACACGAACTTCTCGGTCGCCGCACTCCAGATGACTCAGAGTTTGAGATCCGTTGGCGCAACATCCTACGTCTCAGCGAACTTCCCTGGATTAGTGGACACGCTTTTCAGGGCATGGCCCTCTTTCCGACATCTGGATACATGGCCATGGCTATCCAAGCCGCCATGGAGATAGCTGGCTCAAGACCTGTCAAGCTGGTTGAGATCCGTGACCTTGTCATTCCTCGAGCGTTGACTATTGAGGAGAATAACCCTGGCATTGAGTCTATCTTTTCTGTCAAGAAGACTGGTGGTCATGTCGACGAGGAGGTGTTTTATGGAGAGTTCTCTTGCCATACCTGTCCCGCCGAAGCTGAAGGAACTTTAGAGAGGAACTGTACTGGTCTGATCACCATTGACTTTGGTGAGCCTTCAGACTATGACCTTCCACCGCGAGCACCTGGGAAGTCGGGCATCACACCTGTCGATACCCAGGAGTACTATGACTCACTTCTTAATATTGGCCTTAACTATCAGGGTCTCTTCCGAGGTCTCAAGTCTGTTCAACGAACCATGGGATACGCTACGACAAAGGCAGCATGGGACACGTCTGAAGTGGGCAACCAGTACGTCATGCACCCAGGACCTCTAGACGTCGCTTTCCACTCCATCATTGCCGCCATGTGTACACCTCTTAGTGGAGCTCTTTGGGCACCCTACCTCCCTGTTAGGATTGATAGGCTGGCTATTGCTCCGAACACCAACTACGAGGGAGCACCAGGCGAGATTAACTTTGAAGTTGACACTTTCATTACTGAGACAACATCCAACACTTTCAGAGGAGATGTACACATCATCAGCCCCGATGGTAAGACTGGGTTGCAGGCTGAAGGTCTCACCCTGAAGCTCTTCACTGAGGCAAGCTCCTCTGATGACCGACACATGTTCTCCAAGACAATCTGGCGTGCTGATATCTTGGACTCTTCGGAGAATCTTGACGAGATCAATCCTGATGAGCAAGAACTTGCACTCGCTGAAGCCATCGACCGTACATCCTTCTACTTCATTAGAAAGACCTTTAATCATCTATCAGATCAGGACGTCGAGGACTGGAAGTGGTTCCATCAAGCCTTCTACAAAGCTGCGAAGGAGGTTCTCCAGGAGACGAGAAATGGCAAGCACCCAACTGCACAGAAGGAGTGGTTTGATGATACTGAAGAGCTGATCCAGGGATACAAGGACAAGTATCCTGAACAAGCTGACCTCAAGCTCATTCATGCAGTGGCCGAGAACCTCGTTGGAGTCATGACATCCGACACTCAACTCTTGGAAGTCATGCTTGTCGATAACATGCTGAGCAACCTCTACACCGATGGCCGAGCCATGCAGCCTCTCAACAGAATCGTCGCAGAGCTCTTCCAGAACCTTTCGCATCGATACCCTCGTCTCAACATCCTAGAGATCGGAGCTGGTACAGGCGGAACAACAAATTCAGTCCTCAACGCCATCGGAGACACGTATGGTCGATATACCTACACCGACATCTCAGCTGGTTTCTTCGAAGCTGCCAAGACGCGCTTTAATGCACACAGCAAGCGTATCGACTACATGGTCCTCGACATTGAGAACGACCCCACAGGCCAAGGTATTCCGGAAGGTAGCCAAGATGTCGTTCTCGCCGCCAACGTCCTCCACGCCACTCATAACCTCCACGAGACCATGACCAACGTTCGCAAACTTCTCAAACCTGGTGGCTATCTGATCATGGTTGAAGTCACGGGCTACTATCTCCAAATGATGTTTCTTATGGGTGGTCTGCCTGGTTGGTGGCTTGGTGTCGATGAGGGGAGAACTCGTGGTCCGGGTATCGGACTGACGGAGTGGGATGAGATTCTTCGAGACTCGGGCTTTACGGGAGCGGATAAGTATGTTACTGACTTGCCTGACTCTCTCAAGCATGTGTGCTCTGTGCTTGTATCACAAGCCGCTGATGAGAGGGTCACAATGCTCCAGGAGCCGCTGTCGTTCCTCGATGAAATACCACTAGAACAACAACTCCTTATCGTGGGTGGCAAGACTCTACCCATCTCCCGAATCGTCAAGAGTATCCAACGTCTTGCGTCCCGAGTCGCAGACCAGATTATGGTAGTCGATAGTATCGACTCCCTATCAGATAGGCATCTCAGCAGTGAAACATCAGTCATCTGTCTCACCGAACTCGAAAAGCCCATCTTCTCTACTCCCATGAACTCTTCGCGTCTCAGCAATCTGCAGTCTCTGTTCTCCCACTCATCGCATGTTCTCTGGCTCACAGCAGGCCGCCTCGATGAGAATCCATACGCCAACATGACAGTCGGTCTTGGAAGGGCTATCATCAACGAACTCCCCCAATTGAACCTTCAGTTCCTTGATCTTCCCAAAGCCTCGAGCGTTGATGCGAAGATGGTGGTTGAGGCGTTCTTGAAGCTCAAGCTTGGGAAGTCAGCTGAGTTTACCAAGACGCCGATGCTGTGGAGTACCGAGCCTGAGGTGCTATTGAGGGATGGTCTCGTGACGATTCCAAGAGTTGTGCCTGACAGGGAGAGGAACAACCGGCTAAATTCTCAGAGAAGGAAGATTACCAAAAATGTTTCTCTTGGAGAGACCGAGGTTATTCTGACAGAAACCGAGGGCGGTCTCTGTCTCGAGGAGAAGGCCCCTTGGGCCAAGTCTCTAACTGGCGATGGCATCACCAACATCCAAGTTCAGCAGTCACTTTCCCTTCCCTTCTGCGACGAAGATGATCCAAGGGTCCTTTGCCTTGGAAAGAGTGATGGTCAAGTCACTATTGCCATCGCTCCACGCCACAGCTCAACAGTCTCGCTCCCAGCAACCGATGTCTTTGCTGTTCCTGAGGCTATAAAAGCGCAGGCTGATTTTCTGCCTGGTATAGCCATCAACTTGACTGCATCTCTCATTCTTACGGCCATCCAATCAGCTGCACCTAGCAATGGAGACGAAGGTGTTCTGATTTACGGTGCAAGTACTGACATACAAAGTGCGCTGAGTGCCCAAGCGTCTCGCAGGTTTACCTTTGCTAGCTCTAGCTCTGAGACACGGCCTGACTCGCTCTTCGTCCACCCCAGAGCTTCTATAAGAGGCATTCAGCACTTAATGCCTCGGGGAATCAGGCAGTTCGTCGATCTCTCCGAGAAGGCCGCCGACGACAAGATCAAGCAGCATCTATCTCACTTGTATGAAGCCATCAGCTTCAAGCCAAGTCATGCATTGACCTCCAACACTGCCCATCTACTCGAGACTGCTTTTACTTTCACCCATAAATCACACAATTCATCAACTTCAACAGCTGTGCCTGTTAAAGCCATCACCTCCCTTCCCGCCCTCGACCTCACACACACCATCATCGACTGGACCAAACCCGCGCCCGTCAGCGTCACCATCCGCCCCATTAGTGGGCAGGGCCTCTTTTCCGCCGACAAGACCTACCTCATGGTCGGTCTCGTCTCCGACTTTGGTCGCTCCCTCTGCCGCTGGATGGTCGAGAACGGCGCGAAGTACATCGTCCTCACAAGTCGCAGAGCACAGGTCGATCAACTCTGGCTTCAAGAGATGGAGGACTTGGGCGCCATTGTCAGGGTCTACCCCATGGATGTATCCAAGCGTGACTCTGTACAGGCCGTATGCGATTCCATCAAAGATCTCCCGCCTGTTGGTGGCGTCTGCAACGGCGCGCTTGTGCTCAAGGATCAGCTGTTCGTCAAGATGGAGCCTGACGCATTGAGTGACGTGTTTGCTCCCAAGGTTGATGGAACCATCCATCTCAGCGACATTTTCTCCGAGCCCACTCTCGACTTCTTCGTTCTGTTCTCGTCTATGAGTTCTGTCGTCGGAAATGCTGGGCAGTCCAATTACAACGCCGCCTCTCTGTTTCAAGCAGCCATCGCACAACAGAGACGCGAAAGAGGTCTCGCTGCATCAGTCATGGCTTTGGGCATGGTAGCCGATGTTGGATACATCGCTGCAAAGGGTCCGACACTCATGGAGCGGCTCAAGAAGGCCTTTTACATGCCTATCTCGGAGTCGGACGCTCACCAGATCTTCGCTGAAGCTGTCGCTGCGAGCAAGCCGGGAGTAAAGGATGACGATACGATCGAGATGGTCTCAGGCATACAGCCTTTCAACTACACGGCGTCCACCAAGGCTCGACCTCCTTGGGTCAATAACCCTCGCTTTTCGCACTTTGTTCGTGAGGAAGAAGGCTCCAAGGATGTTGATGCTTCTAGAGCAGGTCAGAGTAACATTCGCATCTTGGAGCGACTAGACGCCGCTAGCTCTGAAGAAGAGGCTGCTGCTGCTCTTCTCGTTGCCTTCCGAGCTAAGGTGGAGACAATGCTACAGATGAGCCCGGACAGCCTTAACGTTGAGGCATCATTACTGGACGTTGGCATCGACTCGCTCTTGGCTGTTGAGATCCGGTCATGGTTCTTGAAGGAAGTTCACGTCGACGTGCCTGTTCTCAAGACTCTCAGTGGGGACAACGCGAGAGATATCTGCGCCGATGCAGCGAACAAGTATCTCTCAGCCAAGATGCAGGAGAGCAAGTCTGACACCGGAGATGCGTCCAAATCAGACTCGGCAGCCAACGGATCGGCAACCGGAACATCTAGTGACGGCAGTTCAAGCCCTGTCAGATCAGGTCACGTAACACCACCAAGTACAGTTGGAGAAACGGAGCACCAAGAGGAGGTCAAGCAGGATAAGGAGTTGGAACGAGTGGAGAAGTTGTCGTATGCTCAGTCGAGGTAGATCTCCATGGTAGTCCCAGGATGTACTTTAGCTAAATTGTATATAGGTTATGGTTTCTAAGTCAATTCTCCAAAGACGATACCTCGTACAACTGCGTCTACACGTATAAGGTGGCTGGAAACATCCAGATTCCCCGACTGAAGAGGGCGGTATCCACGGTTGCAAATCACCATGACTCGTTGAGAACGTGCTTCTTTAGTCGACCGGGAAGTGGTGAGCCCGTTCAAGGACTTCTAGCTTCAGCGAGAGACTGCTTCAAATATGTCAAAGATGAAGATGGTCACGCTTTGGAGCATGAAACTAACGCCTGGCGAAACTGGGTTTGGAACTTGTCTGATGGAGATGTCCTCAGGGTTATACTCGTCAGTCATGGATTTGAAGAGCACTCCCTCATCATCGCCTACCACCACATTGCCATGGATGGTGTCAGCATGCATCTCTTCCTGCGAGATCTCAACGCTGTATACATGGGACACAAACTCGATTCGTCGCCGAAGCAGTACATGGACATCTCGGTCGAGGAACGAAGAGCGATTGAGAGTGGCCAGATGGACGACAGGATCTCTTACTGGACCAAGTTGCACTCACCACCTGCAGACGCTCTTTCACTATTCCCATTCGCTCGCGTCAAGTCACGGCCCATTCCGAAGACTTATCGCAACGCTGAGTCTCTCGTGGACATTGGCGATGACCTCTCGGAGCAGATCAAGCAGGCAAGCCAGTCTCTTCGCATTACACCTTTTTACTTCTACCTGGCTGCTCTACAGACTCTCTTCAACCGACTTCTCAGCATCGAAGACATCTGCATCGGTGTCACCGACGCGAACCGCGGTGAAAATAGCTTACAGACCATTGGCTTTTTCCTGAACTTGCTACCCCTCCGCTTCAACGTTCAGAAAGATACGAGGTTCTCGGACCTTGTCACGAAGACAGCCCAGCACTATCGAACAGCACAAGCCAACATGGGAGTCCCTTTTGATGTCATTCTCGACAAGGCGAGCGTCCCCCGAGAGTCAACCAGTACTCCACTCTTCCAAGTAGCCATGAACTATCGACAAGGCAACTTCTCCAAGATCCCGCTCGGTGGAAGTACTCTGGAGTTTAAGGATGGATATGATGCGCAGAGTCCCTACGACCTTGCTTTCAGTGTCACACCGAATGACTATACGACTTATGTTCAAGTTGTTGCAAGAGAAGACATGTATACAAGGGAGGGAACAGATACTCTGTTACCTGCATATCTAGCGTTGCTACGCGATGCATCAAGAGATGTATGCAAGAATTTGGAGACCATCAACATTTACGACCCAGTCGGTATTGACAAGGCACTATCGCTTGGGTGTGGGGACGTAGTGGACTATGGATGGCCCTCAACGCTATCTGAAAAGGTAGATGAGGCCATGCACAGGAACCATCCTGTTGTCGCTGTCAAATATGTTGACGGTCAGCTCACCTATGGTGAACTTGCCGTCAGAGTCAATAGCCTTGCTTCAGCCATCCAGTCTCAGCTCCAGCCTGGTTCGGCAGTGGCTGTTCTTTGCGAACCGACCGCATGCTGGGTCATTTCCATGTTGGCCATTATTCGGTCAGGTTGTATCTACGTTCCCTTGGATGGAAAGTTACCTGATGAACGCCTCAAGGTTATTCTCGATGCTGTTGGACCGGGCTTGATACTCTGTGAAGACTCCACTGAGGAGCGCGCTCATGGCATCTCTGTCGGGGCCCCCATCCTTTCCGTGACTCGCGTGCCCGACCTGACGGAGGCCATTGGTACACCAAACTTAGAGCGCGTGAACGACACGGCTTTCATCCTCTTCACAAGCGGGTCGACGGGTACACCAAAAGGTATTCGACTCTGTTCGAGGGGAATCATCAACTATGTCGCCACCAAGAGCTCAAAGCTCTCTCTTGGCCGAGAGACTGTGCTTCAGCAGAGTGCTCTTGGCTTCGATATGTCCCTTGCTCAAGCCTTCATGGCCCTTGCACTTGGTGGTACTCTTGTCATAGCTCCCAGTATAGATCGGGGCGACCCTCTCGCGTTGAGCAAGCTCATGGTTGATGAGGGAGTTACCTTCACGTTGGGAACCCCGACTGAGTATCTGATGCTCATTCGACATGGAGGTCAAGCCGTGAAGGCAATACGCTCTTGGCGGAACGCGACTTCCGGTGGCGAAGCCGTCACTGCTCAACTGAAAGCGGCTTTCAGAACACTTCAGCAGCCTCCAATTCTCACCGACTGTTACGGACCCACTGAGATCTCATGCTGCGCCACTATGAATACTATCGACCTCAAGGATGATGGAGACGATAGTGTTTACTCATCTGTCGGTCCAGCGAACCCCAAGACTTCCATCTACATACTCGATGACAGTGGACACGCCGTTGCCCAGGGACTCCCTGGTGATATCTGCGTCGGTGGCGTCGGCGTCGCGCTCAGCTATCTCGACGAGAAGTCAACCTCACATAAGTTTGTGCCAAACCCGTTTGCAACACCTGAGCAAACTGAAAAGGGATGGACTACGATGTATCGTACTGGAGACAAGGGTCTCATCCGTGCTGATGGCGGTCTTCAGTTTATGGGCCGTATGGATGGTGATACGACTGTTAAGCTTCGTGGGCTACGCGTCGACCTTGACGATGTCGCTAACGTCATGCTACAGCAGTTCATGGGTCCTCTCGAGGATGTTGTTGTCACTGTTCGTGGTGATCCAGCTTTCCTCGTTGCCCACGTTGTGCTGACCCCAGGAACTGTTATGGATGGTTCGAAGCTGCAAGAGTTGGCGAGTGCCCTACCTCTTCCTCAGTACATGAGACCTGCATTGGTCATTGAGTTAGAGAAGCTGCCGTTGAATAGCAGTGGAAAGGTTGATCGGCGTGCTATTGCAGCTCTGCCTCTCCCTGAATCAACTACACCACCTGGCCCTTCCAAAGCATCTTCAGACAGGAAGCCAACACTGGTTGAGGGAGAGTTGAGACTCATTTGGCACAGCGTACTATCTCAGGCGGGCCTTTTCAACACTGCGAGACTCGAACCAGACACGGATTTCTTCCATGTTGGAGGCAACTCACTGCTTCTTGTCCGACTACGAAGTGCAATTGAGATCTCAATGGGCATCACACTGTCTCTCAGCGACATGTACCGCGCCAGTACATTGGCTGGCATGGCGGATCTGGTTGCACAACAGAAGAGCTCTGGCTATTTGCCTGAGACCATTGACTGGGAGGCCGAGACAGCTTTACCTCAGTCCATCGACTTGAGCTGTTCTCATGACGCGACTGCTATCAAGCTAGCATCTGATCTTGAGATTCTCATGAATGGCTCAACATCATTCCTGGGGAAGCAGATTCTCCAGTCTCTCTTGAACCAACCGTCAGTCGCACGCATCCACTGCATCGCTGTTGACCCAGACTCAGAGGCCAGTCACCTCAAGGAAGATCGCGTCACAGTGTGTTCTGGCAGCCTGAGTGAGCCCATGCTGGGACTCAAGAGAGAAACGTGGCAGTACCTCCAAGCAAGAGTGGACAGTATAATTCTCGCAGGATCGCAAGGCCATTGTCTCAACAATTACTCAACCCTTCGTGTGCCCAACGTGGAGTCGACGCGACAGTTGGCTCTCTTCGCTCTTGGTCGCCGAGTTCCTATCCATTACATCTCATCGAACCGTGTTACGCTGCTTGACTCCAGCGCCGAGGCTGCCCTTCCACCAGTCAGCGTTAAAGACCACCAACCTCCTACAGATGGATCAGAGGGGTTTACAGCAGCTAAATGGGCAGGCGAAGTATTCCTGGAAACGTTATCAGAAGCGGCAGCAGAGAATACGGGCAGGGATCTCCCTGTCTCAGTCCATCGGCATTGTGCGATTGTAGGTGACGAGGCTCCTATCGAAGATGCACTCAACGCTCTGCTTCGATACTCCAAGCTTATCAAGGCTGTACCGCGCGTGTCTAGCCTCAATGTAGGCGGTTACTTTGACTTCCTCCCTGTCACAAACGTCGCCAACTCATTTGCCGAATATGTCGTATCCTCGCAACAGAGTCACTCGGGGGTGACATTCAAGCATTACTCAAGTGGTGTCAAGGTACCGCCTACAGAGTTCGCTTCGTATATGCAAAAGACGTATGAAGACGAGTTTCGAGAACTGGATTTGGACGATTGGATTCAACAGGCCAGGGAGGAAGGGATTGAAGAGCTGATTGTATTGTATTTGCAGGCTATCGTGGAAAAGGGTCAAAGGATAACATTTCCGTTCATGGGGAACACTGGCAATGGAAGGGCCTCGATCTTGAATGGCAAAGAGATTTAGGCAACTTAGCATGAGTTTAGGCCAATTAACATAGGTTTTGCCTAGGTTTAGATCGTCTTTTGCTGAGTTTATTTCGACGCCTCATATCAAGCCCTGGTGTTTTCTTGCTGCCTGAGGACGGCGTAGTTATGTATAGTTGGCTAACCCCAAACGAAGCGTTCCTCATGCCTTGTTCGCCACTACGACGACAAAGTTGGGGTCCTTGAGATAATCCTCCCAGAACTCGTGATTGTTCTTAACAAGCTCCGTTTCTTCAGCTGGGGCAACATGTATGTCAATCAGCCCGAGTTCTTTTCCAATGCCATCGGAAAGCGAGAAAGTCGATTCCATTGAAGTAGCCTCAAACGAGAATGGCGGCTCAGTGACACAATTAACACTGTATCTTAAGCCGCCGGGGATCTCCGTGACATCGGTAAAGGTGACACCGTATTTGCCTCGGCCGCGGCTCATGTACTCGGCGTGGATGCTCTTTGACCTGACGCCGATAAACTTTCCACCAGGCTTCAGATTCTTGACAACATTCTCGTACATGCTTCTCAGCTCTGGAACAGAGGTAGCATGATCGAAAACCCAATTGGCCATGACGATATCGTATCCCTCCTCCAGCTTGACTTGCTCCGTGACGGGTTTGGTGACATCAGCCTCGAACCAACGAATCTGGTCCTTTCGTCCGAGGCTGTTCTCGATCTCCTCTCCTGCTTTCATCATCTCGGGTGAAATATCAACAACATCAACAACACTTGCACCAGCATCAATCGCCCTTCTCGCATGAAGTCCGCTTCCACCGCCAAGATCCAGTACCTTCAAGCCCGTGCAATCCCCCAAAGCATTCCTCACAAGCTGCCCCTCCAGTTTCGAACATGGCAACTCCTCCACAGAAGCATACTTGGGCGCGAACGAATCGTATTGCGTTTTCTCGGCGTGAGACATGCTGGGCACAGACAGTGGATAGTGATTGGTTTGTTGGTCGTTGATTTGCGTGTTGGTTCTGGCAATATCACTCAAAACCCCGCTCTGGGCCTTGGATATCGACAGGGATGTTGTGATTCTGATCTAGACTAGCCGCTATAATGCTAGTCTTCATGTTCCCGTGATACAGACTGGAATGTGATCTGATCACACGTGACTGGTGACATCTCATCCGTCTCCAAACCCCACTCGTGCCGACCGCCATTTCGATCTAACGCACATCAAACACTAAATCGAACCCTTGACGATGTGCGCGGACGAGGACCCCCTTGCTGTTGATGAGCATGTATGCATCTACTATAGCTGGAACCCCAATTCGTGGGACTAACCGATTGGACAGGCGGCGCAGGACGACACTGACGCTGACTCCGCCATTGGAGACGTAAGTGGATATGTTGAGAAAGATCGCAGTAGTTAACGAGTCCTAGGACAATGCTAGTGATACTACGTCGCTTAGATCGAGTATTCTGAGATACCGCGAGGAAAATGGCAGGACTTATCACGCTTACAAAGACGGAGGTGAGATCTAAGGAGTGCGAAGAATGCGACAAGAAAAAGTTGAACTAATTGACATAGCTTATGCACTTCCTAATGACGAGGTAAGCCTTTTGCACTATACATATTACCTGGTACTGACCTGATATAGATTGAGAACGAACGACTAGGTACCCATATCGTCCCTCCTTTCTTCCCTTTCTGACGCGACAGATCTTCAACATCATCTCTTTCTGCTCACTTTCGATGAAAGACTACACACAGCCCCCCTGCCCAAGACTCTCGACCGCGCTTTTGATGCGGGCTGTGGCACTGGAATCTGGGCCATTGAGTTTGGTAAGTACTACAAGCTACATAGCAAAGGCCATGACGTTAACAAAATGGACAGCTGATGAGCATCCTGAGTGCGAGGTTAGATGTATGGAGATGACTTGGGAGACTATTGCTGACATTTTAGGTCATTGGCGTCGACTTGAGTCCTATTCAACCTTCTGCGTATGTAAACATTTTCGTTTCGTAGTAACGGGGCTTACTGACATCTCCAAAGCGTTCCACCCAACGCCTCCTTCTACGTAGATGATCTAGAAGAGCCATGGGAGTACTCCGACAAGTTTGACTTTGTCTTTGCTCGCTTTCTTACAGGCTCCATCCTCGATTGGCCCAAGTTCTTCAGTGAAAGCTACAAGTACGCCATCCTCTTTCTCTTCTCTTGAGAAATAGTCTAATACGTATCAACAGGAACCTCAATCCTGGAGGCAGAATAGAGATGATCGACATCATCTACCCTCTCCTCTCCGACGATGGCACTCTGACAAAAGACTCAGCACTGTGCAAATGGTCAGACCTACTCCATGATATCTTCACCAAGAACGGCCGTGGCATGGATAGCGCGTTGAACTATAAAGATCAACTTGAGGCAGCGGGCTTTGTAGATGTCAACATTGTCAAGCGCAAGTGGCCCTTGAGCAGATGGCCCAAGGATCCCAAGCATAAGCAGATTGGTCAGTTAGCCCCGTCCAAAGTTTTGAATGAGCAGCTACTAAAGGCATTGACAGGTATCTGGGCACAGCAGAATACTCTAGATGCGTTGGCGGCTTTAAGTCTCGCTGTCTTCACACGGCCTGACGGTCAGGGTGGACTTGGTTGGAGTAAAGAAGAAGTAGAGGTCTTCTTGACTGATGTGCGGAAAGATATTAAGAATGTTAACATTCATTCATACTGGCCAATGTAAGTATATGTCTGACCCAGCAGTGAAGCGTTATATTAATCATAAAATAGTTGGTCGGTTTATGCCACAAAGCCTGAATAAACTACTAGCTAGAGCCGGTAGCTCTATACATTTCCATGTATACCTCACACACGTTGAAATCGAATTACATGACCTGAGACAGAGCCAATCAGTATCGTTGCTGAGTTCCGACAGATCCAGCATCTAACACTTCCGTCAGTCGGCCTGTATTGTGGTGGTACCCATAAGAGTTTTTCATAACCTTGCTTAATCCAGTCTGCATCGTATCTGAGCTCAGTATCGTCTGGAAATCCCTTCAAAGATTGTTCAGTGGTGACATTGGTAGTTCGATAGCGGTAGATTCGAAGTTTCATGTTGTCCCAGAGGTTGAAGAAAGGAGGGAGATCTGAGACTGAAACAATGAGCTCATCAGACAGGACTTTAATGCTTCTAATCAGACCTTCCTGGCGTATATTCCATCTTAATTGAGTGCCAGAAGATGTGTCCCAGAGCCCAAGTAGGCCTTGCTCCGATGCAGTAACTAAGAGTTTCCCGTCCGGTGAGAGTGCTATGGTTGTGGCAGTCTCATTCTGACTTATGGTGAAATGTGACTTGGGGCGTGAAGTAACATTCCACACTCGAACGACGCAAAGGTCTGATGACACCGCTATCAGTCTTCCATCAGGTGAGACACATAGAGCCATTGGACTCCCCTGTAAGTCTCCTAGTCTATGTTGATGGGAGCCAGTCGCGACATCCCAGACAGTGACCTCTGAACCAGCTGTGACGAATGAATTCCCGTCAGGGAAAAAGTCCGCTGTCTTTGCGTTGACCTTGAGACGTTTCGGTGGTTCAAAAGGCGTAATGCGCCATAGAAAAACTTCAGAATACCCCAAAGTCGCAATAACTTGACTATCTGGGGAAAATAGAATCTTGCGGACATGGGAGTCAATTGGGCACCATTGGCGCTGTCTCCCTGTAGATGTTTCCCATATGTACAGAGAGCCAGATGAGCTGATTGCAGCTATTCTGTGACCGTCAGGTGAGAAGATAGAACAGGAAAGTGCTCTGGTGTTGATTATGTCCTCTGGAGGCAATAAAAATACAGCGGGCTCGGTTTTGTTAAGAGTCGCATACTGGGTCTTGGATAGTTCTCTCAGTTTCCCCTCTGTTTTTGGTCTGGTTTCTTTACGTTCGACAAGGGTTTGTGTGTCGTCGAGTATGCGTAAAAACCGACCAGTTGCGGCTTCCCAGAGCGCTACTTCGCCGCCAGAATGGGGCCAATACGTTGATGCCACGATCTGGCCATCTGGCGAATAAGCCACATCCGAGATTGAGCTGCGGAATATCTCCTGCGGTGCACAAGAGATCGCGCTCCATATGCATAGTTGCTTTCGCTCTGAAAAAGCAGCTAGGAACTGGCTATTAGATGAAAAGGATAGTTCCAGCATATCCTTTGTATTCCGTCCCAACAGCCATCGGGGCACTAGTGTTGTTGCATTCCAGATTTGAATCGTCTTGTCGCGCATAACTGTCGCGATAAGCTGTCCATCAGGTGACCAGGCTATCCGAGTGATGCATTGACTAATGCCGTCGGGGAGATGATATTCCGGTGTCCTTGTGGTATCCCAAAGGTGTTGGGGAGATGCTAGAATGGAACCATTCGGTGAAAAGGACAATTCGCCCACAGTTCCATCCTCGACCAAAGTCTTCACAGAAAGACCAGTCTGCAGATTCCATAGTTGTATCTTTTCTCGTGCACTCGACGCTATAATCCTTCCGCAGGGTGAGAACGCAATAGCATCTACAGGGTGATCGTGTTCCAGTGACAGCTTATTTGCACCTATCCCCACGTCCCAAATAGCAAGTGTCTTATCGTCCACTATTGCTAGAAGCCCACCGTCTGGTGAGAATCTAACAGGAAACGGGATCAGACGTGTGGATCTAATATATGTGTTTCTCACTGAAGACTTTTGTGTGTCGGTCGCGAAATTCCAAATCTGTACACAAGGATCATTCCAACTCTTGAATGTCTCGAATGCCAATAGTTGCATACATGGTGAGAATGTTGCCAGACGAAGTCTTACTTCTGTGGTATAATTTCCACAAGGCCGTTTCCTGTTTCTTGGCGTCCTCAGATCGCTGTCTCCCGTGATAATCTGACGTTTTGACACGATCTCTTGGTATACATCTTTCAATCTCTCCCAATACTGAACCATCCCATTCTTTGATACAGATATCATAAGGTTAAGATCTGATGAGAAACTGATGGCTAAGGGTCTCCTCATATGGCCAATAGCTATCTGCTGGGCTTGACCAGATTTCACATCCCAAAGTCTGATAAACCGACGAGATTCTACTGCTGCTAGATGACGACTGTCGGCTGAGAATGCTATCCCTTTAATACTCATGCTGGTGGTTGATAGAGTATATACATGGGTGCCTGTCGTGACGTTGCGTAGTTGAATCTCATATTTGCCGCTCAAACCGAGACCCCTTCGAACTACAGATGCCAAAAAATGGCCATTCGGTGAGAAGATATGTAACTCCACGGTCCCCTCAGGGTTCTGAATCACTTGGAGGCGTGCGCTCCAGTGGGCCTCGACACCTTGCATCTTACCAGTCTTGGGTAGGCGTTGATGCCAAAACCTTTGACGTACTATGCTGCTAGTGGGAGAGAAGAAGATTGAAGATCCGTATATCTGAAGCGGGGCAAGCTCTATAATCGATGTAAAGGCAACGATGACCCTTATTGAATCTTGGACGAAAGGGACGAAATCCTGGTGCAAATTTTTGCATGTCTGCAACAGTTAGCTAAGAGTCACAACATGAGATGGCGTCAAATTTCATACTTGACTCATCTCTAATAGTTCCCTCAAGGTATTTACACCATCTTCCAGTCTCCCCAGGAGAGATACGACCTCTACCCAGTGTAGGAGATGATCGAAGAGAAACGTGTACGTAAAGTAATTCAGGGGTCGATCGCTGCGCTTCAAGTGTAAGAACCAGTGATTGCAGGCGTAGTCAAGTTCAGGAGGGATGTGATGGCTTATAGAATTCGCTTCAATCTCGTCTTTGGTCGTCCCTGGTTTGCGAATCCCGCAAATGTCTTGCTTGAGCTTGGCATTCATACACTGAATGCAAGCCTCTGCAAGATTGGTATGTATCTCAGCTGTGTTGATTTTGTACTTGTTGGAACCCAAGCGGTCGTCACTAGTGAGGAAGTCGGAAAATGATTTGTGAAGGATCTGTATCGGTTGATAGAGCTCGGAGGGTACATGCAACACTGCATATAGCCTTGGAACCCACCAGCTAATGTCGTCTAGATCCATACGAAGTAAAAGGGTAAGAGACTTGGCTGAAAGTGGTCTGGCAAGAAGTACAACGGTACCGAGAAACCTTAGTTTCCGACGAAACTCGTCTTCATCAAAACCTGAGAATGCTTGGTCGAGAATAGGACTGTATATCTGGTGCAGTTGCGACTTGCTCCCTTGTTCCAACCACATGATTAGCTGCTGGATCGGACCCCGGTTTTTGTCTGAGACAAATCGGCATAAAGTCGCGGCATAGATGAACAAAGGCTCAGGGGTGGTAGAAAGCTGTACAAGGCGATCAAGGTCTTCCATAGTTGGCCATGGGTCTTTTTGTACCCTCCTCTTGGACTTGATATCTGCAAATCTCGCTTCTAGAAAGCGGCGAATGTCCAAGGTAGTATCTTCAGAGAATTCTCGATGGAGCTCCAAAGTGCGGACGGTCTTGTTCTGTAAGAGAGGCTCGAAAGCTTCGACGATCTCAGGTGCATTCCTGCTGGTAATTAAGACACGCAAATGGAGCTTAGAGCTAGCACAAAGCTTCGAAACAAGTCGTAAGAGCCTTGTGAGATTTTCAGGCCGTTCACACTCATCTAGAGCGTCGATGATGACTATCTTTGGCAAGTGATTTGCCTCTGGGGGTTCCAAGCCCTCCAGAGGGTCCCATAATAGCTTCTGAAATTGATTCTCGAGGCTGCTCTTGTCTACTGCATCCTTATCGAGACCTTCAAGTGAGTTCCGAAGGTTCTCTTTAAAGAGGGGAACTGTATCTGCCAATTGCATCGCCAGTGTAGCGAAGAGCCTATTGGTATCATTCCGGTCCTGTTCTCCTCTCTTGAACATATATCCAGCAATAAGTTGCTTCCTTATGTCTAGAGAGTCGATTACACTCCTGGCAAGAGTGGACTTTCCAGTCCCAGCAGGGCCGATAAGCCAAAGAAGTGGTAGTTCGGATTCCTGGTCTGCCCAGTTCTGGATGCGCTCGAGGATGCGAACTCGTGTGCCAGGTTCGCACCTTGGACTCTTCTTGACGTCTTCGCTGTCATAGCGTGCATTGTGAACTATGTGGAGGTCTAAGGGGCGATCGTCTAAAGCTTTCCTGTTCCCAGTTGATACCCGGCCGTCTGTCAGAGTAGGCTGCATACCTGATCTGTTTCTGTTCATTTAGACTCTGCACCGAGGTTTCCAGGTGACTTTTGGCAACTAGCATAGGTCAGCGAGACTATACAGGTAGCATGATCTTGGCCATGTGGTTTGCATGCCGCAAGTAGGTCGAGCTGGAATGCGGATGGCAGTTGTTTGCGCACACTGAAAGTAGGAAATTGGCTTACTTGACACAAGGTCTGACACGAGCTTCTTCTCTTGAAGGACTTGGTTAGGCGGTACAAACAAGAGGAGCTCTTTGGCAAAAGCTGCCGCCGTCGCAGCAGCATATTCTTGCCACATCTTGTTCTTATGAGAATCGGCATAATCGCAGATACCCCTGATAACAAGACATGGAAAGTTGTATAGGCCTGCAGCTTCCATTTCGAAGCAAAGTGCATCGTATTCTTGACTCAAACGCTCACGCGTCTTTCCGTCCTTGATGACCTGATTCCCCGAGGCGATGATGCCATAGTGGAAGTATGGATCGGTGTCATCACGATCCTCTCTATTGATGACCTGGGACTCATCGCATTCGGCACACGTTGTGCTTCCTGGCTTGACATGGTCATACTCAGCTGCGTAAAGTTGATCATGCAATGCACCTGGGTAGCTGAATTTGCCCTTCATCCGCTTGGGAGCTTTCGCAGACAACTGAGATAGAAACTCGGGGACCTTGCTTTCCTCAGTCATATGGGTAGCTTGAAGGCGAGCCAAAGCGGATAGTAAAGACTGCGGGGGTGCATTGTGTGACCCAGTACGCTCAAATCTGCCTTCTGGTAACGTTTTTCCTCTATCATGTTGCACGACTCCTCCGAAGATTCCTGAAGGCTGACTGATCACCACGTCACCTAATCGGATGTCGTGCTGTGGCGATGGCGCTCCGCCTCCGATGCCAACCAACAAGCCAAATCGAATAGATTTGAAAGTTCGAAGTAAGTCCTTGGCGACTGTAGCCGCAGGATTAGTCCCGTAAATGCCGGCTGGCAGGCACGCAATCGCAATTTTGTGACCTTGGATTTCTCCCAGGATATAGCTGTTATGGTCATCAGGGTCCTGTTGAGCCAGGTTTGAATGAATCTTGTCGAGCATTCCTCTAGCAGCAGCCATCTCGAGTGGAAGGGCGCAGACCCATCCAACGGTGTATTCCTCCGATTCGAACGCCATGTTGTCACCGGACATCGTCAAAGTCCAAAGCGCTAAGTTAGGTGAGATGAAGAAAAATGAGGCTGCAGTCTACATGAAGGGCATTACGAAGTTCAAGTCCAAAACTCCAGGGCGCGTAATGGCCTTGGCGGCTCAACTAATTGGCCAGCTTCTGGAGTGAGGCGAACATTTATGCAGGCTGCGACAGATCTGCTGTCCGGGTGCCAATCACTCGAGAGGCAAGTCAAGATAACGAAACGGCCAGAAAGGGTCACCATTGCGAGACTTTGCTGGCAGAATCGGCGCTCAGTGGCTAGCCGAGAGCCAGGGTGGTTGTCAGTCTCGGGCACTTATTGGACCAAGCAATGCTATGCATGCTACACAAGCGCGTAACGTGCCCTGAATTTCTCGGAAGGGAGCATTAAAATCTCCAGAAAGAGAGATCAACTTTAGTTTTTTACGTCTTTTTATTTCATTCGTCCTGCTCAGACAGAACTGCCAAATTTGCTGGCAAGGCCCGGTTCTTAGTCCGATTGTCACCCTTCCTTCATTATGTCTACCGAGCCAAAGTCTCGCCCTGATCCATCATCCTCAGCAGCCCCATCCATTTTCAATATCATCCGCTTTCTCTCTACAGTCCTTCCTTCTTCCACTCATTATTTTTTCTATTACTGCCCTATACTATTCAGTTCAGACTTAGTTCAGAAAGCTGTAATTGTATGTTAGGCATGTTATTAGTGGTCAAGTTGAGGGACTCTCTCGGGATAACATACCTCCTTTGAAACTTCATAGAGTCAAGTCTCCATGTCCAGGTGTTTCAATGCACTCTGGAGAACACTAAGAATACCCGTCATTGTGTGATGGACCTTTTCCCTGTCAACGCCAGCCTCAAGTCGCCTACACTTCGCAAGAGCCTCTTCAGCAACGATCATAGAGTCCTTGTAGTCCCCAATATCGAAATAGCCAATCGCTATTGCATAAAGGGTCATCGCTTGTGTGATACAGTCGAGGTGATCCGAGGCATCGAGCAACTCCTTCGTTTTCGCGCCATGGGACCGCGCCTCGTTTAGGCGACCACATTTTTGGCAAGCATACATGAGATCAATCCTCGTGTCAATGGAATCCCGATCGCTTTGAAGTATTTCGAGTCCACATAGTATCAAATCTTCGTGACGGCCTTGGGTCCTGAGGATTCTTCTGAGGATGCCATTAGCCCTGCCAACCACATATTCATCCTCACAATGCCCCCTATCTTGAAATGCCTTCAACGCATCGCGAGTGAGAGCCTCGGCTTCATCTAGTGACCTTTGTTCTACAAGGATCTCGGCAAGCCTGACCATCGCTAAGGGCTTATTGACTCGGTCTTTCTCTTCTAATTCTGCCGTCATAGATAATGCCAGTCGGCTCATCTGTTCAGCAGCGGCAAACTTTTCTTGTTTGAGGCATGATGTTGCGATCGATTGTGCCAGAAAGTACTTATTCTGCATGTTTGGATACTGGTTTCCCTGGGCCTCAAGGAGCTCTCTTTGCATTACTTCGGCCTTTTCCCACATCTCTATTGTAGAATAGACTTCCGCTGCCAAGGCTTTCACCCTATCCATGTCTCCGCTACATTCATTCTGTGTTCCTGCCCACAAAGCCATTACATTTTCAACGAGCTGGACGGCGTCTGGGTGTCGGCCAGCTCGTACATATGATTGAGCAAGGTCAAACATCGCTACGCCCAGCGAGAGCGACTCGTCGATGCTGTCGATGTCCTGAGTGCAAATATTCTTTAGTATTTCCTCTTGCGAGGATATCTGGTGTTCCAAGTTCTGGGGTCCTTCATTCATGGCGCTCAACAGGCGGTGCGCTGTGATAGAATTGATAGACATTTTCTTGCTCGATGAAAAGACATCTTGACGGAGAACCTCTTTACACAAAACCTTGGCTTGGTCGTGTTCAGAAAGATAAAGGTGAATCTTTGATTTCAAGAGCATAATACGCAATACTTGCCACCTATTTGCATCTGAGGTCTTGTTGGCAATCTCGAAAGCAGACTCCAAGGCGCCAATTGCCTTCCTGAACCACTGCATACCTTTTGTCCGATCGCGACTTCGTATTGATTCGTATTCACCTCGTTTCATGTTACAAATTGCAATGAGCTCGTAGCCTTCGGCAACAGTCTCCGGGTCGATGCCAATGATATCTTGAGTCCACTCCAAGGCTGTTAACGCTTCTCTCTCAGCTTCCTCATATCGTTCTGCGTTCATGAGAAGACCGGGCATATCGCGTAAAGCATGAACGGATTGCATGTTAGCACCGCCGTGAAGTTCTGTCAACCTGGAAAGGACCTGTTGCCGTAGAGCAACTGCTTCCTCTACCGGTCCAGTAAGGCATGTAGCTTGCATCATTATTATGTGGCAACAAGTAGTTATTGGATGTTTAGCTCCGAAGATTTCTCTGCGGCGATCTGAAATTCCGCGCAAAAGCTCCCTGGCTCTTGAGGCGTCCATTTCCCCTTTATGCAGACATGTGACAATCTCTCTCAATCTTGCCTTCACGCCTCGCTCAGAATCCTCTCCAAACTCAATTTCTGCCTGCTTGGCGTACTGTGACGTGACAATACTGAACTCGCAGCCATGATCGTCACTTATGGTCAATGGAGTGTCGAAACAAGCTTGGTGTCTGGAAGGCTCCTGATTCAAGGCAATAGTGTCGCCTGTCTGGCGAACAAGCTCTTCATTTAGGAGGAGGCGCCTAGGAAAAGACACCAAGGGTTGTCCCCTGAGTCTAACCTCTTCACTACCCCAACCCAGAGATTCAATGGCTGCAAAGTGCATTGTTCTTCTCATCTGCTGACTATGCGTAGAGGCTGTGCTACTGCCATCCCGCAGGTTGGAATTCTGTCGAACAGCGGAACTGTGCAAGAATCGTCTTATCATTGTGACAGGAAAATAAGTTTGGTGATTATCGGACCTCGGAACGTCTTTGTCGTCCAGTAAATCCACGGGCAGTCGGCCGAAGTTGTCGCTTTTCGAGACAACGCTCGGGTTTTCCTCCACGAGTTGTGCGATCCGATCCGCGTTACCGGTCTCGACAGCGAAGTGCAGCGCGGTTCTTCCTTGGATCAGTCCGCGTGTCTCTCTTAGACAAAACAAGAGCCTCTCAATTCCACGCCGCCACTTGCGCAGTGAATCCATACTACCAATGTCATTGCTCCAATCAGCCAGCAACTTCCATGGCTCTTGGGCCACCTCTGAGGCAATTCTGCAAAGGGACTCGACGTTGCTATCATCCCCAAGATCGGCACCAGCACCGAGCAAAGCAAAGGCTGCACCGTGGTTGCCGTGTCTACATGCTACGCTTAATGGTGTCCCAAAGGCTGGCCACTCCGCGTTGGTCAGCGCTTGAACTTGTGGGTGTCGGAGAAGGTGCTCAGTAATGTGTTTGCCATTGACCCAAAAGTCCCGTCTCAGGGAGGCTGCGGTGAGAACTGTTCTTCCTTCCCATGATAGGTGAGCCCCCTGTTCAATTAAAAGGTTGATGATTCCAGCATCAGAGTGCATCTCCATTATGGCTTCCTCGAGGGGAGAAACTAGGTACAAGCCGGAATCACCCTTCAGCAGTCTTGCGTTGCAGTTCTTTTCAGCACCCATACTCAGAATTAGTCTTACGATCTCCACATTGTTCTTCGTGGCCTTCATTGCTCCAGTGAAGAATAAGCGCGATGGTCTTCCACTGTTACCTTGGTTAATGAATTGAATTGGGAGCCTAGTATCACTTGTAGCAAGTTCACAAAGCATCCGTGCGGCATCCAAATTGCCAGTAAGGATTGACCTTCCAAGTAGCGAGGCATCAAGAGGAGCCTGAAAAGCGTTGTGCGTGAGCAGTAAGTGCAGGACTTCTCTAGAGACTCTATCGCTCTTCTTCCGGAATAGATGATCCGAAACCTCACCAATGACTTCATTCGGTGCAAACCTAGCCCCCTTTGCGATCATTTTACGCAAGATTGTCAGTGAGTAATCAAAGATTGCAGAGTCCATAACATGGAATAGCGCCGTCTTGCCATTACTGTCGGGATCGTTGATAGAGCAGCACCCCGCGTTGATGACCCCATCCAGAGTTTTTTCTACTGCTTCGGAGTATGAGTTTCCGTGGATGAGGAACGGGAGCGTTGGATCATTCAGGATGCCGATGTTGAAGAGCCCAAAAGGCAAAAGTGCCGACTTGCCTTGCGACTCTCTCTATCGCACTTCGTGGCGCAGGTCGGGTCGAGTCGTTCGAAACTTCTTTTCCAAGGGAGCTAGCATCGGTACTAAGCGCCAGAGATTGAGTGATACTGCGGTGTCGAAGGTCTGCTTGGTCCAGCCAATAGCCGTAAGGCTATTATAATCCACGCCACCCTTGACTGTATCCAGAAACATACGCACGAGTGGTGTGTTATCTGTCATTATGGCAAGTTCGAGTGCTGTTCCCTGAAGCCTTGCGCCGAAGAATTCGATGCCCGGATTACAAGCCCCGAGTGCCTTCTGAGATGCCATCAAGAGGAATTTCATGGCCCCTTGCACATCTTCAGTGGAAAACTTTATCAACCAATGGAACAGCGTGTCATCAACTTCGACTGCCGTAGCAAACTGCTGCTGTGCAATCCACAAGAGCATATCGAGATGGCCTCCTTCACAAGCACTGGATAAGAACTCATATGAGAGAAAAGTGATGCCGTACATCTGTTTGGGTGGTAAGAGGTTTGGGCGCGTGGAAAGAAGATATTCGACGAGAGATCTTAAGTTGAGTCTGGTAGCTAGATGTAGCAGCTTGACCTTGTTTGGCCGTACGCCTAGAATAATACCACATGGTACGCACTCCAGGTCTTCGGGGCCAAAGGGTGTCTGATAGTTGACAAGCCAGGGTTTTATGTCTGTGAGACGGCTAACAATAAGACACTTCCCTTCGTATAGAATAGTGAAATTGGATCGGAGGAGTTCTTGCTGATATAGCCTTTCGCATGCGATGATTCTTCGAGACATGTAAGACATCGGCTCGTTGGCCACGTCAAGACTCCGTTCGACGACAGCCAGAGGATGAGAGCTCTTATGTAACGATTCGGGTTGTTTCAAGTACAATGCTTTATACAGTCTGAAGATGATTGAAAGTGCGTCTGGGCTGCCCATTTCTGCAGCATGCTCCAACTGCCTCAGCCCGCTTTCCAATGAGACGGTTGAAGTGGGCAGGCCATTGATCATGCACATGGCAAGATCATATTTTGCGTCATATCTATCATGACAGGCGTTATTGGTGTCACTTGCCTTGGCTCCGAGTAACAGCACAAGTTCGTCACGGACTATTAGCGGTAGTGACCTCAGGCTAGGATAATTCAACCTAGTTTGGCGTGCCGAGTTCAGAGCCAGGGGGGTTGTCGTCGGCAGCGGCTCAGGTGGATTCATAACTCTCTTCAAGACCCTATAGTCAAGTTATTAGAAGAATTGTACTCATGAACTGTCATTGTAACGTACCGATGGTCCTTTCGGAGAGAGATCCCTCGGCCGTGAAGTGCAGCGAGGACATCATCGGCAGAACCTCTTGCTTCCGGCTCCTCGCGTAAGGCCACCCGAAACGCGTCTCGAACGACCTGATACAGAGCTTCATCTTCCTCTTTACACTCATGAGTGCATATAAGAGCGAAGAGCAATAGCTCGTCTGGAGGTAGCGAATTGAGTGCATCCACCAGGTCAACATCACCAGCGTCTTCGAGGTCCTGGTATATAACTGTCCGATAGCCATGGCCGCCGAGCAATATTTCCCACATCATGAGGCCAATGGAAAATACTTCACACTTCATGATCTCAGACGCTCCCAAGAGGCTACCGTCATCACTCGACCGCCGGACTTCGGGGGCGATCATCGATGGGGTTCCGCAATATCTCCGTCTCTCATCGCCAATATCAAGCAAGGAGTTGCCGAAATCAGACAGTTTGGCAATGTACTTGCGCTGGCTATCCGGAAACACGAGGGTATTGTCGAGTTTCAAGTCTCCGTGAGCAACACCGCAGTCATGGAGTGCTTTCAAGGCTGCGGTGATGTTGCGCATGAAGTGAACTTTGAGGCTCAGACCTAGGCCGTCATCATTTGAGGCGTTCGAGTAAGCGTTAAGCATTAAAAAGTCTTTAAGGGTTCCATGAGGTGAGTATTCCATGACCAGAGCAATATCACTTCGCCCTCCTTCAGTTGAGTGTTGGTTGTAAGTTTGATCAGAATGATATCCCAATAGCTTGACAATGTTGTTGTGGTTCCGGAGCGGCGGATGCGTCAAAAGTCGCAACTCCTTGAGGACTACACCAGCGGCTAGCACCATCTCCAGTCTCGCATCCTCGATCTGAGGCTTTGGTCGCTTCAGGCTGTTGAGAGTTTTGATAGCCACATACATGGGTTCCGCGTTCTGTGGCTGATCAACCAGTTCTTTTCGAACCACCGAAAACGAAACCCCGGATCCGATGTGAAACGGCTTCTGTCCAGGCGGTCCCTTGAAGTCTTCCTGCTCGTAGTGTTTTAGAAAGTTCTGGTTTGCGTCAGGTTGGCGCCCAGACTTGGACTCAGAGAGAAGCAAGAGGTTCCTCCAAATGTCGACGACGCCGGGTCTCCGAGGCAAGGGTCTTTCTTGATCGGCAGGGTCCGTCTCTGGACCGGAAGTCGAACACAGCACCGAGTGGTCTGATACCAGCGAGCCGTTCTCAAAGGTACGGATAGAAGACATTACGGCTTTTGGGTTGAGTCTAAATGTCTTTCTTTCCAAAGTTGGTGACATTGTGAAAGACTTTTCACACCCGCAGAAGATGATTGAAAGCAACATAGGGCAAATGATTTCAGGTGACACAGTTTATGTAACCGGCTGTTGGCACAAGTTGCGGTATAGTTGCTGCCTGACGGTGTTAGGCAGACTATTTGCCTTCCTCATTTGTCGTTTGCGGTTACACAGATTGTCCTCAAAGACAATCTGCAGAACCTTCTAGCCTTCTAGGCTGCGTATACCAGGTCTGGCTACTCTGTATGTAGATGAATGAAGAGCGAAGTTACTTCCTACATCTCTTCTTACGGCTGCAGTCAGGGAAGGGTACTTATACTTTCCATCACTCACATCGCGATCTGTAACCAGTCCCGCACCATCTTGACTTTTCTTTTCGCCGCAAGAATTTCTTCAAAAATGGAGCCTGTATCTTTGGCTCTTGCTACCCTTGTCCTAATCAAGCCGATGTGCGACACTATCCAGTCAACGCTCACCAGCTACAGCCAGTATGCGAAGGATGCCGAATCGCTGCGTCTTCAGTTTCAAGATGCAAGAGTGCGACTTGATGCTTTCGAGCAGATTCTCTGCACCCACGATCGATTCGCACCCAAGATTCGGGGACGACTCGTTGACAGCCTGGACGCGGAACAGACTGCCGTCATTGAGGGCCTAGTGCAGGAGCTTCACTTTGGGCTCCAGCAATATATTGCTCTTCAGCTGCATCGCGAAGAACTGAATGTTGACTCGACCGTTCCTGATACATCAGGTGACGAGATGCGGGTCGACACTTGTCCGCCCTCAGGTACTCTCGTGCTCTCCGGAACCAGTTCTCCGAAAGGCGTCAATTCCATGGCCATTACGAAGCTCAAGCTCCTTAGTACTGGTCGAAGGATACGCTGGAGTATAAGCCGTCGCAGCACAGCCCAAAGTGTTGTTCAGAACTTTGAGTTCTGGACCATGAGAATGAGAAACAACATTGAAACCATCATCTGGTCTATGTTCCTTGACTCAACGGCAGACCAGCTTCAGACATTCTCAAAGGATGAAGACGTAAGCAATGTCGGCCTGCTCAAGGGGATTAGGATCAGGGAGCTTCTCGCAACGCCGCCAACCCAGCTTAAAGCACAGGTAGAAGGGTTATATACTAGGGTTTAAAATTCCTATAGGTACCTAATAATAACTTAATACCTAGTTACCTAGGTATAATACCTATAGGTATTTTAAAAGGTTTTAATATTATTTATAATATATATAAATATTAAAAACTACTTATAAATACCTATAAATAATACTATATTTTTTTATATAATACTTAAAAGTAATATTAATATAATATATTTATAATAATTATTTATAATAATTTATAATAAAAATATATTTATATATAAAAAATATAATAAATTAAATATATATTATTTATAAAAAAAGTATTATTAATTTTTAATTAAATATTTAATATTAATAACTTAAAAATATATTTTTCTAATTTAATTTTTAACTTATAATATTTATTATAAATTAATATAATAAATTTTATTTAATTTAAGTTTTTTTTAAAAATATATAAAAATAAAAGTTAATAAAATTTAATTATAAGAAAATTAAAATAAACTTAATATAAATAATAATAATTAATTAATAAATAATTAAAAAAGTTATAAGTTTTAAAAATAAAAATAAAATTTATAATTAAATAATAATAAAAAATAATTATTAATAAATTATTAATTAAATATTTATATAAATAACTTTTTTTTATATATTATTAATAAATAAAAAAAGTTAAGTATAATAATATTTTTTTAAATAATATTAAATATATAAAGGCTTTTTATAGTTTTTTAAGTTATTTTAAAAAGTTTTTTATAAAAAAAAAAGCTTAAATAAATTTAAATTAAAAGACTTTTAAAATTAATTTAAAGCTATAAATTAAAAATATAATAAAAATCTTTTTTTAATTAAAAAAACTTTGAAAATATATCTTTTATATTAATATATAAAGTAATATATATTTTATATTTTTTTAATTATAATAATACTTAATTATATTATAAAAAGGTTTTTAATTATAAAGCTTAATATAAGGTATTTAAAATTATAAATAATATAAGCTTAAAAGTAAAAAAAACTTTTTTTAATTTATTATTTTATTTATTATATTAATTAATAAAATAATCTTATATTTTATTAAATATATTTTTATTAAAAAAAGATTTATATATAATTATAGTTAATTTTTAAAAATAATTAGCCTAAAAAAACTATAATAAGTATATAATTATTATATTAAATTATTATAAATACCTTTTTAAAACTAAAAAAATTAAATAAAAGATTTTATTTTTTTATTAATAGTAATATAAATAAATTTATATATTTAAATATATATTAAAAAATATAAAGATAAATAAAGTTAGCCTTAGTTTATTTTTTAATATTAAAAATACTTATAATTAAAAAAATAAATTAAATATTATTTTAATAAATATTTTAATTTAATTTTAATAAAAATAAAATAAAATAATAAAATAAAAGGTCTTAATAATAACTAAATCTATATATTTATATAACTTTAATATAATTTAATAAATACTATAAGAAAAAACCTTAACTTAAAATTAATAATTTTAATTACTTTTAAGTAAAAAAAGTCTTTTTTAATAAATATTAAAATAATAATTAATAATTTTAAGTTAAATTTATATAATAAATAAACTATTAATAGCTAAATAACTAATAAAATTAAAAAAATAAATAAAAATATAAATATAATTAATAAAGTAATTAATTTATTATTAATTTTTAATAATAATCTTATAATTTCTATTAAGGTAATCTTTAAATGATTTTTAAATAAATAATTTTAATATCCTAGCCTTTATAAGTATTATAACTATTAAGTTTTATTAGGTTAAAATATTATATATTAATTTTAATAATTATAAGATAGTTTTATTTTATATTTAATAAGCTTATATTTCTTTAAATTTTTATATAAATTTAAGATTTTAGGTAAATTTAATAGTAACGTAATAAATTTAAAAAAATTATTAATTATAAAAAATTAAATAATTATTATAATTAATTACTATAATAAATATAATATAAAAAGAAATATATATATTTAAAGAATAACTAAAGATAGATAATTATTAGTACTAAGGTTAAATAATTTATTTATAACTTACTATTTTAAAGTATTAAATTAATTCTTTATTAAATCTTTATTATTTAGGCCTTTATCTTAAAAAAGGTTATTTTCCTTATCTTTATTTTTATTTTTATTATAGCCTTTTAAAATAATTACCTTTTAAGATTTAATTTTATTATAATTTATAATTTCTTATATAATAAGATTTAAAATATAGGCTATATAATAAATAAAATAAAAGTAAAGTAAAAATATAAGTTATAATTTAGCTTTAATTGTATTATTAAAATCCTTAATATTAAGATATATATTATTATTCATTATAATTACTTAAATATAATTTAAAAAATAATAATTTTAAAAATTATATATTATATAAAAATTTAATATAGCCTTATTTTAATCTTTAAATATATTAATAAATTTAAATATAACCTTTTTAAGTTACTATTAAATATTTAAAAATAGGTAAAAATATTAAAAAATAATAAACTTATTATAAGATATTAACTATATATTTAATATAAAAAAGACTTTAGCTTTTAAAAAAAAAGTTTAGAAAACTGCTTTTTATAAAAAAAAAAACTTATTTTAAATTTATTTAATAAGAATTAAGCTATGAAAAAGTTAAAGATATAGTAAAATAAAGGCTATAAGTTATTAAAATATTAAATTTATTATAATATTTATAAATAAATAACTATTAGTAATAAAATAAATAAAATAAATAAAATAATAAATAGATTTAATTTATTATTTAATAATATTAATTTATTAAATATAAATATAAATTATTATATTTAATTACTATAAATATATTTATATTAAAATTAAAATATGTTATATTAATTCTATTAAATAACTTTATTTTAAAAGCTTTTTTTTATAAATAACTAAAGTTAAATACCTATATATACTTAATATATTAATTCTAATTATATTAAGATATAGTAAAATAATATAGTAAAATTAATATATAATTTCTAGTTTTTTATTTAATTTCTATAGACCTTAATTAAATTAAAATTAATTAAAAAAGTCTTTTTTTTAAAAGATTTTTAAAGCTTTTAACTTTAATAATTAAAGTAATTAAAAAATACTAAAAGTAAATTTAATATATAATACTTATTATTATATTATTCTTTACTATATAATAAAGGTATTAATAATAAAAAGGTTAAAAATAATATAAAAAGGTTTATTAAATATAATTAACTTAAAGCTAAATAAGCTTTATAAAGATATTTTAATAATAATAAGAAATTTAAAGTAAATATAAAAATAAAAAAGAAAGTTAAAAAGGATTATTATAAAAGATTATTACTTTACTTAATAAATTTAAATAAAAAAACTTATAATTATATTAAATTAATCTTAGTTATAATAAACTAAAGCTATATAAAGTTAAAGTAAATTATTAATTCTATATTAAAGGCTTTAATATACTTTATTATATATATATTAAATTATATTTAATTAGCTAAAATAATAATATTTACTTTAATTTAATATAAATTTAGCTATATAAAAAAAGTTTTTAATTTTTTTTTATAACTTTTAAAATTTAAAATTAATAATAATATATTACTTTTAAAATAATATTTAATAATATTAAAAGTAAAATTACTTTTAAGGTATATATTATATTAATATTTTATTATATTAAGAAATATATTTATTTATTAACTATTTTATAAATTATATAATTTTTATTAATTTTATAGTTAAGGTCTTATTTTTTTAAGATTTATCTTATAATATAATAAAAAATATAATAATTAAATATAAAGCTATTAAGTAAAATTAAAAAAAAACTAAAAAAAATTAAAAAAATATATATAATAAAAAATAAATAAAAGCCTTATAATTATATATAATAATAATTAAAATATAATAATAGGTTAAGTTTTAAGTATTTTTAATTTTTTATATTAACTTAATAAGTAAAATTCTTTATAATGTTTATTAACTTTAATATATAATTAAATTTTTTATATTATAATTATTATTTTAATAATTATTTAAAAAATTAAGTTAAATATAAAGTCTAATTTATAATTCTTATTATTTATAATTAAAATATTATAAGAAATAAATAAAAGTTTTATTATTATACTTTTTTAAAAGTAAATTTAAATATTAATATTTTAAAAATCTTTAATTAAATATAATTAGGCTTAAATTAATATATAATTTATATAAAATAAGTTATTTTATATTATATTAATATAAAATTAGCTAAAATAATTTATAAAAATATAAAATCTTAAAATAAATTTTTAAAATAATAAATAATAAAAATTAATTAATTATTATAAATAATTAATTTAATTAACTTCTTATTATATTTTAATATAAAGAAATAAATAATTCTTATTATTTAATTTTTTATATTAATATTAATTATATATTTATAGCTTATTTCTTTCTTTTAAAAAGTCCTAAAGGTATTAATTTAATTTAAGGTTTAGTATTAATAAGCTTTAATAGTTTATTAGCTTTAATAAAAGGCCTAAAATTTATTAAGATTATTATAATAAATTAATATATTATTAAATCTTAAAATAATATTATTATATTATTAATTTCTAGCTAAAAAGAACTTAAAAAGAAAAATATCTTAATATAATTTATTTAAACTTAAATACTTATTAAAAGGCTTTTATATAAAAGTATAATTATCTTTAAATAAATTAAAAAATAAATTAAAAGGCATAAATACCTTTAATCTTTTTAGCTTTATAATATATTAAATATATAACTTAAGGTAAGAAAAGATATTTAAATTATAAAATAAGGTAAGGTCTTTTTATAATGTAATGATAAAGTAAGTAAGTTTTATTATAAAGAATTATATATAAATAGATACTTAGGAAAATTTAAATTTAATTTAAATATCCTTATCTTATATTTTTATTTTTAAAAGTAAT